>CM062296.1:642818541-644018541 GCA_031216915.1 Pictodentalium vernedei | reverse complement strand
TGAAAGCGTCCATTCAGTATGATATAGTCCTGCACGGCTCTGAAGACAAGAAGATTTTCGTTATTATTTAGTCGTTCGGATCCAAATAAGAGTGTGAAAGCTCAAGAGTAATTGGCAATGCATTGATTGTGGAATCACGAGCATCGTTAAAGATTGGGCAATGCACAAGATAGTGCTCAGTAGTTTCAAGGTCCCCACACTGGCAACGTGGAGATGTTGAGAGATGGTTATAGTATAAGTGGGCGTTGATATTACTGCAATGCAGGCGTAACCTGCAATGATAAATTTGGGCAGCACGGGATTTGGCTCCATAATAAAAAAATTGGTGGTCGTTGGTTCGCACCATTTATAAACGTCTTGAAGTTTATGAGGGAACAATTTTCTCTTACTGAGGGGGGTAATCCATTCCACTGGTCGGTATCTTCCGGGATAAACGAGGACTTATATAAATTGGTGTGACAAAAGGGAACACGGTGGTTATTTTCGGATCGGAGATTGTGGCTTTGGGTAATAGATGAAATAATTGGTGGCACCTTATTGGAGATATATGGAGGTGTTAATTTATGATACATCTTGAAAAATTGGATGAGCTTGTGCTTTCGGCGTCTTTCTTCCAGTGGATCCCATTGTTTTTCTGTGTAGAGAAGGTCTTTACTGCAGCTCACAGTGGCGCCAGTAACTATTCTTGCTGCAGCTACTTGTATTTACTCCAGGTCCGCAGCTTGAGTTGCTGAGCAGTTGTCCCAGACAGAGTCAGCGTATTCTAAAAGAGGTCGGACAAATGCGAAGTATATCTTTTCAAGGACTTACCGGTCAAGTGTAAACTTGTGGGCCCTGAGCATGTCAATACGTGTCCAGGCTTTAGCGCACCCATGATCGATATGGTCGTTCCATGTACAACCTTTATTCAAAATTACACCCAGATGCTTATGGCTGCTCACCTCAGAGATTTGAGTTCCGCTTAAATGTATTGGTGGGTGCACCGGACATTACTTTTACGTGATATGATCATGGTTTCCGTTTTAAGGGGGTTGAACTCAACGAGCCAAGTTTTAGCCCAGTGTTCAATTGTGGCTAAATCACGGTTGAGTATGATGGCACCTTGGTCAGGATTCTCAATTATAAGATAAAGGGATGTATCATCTGCAAATAAACGTATACTGTTAAGTAGGTTTTCAGTAATATCGTTGATGTAAATCAGGAATAACAGGGGACCAAGGATCGAGCCCTGCGGGACACCAGACGTTATTGGTTTCCAAGGGGATGCCTCAGAGGCTACAAGGACGCGCTGGTACCGATCAGAAAGGTAAGATTTTAGGAAACAAAGCAAGACACCAGATATTCCTATTCTCTCGAGCTTGTGGATAAGACCAACATGCCAAACTTTATCAAATGCTTTGCTAACATCACAAAAGACAACTCTTACTTCTTTTCCTTCGTCAAGAGCATGACAGAATTCATCATAGAGGTCTGTCAGTTGTAGGACCGTAGAGTCACCTGGGGTAAAACCAGACTGGAACTGGCTCAGTATATTGTTATCACATAAAAAATGCCATAATCGTTTGAAGACACATTTTTCAAGTACTTTACCAGTACAGCTAAGCAAAGATATTGGGCGATAGTTAGTAACTACATTAGACGGGATCTTTTTCAACACCGGTGTCACATTGGCTTTTTTCCATAAAATTGGAAAATAACAGTTATCTAATAACCTATTGAAGAGGGCCGTAAGTGGGTCACACAAAGAGTGACTGGACTCTTTTAAAAGCCTGGGACTTATGAGATCGGGACCAGATGCCTTCGATACCTTAATACTCTTGATTACTTCGTACACTTCCTTGCTTTCAAGTGTTATCTTGTCAAGCGTTTGAAGAGGAGGCAGGGGCGGATCTGGCAAGGATGCATTAGTGTCATCCAATGTCGAAATGGAACAGAAGTATTCATTGAACACTTCCGCCTTTTCGAGATTGGTTGAATAGAGTTTGTTAAGGTGACTTATAGTAGGGATTCCGGGGATATTTTTACAGATAAATGTTTTTAATATTTTCCACCATACTGATGAGGGTGTTTCCGGACAACTTAGTTCTGATTGGACTTTCGATATGTATGTAGATTTGGCTTTCCTAACAGCTGATACGACTTCATTTCGTTTGTGCTTATATCTCACCCAGTCGTACTGTTGACCAGTGCGCTTTGCTCTACGATATAATCGTGTTCTTTGCCTTATCAATAATCGAATTTGGTTATGCATCCAGTTGGGCTGGTTAGCTCTGGAAGTTATCAGTTTGTTGGGAATAAATTTAGATGCTGTTTCAAGTAATTGATCGGTGAAGGTGGATACTATAGTGTCCGGGCACGAATGATCAAGCAATCTTTCCCAGTCTACGTTATTGTATGCTGTGTTTAGACCGTCAAAGTTTCCCTCTGCATACAACCATATGCGTCTCTTAAAGTTTTTAGGCTTTTCTTTCTTGAATTCAATAGCAATACAAATTGGACAATGATAACGAGTCATGTCAGGTAGAAGTGGTTCTAGAACTTCACATTCCAGTACATATACAGTATTACTAACAGCAAATAGGTCAATTAGAGATGCAGATGATTCGGTAAAGCATGTTGGCTCTTCCACAAGCTGTCTAAGATTGAAATAATTACTTAGTTCCTGGAAGCGACCCTTGGGAGAACCATATTGGTTGTCGTTGAAGTCACCAGTAATAATTGTGTCTGAAATTAAGGTATCTTTGGCTTTGTCAATAGACGCCGTAATTTTATCCCAAACATCTGAGGGACTATTGGGTGGGCGGTAAAATATTCCTAGCAGCAGCGACTTACCATGGGTCATGAACACTTCAACCCAGATACACTCAATGTCATTCACCTCAAGATCAGTTCTATGCCGAAAGCACAACCCGTCCTTCACGTAGAGGGCACCCCCCCCCCTCCCCTCGACAAACGGTTAAACCGTATGGGTTCTTGGAAACCATGGATCATAATATCTGATGTTAGGTCCGAGCAATGAAGCCAGCTCTCAGTGAATGCTAAGATATCATGGGAAAATGATTCATACTCTATTATGTCTACTTTAGGCTTCAGGCTTTGGATGTTCAGATGAAAGATTTTTAATGCATCGGGGGTATTTTCTGTGTTCACAGAGCCTGGTCCAGGGTTTGATTCAATGTCTCCAGACAATAACAAAACCACAGCCGATACCAATATAAAATAACAGATGGTTGAAGTAGATGGCGAAGTAGCTGGTATATTTGATGTCGGTCGGAGTTTGGGTCTTTCAACATTCGTACAAAGATCATTACTGCATTGGCAGCGTAGGATAAATTTGTTGAATAAAAGATGAAACAGGGCTGATGTCACAGTAAGGCTGATTTGAACCTCAACACGCATACACCACATGTAAAGATGCGCAAGAGCACAAAGGGACTGATGTTTTGTTAGTCTTCTTTTCAGGCCGCGAGCATAAACTACAGTATTGAATGTACCAATCCGGGCGCGATAAGACTCAAGACTATACATTATGTAATCTGTGGGTGGTAATATACAGGTATCCATCATACCCAGCGGTTGGTAACTTTCAATGACAAGATCATTCTACAGTGGTACGAATTAAATTCAGGTCGTTTTGTACGAGAGTTTGGAAGAAAGTGGATAGAGTAACCTCGAAGAGAAATATAACAGAAAATGGTAAAGAGAAATGGAGAAGAGATATTTGAAAAGCAATTCATGTGATGATATGAACTGCTTACTCAAAGTCAAACTACATAAATCTCTAAGCGGATATTACAAGTAGAATAAATCAGGACTGGTTGGATTTCCTATTGGACAAAGAGAGCAAAGCAAAGGGGAAGACGAAATAAATTAAAAAGAAATAATATTTGTGGAGATAATAATTGTGGTATTTCTGCTTGGTGCAGGATTTATATAAACACATGTGCCCATACACACATGCATACACACGCATACATACGTAGACATACACATGTATGTATACGTACGCACGCGTGCGCATGCATGCACATACATATCCAATTCGAACTGAAATCTGGAATTTCAGCACATATATACACTCACCTAGATGTACATACATGTACATATACACGTACGGTATATTATTTATATATATCTCCACCCCCAAGAAGGTAACACACAAAGAAGATCAGAGTTCGGTAGAGCGTTTGATTGAGCAGGATCCATCAGGGTTGGTGTACCACCAGCAAGCTTTGTTTTTGGTTCTAAGAATAAGAAACCCTTCTGGCGCGAAAATCGAAAGTTGTCAGAAGGGGATACCTGTTGTGCTGGCGTGGTACCGAACAAGCGGATCCACCCTATATCTTGTTGTGAGGTTAATCCATCTTGCAACAGATAAGTTTCCATAGGAAGACGATAAAATGGTAATGATTGTGGTGTTGGTAATAATGATAATAATAATTCCAATGCCAAGCGGTTCACACAGATCGGAAAATCATGACTGATAGTGCTAAGATGACATCGGAGGAATCGAACATAGAAACCTATAATGATAATTGTGATAGTAATAATTGTAATAATAAAAAAGGCCCTGCGAACCTGGAATTTCTATTCGAATCGAATCTCGAAACGAATCATGTCAGAGATTCGCGAACCGAATCAAATTTTGAATCGAATCGGCATGCTTCACATTTACTACCGATTTCAGTCGTCTGAAAACATTTGTGAACAGTGCACTTTGCGTAGAATAGAGCGATTTGGTGAGCACGGGGTGGCATGAAAGATTCGAGAGGATTCAATGTCCTGGGTTCGGAACCGAATCGAATCGAATCACGATTCGAATTTCGAATATTCGTACGGCCCTAAATGGTAATCCTAATGAAGACGCTTGCAAGACGGATGGAGATAAGGGTGTCCCAGTTGATATTGGTTGATGAATCATGCACAACTGTCGATGAAGTGATTAAATGAGGCAATTATTAATATACTAATATGCTGTATCCAATAAATGCTGGATTCCCATAGTTACCACGTATATATACGACAAGGATAAATCAATAGCACAGACGATAATGATGTTGATTGGTCGGAACTTTAAAACATTTCAGTTTGTTTTGGGGAAAATAGAAACTGGAATTAGATATTCACACTTTCCAGTTTTGACAGAAACGACTTTTCGATAAAGTCAAGTCGGAGAGGAGCAGGTGGAGAATTTCAGCCTATTCGCCGAAATCGCCATTGTGAGTTAATTAGATTCAATTTGTGTCACAAAAATCCAGCTCATGATCCCACATTGGGGCGAGCTCGATGAGCTCACCCCAATGGGGGGGGGGGGGGGTGCACAAGCAATGATCTCGAGACAAAGATAAAATGTTGTAGCAATTCATGACTTTGGTAAAGTGTAATATTCCATTCGCTTTGGGTAAAGACTTATTCACATGTAACACTCTATACAATCCCATCACCAAAACTGGAATATATATATATATATACACGGATATCAGATGCACTATGATATTGGAGCAAGTGCATGGTAGTTAAGCTGCCTTTCCACCGTCATGGATATAGCTTAAGATCAGTACATATATATATACACAGCTTACCTCCTACAAATATCTAAGAATTTTATCGGTTTCAGAACGTCACATACAAGTCAATTATAATACTATGTACTGCAAGTCAGGATCAACATACCCTCACAGAAGTGATCTCCCTTTTGTTCGTTGATTATTCAGATTATAGTGGGCCAATAGCCGCGTCGCGTCAGTCTTGGGAGACCATATTTAGCCTGAAGTGCAGCAGGTAAGGCAACTTAAATATCCCACACTCCGAGGACATGTGTCATGTGATATTCGTAGTGAAACTATTTTGGCCGTGTGAATCTGCATTGGTACGACCCATGGAAGAGTGCCCGTGGGCAATCTCCCATGAGCTGGAACAAGGCAAAGACATTCGGACAACAAGTAACCAGTACCTGCATCAGATGGTTTGTCTTTTTCAAGTGTTCGGGTAATAAGCTAAGTATTTATTTAATGTTATCCAATTCGAAAGATCTCACGTAACTCTATTACATAAGGCGAAATGGACCAAAGGCCTGTGTTGGATTTCCGGAGGTCAAATATATCTATAAGGAAAACTTTGGTGCTTGTCATTGTCGTTTCTCGGCAAAGAATAATGTTTGGATTCGATTGACAATAGTTAACACTATAACCTGTATATCACTAAGAAGTAAGAGGACAAGAGTTTTGACTGCAGGTAGGGCAAATGAGTGTGCGTTTTGGAATTCAATTAGAGGATATCCAGTCAAGTAGACTCCACTGATTTATAAATAGCCAACAAATATCAGGGGTCAAGGGAGGTCATTTGAGCCCTTCACTCAACGCAACGGTCAAGAACGGGCACCACCATTCAGTAATTCACCATTCAAATTTTAGTATTGTCAATCCCTGTCCTCGAAACACAACCCACGAATCCTCAGTGGAACGGACTCGTCGCGCTCGGTCCATTGAGGGGTCACAAGCTATGTTGCAAAGGCAATAAGAAAAGGAGATCGCTTGTTATTCCGGAATGTTTTCACAATGGTCATTTGCGATGGGAAAAGGGTTGGAGGGGCTGACGTGATGTTGATCGGATCAGTGTTATTTGTCACACTGACTCCTGATAGTGTATGCAGAATACCCCCCCCCCCCCCCCCCCCACACACACCTAACTATGTTCAATAAGGCGTAATGGACAAGAGGCCTGAATTGGATTTCCGGGGATCAAATAGATCCACAAGGAAAACTCTGGTGCTTGACGTTGTCGTTTCTCGGCATAATATAATGTTTTTGATTCGATTGACAATAGTTAACACTATAACCTGTATATCACTAGGACGTAAGAGGACAAGTTATAACTGCAATTAGGGCAAATAAGTTTGCATTTTGGAATTCGATCATAGGATATCCAAATAAGTAGACTCCACTGATTTTGAAATAGCCAACGAATAGCAGGGGTTAAGGGGTTAAGGGAGGTCATTAGAACCCTTCTCTCAACGCAACGGTCAAGAACAGGTATCACCATTCACTAATTCACCATTCACCATTCAAATTTAGTATTGTGAATCTCTGTCCTCGAAGCACAGCTCGCGAATCCTCAGTGGAACGAACTCGTCACGCTCTTTCCAATGAGGGATCACAAGCTACATTTCAAAGTCAAAAAGAAAGGGAAATCGCTTCTTATTCCGGAATTTTTTTTTTTTTTTGACCTGCCTGATAAAGAGAAGCCTGTTTTTGAAGAGTACCTTGATGGCATCTTTGGGGGTCACGGTTGTTCAAGCCGAGGTCGCGATCCCTGGAGCTGAGGGAAAAAATTGGGAAAGACGGTGAAAGGGAGTCCCAGATGTGTAACTTGGGCATGGTGGAGACCCTGGAACACTTTCTTCTAGAATACCCAAAGTATCAGTCTAAAAGAATGAGATTCACTGGGAGTATAATGGGGAAGTGGGATGGGAGAATGAAGGACATGTGGTTAGGTGGAGACTCAAAGGAGAGGGTTAATGTGCTAATCGGAGAAATTGGGAAGAATGGGGCAAGGGATGTCATCAAGCAGTTCGTCTCCGAGTGTTGGGGGGGGGGAGGAGAAGCGTGGGAATAGGGAGGCAGTTGGGGGTGCAGGGGTAACCATGGCCTTCTCGTCCGAGAACCGCGACAAATCAGCGGCTGGCCAAAGTGTTAGTATTATTATTATTACATGTAGACAGTACACGAAAACATCATGAAAATCAAGGGGTACATGCTTTCCATGACTGTCACGAAACGTCTGCCTGTCAAGAGAGCTAATGTAAACACTGGGGACCATCTCAATACATTCTTCAATCATATCCATCAAAAGTATCGCAAATATGAGTAGGTAATAAAGGCCGATCTACTATGACTTGTACATGTACGTGTACAACATACGTTCACGATGCGTTCACCAACGTGGAATTCAGTGTTAAATCACACGCTTGTTCACAAAACTGTACATGATCTTGAATCCCCCCCCCCCCCCCCCCCCCCCCCCCCATGTACGGTTGTGACTCCTAGATCGCGCTTTTAACGTTCAAATACTCCTGGTGAACGCGCGTTTTTAAAAAAAAGGGGTGAAATCGTACATCTTCGCTTGTATCTTGTACGTAATTTTTCGTCGACGTTCCCATCGCAGATCAGACCATCGGTCCATCGTTGGCGAACGCGAGCAAAAGCAAAAAATTCTGGGTCATCATCAAAAAAACAGTTTTGGAGACTCTAGATCAGCGATTCAGAACCCGCAATTGTGTTGAGACAGATGATTCAGAACCCGCAATTGTTTTGAGGCGGTGGGGGTTTTTTTTCTCCCATTTATGACATTATTAGGGGAATTCCTCCACAATGAGAAATTCTCAAAAACTCAGCTGATCGCTTGATGAGAGAGATTGACTGTTAAGCATTCGTTCAAACACTTATCGGAATGTTTAAAATGCATTTTCCGCTCAATTAGGTTTTGAGTGGTAAAATTTTTAATATATTCATGATAGCAATCGCAGTCATCAAAAGGATTCTCTCTTAATTCGACACTCAGTGAATTGATGTGTGAATGAAAAATCTTTTGACAAATGTAAAAACTACTGTCAAAATGCGTTAAATCAGAAACCGGTTTGTCATGTACTGTTTAAACGTATTTTTTTTAAACTTCAATTAACACAGTCAGTTGAGATGTGAATATTTTCAGATTATTATATATTAAGACGGAAAGAGTTTTTTATTACTTAAAAATATAAAAAAAATAATATAATTAAACATTTAATTTTGAAAATAATAAAAACAATTAAAAACGAAAGATGTTTTTACAGATGGATCCTAGACGCCGAGATTTAATTTTAGGCGAGTATGAACGTGCTAAGAAGAGCATTCAGTCTGCTGACAGAAGCAGACGTCTTGGTGAGATGGAACTCAGACGCGAAGTCACAAAAATATTTAAACCCGGACGGAGGGTCAAGAACGAAGCAGGAAGGAGATAGTTGAAGAATTGAGACCCATAAAGGAGAGTTCTTTGAGAATGGGTTCGTTGCCTCCTAGTTTTGGAAATCGGTATTCCGTTCAATCTACACCGGATTACGTTCCCACGGGAATTCAAACAGATTTGAGCGAGAGTGACGATACGGCTTCGACTATCACCACTAGTAGCGTCGCGTCGTCCGATGATGATGGCGGTAAGAGAGATCAGTCGTATGGAATTTATAAGGATTCTGAGGGTAGAACTTTTGTTGGTGATACAGAAGTGGAAATGGATGATGATGAATTGATCGTGGGTTCGAATAAATATAAAGTAACTGATGGTCTGCGCAGATTGCTCCTTTACGACAAGCCCGGCGATTACACGGAACAGGATTTCGACAATTACGGAGACATTCTGGTCCAGACCCACGCCATGAAGAGAAATAACGATGCCAGAGAGACGAGACCCAAAGCCAACAGAGGTTACAAGTGGACGAAAGTGGTGAAACCCATATGGGATATGAACAAGAAGTTCGTCGAATCGGTGACAGGCAATGGGGTGAAAACCACTTTTCTTCCGAGCGATTCCGACGCTCTGTCTCAGAGATTGAGTTTGTTGATGGCGAGCAGACGGGCTGGTAACACGGGATTAGATAATCAGATAGTTGCTATATCTGACGAATTGTTAAGACAGAAGGTTTTGAATAAAAACCAGTATAAAAGGCTGATGAACGAATTGAAGGATTGATGTGTATATAATAAGTAGAGAGAGAAACAAACAAACAAACAAAAATAAAACAGTAAATTCTTACACTAGAATAATAAAAGTATTTAAACGGCAAAAAACGATTTACCAGTGCAAAAAACACAAAATATATCATAAAAATAAAATATGTTGGTGATAAAGAACAGGGGATACGTCAGGACTTACGTTCAAGGCGGTTCTGGCATCGTCAATTCTATAATGCGAGCGTTCACGAGCAATGCGGGTAAAAAACTCGCATCGACCGCGTTTGAGGTCGGTAAGAAGACGACTTTGGATGCTGGTAAGAAAGCCGCTTCCGAAGCCAGTGGTAGGATAGCTTCTGTGGCTGGCAAGAGGGCAGCCGATGCATTGATCGACAAGTTGATCAGTCCGCCGGCGAAGCGAGCTGCGTTACAGCAAACGCCAAAAAGTTGGAAAGATTTTAAGGATGCCGTGGTGCCCATACAAGATTTAGCCAAAATGACGAGTGGGTCCGGATTGAAGAGAACTCGCGATGGTGCGATATAAATAAATAATAATAATAACATTAAAATCAGAGTTTGAAAAAACATAAAAAAAAATTTGTGCTTGAAAAGAATCTAAAATAACAAACAAAAATAAAACAAAGATGAACATTAAAGATATGTCTTGGGACGATGCCGCGACCAAGAGGTTGAATAACGAGTTCTTTCCCAAGAGCATAAGAGGTTTGATAGTGGGAAAATCGAATTGTGGAAAGACCAATCTGTTGATGAATCTGTTGTCCCGACCCGACTGGTTGGATTACGACAGATTGTTCGTGTTTGGCAAGAGCTTGTTTCAACCTGAATACAGATTGCTTCGAGATTGCATGGATCGCAGATTGCCCAAGGACGTCATAGCCAGAATCTTTGACAGTAGGGAGGAATTCGACAAGAGTGGAGCTCCACTCTCGACCATTTTGGATGGCGCGGCGACGGAGCTGATGAAGAGAAATACATCTTCGAACGTCGAGTGTCGATTTTATGAAAACGCTAGCGACGTTCCGGATCCTAGAGAACTGAAATCGGAAGATAAGAATCTCATGATTTTCGACGATCTGCTTTTGGAGAGACAGAACCGATGCGAATCGTATTACGTTAGGGGTCGACACAGCAACGTGGACTGTTTCTACCTGTCGCAGAATTATTTTCGATTGCCCAGACAGACGATAAGGGAGAACGCTAATTTTCTATGTCTCTTTCGCCAAGATCTCAAGAATCTCAATCACATCTACGGCGATCATGTTGCAAACGACATGAGCGCTGCAGAATTCAGGAGATTCTGCAAGAGGGTTTGGGATGGTGGACTTTACAATTTCGTCGTGATCGATTTGACAAGCGAATTTAATCGCGGAAAATATTGGTGAGGATTCGACAAGTTTTATGTTTCCGATGATAATAATAAGATAGAGCGTGAAAATAAAAAAAAATTAGAAAAATAATAAATCTTCAAATAATTAGTTTTGAATAATAAAAAAATAAAATTAAATATAATGTTCGAACATGGAGAATTGTTAGGATGGATAGCCGAGAATACAGCTGCGAAACAATCCATTCAAATCGTGGTGAGTGGCGATTCGACTCGATTCACTACGAAATTCGAACCTTCCATCGAATTGAATAGAGAGAAAAGATACAAGATGGTGTTGGTGAATCTGGAGTCTTATTATTCCTTTCCCAACGTCACCGAAAAGAATAACTCGTTCAAGTATTCCGACGGAACGGATTGGTTGGAGATTCGAATTCACAAAGGGAGTTACGACATATACGATTTGAACGATTACATTCAGATGCAAATGAAGACAGATGGAAAGGGAAGCAACAAGATCAGACTTGCTCCCAATCCTAATACCTTACAGACGATGTTGGATTTGGAAGATAATTTTCGAGTGGATTTCAACACGGATGATTCTATAGGCAAGATGTTGGGATTCGATCGAAAGATGTATTGAGGCCACGCGGCATCTGAAAATACGGTCGACATTCTCACTGTTAATAGCATTCTGGTGAACGTGGACGTGATTGCTGGAATCTACGTGAATGGTAGCACTCAACCGATGATCTATTCCTTCTTTCCAAATGTGTCGCCGGGTTATAAGATCGTGGAGCGACCTCGAAATTTAGTTTATCTACCAGTGATTTTAGACACATTGTATAGTCTCAAAACCACGTTGACGGATCAAAATGGTGAACTGTTAGATCTTCGCGGAGAGAGAGTGACGATACGATTTCACATAAGAGAAATATAAAAGCAAAAAAAAAATAAAATATTATATAGATAACAAAAATAAAATAAACGGCAATATTAATTTTTACAAAATTATTTTAATATAATTATTAAACAAGAAACAATTGAAGTAAATATACTTTTAAAAAAAAAAAAAAAACAGAATTATGACAGAATACGTGGTTAAAAACGTGAACATATCCGCAGGACAGAGGAAGAAACTTAAGAGAGCGTTAACAACTCGAGGCGAGGCGGTGAGATTCAAATCCCCCTACGAAGATCTGACGAGAGGCGGTCAGGATTCGATCGCCTGGACCAGAAGTCAAATCAAAAGGATGGAGAAAGCGATTCGCGATGGAAGAGGGTTGACGGTGAGAATGAGTCCCGCTCAATTGAGATACAATTTGAGAATGAAAGGTGGTTTCCTACCGCTATTGGCAGGAATAGCCGCAAAAGCATTACCCTTCACCGCAAAGGTGCTACCCTTTCTCAGAAAGACTCTCGGCATGGGAGCTCTCACGGGACTCGCTAGTTCGGCGGTTGAGAAATTAATGGGTGGCAGCGGACTGTTTTTGAAGAAGGGAGGAGCCATGTGTCGCGTCCACGTAGACGACAGCGGTAAAGGATTGTATCTAGAACCCGTTAGAGGTGGCAACTCTCCGAGAGGAAACGGTCTCTATCTGAAGAGTGGACGGAATGTCGAGCGACTCTGCAAGGGTTTGTTGCTCGGTGAGAATTCGCCATTTAAGAACATACCGATTTTGAATATGTTATTATAATATAAAATTATATAAAATATATAAAATCATAGAAAGTATAAAATAATATATTTAAAATGGATAAAAAGGTGGAGAAAGAAATTTATCACCTGGATGAAAAGGTGGAGAAACAATTTGACGATAATGACGAACATCGCGAGCCAGAGAGCGAAAAAATAAAAAAATGGTTAGACGTTAATGATGGATATCTAAGGAAAGAACTAATGAAAGAGATAGATGAAGCGCAGGATATACGGTTGAGAATGAGACGATGCTTTCCACGGTCACCACTACCTTCTGAAGAGAATGGTAATGATGCGAGTGTTACCAAGAGATGCACAACATTCATTCATAATTATGATTCAGATAAACAAAAATGTTACCATAAACGTATCACATCACAAAGAAAAAGAAAAAAAGAAAAAGAAGAATCAACGCTGAAATTTTAGAGAAAAGGAAACGTTATTAAAATATATTATGATGATAGTGAAGAAGAAGGAAAACAAAAAAAAAAAAAAAAGTAATGAGATCTAAAGATGATTTTATTTATTTTTTTTTTTCATTTTTCTTCGCTAAAAATCAATCATTCTATTGTTTATATTTCCAAGTCTGTTATTAGCATGTTGACACTCGTGTCTTCTCCTTTTTCGAAAACATGTTGAATGTTTATCTTTACTCTTTTGAGTTTTTTTACATCGGTCAACTCGCTCTCACCACCTAATTTCTTCACGAGTTCGAATGAGATGTTTGGAAATATGTAATTTCCATAAGGCAACGACAAATCGTCCTTGTCGAATTCTCTATCTTCGGCGATGACGATGTTCTGCAGATCGCTTTGGTACTCGTAAATCAAATCGAGCGCGGCTTCGTCCAATTTCAAAGGCATCTTATATTTCTCGTATTTCTGCTCTAAGCCCTTCGTCTCGACCTCGTTCAATTCGATGGGATCGTGTCGTTGTAATCTATACATTTTATGACCAAATTTCTTATACGTTTCGACTCGTTTCAATTTCAATTCGCATCTTTTAGGTGTTGTTGTCTTCATGATTGATTATTTAGTATTTAAATAATAATTTGTTTAAAAAGTTTTGTTTTTTTTGCTCTTTATATATATAAAAAAGTTGTTTTTTTAATTTTTAATTTTCTTTAATGTAAAATTTTTTTAGTAAAAGTTTTTTTTCTCTTTATATATATATATAAAAAGTTAAATTTTTAATTTCAATCTCTCTATTGTTTATATTTCCAAGTCCGTTATTAGCAAGTTGACATTCGTCATTTTTCCACATACGAAAATGGTGTGAATGTTTATCTTTACTCTTTTGAGTTTTTTTTCATAGGCGAATGCGCTCTCACCACCCGATTTCTTCACGAGTTCGGGTGAGATTATTGGATATATGTAATCTCCATAGGACAACAATAAATCACCCCTGTCGAATTCTCTGTCTTCGGCGATGATGATATTAATCAACAGTTCGCTTTGGTACTCGTAAAACAAATCAAGCGTGGCTTCATCCACTTTCAAACACATTCGATATTTGTGGTAGTAGCGCTCCGAGTCCACCATCTCAACCTCATTCAATTCGATGGGATCATGTGGTTGTAATGTGTAGATATTAAAACTGGATTTCTCATACCTTTCGTCTCGTTTCAATTTCAATTCGCATCTTTTAGGTGTTGTTGTCATGATCGATTATTTGGTTTTTTATGAATTCTTACAAATAATGTATATTTTAAATTTTGTATTAAAAAAATTGAATTTAAAATTTAACTTTTTTTTTTTTTTCTATTATATATATAAAAAGAGTAAAAAAGCAAAACTTTTTTTAACAAATTATTTAATACAAAATTCCAAAAAAAAATAAAAATATTCTTACAAATGACGCAAACAGATAAAACAATGGTAAATTTAAATGAGAAAACCATACCTCAGTTAAACGAGATTTGTAAACTATTACAAATTTCAGATTTCCTAAATCATAGAACTAAATCAAAAAAAATTGAAGTCATACAAGACTATTTGCGAAACGCTAGAAAGGCAAACGAAATGTCGATAGCAATGACGTCAAAAGATGCACCGGTTGTGAAAAATGAGAAGATAGTAAAAGGAATCAAAATGCTGATGTCGAAAAAAACGAAAACGTTTTGATTGTGAAAAATAAGAAGACGACTAAACGAAAAGCCATTGAAGAACATCAAGTTTCCAAAGAAAAGAAAAGAAAAACTAAAACGAAAACGAGTGATGCATTTCAGATTCAAGACAAACGAGATATATCGAGCGAAATTCAACGAGCAATCGACGAAGAGAAAGGAGACGAATATGTAACACAACTCATTGCGGAACTATTCCAATCGAAACCCATAGAACGGGAGAGTGCGATCAAAGGCATTTTTAAAACTTTCGACGTGATTCCCTCGTTGAAGAAAGTCGATCCGAAATTGTTCATGGAACGGTTGAAGAAATAAGTATTGGATTTGTTTCGCGAATACATGAACGTGGGATTAAAAATTAAGATGATACTCCATTGCATAATGAATAAAATCGCCATGAAGTCCGGCAAGAGCATCGTGAAAAATGCATATTTCAGATCTAACGTCGAACCCGTATTTCGAGGTTCAGATCTATCGGACGTTTTTGAAAAGATAAAAGACAAGATGTTGACGTCTCTTGTGAATTATCAACATGAAGGTAGTAATTGGACGTTCGGTGAGGTGTTGAAACTCGAAATTCACATGAATAAAAACGAACCGTTGAAAGGATCTTCCTACTTGGAATTACCGTATTTCTTGACTAAGAAACACACCATGGTCAACGTGAGAAATAAAGATGATCAGTGTTTTAAATGGGCAGTCTCCTCCGCTTTATACCCTGTCGAAATAAACTCTGATAGAGTTTCTCGTTACGAGGAAACTTCTAAAAATCTCGATTGGACCGGAGTGACTTTTCCAACATAGTTAAAACATATCGAACGTTTCGAGGTTCAAAATCCCACCGTAGCGGTGAACGTCTTGGGATACGACGACGAAAATCAAAAGATCTATCCTCTTAGACAGACTTCGTATCTCAGAAGAGAAAAGACGATTATTTTATTATTGATTTCGAATGGTGACAATCGTCATTATTGTTGAGTTAAACATCCGAGCCGATTACTGTCGAGACAAAATAATAAACATAAACATAAGATATGTTTATGTTGCAACTGCATGAACATATTTAAGACCGAAAAATCATTAGCGAAACATCAGGAATATTGCAACGAAAATCAAGGTGTCGCCATCGAAATGCCCAAACCCAACACCATCGTGAAGTTTGAAAATCACAATAGAAGGTTAAAAGTACCATTCGTCGTGTACGCCGATTTCGAATGTTTCACCGCGAAAATGAGTTCCTATCAACCCAACGCTCTTCAAAGTTACGTCGAAAGATATCAAAAACACATACCTTCGGGCTATTGCATTTACGCGAAATGCGCTTTTGACTCGCAACACGACTTGGGTCCCTTCAACTACACGAAACAGTGCGAAGACGTCGACGTGACTCAAAGGTTCGTGGAAGAGTTAGAATCGAAACTTCAAATGTTATACGACAAATTCAAAACTCCGGCGAAAATGATCATCATGCGAGAGCAGCAGGACGAAAATAACAGAGCCACCGAATGTCACATATGCAGACAATCATTCAACGAGAATTCGGAGGAAAATAAGAAGGTCAGAGACCACGATCATTACACGGGTCTGTATCGCGGTCCGGCTCACAGCAAGTGCAATTTAAAATATCGAGATGCCACTTTCTATCCGGTGATGTTTCACAATCTCTCGGGTTACGACAGTCATCTGTTCATGAAAAATCTCGGCACCTCACACGAAGAATTAAATTGCATCGCGAACAGCGAAGAAAGATACATTTCCTTCACGAAATGGAAGCTCATGGAGAAGAAAAGAGTAATCGATGGAAATACGTTGAAAGAAAAAATGAAATCCATTTGTAGATGCATACGTTTTATCGACAGTTTTAAATTCATGTCGACCGCTCTGGAAAAATTAGTCGATAACATGAGCAAGGATAAATTTAAAATCACGAGCGAACATTTCGGAGAACGAGTAGACGTCATGTTGAGGAAAGGAGTCTATCCTTACGATTACAGGAACGATCTAAAGAGATTCGAAGACACCGCACTACCTTCGAAAGATGATTTTTATTCGAAATTATACGAATCCGACATTTCCGACGAGAATTACGAACACGCCAAAAACGTGTGGAAATCATTCGATATGAAAACCATGAGAGATTATCACGATCTCTATCTGAAGACCGACGTTCTGCTCTTGGCAGATGTGTTCGAAAATTTTCGAGACGTCTGTCATCGAAATTACGATCTGGATCCCGCTTGGTATTTCACCGCACCCGGTCTGGCGTGGGACGCTCTGTTGAAGACCTCCGAAGTCCAATTGGAATTATTATCTGACGTGGACATGTTGCTCATGTTCGAAAGGGCTGCGAGAGGTGGCGTCTCGATGATCTCTCACAGATATTCTGAAGCTAACAATCCTTACATGAAAGAAGGTTTCGATTCGAAACGGTCGACTAAATACATACAGTATTGGGACGCCAATAATCTGTATGGTTGGGCTATGAGTCATCCTTTACCGATTAGAAATTTCGAATGGGTGAAGGAACCGGAAGAGATGCAAAAATGGAGAGACTATCCTTGCATTTTAGAAGTCGATTTGAACTATCCGGAAGAATTACACAGTCCACATAACGATTATCCACTGGCTCCTGAACGAATGGAACCGAACAAAGGAGACGATGAAAAACTCATTCCCAATTTATTTAACAAACGTAACTACGTCGTCTACAGCGAGAATTTGAAACAGTACGTCGATTACGGGATGAAATTAGTCGACATACATGGCATCATTCGATTCGACGAAGAGCCTTGGATGAAAAAATACATCGATCTCAACACGAATCTCAGAACTCGAGCCGAGAACGATTTCGAAAAAGATTTCTTCAAACTCATGAACAACTGCGTGTACGGCAAATCGATGGAAAACATCAGAGAACTGACGTTCGACTTGTCACGTCTGAGAAAAGAGCTAAAAAAATTAGTGGCGAAACCCAATTACAAACACCAAACCATATTCGACGAAAATCTAGTGGCTGTTCACATGCAAAAGGCATCTGAAGTTCAACAAACCGTATTATCTCGGACCGATCATCTTAGATGTCAGCAAGCGATTGATGTATGAGTTTCACTACGATTACGTCAAACGAAAATTTGGTGACAAAGCCAAACTACTGTTTACCGACACGGACAGTTTAGTTTATGAGATAGAGACGAAAGACGTCTACCGAGATATATCTCCAGACGTGGCCGATTGGTTCGACACGAGCAATTATCCCGTCGATCACCCGTCCAACATTCAACCGAACGACAACAAGAAGATGTTGGGTAAATTTAAGGACAAGAGCGGCGGTAAACAGATCGTCGAATTCCTGGGCTTGAGACCCAAACTCTATGCTTATCGTCTAGAAGATGATGAAGAGATCAAGAAGTGCAAAGGAGTTAAAGCGTGCGTGGTGAAGAAAAACATCTCTTTCCAAGAGTATAAAGATTGTCTGTTAGGAAGTGGTCCGGTGTATAAGACTATGAAATCGATTCGAAGCGAAAATCACGACTTGTATACCGAAATAGTCAACAAGATTTCACTGACGGCCGACGACGACAAGAGATTCGTGTTAGACGTTAAAATAAGCACTTTGGCACTCGGACATTGGACTTTGGATCTAATTTTAGACGATATGAATGGAGATGATTGGATTCTAGATGCGATTGTGGATGATAAGATTCCAGATACGATTGTGGATGATAGGATTCCAGAAAATCAAGAAGAATTACATGAACACAAAATTATGGAAATCAATAGTGACATCGAGAAAGTTAGTTTAAAAAGAAAAAGAAAAAAATAGAAAAAAAATAATGTCATTTTTAGTAAATTATAATAAAATAAATAAAAAAATATATACTTATTTATGAATAAGAAAATAAAGATATCCGTAGAAGGTGTCGTCTTACCCAACGAATCCCTATCCAACATCGATCTGTTGAATGCGGCAAAAGATTTGAAAATCGAAGATTTTCTAGGAGTGTTTTCCAGAGATGCCTTGCCGAAGAGAAGACCTCGACAATCGGAATGCGGAATTTTAAATCTAGACAATTCATTGGGTGAAGGCACTCACTGGGTGGCGTGGATGAAGAACGGGAAGAAGAAAAATTATTATTTCGACAGCTACGGAATCTCGCTGCCAAAAGAAATAAAGAACTATTTCAACAAACTGATGGTTCGTTACAACACGGAACAAGTGCAATCACCACATCAAGTGTTTTGCGGTCACCTGTGTCTCTACGTTCTCAAGAGATGGTCTGAATGAGATCGATTTCAAGACATTCTCAATGATTTACATTAGAGAGAGATTTTTTTTATTGTATATATAAAGATAAACAATTATTTTAAAAAAAATTTTAATCGAATAAAAACGAAAAATAAAATAACATAGTTCATTTTTAATAAACTGCATTTTGAATATATTTTTTCTAAAAACAAAAAATTCTTACAACAACATGCCAGTCGATAAATTTGGTAGAAGTGACGACGAAAAAGTCAACCCGAGAAAGAAGAGGAAGATGTTCGAAGTTGACAATGGTTACGACGTTGCCAACTTGGACGAATGCTACGTTCGGAGATACGAACCTCGAGAAGAACCTTTGAACATGAATGATAAGAAGCTCTACAATCTTCCCGAGCCAATAGATCTCACAGATGCTGCGACTAAAAAATACGTCGACAGGGGAACGCCGATTTCGAACGAATCCTGCTGGATAATTACGTGGATAAAACCATGACCGACAATCTCGATCTGAAATCCAAACATTTGGTGAACATCGCGTATCCCATAGATCCCACGATGCCACGACCAAGAGATACGTGGACGACTCTCACGCAAAATTCAGCGAACACCTGAGAAATAGATACGTTCAGAAAACGATGCACTCGGAATTGAACGCCAATTCTAACAAGATAACGAACGTGGCCCCTCCTACGAATCCCAAGAACGTGGCGACCAAACACTACGTAGATCTGGAACAGAGAAAGTCTGACAGACGAGAAATGAAATATCGGATCTGAATGCGGGATTCCACAAGATATTGAATCTGTCGAAGATTGACGACACAGATGCGGACTCAACCGCAGTCAACAAGGGCTATGTAGATTCTGCCATGATACGATCGCAAGAACACGTAGAATCGCAAGTGGACGATCTCTACCTGAACAAACAATCTGGCGGAACCATGGAGGGTGTCATCAACATGAACGGTCACAATTTATTCGGTCTCGATCACGATCCCGAATTCGATTCCAGCGCGGTAAGCAGGAAATACGTGGACGACAACTCAGTCTGGAGAAAGGGCGACATCATGGAAGGTAAACTAGACATGGGTGGACACGCGCTCACAAATCTACCAGATCCCGTGAACATGACGGATGCCTGCACCCTGATTTCAGTGGTGGAGAAAGTCAAATATGCTAGACAATTGATCACTGTGTGGGCCGAAGAGGCCGGCGCCTTAGATGAGGGAAAAGCCGAGTGGTCTTTCAGAAATGGAGGTAGCGGATCGAAACATGGTCCGGTTGGATATCCCATGCCGTTGGGAGGTGAAATCCTTCGAATCAGTCTGGCTTCCTCGGATTTGAATAACAGAGCGGTCGTCAATCTCATGGTGAATGGTGTGCAGAGCGATAAGAGATACAGCGTCGAAAAGACTGAGAATCAACACGCGAATGTTAGCACGTTCGGCACGACTCTCAAAGTGAACGCCGGAGACAGGATTAATTTCGTCATGAAAACCAATAATCCCGAAGCTGCCACTTCCGTGGTGAGTCTACTGATCGAACTAGATCCTTTGACAAACAGTGAAGGCGTGGAAAATAATGAATTAAAAAAAAATAATGTGTGATTATTAAAAAACAAAAAAAAAAAAAAAAAAAAAAAGTAATGAGATATAGAGAGATGTTCAATCTCTCTAGATCACATTACTTTATTTATTTTTTTTTTGTTTTGTTTTTAATAATCACACATTACTTTTTATTTTTTTTTTTTGTTTTTTATTTTTTTTTTTCACACACCCGTTTCTCATCGAATGATCAACATCTTATTTCCGTCCGATTCGAATTGTAATTCTCTGTCTGACAGGACCAGGGTGAAGGCTTCGGTTTTTCTCGGCACGTTCCTATCAAATTGCATCTTGATCTGAATGTCTAACACGCTACTCTTGAGTCGTTCACTCTGTTTACTGACGTCGAATATGAACATGGGATACATCGACTTGTATTCGCCGGGAGATATGTTGGGGTTGCTCATCAATTCGTCTAGACCATGATACTTCTTTCTAAAATCAGCGGCGTCGCCATACAGTCTGGAGAAATCGTTCTTGTCGAACGACGCGTTGTAATCGATTGCTGGATATCTCGTGGCGTTCAGAAACACTTGCATGTTTCTCAAATGGCAGTGATCGAACAGCGATGCATTCTTTTCCTGAGACCCGTCCCTATCGGTCTGAAACGCAACCACGATGAAACGCGGTCTCTCGGAAGTGGATTTCACCGTCAATCTCCAATCGAAGTGATTCGTGGAGAGAGGAATGCTAGCCGTGTCGCACTGTCTCATTCTAAATCCCATGGGTAATTTACTCTTGGATTCTATGATCTTGTAGAGACGCGCTTTCTCCACGATCGAAGGCTCCACGTGCGGAATGAACTACAATATCTTGTGTAGAGTTATCTTACCCGCATCGGTCGCGGTGAGTTTCACTATTGCATCGTCATTTCCTTTTCGAATCAACGTCAGATTGTGTTTGAATCTGTACATGATCTTGTAATCGTCTGCGAATCCGAAGATGTGTTTCAAAGGTATCCTGAACGAAAACGTTCCTTTAGGTCTGGACGTCTTGACGTCGTAGTCGAATATCATGGCGGCGCCTGCGCTAGCAGGGCCTATGGTGTCTTTCACCCACAACTGATTAAGTCCTCTGGATTTCGAAAAATCATCAGGATACGTCAAGAGTCCGAACATCTTGTTGGCCTGACCGGGATGAAAAACAGATTCTATCTCTTGTCCAGATAGCATGTATTTTATGTTACTGAATAGATGCATGATGCCATTATTGGCAAGAGTAACCGTGTCGTCGTTGGCGTAGTCGCTCCCATCTTCCTTGGTGAGACGTCCCTGCACCACTATGTAACTCTCGCTAGGATGTACGAATAGATCTTGAGTTTCGACGTTGATTCTTATCTCTCCCACATTGTTCAAACTCGTCCCGGTTACCGGTTCGTATTCGTGAACCTCATATTCTTGAATACTTTCATCTTTCACTATGCTTTGTGCTATATCTAGTATATTTGTCATTTTAAAGGATTTTTAGTTTGTTTTTTTTTTGTTTATTAATTCACTTGCTTTCTTTATCTAAAAAATAGTTTTTAATTATTTTTTATTATTATTTTTTTTTCTCTCTTATATATATATGTGTGTGTAAACAAGAAAATGTCAAAGAGAGTAAATAAAAAAAAAATTTTGTGTTCTTCATCAAAACTTCGTCTTCTGTAATTGTTGTTCGTAAAACTTTCCGATGATCTCTTCTCCATCCAAAGCTTCGATTTCGTAAGTCACCGGATCGGTGTGAAATATTTTGATTATCACGAAGATTTCCGAGGTCCATCGAGGAGTATAACCCTTTTCGAAGTGCTTCTTATAAGCGTAGATTCTCACTCGATCGCCGACCGCAAATTTCGGCGTTCTAGACTTCTTCCTGATCTTAGATCTCTCGGGATATAGATTCGCGTAGACCCGTTTTTCGTTTCGAGGATCGCTAGCTTCCGCGGGAGTCATCTTGATCGATCTGTGTCGCGTGTTGTTGTAATCTTTGACCAGACCGTTCAGAGCATATATGTATTTCTTGGTCGAATTCGCCGTGAAGTATCTGTACATCTTCTCCTTCATCGTTCGATTCCAACGTTCCACCATGCTGGCTTTCTCTTCGTTTTCGATCGAGTAGAGGTCTACCAATCGACGAACGTGCTTGTTGTAGAATTCCTTTCCCTTGTCCACCCACAATTTACTCGGTTTTTGAGAAGACGAGTCGAACACGCTCTTCAGAGCCTCGGCGCCGCAAGGTCCCGATTTATCCTTCAAAGCTCTGATCCAACCGTATTTGGAAAACACTTCGATGACCGTCAATAGATATTTGACACCCTTGTTCCACCTCGAAAACGATCTCATGTCGACCAAGTCGGCAGACCAAATGTCATCCAGAAATCGTTTCTTCTTCTTTTCAGATGCGCTTCTTTTTTTAACGCCCCATCCGAATCGACGTTTCGCACCGATCAGATTGAACGTTCCATCTCCTCTCTCCTGGTCGGATTCGATATGCCTCTCAATCTCCCCAACATGTTTTTGTCGCAGACGTCATTGCGAGTCTTGGTGTTGGGATGTCCGGCGTAGCACAGATCGTGATCGTACGCGGCCGCGTCCACCCTATTCATGGGTTTGCTCCAAGATTTGTGAGTCAGATCAGCGTTGAGTCTCTTGTTCAATTTCGTTCCGGGTCCCGTGAAACTGTGACCGGGCAGATGCATTTCGAAAGGTAGATTGTTGATCATTTTATTCACGATGCCTTTACCTTTGCTCGTGTTCTTTTGTTTGACGAATCGAGTCTTGATAGAACCACAAACGTTGCAAATTCCGCGAAGCATCCGTCTGTCGTTTTTAGTTCGCACTTCTCTAGAATTATTCATCTTGGTAACTCTCTTACACTTTACGCAATACATTTTTTAAGAGTTATTTAAATTAATTTCGTTTTTTTTATTTTATATATAAATTTAATATTTTTTTTTGTAAATTCTGTTCTTATTATATATATATTTTTTATTTTTTTTTCAATCGCTGCTCTTGAGTTCTATCATCTTACTGAATTCCTCCCTGGCCTCTTTCCTCCCCTTTTCCATGAGAGAATCCTTCATCTCTTCCTTGATGATCTGACGAGTCTTGATTCTCATGGCTTCTTTCATGGCATCGTATTTCGTTTTCTCGCTCAATATCGCGAAGTATTCTCCGTCTGATATCCTACCATCTTTCAACGCCATCGAGATCATTTTGGATATCGTGTCGATCTTGGAGTCGGCCAAGACGCGAATCTTGTTGTGTTTCCTCGCCTTCAGATGTAATTTCCTACTCAAAAAGTTTCCGAGCGTGCTAAACAATCTGGCGGCGAGGGCCACTCCTTCTACGGTCAACACGATCGGAATGCCGACCACGGTCAACAACAATCCGATGCCGGCCACGTGTAAACCCATGGAAATCGTGATGAGTGTCGTGTCGATCGCGTTGACAAATTTCACAAAACGCGAATACTTCTTCTTGAGGGAACGACGAGAATCTCTCTCTCGAGTCAGATACAATTGGATTCTACTGATTTGATCGATGCGATACCTCTCTCCTCTTTCTCTTTCTTCTAGCGATGGCGCCATCAGCAAAACGCCGTTCGGCTTCTCGTCCTCGTCGTCCACTAACGTCGGATACAATTTATTTCTGGTTCTCATTTTGTGTTTTTTTTTTCTTTCTTTCTTTCTAATATTAGATAAAAAAAAATTTATGTGTGTATTTATTTTTTTTTTTTTATTTTCTACTCTCCCTTATTTTTATATCAACGAAAAAAAAACTTAGACGTATGCTTCGTTCAGCAATAATTTCTTGATGCATCCCTTGTCTTCTAAAGTCAAACTTCTACGCGCCAATTTCAGTTCTTCCGAATCTGTGGGCCTGTTTCGATTCTTACAGAAGACTAATCTCTTCCAAAACGTGATCACATCGTTGAATTTAACGCGTTCGAATGCCGGTTCGAAATACATGACGACCATATCTTCCCTTTCCATCGTCAGACACGAATGATTCTCGTGATCGAAGTCTAGATGATCCCGACATCCGACGCATCGTTCTAACAAGATGGGACGTAGTTGTTCGTTCATGCAGATTGCGTATGCTCTCATCAGCATGTTTAAAAGAAACCTCGCTCTAATAGTCTGAGAATCGCTCATGATTTACGTTTTTTTGTTTTATTATCTATTCGATTTGATATATTTAATTTTCTAAATAACTATTATTTATATATTTTTTTTTCTCCCCTATATATATATATCAATCAAAAACGTGACAGCGGGCTCGCGAATTTCCAACACACCGACGACAACAACACTCTTCGTTCAGATCGAGTTTTTACGAGAATCGAGCGATCCGATCACTCGATCAGCTGAGTTTTTTTGAGAATTTCTCATAGTGGGGGAATTCCCCTAATAATGTCATAAATGGGAGAAAAAAAACCCCACTGCCTCAAAACAATTGCGGGTTCTGAATCATCTGTCTCAACACAATTGCGGGTTCTGAATCGCTGATCTCGAGTCCCCAAAACTGTTTTTTGATGATGACCTAGAATTTTTTGCTTTTGCTCGCGTTCGCCAACGATGGACCGATGGTCTGATCTGCGATGGGAACGTCGACGAAAAATTACGTACAAGATGTACGATTTCACCCTTTTTTTAAAAACGTGCGTTCACCACGAGTATTTGAACGTTAAAAGCGCGATCTAGGAGTCACAACTGTACATGGGGGGATTCAAGATCATGTACAGTTTTGTGAACAAGCGTGTGATTTAACACTGAATTCCACGTTGGTGAACGCATCGTGAATGTATGTTGTACACGTACATGTACAAGTGATAGTAGATCGGCCTTTATTACCTACTAATATGTCATAAGCAAATTTCACAATGATGTGTCAAATATTTGGTGCTTAGCAAACTTTGAGTAGTATATCATTAAATTAGCAGTTCTGGTACGAATATGGTAGCAGACTTTCAGGAACCAGTGGTGCCTACGGTCGACTCTATGAGTTGATTACACGTGTGCTTCGTGTTCTATTCATCTCAATCTTCATTTTGATGTACAATTTATGTATATTTGATTTGCATTTAAGGAATATCAGAGGTGAGAATTTTCAAAATCAACAAAATTCCATTGCTCTTATAGCACCTTTATCAGACTTGAATGGTTACTATTTATTTATTAAGGTTTAACGTCACTTTAACAGTCAAGGTCATGTCGAGACAGTGACGGTTTTATGGGTGGAGGAAGCCGGAGTACTCGGAGAGAACCACTGAGCAGCTTCCAGCTCTCCAACATAGTAACTCCGCACTTCAGCACAGGCAGAGCTAATATACCGGTTGAAGACATGTGCATCATCAATGATCAGTGCGCCCTAGCGCACGGCATCATCGTGCCCCCATGTGGACAATTGGAATGGTTACTAACACGGTGTCGAGTCGTTTCGGCCCGGAGACGTTTCGGCCTCGGGACGTTTTGGCCCTGGCACGTTTCGGTCGGGACGTTTCGACTGCTGGCTATGAGGTGAGGTACAGGAAGCAGAGGAGGTGAGGTGTTAGTAAGATGAAGCAGGAGGATTGAAGGAGGATAAACAACAAAAATCGTGTATCAACACTTTATTATAATTGGAAATACCATTTATTTACAACAAAAACATAATGCTCAGTATTGTGACCGAACATGATCAGCAACTGAAGTGCAGGGTAGAATTCTGGCGAACCGCCAATCTGTATTCCTGCTGTGTGATGGTGGTGTTATAGATATATTTATCATTCACGTTATTCTGTTATAAAATGGATTTATCTGTGGATTTATCATTCCCACTACTCGGTAAGTCAGCCAAAGTTTATTCATAGAAATATAATACAGATTAGGAAAAATACTTTTCCCGAAGGTATACTTTAGTATTTCATATCTACATTTACCAGATTAACTGAATATAAAGACATTTTTAAACATAAATAACTCAGAAAAAAAACGATTTTCAAGTGAGACGATTCGGACTCTTCTGGGGCCGAAACGTCCAGGAATCACTAACACCCACTTTACACTCCAATATGTATTATACTCGTTCAGTGCTCTTAGCTTACCAATAATATATAGCACATGCTATACAAATTAAAACAAATATTTCCTGTTCTTTGGCAAGAGTAAAAGTTACAATTGAAGATAATGACATGGTGACCAAACCTGAAATAACTGGCTATAGCTAATCAGTTGGATAAATGTCATGACTACTGGTCACTACTGTTCAATTCAGAAACAATTTTATTACACACCTTTTCTTTGAAATACCCCATTAACAGCAACACTAAACCATACGGGAAAATTAAAATCTGTTCCGCACAAATGTGCTGAATGGAAATCGTTGATGAAATATTTTTAAATAGAAGCGAAATTTCAATGGAATTTTCTACAATTCATGCAACGCAATTACGATTTGAATCGCTAGCGGTAGTTAAAATCGTCCCCTAAGTTTTTATGTGTTCTACGTGCCAGTATGCACATAGAACACATTTAGAACTCTAGGGACGATATAGTAACACAGGTTCCCCTCGTATATTTGGTTGGCGATAAAATGTGTTTTTGTTGATAGTTGTCAAATGAATTCCTGGGTGTCCTTCTAATAAATGTTTTTTTTTATGGACGTGAAGGCATGTAATAAACACAATGTGACACATGCGTGTGAATGGGTTAATCGATATGGCACTTGTGTCATCGCAGAAAGGATAAAACTTGAGGCCTGTGGCCTCTCGTTTTATCATTCTGCACTGGCACTCATGCCATATCGATTAACCCATTCACATGAGTGTGTCGTTCTGTGCATATTTTGCACAGCTAGGGAACTCTAACTGCTCATACTCATATAAGATTTCATTGAAAAGCTTTCATCTCATAATATTTGCATTCTTTTACTCTTTCAGTGCATTATGAACTCACACCCCCCAAATTATCGACAAAGAATAATCTTCATTATTCAGACACTGGCAGTGAGGATTGGAATGTAACAGTGACACAAACACACCGACTTGTTTTATACATGTGTAGGTGGGCTTTTTTTAGAAAAAAAAACTAGAGATGGTCTGTCGCACAGTATACCCCCACTGCGGCATACCGGCTAGAGTGGGTGACTGAAAAGGGGCATTCAAGGTTTGTAAGTAAAAAATATCCAATACGGCCACCAGTCGGCCATCTCGAATTTGATCGGGGAAAAAATTATGTCACGCATTGCTCCTCATTGTGTCGATCATTTATATTGAGTTTTGTAGTAAAAATGGGTTAACTATTTTGACCCGTGAACTGCAGCTCAAGTCATGACATCCGAGATTTTGGCGAAGTGACCAGTGCATTCGGCCAGGGAACTCATTACAGTGAAGATGTCTTCTGATGTTTTTCTTATTTAATCTGTCAATGTTTTCTTCAATGGAGTCTGATTAACTATACAAACTGTGACGATCACAACATATTTTACCTTTCTATATATTGATGTTTTTTTATATGTGGATTTGTGCCTAGTTGCCAAGAAGTTATCTGTGATGCCTGATTTATATGTTTTACCTTTCTGTCGTAGGCAGGGACTCAGCCGATAATTGCAGAGCATGACATCCAATGTTCATATATTCAAATGTGATTATGGACTCGGCCTCTAATTGTGGAGCATGATGATAATTTACACTTACTGTTTATTCTTCAATTCAACAGAGTGATGCATTTGGGCGTCACCAGCTGCCGCCAATACTAGGTGATATTTATTCTACTTATTCTCTATTGTCTCACTCTTTCTATCAATCTTTTACTCGGTCTGTCGTTTATATTTATATTATCATATATTTTCCAATAAGACGTGAGACAATATTGGCGCTGCAAGCTAATCGAACTTTCGTGGCTTAAATTAATTTATTTAACTTTTATTTATAAACAAATCTTTTCTATTTATTTTCAAAATTGACTGTGTATCGTGACATCGATTTTCAAGTTGCCTCATTAATATCCATGATGTCACATATCAAGATTCACTAACTTTTTGTGATTTTCACTTTAATATTTGTGACAAGATTTATCAACAGTAATGCATATTATCTGCTTCTAATGATATTTTGTATACGAATAATGTATACAAATTTGCATTGCGCGAAATCCCAGCAGGAAACGTGATTTTCATGCACACATTTTCGTCCATTTTTTATAACCAGAAGCAGAGTTTAGTCATGTGACAAAAGATCATATGACCTTTGTTTACAAACAATATTTGCCACATGTTATACACATTTTTTCTTTCCTCTTGTCTTTCATTCATTTTCTTGACATTCATTTCAAATCGATATTTATTATTAATACATTTCTCAATGCATCTTTCAGAATGAAATATGCATTTATGTACTACCAGAAATTATTTTTGAAATAATTTTTCTATAGTTTTTTGTCACTGAAAAGTTATTTAATAATATACTGAGTCAAAAAAGAAAGTATAAAAAACTTCGAGGAGCAATTTTTTTTTAGTATTATCGACTTTAATCCCAAACAAATTATTGTAAATTCATATTTCGAGTCTAGCTGAATGAATTTGCATAATTTCTTGTTCTTACTGTTGCCGGCGTCACGTCAGGACGTCACAATTCAGACATGGGGTGAAATAAAAGGTTCACACATGCAGTCAATAGCGTGTATGTCCACCGTTTGCCTCATGGACATGATAAGTCTCTGGATGTCACCCTGTGGCAATGCTTTCCACTCCTGCCTTAGAACATTACGTAAATCGCCTAACGTCTGAAGATCATGAAGTCTTACCCGATGGTCCAATTGATCCCAAAGATGCTCGATTGGTGACAAATCTGGCTAAAGTTGGGGGGGGGGGGGGGCAGGGAAGAAGTTCAATGCTCTGCTCCTCAAGAAAGTCATGACAGATACGCGCCACATGACATCGGGCATTGTTTTGCTGGAATAACTGCAACCTGACGTTAGTGTTGAACAACGGAACAACAACAGCATTAAGAATTTCTGTCCATTCAGATTACCATCGATGAAGATCAACTGCGTTCGATGGTGCGAGGGAAGAAGTTCAATGCTCTGCTCCTCAAGAAAGTCATGACAGATACGCGCCACATGACATCGGGCATTGTTTTGCTGGAATAACTGCAACCTGACGTTAGTGTTGAACAACGGGACAACAACAGCATTAAGAATTTCTGTCCATTCAGATTACCATCGATGAAGATCAACTGCGTTCGATGGTGCGAGGAAATTCCTGCCCAAACCTGTACACTACCCCCACCGAAATGGTCGCATTCCAGCACGCAACCATCAGAAAACTGTTCTCCTCGTTGGCGATACACTTTTGCCCTACCATCAGCACGCAGTAGACAAAATCGTGATTCATCACTAAAAGGAACTGGAACTGTGCTCCAACGCTGCCGAGTCCAGCGAACATGGCTCACGTACCCATTCCATTCTGACGGTACGTACGATGACGTTGGGTAAGAATTGGTCCGTGGTATGGACGCCTACTTTGGATACCGTGTTCAGCTAGTCTGCTGCGGACAGTTTGTGCACTGATTCTACTGTTAGTTCTGCCAGGGGTAATTGCCGCTGTCCTTGTCACTGGATGGAAGCGATCCCACAAGTGAGACATCCTGTCTCGGTCTTGTGCAGCGGTCGTAACTCTTGGTCGATCTGAATGCAGTCGGTCAGCAGTAGGTCCGGTGGTTCTATACCTTCCAATGAGATGGTAAATAGTGGCCACAGTGACTCCGAACTCAGCTGTGAGCGCATCTGGAGGTATCCCAGCCTCATGCATACCAATGGCATGCAACCTCTGACTTTTGGTTAACCTTGGCATTTTTTAAAATGTTGGAAAACAAAAACTAGCATGTTTTCTCAATAACTCAGGCTCTCTAGCACAACATAACACAAAGAAAATCGTCGGTCACCTATTCAATTTGACATTCGTGGGTAGCACGTGCTTTTTTGAAATCCATAGCAAAATTGTATACGGTTGTGTGGGCAACAACATGTCATTAAACTCTTTGCATGACTTCCTGTCCACAAACATGCAACATTAGAATTATTATATTTCATCCTTTATGCTATTTTTTCACATTTGTTTCTATTATACTTTCTCTTTTAACTCAGTATATATTTTGTCACAAATATTTTAGTAAACTGTAATCTTTCAGTCAACAGACAACATGCAGTCTTTTGGACACATGTGATTTTTTTTAATTCAGCTGAAATTGCCTGTTGGGAGTTATTGTCTTGTATATGTGGTTGTTGTTGTATATGTTGTTGTTGCCACTGTTGTACTTGTTGTTACCACTGTTGTTGTACTTGTGTTTGTGGAAGTACTGAAATAACTGGTGGTAGTGTTTGTGGTCGAAATATGTCTGCCTGAATTTGCCATGGAGGTTCTGATGTAACTCGCGGGGGTGCTTGCGAAGCAAACATATCAGTCTGCTGGTGAGGTGGCACTCAAGGTGGAGTATGCCACATATGTGGTGGTACTTGTATGTGCATTGGTATTCCATATTCGTTCATGTATTTTTGTGGCTGACTGTACCAAATATCTGTTTGGGGTGGGTTGATATTTTCAGTTGTATTGTACAATGCATAATTTGTATATTGAGTCGACGGTCTATAAAATTGCATGATTGTAGTCTGATATTCTATAATAACTGTCTCCTTTTACATTTGTTGTAAATTCTAATAATTTCTAGCATGTGTTGGACACTAATTCGTCCACTTCTAGTCATGTCTGTAATGGATTCAACTTGTTTTGACAAGTGTATATGTGGTATAAAATTAACAGAAAGGTAAGAATGGATTTAGGGGCGCGGTGGTATTGCTGTAACCGGTTCTTGTCAGATCACCTAAGTTAAGCAACGTCGGGCCTGGTTAGTCCTCGGATGGGTGACTGCCTGAGCGGCCGATTTGGACTCCTGTATTGTGTCCTTGGGCAAGGCACTTAACCCTGATTGTCCACAAGGTGGCACGATGATGCCGTGTATTAAGACGTACTGTGTGTCGATGGTATGCATGTCTTCAACCAATCTAACCCTGTCTGTGCTGCAGGGCGGAGTTACGATGTTGGGAAGCGGGCAGCTGCTCGTTGTTGCTCGGTGGTTCTCTCCGGGTACTCTGGCTTCCTCCACTCGAAAAACTGTCACGGTCATGATTAGCCATTGTACATAAGTATGTGACCCTAAACACCAACAAATAAATAGATATAAGCGTGGATTTCTCCTGCTGGCCATTTCAACTGAGCAATGTGAACTGAAACGTTGTATATCAACTTGACTGTAAAGTTTTATCAGTCGAACAAGCAATCTTAGTTGAATTATTATTTATTTATTGGTGTTTAAGGTCACATACTTATGCACAATGGCTCATCATGACCGTGACAGTTTTACGGGTGGAGGAAGCCGGAGTACCCGGAGAGAACCACCGAGCAACGACGATCTTAGCTGAAGAAAAACTGAAAGTTTATTTTTTCTTTTGAACCTAGTACTTAAAATTTTGTCTGAAAGCCAAAAATTTAAAATTCAACTGAAATGTAAAGCTGGATCACTCCAACAGGCAATTGCAGTTGGGGAGAAATTTATTTTTATTTTTATTTATTTATTTTTTTTTTTTTTTGGGGGGGGGGGGGGGGGGGGGGGTCATTTCAGTTGATTTTCAAAAGTTGACTTTCAGGACCATTTTTGCACTCTTTGGACCCCCCCCCCTCCCCCTAAATGCAAACCGTAACTAACTGTTTTTAACACCCACGTTTCATCAGTATGTACCAGAATCGATTTCAGAGCTTCAGAATTTGAAGGAAAAAAAAAATGTGGGAAAGGGCCCTCAACCGTGGGAGGGAATACGCCCAATTCCATAGTTCAAGCCTTTGAAATATGCCAGAGTTATGTCGACCATGTTCCTCCCCCCCCCCCCCCCCCCCCCCCCCATTTCGAAAATATGGGAAATGGATTATATATCTAGCAGGGGCATAGCCAGCCTTCTATAATAGGGGATGGAGGGGGCAATCCTGATGTTTGGAAGGTCGTAGTAGAGTTTCGCCCCCCCCCCCCCCCCTGCCTAACTAGGACCCTCAATCATTTCCCGCCTCCTCCCACTTCCCTTCAGGGAAGTAGGAGAATGAGGTAACGGTCAGAGGGTCCTAGTTAGGAATAGACCTCCCCAGAAAAAAAATATCGTAAACAATTCATTAGTTATTAATTCCAATCGCCCGCTATACACATTATTTTGTATCATGTGGTCGCTGTGGGCCTCCCCAATCTCCGGTTCATGTATGTCAGCCCAAATAGGATTAACAGATTAACACTGAATGACACTGACCACTAAACCCAGTCCCTATACTCCCCGCCTTTACTATTCCCACCACCGCATCGCTGACCTTCTGTCATCGGGATCGAAGGCCTGGGTGAGGGTTAAAAACAGTGACAGTTTGCATTTGGGAGTCCCCAAAACCCCTCCCTCCCCCACTCGCGACCCACCACGGGGAAGAAGGTTAAGTTGCTAGACTCTGGGGGAGATCGATTCTGGTGCCTCCTGAAGAAAGGTAGGGGCTAAAAACAGTATGTGACAGTTTGCTTCTTTTTTTTTGGGGGGGGGGGGGAGAGGTGGGCGTGGGGATGAAACCCCGCGGCGACCTTCCAAATATCATGATTGCCCCCAGCCCCAAAAATGGCTACCCCCCCCCCCATTATAGAATCCTTGCCACGCCCCTCCTAGATATATAATCCATTTCCCATATTTTCGATACTGGTGGGGGAGGGGGGGGGGGGGTACAAGATCGATATAACGCTGGCATATTTCAAAGGCTTGAACTATGGAATTGGGCGTATTCCGGCCCTCCCACGGTTGTGAGCCCTTCCCCCGGATTTTTTTCTTTCTTCAAATTTGGAAGCTCTGAGATCGATTCTGGTGCCTCCTGAGGAAACGTGGGGATTAAAAACAGTAAGTTACGGTTTGCATTGGGGGGGGGGGGGGGGGCTATTTTTTTTTCTTTTTTCAAATTCTGAAGCTCTGAAATCGATTCTGGTGCCTCCTGGGGAAACGTGGGGGTTAAAAACAGTAAGTTACGGTTTGCATTTGGGAGCCCTCAGCCCCAATACCCCCCCCCCCCCGGCTCACCATTGGGAGCTCACACATTGGGAATCGTGGAGTGAGCACAAGGGGTCCCAGTCTTAATAGGCTCCTGCGGGTATCATTGGGGTAGGACATGCAGGAATCTAGAACTAGTATCCACTGATGTATAGTTGATTTTAATATTTATTATCACCTCGGCATGTGTCTGGCGAAACGCTAACTGATAATAAATTATGAATCCCCGTTTAAAAAAAAAATAGCTTTAACAACTTTTTGCCGGTAAAAAGGACGGTAAGTGTGTGAAAACTGTTTTAAAGTACTAAATGTACCTCTGAATGTGTGAAAAGTGACAATTTAATAAAGCACACACAATAATCAATATATATAACGAAGATTAAGAATTGTTTGTTTTATTGTATACTATTTTCATATTATAAATGGTTTCTCTCCAAAAAACGTTCTGTTAAATCCCCTCATAGTGAACAGAATGATTAAAATGTTACGCACACGAATTAGTTACACCTCCGTCGAGCAAGTATGATAATATTCACCCCGTCGTGCACCTCAGCTAATTCGTTGTTATCCTTGCATAAAATGGCATGTCGACCAGTGTCGATAGCGAAATGATCTAAGTTCTCTTGAAAATAGTCTTCAATAAAACAAACAATACTTAATCTTCATTATATATATTTATTATTGCGTCGCTTCATTAAATTGTCACTTTTCACACATTCAGGGGTACATTTAGTACTTTAAAACGTAGTTTTTATACACTTACCATCCTTTTTAGCGAATACTGTCCTTTTTACCAGCAAAAATGTTGTCCCCTTTTCAAGACATAACAGATGATTACAAGCAGGCTGTCATGAAATTCTGCCAGGGGGCTTGGGATAGGCAAGCAGGGACAACATGCAGCCATCTCTCGACCCTCTACCCTTAAACAAGCGGCAGTCTGCTCATGCACACAAATATAAAGCCATACATGATGATGTGCCTCAAGATTAACCCGTTAAGCCTGAAATTCCCGATAGTACTGAGATAGTACCAATTATAGGCACTGAAACCTCGCTTACCTCAATCGAACGTTCAGGTTTATATGCAGATAAAAAAAATAAAACTGACGAAACCCATCTCTCTTGACATGAGGCACTCACACAATCACATACTGCGAGCATAAATGAAATTAAGGCAGACGTATTGGACATTAAATCAAAGATGAACACCATCATATATGAGCTGAAAATTTTGAAAAAATCGATTGATACGAGGAAAAATAGATCACTAAACTCCTCACCCTCACCTACGCGAGCAGAAGCAAGGAAATGTAAAAAGTGTGGTGGTCTCGGACATTTGAAAAATCTTTGTCCATTTAAAAGCCACACAAATCAATCTGCAAGCGAAAGAGGGGTAACAATTGATACGAAATCGGATCGAAAGAAAAGTGATCGGATCGATATACATGTACAAGCCTCGACCCGGCACAAAATGTTGAATCTCAATGAATTTCCGGAATTTCTGGCACAAAAAGACGAAAAAGTAGAAACAGTAACAATTCGTCAATTGAGTTATAGCTCACTGTATACAATACCTGCAGTTATTGGAAATTATAAAATTATAGCATTCGTAGACACCGTGGCCGAAGTCACCATCATTAAACATGAACTATTAAAAAAACAGCCAGAAAATCTTCAGTTGGTTAAAAGTGTCCGACTGAGAACTGCAGGTAGAAAACGTACGATGACTGGCTTTGCTATATCACTTGTACAAATTCATACTGGAAAGCAAAGTATTTTCAAAACATTGTATGTAGCGCCAATCAAGATTGATGTAGCGCCAATCAAGATTGACGTGCTGATTGGCCTGAATTGTTTAAAGAAATTTGGCGCTACAGTTTATATGCAACTTGGTCTTTTAGAACAAGGACCAAAAGTAACTACATTGAACTATAATGTATCAAAAGATTTAGCGGTTGCCGAAAAAAGGGTGAACAATCTACCTGAAATTCTATCTGAATCAGTTGTTTCATTAAAATGTTTCTTTACAACAGTTAGCATCAAATCAGGTGGGAGAATCAAATGATAGATTACAAATTTTAACACCAAGATCACTGAACTTGAAAAAAACAACAAATAATTGTTTACTAAATATAAGTGACCACCATGTTAAACCTGAGAAAAGTCAGTTGGTTACTCATACCTTTGAACTTTCCGGAAATGTTTTTCCTGAACATGAAATAATAACCAACAAAACCATTGTGAGTATGATCCGAAAAGATGAGACATACGATATTCTTAAGGCACATCTAGGTCTGGAACCAGAGTTTTTTGGGACGAGTGTTGATTGGAATCAAAATATTTGAGATTTGTTTACAGGTCTCCACAGAAAATTTCAATGGCGAGTCTCAATTTACTGAAAAAGTAGAAAATGAGTTGAGTGATACAGACATTTATTGTAATCAAGCCGATTAAACCTGTTTATAAGTTTTGCCAGCCGATTGCGATGATGGGTCTCAGTTTTCTGAAACTTCACAGCTTGTGTCCGAACCTAGATTGTGTATTTTTGAGAAAACAGGTGATATTCTAGAAATATCTTTAAAAATTTGGGATCTCAAGTCTGGCGGAAAATATGGACCTCAAACTACCTCTATTGCCCTATCAGACTGCAGTATATATAATGCCCAGGCATGTTTTCCTAATGTAACGAACGAACTCCTTGGAGGCCTACATTGGAAAACTGTCCCGGTATTTTTGGGCAATGGTGTGACCTTGAGTAAGTCTTTTTCGGGTCACTTGGCAAATTTAAAACAGGTCCTGCAATGTTCTTGAGATTATTACCTGAAAGTAAAACCAACCAAATGTGAACTTTTTAGGAGGCAAATAAAGTTCTTAGGACGAATAATACCTGCAAGTGAAAAGGGGACAGAAACTGGTAAAAGGGCCACTGTAGTACGAACTTGGCCATGACCCTCAAGCTCAAAAGATGTAGGATGTTTCCCAGGTTTGGCAAATTACCATAAAAGTTTTATTGAAGATCATGCAGTGCCTCTTGCCTATGGAAAAGCACATTTACAAAAAATGGGGTTAAATGAAGAAACATCTACTGATGCCACTTGCACAGCGAGGCCTGCGGCCAATCGCTTTGTACGGCAACAGGAAGAAGTGCCTGATGAACGCCCCAACATATCAAAGTGGAAAAATCTGTGGCCTTGGAACCCAGGGGAATCTTCCAATTTCAAATCCGGATCACTCAAACTTTGATTCAGCATCCAATCTGGTAGACTGGTATTTTGCTTATGATGGCCAGTAGAGTGATGGTGGGTGTTGAAAATAAATTTTAAACAGACTGTCCATAAGGCATTGGAAGATTGCTATGGGAGTTCATTTAAAAATTCGAAAAACTTATGCTGTCCAGACCTTTGTCAACTGAAAAGCCTTGTTCAACCATCTTAGCTAACAGCTTCTGGAAAAGTCGGATAGCACCAGGCAGTTGACAGAAATGCCAGAAGAAACAGTTGGAAGTCATGGAACAACTTCTGGATCTCTGTTCGAAAAAAATTACTCATTATTCTACATGTCCAAAAATGCAACAGAAAAGATAATACCAGTCTTCACGTCGTCTGGAAACCATAAAATAATTGTGCACCAACAAAACTAATCCATATACATCGCTTCACAGGAGAGGCCAGACAAATACAGTTATGGATACAAGGTTTAAAAAAATCGTACTTTTGACTTCACATGCTTGGTAAGCCTATCTAGCGCGGAACAGAAATTATCTTGGAAACAAGTGCCATTCGACCACCTGATATTCGAAGCAGAACTTGTGGAGCTTAAGACAAGACCCTAACCTTTCTTGGGGAAATGCACAGCTGATCTCCCAGATAATCACAAGATCAGAGACATTCGCTCAAATCTTGGATGCCATCACCACCGAAGCCAAAAATAAATGATATATAACAAGTTCACTCAGCCCCCAACAGAATTCTATATAACATAGGGTAGTGTAGTAAAAATGGGTTAACTATTTTGACCCATGGCCCATGAACTGCAGCTCACGTCATGATGTCCGAGATTTTGGCAAAGTGACCAGCACTTTCGGCCAGAGAACCCAATACAGTGAAGATGTCTTCCGATGTGTTTCTCATTTAATCTGTCAATGTTTTCTTCAATGGAGTCTGATTAATTATACAAACTGTGACGATCACAACACATTTTACCTTTCTATTGATGCTTTTTATATGTGGGCTTGTGCCTAGTTGCCAAGAAGTTATTTGTGATGCCTGATTTATGTGCTTTACCTTTCTGTGGCAGTCAGGGACTCGGCCGATAATTGCAGAGCATGACAACCAATGTTCTTATATTCAAATGTGATCATGGACTCGGCCTCTAATTGCGGAGCATGATGATAATTTTCACTTACAGTTTGTTGTTCAATCCAACAGATTGATGCATTTGGGCATCACCGGCTGCCGCCAATACTTGGTGATATTTATTCTCATTATTCTCTATTAATTGTCTCGCCCTTTCGATCAAACTTTCAATCAGTCTATCAATTATATTTATATTATCACATATTTTCCAATAAGACGTGAGACAACAGTTTCATGAAAATGCAGCAAAAACTGTAGAAGTAGTTCGCTCCACAAGTATTTTGCGAAATCCAATATGACCACCAGTCAGCCATCTTGAATCCGACCTGGAAAAAATTTAAGTCAAGCACTGCTCCTCATCATGTCAATCAATATGTTGAGTTTCATGAAAATGCAGCAAAAAGTGTAGAAGTAGTTCGTTCCACAAGTATTTTGCAAAATTCAATATGACAGCTAGTCGGCCATCTTGAATCTGACCGGGAAAAAATTTGTCACGCACTGATACTCATCATGTCGATCAATTTATATTGAGTTTCATGAAAATGCAGCAAAAACTACAGAAGTAGTTCGCTCCACAAGTATTTTGCAAAATCCAATATGGCCACCAGTCGGCCATCTTGAATCTGATCTGGAAAAAGTGATGTCATGCACTGCTCCTCATTGTGTCGATCATTTACATGAAGTTGCATAAAAATGCAGCAAGAACTGAAGAAGTAGTTTACTCCACAAGAATTTTGCAAAATCGAATATGGCCTCCAGTCAGCCATCTTGAATCCGATCTGGAAAAGATTTATGTCACGCACTACTCATCATGTCGATCAATTTATATTGAGTTTCATGAAAATGCAGCAAAAACTGTAAAAGTAGTTCACTCCACAAGTATATTCCAAAATCAAATATGACCGTCAAGCGGCCATCTTGAATCCGACCTGGAAAAAAATTATATCACGCACTGCTCCTCACCATGTCAATCAATTTTTTGACTTTCATGAAAATGCAGCAACAATTGCAGAAGTAGTTCATTCCACAAGTATATTGCAAAATCAAATATGACCGTCAGTCGGCCATCTTGAATCCGACCTGGAAAAAATTTATGTCACGCACTGCTCCTCACCATGTCAATCAATTTATATTGCATTTCATGAAAATGCAGCAAAAACTGTAGAAGTAGTTCGCTCAACAAGTATTTTGCAAAATTCAATATGGCCGCCAGTCGGCCATCTTGAATGTGATCTGGAAAAAAATTTATGTCACACACTGATCCTCATCATGTCGATCAGTTTATATTGAGTTTCACAAAAATGCAGCAAAAACTGTACAAGTAGTTCACTCCACAAGTATATTGCAAAATCAAATATAACCGTCAGTCGGCCATCTTGAATCCGACCTGGAAAAAAGTTATGTCACGCACTGCTCCTCACCATGTCAATCAATTTATATTGCATTTCAGGAAAATGCAACAAAATCTGCAGAAGTAGTTCGCTTCACAAGTATTTTGCAAAATCCAATATGGCCAACAGTCAGCCATCTTGAATCCGATCTGGAAAATATTTATGTCATGCACAGCTCCTCATAATATCAATCAATTTACATTGAGTTTCATGAAAATGTAGCAAAAACTATAGAAGTAGTTCACTCCACAAGTATTTTGCAAAATCCAATATGGCCACCAGTCGAACATCTTGAATCCAACCTGGAAAAAGTTTATGTGAAACACTGCTCCTCATCGAGTCAATCAATTTATTGAGTTTCATGAAAATGCAGCAAAAGCTGTAGTAGTTCGCTCAACAAGTATTTTGCAGAATCCAATATGGCCACCAGTCGGCCATCTTGAATCCAACCAGGAAAAAATTTATGTCACGCACTGCTCCTCATCATGTCAAGCAATTTATTGAGTTTCATGAAAATGCAGCAAAAACTGTAGAAGTAGTTCGTTCCACAAGTATTTTGCAAAATTCAAAATGGCAGCTAGTCGGCCATCTTGAATCCGATCTGGAAAAAAATTGTCATACACTGATCCTCATCATGTCGACAATTTATATTGAGTTTCTTGAAAATGCAGCAAAAACTATAGAAGTAGTTCGCTCCACAAGTATTTTGCAAAATCCAATATGGCCACCAGTCGGCCATCTTGAATCTGATCAGGAAAAAGTTATGTCACGCACTGCTCCTCATTGCGTCAATCATTTACATTGAGTTTCACAAAAATGCAGCAAGAACTGAAGAAGTAGTTCACTCCACAAGAATTTTGCAGAATCGAATATGGCCTCCAGTCAGCCATCTTGAATCTGACCTGAAAAAATTTATGTCACGCACAACTGCTCATCATGCCGATCAATGTATATTGAGTTTCATGAAAATGCAGCAAAAACTGTAGAAATAGTTCACTCCACAAGTATATTGCAAAATCAAATATGACGATCAAGTGGCCATCCTGAATCCGACCTGAAAAAAATTTATGTCACGCACTGCTCCGCACCATGTCAATCAATGTATATTGCATTTCATGAAAATGCAGCAAAAACTGTAGAAGTAGTTCGCTCCACAAGTATTTTGCAAAATTCAATATGGCCACCAGTCGGCCATCTTGAATCTGATCTGGAAAAAATTTATGTCACACACTGATCCTTATCATGTCGATCCGTTTATATTGAGCTTCATGAAAATGCAGCAAAAACTGTAGAAGTAGTTCGCTTCACAAGTATTTTGCAAAATCCATTATGGCCACCAGTCGGCCATCTTGAATCCTACCTGGAAAAAATTTATGTCACGCATTGCTCCTCATCAGGTCAATCAATTTGTTGAGTTTCAAGAAAATGCAGCAAAAATTGTAGAAGAAGTTCGTTCCACAAGTATTTTGCAAAATTCAATATGACAGCTAGTCGGCCATCTTGAATCCGATCTGGAAAAAGTTATTCATGCGCTGCTCCTCATTGTGTCGATCATTTACATTGAGTTGCATAAAAATGCAGCAAGAACTGTAGAAGTAGTTCACTCCACAACAATTTTGCAAAATCGAATATGGCCTCCATTCAGCTATCTTGAATCCGATCTGGAAAACATTTATGTCACACACTACTCCTCATCATGTCGATCAATTTATATTGACTTTCATGAAAATGCAGCAAAAACTGTAGAAGTAGTTCGTTGCACAAGTATATTGCAAAATCAAATATGACCGTCAGTCGGCCATCTTGAATCCGACCTCGAAAAAATTTATGTCACGCACTGCTCCTCAACATGTCAATCAATTTATATTGCATTTCATGAAAATGCAGCAAGAACTGTAGAAGTAGTTCGCTCAAGTATTTTGCAAAATTCAATATGGCCGCCAGTCGGCCATCTTGAATGTGATCTGGAAAAAATTTATGTCACACACTGATCCTCATCATGTTGATCAGTTTATATTGAGTTTCATGAAAATGCAGCAAAAACTGTAGAAGTAGTTCACACCACAAGTATATTGCAAAATCAAATATGCCAGTGAGTCGTCCATCTTGAATCCGACCTGGAAAAAAATTATATCACCCACTGCTTCTCGCCATGTCAATCAATTTATATTGCATTTCATGAAAATGCAGCAAAAACTGTAGAAGTAGTTCGCTCCACAAGTATTTTGCAAAATTCAATATGGCCCGCCAGTCGGCCATCTTGAATCTGATCTGTAAAAAATTTATGTCACGCACTGATCCTCATCAGTTTATATTGAGTTTCATGAAAATGCAGCAAAAACCGTAGATGTAGTTCACTTCACAAGTATTTTGCAAAATCCAATATGGCCACCAGTCGGCCATCTTGAATCCGATCTGGAAAATATTTATGTCACGCACTGCTCCGCATAATGTCAAACAATTTATATTGAGTGTCATGAAAATGCAGCAAAAACTGTAGAAGTAGTTCACTCCACAAGTATTTTGCAAAATCCAATATGGCCACCAGTCGGCCATTTTGAAACTGACCTGGAAAAAATTTATGTCACGCACTGCTCCTCATCAGGTCAATCAATTTATTGAGTTTCATGAAAATGCAGCAAAAACTGGAGAAGTAGTTCGCTCCACAAGTATTTTGCAAAATCCAATATGGCCAACAGTCGGCCATCTAGAATCTGATCTGGAATAAATTTGTCACGCACTGATCCTCATCATGTCGATCAATTTATATTGAGTTTCATGAAAATGCAACAAAAACTATAGAAGTAGTTCACTCCACAAGTATTTTGCAAAATCCAATATGGCCACCAGTCAGCCGTCTTGAATCTGATCTGGAAAGAGTTACGTCATGCACTGCTCCTCATTGTGTCCATCATTTACGTTGAGTTGCATAAAAATGCAGCAAGAACTGCAGAAGTAGTTCACGCCACAAGAATTTTGCAAAATCGAATATGGCCACCAATGAGCCATCTTGAATCCGACCTGGAAAAAATTTATTTCACGCACTGCTCCTCACCATGTCAATCAGTTTATTGAGTTTCATGAAAATGCAGTAAAAATTGTAGAAGCAGTTCGTTCCACAAGTATATTGCAAAAATCACATATGACCGTCAAGTGGCCATCTTGAATCCGACCTGGAAAAAATTTATGTCACGCACTGCTCCTCATCAGGTCAATCAATTTATTGAGTTTCATGAAAATGCAGCAAAAACTGTAGAAGTAGTTCGTTCCACAAGTATTTTGCAAAATTCAATATGGCAGCTCTTCGGCGATCTTGAATCCGATCTGGAAATAATTTGTCATGAACTGATCCTCATCATGTCGATCAATTTATATTGAGTTTCATGAAAATGCAGTAAAAACTATAGAAGTAGTTCGCTGCAGAAGTAATTTGCAAAATCCAATATGGCCACCAGTCAGCCATCTTGAATCCGATCTGGAAAAAGTTATGTCACACACTGCTCCTCATTGTGTCGATCATTTACATTGAGTTTCATAAAAATGCAGCAAGAACTGTAGAAGTAGTTCACTCCACAAGAATTCTGCAAAATCGAATATGGCCTCCAGTCAGCCATCTTGAATCCGATCTGGAAAAACCTTAAGTCACGCACTACTCCTCATCATGTCGATCAATTTATAGTGAGCGCCCCCAGAACAGGCAAAGCCGTTCGGAAGCGAGCTCTATAGGTTAACATGTGTAATTGAGTCAATTCTTCTGAAACTCCTCCACAGCTTTGATTTCAAAATTTGTTTCTCCGTGCCGGCTGCCATTTTGAAATCAACAGGATGTTTGTAGGATGATGGGAATATATTTTAGAAATACTAAAGTTTTAACTTTTTATCCACCAATTGCAAAACATTCCAGGTGAAAAATCGGGCAGCGAAGTTCATTTAAGTTATTTTTTGGTTTTTAATGAAACAATACTTTCAAATCCGACTTGACACGGAAATCACAATCGTGATACAACAACGTTTTGATGTGTGGGCGGAGCAACACAAGAACGAATGCTCATCTGACGTCATTTGACAGAGTGTCACAGTAGGTGGAGCAAACTAGGTTCCACGAAGACGAATAAGTGATTTGCATATTTAGCAGCGGGATTGTGGGAGGGACATAGGCGTTCTTTGGAATCAATTTTGTCGTCTGCATTTGTTGATCAACAGAACATGTTTTTCACCCAAAATTTTCGAAACTAGGTTGATTGCAAAATACTTTTGTAACGGTGAGTGATTTGGTGGAACAAAAGAAATTTAAACAATTTTTTTAAAAAACGATTCCAACTTCATCTTCATTAATTTGATTTTTGAAAGTTGAATCAGAATCATAATATTCATAATGCCCATCTCACAAATTGACACCTGCGGCAGTTGCGACGTCTTGGATAGTGGTGTGTGCAACCCCAGCACTGTTGGCAAAAAGCTTTACAGTAAAGTTGTTAACTCCTTGAATGACCATAATTACTCCATTCCTGTGAGTAGAAATGTGTATGGTTAAAACGAAAATTACCATAGCTACTGTTTACCAGGTGCAAAGTCGATTTGGCCTACCCTGAGTACCCAATCTACTGAGAAACTGACAGAACCCAGAATCAGTACATTTGATTATGATTTAGGCCTGTCCAATTTGTCAAAACCCAGAAAACTTTACAGTGAGGTACTATTAACAGACACAAATCATGACCATGACTACTGTTCACAAATGGCAAAGCCAACTTCCCCACTTCATGTGACCCAGGGACAAGTCAGATCAAAAACTTCTCCAAAAGGTAAACAAGAGGCCGCAAGGGGCCTGAGGGTGCTCACCTGACATGGTAGCCTAAATATCAACCCAGCGAATTGATTGCAACAAGTTGCATCTGCTCCTCCTAAGAAAAGCTTATACCAAATATCCAAAGATTCTGACCAGTGGATCTAAAAAAAAAAAGATTTTTAAAGAATATTCCTCATATTGAACTAGGTTATAATTCGGGCTCCCACAGGGAGCCCATATATGAACCCAGGGGCTTGGCTTTAACAAGCTTGAATCTCACACCCCTAAGGATGCTGCACACCAAATATCAAAACATTCCGACTGCGGGGTCTGAAGAAGAAGATTTTTAAAGAAAATTCCTCATTTTGAACTAAGTTACAATTCAAGCTCCCACAGTGAGTCCAAATATGGACCTAGGGACATGGCTTGAACAAATTTGAATCTCACCCCCCTAAGGATGCTGCATATCAAATATCAAAACATTCCAACTGCTGGATCTGAAGAAGATTTTTAAAGAAAATTCCTCATTTTGAACTAAGTTATAATTCGGGCTACCACAGTGAGCCCAAATATGAACCCAGGGACTTGGCTTGAACAAACTTGAATCTCACCCCCTAAGCATGGTGCACACCCAATATCAAAAGATTCTGCCTGCTGGATCTTGAGAAGATTTTCAAAGAAATTTGCCTGAAATGCACTAAGTTCGAATTCGAGCTTCTATACTGTGCCCAAATATGAACCCAGACGGCCGATTTGAACAAACTTGAATCAGATCCACCCCACAATGTTGCATACCGAATATCAAAAGATTCTGCCTGCTCTATCTGGAGAAGAAGATTTTTTAAGAAATTTGCCTGAAATGCACTAAGTTCGAATTCGGGCTTCTATAGTGAGCCCAAATATGAATCCAGGGGGCCGATTTGAACAAACTTGAATCAGAGCCACCCCACAATGTTGCATACCAAATATCAAAAGATTCTGCCTGCTGGATCTGGAGAAGAAGATTTTTGAAGAAATTTGCCTGAAATGCACTAAGTTCGAATTAGAGCTTCTATACTGAGCCCAAATAAAAACCCAGGGGGCCGATTTGAACAAACTTGAGTCAGATCCACCCCACAATATTGCATACCAAATATCAAAAGATTCTGCCTGCTGGATCTGGAGAAGAAGATTTTTGAAGAAATTTGCTTGAAATGCACTAAGTACGAATTCGGGCTTCTATAGTGAGCCCAAATATGAATCGAGGGGGCCAGTTTGAACAAACTTGAATCAGATCCACCCCACAATGCTGCATACCAAATATCAAAAGATTCTGCCTGCTGGATCTGGAGAAGAAGATTTTTAAAGAAATTTGCCTAAAATGCACAAGATTTTTAAAGAAATTTGCCTAAAATGCACTAAGTTCGAATTTGAGCTTCTATACTGAGCCCAAATATAAACCCAGGAGGCCGATGTGAACAAACTTGAATCAGATCCACCCCACAATGTTGCATACCAAATATCAAAAGATTCTGCCTGCTGGATCTGGAGAAGTTTTTTGAAGAAATTTGCCTGAAATGCACTAAGTTCGAATTCGAGCTTCTTTACTGAGCCCAAATATAAACCCAGGGGCCAATTTGAACAAACGTGAATCAGAGCTACCCCGCAATGTTGCATACCAAATATCAAAAGATTCTGCCTACTGGATCTGGAGAAGAAGATTTTTTAAGAAATTTGCCTGAAATGCATTAAGTTCGAATTCAGGCTTCTATAGTGAGCCCAAATATGAGTCCAGGGGGCCGATTTGAACAAACTTGAATCAGATCCACCCCACAATGTTGCATACCAAATATAAAAAGATTCTGCCTGCTGGATCTGGAGAAGAAGATTTTTGAAGAAATTTGCTTGAAATGCACTAAGTTTGAATTCGAGCTTCTATACTGAGCCCAAATATAAACTCAGGGGGTCGATTTGAACAAATTTGAATCAGATCCACCCCACAATGTTGCATGCCAAATATCAAAAGATTCTTCCTGCTGGATCTGGAGAAGAAGATTTTTGAAGATATTTGCCTCAAATGCACTAAGTTCGAATTCGTGCTTCTATAGTGAGCCCAAATATGAATCTAGGGAGCCGACTTGAACAAACTTGAATCAGATCCACCCCACAATGTTGCATACCAAATATCAAAAGATTCTGCCTGCTGGATCTGGAGAAGAAGATTTTTGAAGAAATTTGCCTGAAATGCACTAAGTTTGAATTCGAGCTTCTATAGTGAGCCCAAATATAAACCCAGGGGGTCGATTTGAACAAATTGGAATCAGATCCACCCCACAATGTTGCATGCCAAATATCAAAAGATTCTGCCTGCTGGATCTGGAGAAGAAGATTTTTGAAGAAATTTGCCTGAAATGCACTAAGTTTGAATTCGAGCTTCTATAGTGTGCCCAAATATAAACCCAGGGGGTCGATTTGAACAAATTGGAATCAGATGCACCCCACAATGTTGCATGCCAAATATCAAAAGATTCTGCCTGCTGGATCTGGAGAAGAAGATTTTTGAAGATATTTGCCTGAAATGCACTAAGTTGGAATTCGTGCTTCTATAGTGAGCCCAAATATGAATCTAGGGAGCCGAATTGAACAAACTTGAATCAGATCCACCCCACAATGTTGCATACCAAATATCAAAAGATTCTGCCTGCTGGATCTGGAGAAGAAGATTTTTGAAGAAATTTGCCTGAAATGCACTAAGTTTGAATTCGAGCTTCTATAGTGAGCCCAAATATAAACCCAGGGGGTCGATTTGAACAAATCGGAATCAGATCCACCCCACAATGTTGCATGCCAAATATCAAAAGATTCTGTCTGCTGGATCTGGAGAAGAAGATTTTTGAAGAAATTTGCCTGAAATGCACTAAGTTCGAATTCGGGCTTCTATAGTGAGCCCAAATATGAATCTAGGGAGCCGACTTGAACAAACTTGAATCAGATCCACCCCACAATGTTGCATACCAAATATCAAAAGATTCTGCCTGCTGGATCTGGAGAAGATTTTTGAAGAAATTTGCCTGAAATGCACTAAGTTCGAATTCGAGCTTCTATAGTGAGACCAAATATGAATTTAGGGAGCCGATTTGAACAAACTTGAATCAGATCCACCCCCACAATGTTGCGTACCAAATATCAAAAGATTCTGCCTGCTCGATCTGGAGAAGAAGATTTTTTAAGAAATTTGCCTGAAATGCACTAAGTTCGAAATCAGGCTCCTATACTGAGCCCAAATATGAACCCAGGGGGCCGATTTGAACAAACCTGAATCAGATCCACTCCACAATGTTGCATCCCAAATATCAAAAGATTCTGCCTGCTGGATCTGGAGAAGAAGATTGTTTAATGTTTTTCCCATTGCCTACAGTGTCAAAAAGTGCTGACTCAGCACTTTTTCAAAGTCCTGAAAAAAGTACCTTGTGATCAAACCAATAGCGATTTTTTTAACCATTCTATTCTACGGGATAAAAGTAAGCTTTATACAAAATAAGAATTCTCTGTGCTGTGTAGTTTTGGAGATATGGGAGTTTTAAGGTTTTTCCTATTTTTAGCTCCCGAGGTTCCCACGGGGCAATGATAAAAATGTTTTTTTGCATCAATCAACTACTTATGACCCATTATCATCTCATATCAAATTTGGTTCAAATCGACCTCACGGTTCAGAAAATAGAAATTTTAGGCGTGGCCAAAATTTTTGCCCCTCCCATAACTAAGGCAAATAATGCCCAACAAACTTCTCGTGAACAAACTAGATTCTAGACCTCAAAAGGAAGCTGCATACCAAATATCAAGTCTCTGCTACTGCTGGTTCATGAGAAGAACATTTTCAAAGATTTTGGTGCCCCTAGAGGGCGGGGTCCCACCCAGGAGGAGGTGCAACTTCATTTGAACAAATCTGAATTGACATTAGGTAATAAACATTCACCCAAAATTTGAAAAATATTGGGCCAGTGGTTTCTTCGGATAAGTTGGTTTTGTAAAGTTTATGCCGGACGCCGCCGGACGCCGCCGGACGCCAGACGATGGACAGACGACGGACGGAAAGCGATTAGTAAAGCTCACCTTGAGCTTTGCTCAGGTGAGCTAAAAACTGTACAATGAGGTGCTATTAAATTTAAACCATAAAACAAAAACAAATGAATCAGCGATGACTCTTCCATCTCAAACAACTAATGTGGATTCACAACACACAAACTTTATTCAAAGCCCATCAATAGAACACAAGCAGACAAACCAAACTTTTGAAAACACAATGACCACACATATTCCTCAAGTGCCAGAAAGAAACTTCCAACAAAATTGTCCAGCTTTTTTCCATCTGAACTATTTGATTTGAAACATTTTCAGGCACAAAGAATTATAACCATAGATGGCCAAAAGTTTAATGCTTTCAGTTTTTTTCCTGCTTAAGTCTAGCCTTCCATGGTGATCTGTCAAAGCACAGATATTACAGAAATTTTGTGTGCAAGTTTCTGTTTAACAATTGGGTGGATTGGGAAGACCTTGTGAAGTCAAATCATGACCAGGTAACTTCTTCCAATGAATACTTCAAGTCCATGGTTCAGCACAATGGGTGGGCAACTGCTTGTGAATTAAAAGCAATTTTGCAACTCTTGAATCTCAATTTAACAGTATGGATTGAGGGTACAAGACTAAATGAAAATACAAACACACATGAAAAATATTTTTTCGACGAGACATACAGTCCACCAAATGAAACTGAAAAAACATATCACTACTCTTATCCCACAATCATTACACTTTATTATTTCCTTTTCATGGAAATAACCCATTTTGCCATGCAAACAATAACACGGGAAGCACAACACTCACAAATATTCCCTCATGCTTACCAGTAACTAGTACATGTACTATTCCATCTGCTCTTCCCAAGTTACCAACCACTATTAGGAAACCTTCAGAATTAAATCAAAATAATAAACGTCCAACAAATCTTGAAACAAATAATGTGTCAAAAAACAAAAAAATTTGCATTGTATGAATGTTGCCCCCAACCAGGTAATACTACATTCACTTCATTTGGATGCAACTGAATATGATTTACACCTGAAATGCAGGAAACTGGGCCTCCCTTTTCATTATTCCCCACCCAATGAATCAAATGTTTCAAAGAACTCACGCAGACTTAAAATCAGGCGTCTTATCAAATCAACAGAGACAAGGCTGGGTTTAAGCGTAGACGACCTGCGAAATCCTCCACCAATAGAAACTGATAGCCAATATAACAAAGCTATGGATGCAATTAGATCATTTGAGCTTGCCCAAATGTCCTATGGTTTCAAATTATGCATTACTTGTAACAAGCACAGAATCAATATGAAAATGGCCACTGATTATACCTGTTTGAGATGTTCAAAAGACAAAAATGAAATAAAAATGTTTTCTAAAGAAAATAATATGGACCCTGGAGATGTGCCACGAGAGCTTCAAGGATTATCAACTGCTGAAGAACAGCTTATTTGTAGAATAGCACCAGCCATAAATATTCACATGCTTAATCATGGTGGCATAGCTGCAAGTGGACATTGTGTAACATTTCCTCAGAATATTAATGAGCCAACACAAATTCTTCCAAATCTACCAAACGAGATTAAAATAATAAAAATTTGCAAGCCAGGTCGGAAAAAATACAAATAAGGAGTTCAGAGTACGTCGATTTGCAGTCCAGTCTGCACTCCACTGGTTACAACTACACAACCCAGCATTTTCAGACATTATAATTAGTGAAGATCGAATAAATCATTTGCCCTTAGATGGCCCACTAGAATCACTAGTTATAAATGTAACAGACCCAAGGAATGTAAGTAATGATCTTGGTCCCACTCATCAACAATCTGACCCAGACATGATAGATGGCCAAACTGACTCCTATGCAAACCTACCCGACCGAACAACATGTTGACATTCACAGTGAAATAGAAAAGATATTGAAAGATGTTTTAGGACCTGAGCACTCAGCACCCACAATTAAAAGAAATGTTCTTATCATACCTTGGCCAACAAGAGACAATAATCCTATATCAGAGTTTACAACCCAAAACTTTTTTACTCTGGCTTTCCCTTCCCTATTTCCACATGGCACAGGTGACTACAATATTCTGCGATCACGAACATGTAATTCTATGTCTGATTGGGCAGAACATTTGCTGTGGTATAAGGATGGTCGGTTCACAAGCCACAATTATTTTAAATTTATTGTGCATAACATTAAAATGCAAAAACGAACACTAGAGCAAAGCTCATTCATTGTACGTTAGCAATTAGGCGATGAACACCTATCAGTTTCTGACCTCCAGGAAAAAATAAAATATGGAGAGTCAGTCGCAGAAAAAATACTTTACTTTGCTGCTTCCTTATGGGGTACATCATAGTACAGGGCACAAATGACCAAAGAGCTTCGATCGCTCGTCGAGTATCAGATAAATGAAGGGAGAGGACTGCCGTCATTTTTCACCACTCTGAAGTTTACTGGAACAATACATCTATCAAACCACTGGGAATGCAATATATTTAACTGACAGAAATAGACTGTTTTCAGCACTTCAAAAAAATACACATGTTGTGGCACATTACTTCGAAATACGAACACAATCGAGTGCATACTGGTATAGGCAGGAATTTGCCAAATCAAGAGGGATGATCCATTGGCATGGTTTATGTTGGCGGTCAGATAGGGAACCCCACAATTTACTATATGAGGCCCTACAACGAGGACTCAGTGGCAGTGAGTCAGCAGAGATGCTGTCAGATTGGGCAAAATCCGAATTTGGATTAACTGCATTACATCCAGCAGGTAAAGATGAAGATGGTCTTCCATAGAAATGCTCATGGCCCCCACCCGAAGGATTCGCTCCAGCACCACCTGAAGAAAAAAATCCTCTTTTAAAACTTATGATGGATGTTAGTGAAAGCCAACAAACACTTTTGGAAGATCATCTTTTATTGACAAACAGAATAAACATTCATCGCTGCTCCGATTGCTGCCACCAAAAAACAAAAAAAGTTTCATCAGATAAAATGGAAAAGGTGTGCAGGATGGAATTTGGGACTGCCAAAAATCCAGGAAAGACCATAAGGAATCAACCTGTCATTGTCCATGATAAAAATGGTTCTTTGAGACTAGAAATGGAAAGGGATCACCCAATGCTTGCACAACACTCAAGATACCATACACAGAGTTGGAGGGCAAATGGAGACATTTCATTAATTTTGTCTCAAAGTGACCCTGGTCATCCGTCTGTGGATGAAATCATTGCAACTGACAACTATGTAACTGGTTATGCATGCAAAGGTAATCAACCGACTGGTGCACTTGTCGAGTTATTTAATGATCTCACCAATTCAGCAGATCACCAATCAACCGGTGCAACAGCCAAATCTTTGTGTGTTAAACTGCTAATGGAAACTGTTAATAGGGATATATCTAGTGTTGAAGCTTCATTTGAACTTTCCTCCTTGCCTCTGTATAGGTGTAGCCATGACTTCCAATCAGTGAGCCTGTCAGGATCAAGAGTTTTAGAGCGAACAGGTTCAACATTAACAAAATGTACCCCATTTGATAAGTACCTTGCCCTGCCTGTTGGAGATACCAGTTCATGGTATGAGTACATATCACGAGGTGGAAAAGTTCCTGTAATATCTGGTACTCAAATACAGGCTTCTTGGCCACTTAGTGATGAATATAGCAGGACTATTTTGCTTCTCCACTGGCCAAACTGGAGAACAATACCTGACGTAAAACATGAAAGTACATCCTGGATCGAAGGAATGGAAAATTTCATTTCCTTTGGCCATTGTCCAAATTTTGTGATAGCTGATTTGGAAAGAGCTAAAAGATATGTGAATCCTCCAGATATAGTCAACAATGACAGTGACTCAGATTGTTCAAATGATTTGGATAGAGAGCAACCAGAGTGGATGGAATTAATTGCACCCAATGCCATTTATGATGACTTTACAACAGATTTTATTTATGACAATGGGGGAGTTACCAAATGTGTCAATTACTTCAATGAATGGTGATCAAAAATTTGCTTACAATCTTGTGATGACTAAACTTGTTGATTACTATGAAAATCCAAGTCATTGTGACCCATTAAGATTAATTGTTGCAGGTACAGCAGGTTCTGGTAAATCATACCTGATCAAATGCCTAGTTCAGTCCATAAGAGAACTGTTCAATACAAACAAAGCGGTTCAGATTTTCTGCCCAACAGGGAATAGTGCCAACATAATTTCTGGTGTTACCATCCATAGCTTTCTTAAAATTCCAACCAATGCATCTGCTATGCAAGAGATGACACCCATTGGACTTAATGGAGAAGATCTTCAAAAAAACTGTGAAGGACTAGTTGCATTGTTAGTAGATGAAAGATCCTTAATAGGCTGCTCTACACTTGGATGGATGGAGTACATGTGTCGTTGTTTGACTGGTAGTAACCATTCATCTGCACGGTCTTGGGGTGGAATACCAGTGGTGGTGTTTCTTGGTGATGACATTCAGTTGCCTCCGGTGTGTGATACACCTGTCTATAAATGCAATGCTAAAACCCCTTCAGCTATGCATGGCGCACTAGTCTGGAAAGAGTTTGATCAGGCAGTTGTGCTGTCAAGAATAATTCGCCAAGATTCCGATCAAATGCAGCTCAAAGAAACCTTGATGGCCATGAGAGATTACATGCTCTCGAAACAACAAGCAATGTGGCTCCAAGAATTTCACTGGGATAATCTTAGACGCACATATGGAGAAGCTATGCTGGAAAGAATGGATGCACGTGGGCTTTTTGTATTTCCCTCTCATGTTGATGAGTGGAATCACAATAAACTCAAACTATTACAAGCAAATGAGTCTAACCCAATTGCAAGAATAAATTCAATCACCTCTGGTATTCATTCAAAAGTATCTTCATCTGACGAGCCAGGTGGTCTTGCTCGCACATTATTTCTGTGCAGAGATGCTATGGTGATGCTCACAAGAAATATCAATGTGCAATATGGATTGTACAATGGCTCAATGGGCAAAATCATGGACATTGTCTATCTTGATGGTCGATGCCCCTCTAATGCCCTCCCTGATGTTGTAATGGTTGAATTCCTGAAGTATACAGGTCTCCCATTTGTGGAATTTAATCCTAAGATTGTCCCAATTGTTCCAGTTGAGAGGAAGTTGCAGTGCAACTGTCAGTGGTGCAGATGGAAGCAGATACCATTGCACTTGGGTTGGGGTACAACTATACATCGATGCTAAGGACTTACCATTGGAGAAGGAGAACGCAATAGATATATTGTAATAAATCCTGGCACAAGGAAATTTGAATCACAAAATCCTGGAGCCCTCTTTGTTGCACTCTCTCGGGCACAGACTGCTGGAGGGAATAGAGAAGAACCAGACTTTGCTTGGCATCCACATGTACTTCTTAATGAAGACAGAATTCGTCATGTTGTGGATACTCCAACCACAAGGGCAAGGGCTCAAGAACTACAAAGAATTTTACACATGGCAGAGGATACAAAATACAAGTACCAACATTTGGATAATAATTTCACACTGAATGGAATATTGGAAAAGCTTGAAAACAATCTGCCTGGGGAATAAACTGCTTAACCATTTATTTGGTGTCACATTGAAACCAGCCAACACTATACCAAAATCAATTAGAAGACAACAATTACAATATTTTTTTTTAAAAATAAGAGAAAATCATTTTTTTCTTTCACGTCATACCTTGTGACCCTTCACTGCAGCAAGCTCATTCCAGTGAGGGGTCATAAGTCAGACTTGAGAAGCAAAAAAAACAAAAAAACAAGAGGCCCCAAGGAGCTTTAATCGCTCACCGGCCAAATTGGTTCAAAAAAGTATTTGGGGGGTCACATTCAGTGAGAGATGATTCATCAACACTACAAAGGAATGAAGTCATGAGAGACAAATTTTATGGAGCTAGGGCCATGGCTTGAACAAATTTGAATCTTACCCCCATTGAGGGTGCTGTGTGCCAAATATCAAAAGCATTCATCTGCTGGATCTGAGGAAGAAGATTTTTAAATAAAATTCCTCATTTTGAACTAAGTTATCATTCAAGCTCCCACAGTGAGCCCAAATATGAACCCAGCGACTTGGCTTGAACAAACTTGAATCTCACCCCCTAAGGATGCTGCATGCCAAATATCAAAACATTCCGAATGCTGAATCTGAAGAAGATTTTTAAAGAATACTCCCACAGTGAGCCCAAATATGGACCCAGGGACTTGGCTTTAACAAACTTGAATCTCATTTCCCGAAGGATGCTACACACCACATATCAAAACATTCCAACTGCTGGATCTGAAGAAGAAGATTTTTTAAGAAAATTCCTCATTTCGAACTAAGTTACAATTCAAGCTCCCACAGTGAGCCCAAATATGGACCTAGGGACATGGCTTGAACAAACTTGAATCTCACCCCCCTAAGGATGCTGCATACCAAATATCAAAACATTCCGACTGCTGGATCTGAAGAAGAAGATTTTTAAAGAAAATTCCTCATTTTGAACTAAGTTATAATTCGGGCCACCACAGTGAGCCCAAATATGAACCCAGGGACTTGGCTTGAACAAACTTCAATCTCACCCCCCTAAGCATGCTGCATACCCAATATCAAAAGATTCTGCCTGCTGGATCTTGAGAAGAAGATTTTTAAAGACATTTGCCTGAAATGCACTAAGTTCAAATTGGGCTCCTATACTGAGCCCAAATATGAACCCAGTGGGCTGATTTGAACAAACTTGAATCAGATCCACCCCATAATGTTGCATACCAAATATCAAAAAATTCTGCCTGCTGGATCTTGAGAAGAAGATTTTTTAAGAAATTTGCCTGAAATGCACTAAGTTCGAACTCAGGCTTCTATACTGAGCCCAAATATGAATCCAGGGTGCCGATTTGAACAAACTTGAATCAGATCCACCCCACAATGTTGCATACCAAATATCAAAAGATTCTGCCAACTGGATCTGGAGAAGAAGATTTTTTAAGAAATTTGCCTGAAATGCACTAAGTTCGAATTTGGGCTTCTATAGTGAGCCCAAATATGAATCCAAGGGGCCGATTTGAACAAACTTGAATCAGACCCATACCAAGATGCTGCATTCCAAGTATCAAAAGATTCTGCCCACTGGTTCTGGAGAGGAAGATTTTTAAATAATTTTTCTACAATTCATGCGGTGCTATCAGAGTTATGCTCCATACAGAGCCCCGAAGGGACGTGGCCATTTCATTTGAACAAACATGAATTGCCATATAGTAATGAACATCCATATGAAGTTTCGTGAAAATCGGACCAGTGGTTTCAGAGGAGAAGTCGTTTGAAAAATGTTCATGACACCGGACGACGACGACGGACGGCAAGTGGTAAGTTTAGCTCCCTTCCATGAGCTAAAAAGTAACAACATTTGAAAGGCAAGTTTCGTAATTAATTTTTCTGGATGTATTTGGTCGTTACGCTAAGTAAAGGGATGAACACAGTATGTTGGCGGTGGATTGTTATGAAATCGAGGTGGGGTTGATTTTCCATCCAACAAATATTTGCATTTTTTGTGTATAAAAGCACATGAAGTAACAGGATATTTTTGGCTCATGAACCACCAGGTGATACTCGGGTCCAGGAACCAAAAATTTGCAAGTGCTTCTTATGCCTTCTTCACTAAAATTGTATTAGTCACTGGTGGAAAATCTACCCCATCTCGATTTAGTAGCAATCCACTTTTCACGTGCTGTAATGCATAATGGCTCATCGCAACCACAACATGGAGATAAAGTCAAGGTTAGTTTATCATTCATACCCCACGTTGCCCATAGGGAGCCCAAATATTAACCCAGGGACTTGATTTGAACAAATTTGAGTCTGACCTCCCTAGAGATGTTAGATGCTAAATATACAATGATTCTGACTGGTGGATCGGAAGAAGATTTTTTTAAAAAATTTCCACATATTGCATTAAGTTAACCCAGGGAATCAATTTGCACAAACTTGAATCTGACCCTCCCCTCCCCCCCCCCCCTCCTCCCCACCAGAGATGATGTGTACCAAATATGAAATCATTCTGACTGTTGGGTTTGAAGAAGATTTTTAAAGAATATTCCCCATACAGCACCAAATTAAAATTCGGGCTCCATTAGAAGCCCAAATATTAACCCAGGGACTCAATTGAACAAATTTGAATCTGATCCCCCTAAAGATGCTGTATACCAAATAAGAAATGATTCTGACAAGTGGACCCGAAGAAGAAGATTTCTTAAGAAGATTCCACATATTGCACCATGTTAACATTTGGGCTCCCATAGGAGCTGACATTGGATTTGTTTTACTGTATATAAATGTATGAATAATCATATTTCAGATACATCTACAAATCACTTCCACATGGATGAACTTGACGAGGCACATTTTGTTCCTGATTATGATGAAACAGGACTGGAGGACATGCATGTCACAGTACAATCTACTCCATCTGAAGCAAACCTGACTATTATGGCAGAGGAAGAGACTGAAAGAGGTATTGGTAGAGATAAAAATAAACATTTGGACACCAGAGTGGTAGTTGTAAAAGATCGAAACAAACATGCTGCCACGCACAAAACATGTCCTTTATGTCATCGCCAGTTTCGCAACATGAAACAACATGCTGTGTCCCATCACCTGCCCTGCTTCTTTGCACCCAAAACAGCTTGCTGGTCCTGTAAGGTTCAAGAAGGATCAAATTGCTATATACTAGCCAGACACAATCTTGGTCCCAGCCACAATAATGGAGCTTATTTTAGTGAGGCAAATTTTACACGTTGGTTTTATCTGATGACTGGGTTATTGCATTTCTTCAGGGCCAAATTCAACTTGCCAGACCTGCAAAGCCTATTACACTTTGTTGTACACAATAACTTGTACCCAGCCACGCCAAATAATGAACCATTTACTGAAGAGGAAATGTCAATCATAGAGCTATATTCTAAATTCATTGATCAGAACTTGCCAGAAACATTGTCAGTAGCTCCTCCTAATTCTATTGTTTCTCTAATTCACTGAAGAATTTTATGCTTCATGATATCCTATCATGAAACTGATATTGAAAATGCCACCAAAGTTATTCGTTCTCATGAAGTTCCAATGAACTTTTCTGGTTTGCAAGTTGAAATTGACATTTCCTCTGAAGAACAAACACAGCCAATAATCTTCATAGATAGTCATTTTCACCTGGACCAAATACTAAAAAGGACTAATTTATGGTATTTTAAAGATCTGGAAGACAGTATTTCTCTTGATGAATCTTTTTTTATGGGAGCAGGAATTGCTAATTATGTTTTCCCAGATCACTGGAGAAAGTGGAGACAACAAATTGCTGGTGACAAGAGATTATTCTGACCTTTTGGTGTTCATCCACATCTCATTACCCTGGAAACATACAGTTCTTTTTGTCAGGATTTGGAAGAACTACTTCAGCTTCCACAGTATGTTGCACTTGGGGAAGTTGGAATAGATCTCACAACTTCTTGCCACTGTAAACCTTCATGTTCAGACAAAAACCTTTGCCAAAGTCAAAAGATTGCTGCCCAAGTTAAATTCCTTCAATGTATTCTTCCGCTGAGGGCCACTGATCGCATGGGCATGTTTTCTAATACTAATATTGTTACAAACTTTAGCCGAAAAATTTTCAGTTGTCACGAAAATTATGGCTTGGGTCGATTACACACCGCCTATTGACATTACATGACGTTATAAAGTTTGGTCCAAAAATATTCAGTAGTTTAGAAATTATGGCTCGGACAAACAAAATATTTTTTTCTTGCTCATGTGGCCTGTGACCTTGACCCTGTGGGGTTACAGACTTTATAATGGTTGATGACACACCATCCATTGATAATACATATTGTTATAAAGTTTAGTTGAAAAATATTCAGCTGTTCAGAAATTATGGCCCAGACAAGGAAAATGTTGATGATGGACGGACGGACAGACGGACGACAGACGACAGACGAATCAGTATAAGAAAAGCTCTGCTGACTTTGTCAGCGGAGCTAACAAAGTTCTAATCATTCATTGCAGGGATAACGGGAGTGGAGAAGCTTCAGAACTGATGTTAAAAACACTTGTGCAATTAAATCTAACTCACCTTCGAATACATCGACATTGCTTCATTGGTACACTCCATGAAATGCAGAAATGGCAGCAATTACTCCCAAATTGTAATTTTGGGTTTGCTGTCAATTTTTACACTGACGAAGCAAGTGTAGAAGCAGTTGCAAGGCTGAGAACAGACAAAATTATTTTGGAAACTGACTCGCCTTACCTTTCACCATTTCGGTACTGCTCAGTCAATTCTCCGTGGATGATTGGCTGTGTTGCGAGGAAGATTTCCAGACTGAAGAATATGCCAGTGTCTTCTCTGGTCACTCTGACAAACAGAAATGCCTGTGCTTTGTACTAGACAGCTGCCTTATAATTTTGAATTTCTAATTTTGTTCATTGTTGCATGTTTATAAACATATATATATATATATATATATATATATATATATATATATATATATATATCATTGAAATGACTTTTGGTGAAGGATCGGAGGTTCTACGTTTCTGATTCAGACACCACTGCATTCAAGTTACACATATATATGTATACATACATGTACTGTTCTGAGCTTTTTAGTGGTAAGCTTTAAGTTATTATTGCATTCTTTTGCAAACAATACCTGGCATGTTCTTCCATGGTCAGTTTTTGGGAGATTTTTCAACTAAGAATCCTAAAATTCAAATCATACAAATCCATTTGCAGTGATAAGCTTTTGTCTCAATCTATATTTTTGACTTACAGAAGGGGCCTTGTACAAGAGACCAGTAGTCAGCAATCCACATTTATTTAACCCACCCAAATATCGGTCTTTGCTGCATACATGTATGTATATACATATATAACCTAAAAAGATCTAAATTTACTTTTGGTTCAAGATCAGAGGTACTTACCTTCTGCCCGTCCCTCAATTTTCCAGGGTTTACCCTGGAAAAGCCTGGAAATTCAGACCCTGGAAAACCCTGGAGTATTGGTACTCATTTTCCAGGGTTTTTATGTGAAGAGAAAAAAAAAGCCGGGAAAGTAACCCTGGAAATCTCATCTTCTAAAACCCTGGCAAACCCTAGAAACCTCAAGTGAAAGCCCCTGGCAAACCCTGGAAAAATATGCTGAAAACCCTGGAAAAGCCTGGCAAAACAATGTGATTACCCTGGAAAAGAACTCTAGAAACCCTGCAAAAGCATGGAAAACCCTGGAAATCCTGGAAAACCCTGTAAAAATAACTGAAAAACCCTGGACAATCAATTTGGAGAGCGAACAGCCACGAATTTAAAAAAAAAAGATACTGAAATGTTCATTTGATCAAGTTTTTCAAATGCAGCATGAATTTAACAAGGGCTGAATAGGGAAAAAATTGCAAACGTTTTCATGTATTTTTACATGTATTTTTTTATATTAAATATTGGACCTTCAGATACTAAGCAATCAAATTTGAATGAGGAGTAAGCCATGCACAAAATGAAAATACCTCCCCCCCCCAAAAAAAAAAAAGGCACCGCAAATATTTGTAAAATACTGAAAACACATTTAATGTGCTTAAACTTTTCCATGTCTTCAACTTGCACCATGAATTAGCAGATCAAACACATTTTGTTCTAAAACAATAAATGAACTAACCTTCAATGTTATTCTGTCATCTGTATTGCTTGTCAAGCAGGTAATTATATTTCTTTGAAGTGTCGTTAAACACAAATAAATAAATAAAAAAATATTCTTTTCTTCCTAAGATTCTTTTCTTACAGAAATGTCACTAGCAATGCCACCTTCCCTGTTGACCCTGCTCCTTAAGTTTTTCAGGAAATTAAATTGCAAACCAGTATAATGGAACAATAAATTACCAGCCCAACGAATTAAACAGACCATCGAATTTTTTTTTTGCGAAATAAATATATTTCGTAAGTTATATTGGTATCACATGAAGCCCAGCAAGATAAATAATAGGTTTTGTTTCTATGTTGCCTTATATATCTCTTTACACTTCAAATAACAGCATATATGACCACATTATGCATTCAAAACTTTAGGATATTTTACATAGGACCAAAGTTGTTTTACATAAGAAAATAAAGTAGTTGACATACTATTTGCATGGAAAATCTGTTGAGTTTTTTAACCCTTTACTCAAGAAACAGTCACAAGCCTATTGTAGCTTACAATATCAACTGCTAGGTTTCTCACCCCAAAACAGGCAAAAATGGTAATCATTTAGAGCTGACTGACATGGGTGGTTGTACTATTGATATCCATGGTTCATTGAGATTGACTCCTCAACTTTTTATGGAAACATGACATTTTGTTTATTTTTGGAAACGCTCAGGCATGAGAGTGGCAAGCGAAGAAATTTGCTGAAATTACTGAAAATTCTTAGATTATCGGGGCAGATTTATTATAAAAAACAGGTTTTTTTCTAAAAAATAAAACACCTGTTAGTTGTAATGTATTTTATATGTGAATTCACATGAAAATGGTCTTAAGGACATTTTCATGTAAATTCACAAAAATAAAATTTTATATTTTTGGAATAAATTTTGCTAAAGAATCTCATGCCTGAGAACTGCATTGAGTAAACAGAGTGATAGCCCAAATGTTTTTATCAATAAATAATTTATTCATACAAATTTTCTTTTAGTAGATATGTTTTGGTTGGTAGTTAGATAGATATTCTATTCACCAGTAAAGTAACATGTGTTAAATATAACAAGGATACCATTTCTTCATAATATGTACATAAATATAATACATCACAATTCTGAACAAATACACCGCATGCAATCAAAGAGGGCGCTAGTCCACACTTTGAAAACAAAGCCCAAAAATATAAAGAAAGAGGGTATCATCCTCATTTTCTTGTAAAGCTCCATCCGTTATGTTGGGCAAAGAGTCAAGTACTCCCTCATTTATGGCTTGCTTGCTCTAGATGGCTTTACTAAATCTCTCAGCACAGTATTTATCATTTCCCTTTTTACTGTGGGAAATTTTTCTTCAATTATTTCTGAAATTATACAAAGGAAGATTTATTCAAAAATTGATACATATTTACATTGGTATAAATTATTTACTTCCAGGAATCACAGTTGCAAATGGACACTGCAGCTCATTTTTGCTGATATATTACTGTTTTTTCTTTGGAACTGTGTATGTTACATTTCTTTGTCATCTCTTGCCTCACTCGAAGACATGCCCAGTGTCTACATCAGTTGTGACTAATAGTTTGAGAAGCTTTGATTGTGTAATGAGGTATAATACAACAGCTGAGCACTGCCTCAAGTTTTTACACGGCCCTTTCCCTCAAATCTGTAACCTCCATCTGCATTCTTTTCCCAGATAGCTATATACAAAATTGTTCAGAAAATTAATATTGTAACCGGACACGGTACAGGGTAGGCTAAATGTCCCACAGAAACTCCCAAACCCTCTTACCGTTGGTTAACCCACTCAAGTTCGTTTGTTCTTGAACTATGGCTGATGAGAGGACACACATCAAAATATGGAACAACACAGGAATAACAGTGATACTCTATTTTAATTGAGATTCATATTGAAGGAGTATGACGGTTTCAATTTGATGATTCGATGTACCACTATGGGCCAATTCAATACAAAATCAGCTGTTTGTGCATCATCAAGTGACCTCCCCTTTCTTTTATAAAATAGGAGAAGGCATAGGGTGATGCACAGACAACCTCAGCAAACCTTACATGAGGCCCTATAAGTGTCAACAAAACAGAAAACAAACGGACGAATGGACAGGTATTCAATCCAATAGTTTAGTCAAATCAAAACTCTGATAAATAATATCTCAGACTGTAATGAATTTCATGTTTGCATAAGTGGGCAATTTTGTGTTGTTCATTCACCAAGAAAACAGATGTTAAATGGTTTTGACCTAGATTGGACCTCTCCACTCACATCCTAACAATTTAGTTTTAAACTAGCCAAAATTAAATGAAAGTGTCAATGACACTGTAGCTCAACTTGTCAAGACAAAGACATGTACATGTATAGTATGTGACACAGCAATGACAAACATCTAGGTAATGACCTGATAACAAAGGTACATATAAAGTATTGTAATGGTCTGTACATAAATACTGACCGTAGCCTGTAACAAATGTATAGGTAAAGTATTGTAAAGGTGGGTGACAGTCAGATGCTAAACTAGAAAAAATCTTTGAGTCCCAGAGTGGGTCTGACTGAACCCCAAAATATTTGTTCTCATAGCACAGTGACAACAAAGGCACCCCAAAACACACTCATTCCTGTCCCAAGGTGAAAACAAAGGTACCCAAGAAGTTTCGTGAAGATCAGTTCACAAATATGAGCTGTGTAGAAGTTCTGACAAAAAACTGATTGGACCTAATTTCGGTACAAAATGGCCACTGGCAGCCATCTTGAATTTTGGACCGCGCCCAGAAACACTCGTTCTCGTCCCAAGGTGATAACAAAGGTACCCAAGAAGTTTTGTGAAGATCGGTTCATAAATACAGCCTCTAGCCCGAGCCGTATTGACATGTGCACTTACAGAGTATAAGTAGCACTGAATAAATCAAAGTTCATCTAATTTGCATAATTTCTGCACGAGAAAAAAACCCGTACTATATGTGATGTATTCCATGTTACTAAACATTCATACAAAAATTTATTAAAATCAGAACTTCCCTACAAAAGACTGATTGCACTAATTTTGGTACAAAATGGCTGCTGGTGGCCATCTTGAATTTTGGACCACACCCAAAAACACTCATTCTCACCCCACGGTAATAACAAAGGTACCCAAGAAGTTTCGTAATGATCGGTTCATAAATACGGCATCTAGCCTGAGCCGTACAGAAGTTGTGTACAAAAAACTGATTAGACCTAATTTCGATACAAAATGGCCACTGGCAGCCATCTTAAATTTTGGACCGCACCCAGAAACACTCGTTCTCGTCCCAAGGTGATAACAAAGGTACCCAAGACGTTTCGTGAAGATCGGTTCATAAATACAGACTCTAGCCCGAGCCGTATTGACATGTGTACTTACTGTGTGTAAGCAGCACTGAAAAAATCAAAGTTCATCTAATTTGCATAATTTCTGCACGAGAAAAAAACCCGTATTATATGTGATGTATCCCATGGTACTAAACATTCACACAAAAAATTATTCAAATCAGCGCTTTCATAAGGAAGTTCTGTGCAAAAATCTGATTGCACCAAATTTCGTACAAAATGGCTGCCATTGGCCATTTTGAATTTCGGACCGGACCCCAAAACACTTGTTCTCATCCCACGGTGATAACAAAGGTACCCAAGAAGTTCCGTAAAGATCAGTTCATAAATACGGCCTCTAGCCCGAGCCGTATTGGCATTTGCGCTTACAGTGCTGAAAGTAACACCAAAAAACATCAAAGTTAGTCTAATTTGCATAATTTATGCACAAGAAAAAAACCCGTATTATATGTGATGTATCCCATGGTACTAAACATTCATACAAAAAATTATTCAAATCAGAGCTTTCATATGGAAGTTCTGTACAAAAAACAGATTTCTGCATCGTCGGTACAAAATGGCGGCTGGCAGCCATCTTGAATTTCGGACCGCACCCAAAAACACTCATTCTCGTCCCACAGTCATAACAAAGGTACCCAAGAAGTTTCGTAAAGATCAGTTCATAAATACGGCCTCTAGCCCGAGCCATAGCAGCTTGGCACTTACAGCTCTGAAAGTAACACTAAATAAATCAAAGTCAGTCTAATTTGCATAATTCACGCACGAGAAAAAAACCCGTATTATATGTGATGTATCCCATGGTACTAAACATTTATACAAAACTTTATTCAAATCAGAACTTTCATACAGAAGTTCTGTACAAAAAACTGATTTTTGCATCATCGGTACAAAATGGCCGCTGGCAGCCATCTTGAATTTCGGACCACACCTAAAAACACTCGTTCCCATCCCAGGGTCATAACAAAGGTACACAAGAAGTTTCGTAAAGATCGGTTCATAAATACGACCTCTAGCCCGAGCCATAGCCAATTGTTGACGTACGGACAGACGGACAGATGGACGGACGGACAGATGGACAGACGGACGGACGGACAGACAGATGGACGACGGGCCATGACAATAGCTCAAATTTGACTTCGTCAAAGTTGAGCTAAAAATAATCTTCTAAAACCACCCAGCATCCAATATACCCAAGGGCGAGAGACTAAAAGTCCTTAGGAAGTAGATCGAACCTGGAGGTTCTTAAGTCACAACCTAAGTGATTTGAATGCGCCGCGACATGGCTTTTATACACAGTAAGGGGAGACAATTCAAGAATTATCCTCGCTGACAAAATCCAACCAATAAAATAGCTAGCACGAATAGCAGTACCGCACAACAGAACACCGCCCGCAAACCGGGCCCCGATTGGTCCTGTTAAAAAAAATACAGACCAATCAGAGTCCAGCTTGCAAAAGACATTCGGCTGTGACAGCAAAATGGTGGACAATTCAAGCCAACACCGAAAATGGGAAACAGGCCCGTTTAACCTAAAAACTTACCAAATAGGGCCAAATTAACAAGGACTTCTATATAAAACTGATTATAGATAAAGACTAACAACTAATTCAGGGTAAATTATTTTCTTACGACACACCTATAGGGTAAGTAATGTCCGTACATCGAATCACCCAAACCAAATCCGTCACACTCCTCCCCTCTTACAATAAAATTTACAATTTAAAAAAAAAAAAAATACAAAAGAATGTTCAGGCATTCCAGAGGAGACATCTCTTCTTCTCTACGACTCCATCTGCGTCGATGACAATTCGAACGTCTCTAGCATCTACATCGTCTCTTGACAAATCATGGCTAGCCATCGCTGTGTCTTCCTGCCTCCTCTTTGCTGCCTCCACTCTCTCAACCCTTCGTACCATCGGTCGTGGACACCGAAATCCTTCTGGATCTACATATTTGGAGTTTGGTTTCTCTATGGAGGTTACAGTATCCATTAGTAATTCAATTTGGCTATCCTCCATATGATGCTTCTTTCGAAGATGCCTCCTGACCTCAGTCTTCTTCACGTCTACCATACTGCAATTATCAACTGGACAACCCCACAATCTGACGGTTCCAATATGGAACCTTTGAAAGTGAGCCCTATATGCTGATAATACCCTAAAATGGTGAGGTCCACACTTGTCAACTGGACACGTCATCCCACCATCTGGCCACCCCATCTCCAAGTCTTTATCCAATTCCCCTAACTCTTTACAAGAGACTGATATTTCCAATTCATCCATTCTAAAACAAAACAGCCGATAAGTACCTTCATTCCCTTCAATGCTGCCGACGTTCTAGTCTCCAGAGTTATATTTAATTTCAATGATAATTTTTATTTTATTTTATTTTATTTTTTTTTTTATTGCTAACACAATAACATGTATACAGTAATATTTCCGTGTATAACACATTCTTTAGCATAATGGATCTAACGGTGCCAGCACCACAGACCAACCAAAGATCACTCAACTGTAACCAGATATCCTACATCCTTACGGCATCCTTACACAGAATCAAAAGTTTTATTTAAAATTTTGTATTCAAACCAAGCATACCATCCAAAAAATATTTCATCTACGGAATTACCATAATTGTAATTGCTTTCAATGAATGCTCTCTGGTATTACCATGCCAAGTTGAATTTAATTGGGGCAGGGCAGTTTTGGACCCTCTAATTTTTCTTAAATTCATCATCAACTACGGAGTTGTATAATACAACTGCTCTCATTGATGAGCTTTAAAAGACCATACACTGCCAAAATATTAGTTGAAATAACCCATAGAGTAAGAAAACTCAGCAGACATTTGAAAAGAATAAAAACGAAACATTTTATAAACTACTCTTCCAGGAACCTTTCAGTCTCGAGCACCTTGTTTGCTCTTTTTAATTATTAAAATACGTATCACTGTCAAAAAAAATGCTTTAAATAACGTATTTACAAGACTTCTGCTTCAAGGTGAATAAACAACGGGTTTCCTAACAGGACGCCCACAGCGAGTTCTTTTAATTTCAGGCACATCATTGATAGGAGGGAGAGTAAATGATGAATAATTATCCTTGTCTGATAATTCTAATTCTATCTCATCTGTTACAGGTTCTACTGCAATATCCACATCCTCTGAGGAGGTAATTTCCCAATTTATAGGTGGCAACAGCCCTTCATAAATTTTCAAGTGATCTACATGAATCACAACCATCCTACTTTCTGGATTACGTTTTAATTCATAAGTGACATCAGTACTTTTCCGTATAACTTTATATGGACCAATCCACCCCATGCCCAATTTCATACTAGCTGTCGGAGGGTACCACCTCCAAACAAAATCACCAGACTCAAACTGCCTGGGTTTTAACCCTCGATCATAATATTTCTTTTGTTTACTTGCTGCACGTTTGAGATTTTCATGTACATGGTCAAACGTATCATTCAAGATACTTCTTAACCATTCAACATACTCAACAGGGCAAGCATATGAAGGTGATTGTGGTGGATTCCCCAAAATTAAATCAAGTGGTAATAACACTTCATGTCCAAACATAAGAAGATTTGGTGAACTTCCTGTGCTTTCATGAATTGTTGAACGATATGCCATAAGGACAAAGGGCAAATTATCATCCCAGTTATCTCTATTTTTGTTTGCATAAAAAGCCAACATCTGTTGCAAAGTTCGATTATACCGCTCAACCAAACCATCAGACTGTGGTCTATATGGAGTAGTCCTGGTTTTGTCAATACCTAATTTTTTACACAAGACAGAAAATAACTCGGATTCAAATTCCCTCCCCTGATCTGAGTGGAGTTGTTTTGGAACCCCAAAACGGCAGATAAATTCATTCACCAGCTTATCCGCTACAGTCAGAGTAGTATGATTTGGGACTGCATAAGCTTCGGCCCATTTGGTGAAATAATCACACAAAACAATTATATATTCATTTCCATCCGGTGTGATGGGCAAGGGGCCAACTATATCCACAGCTACGCGATCTAATGGTGCACCTACAATGGATTGACACAAGGCTGACTTTCCACGTCCAGGTCCAGGCTTAGCTCTTGCACATTCATTACATTGTCTACACCAACGTCTAATATCTGTGGACATACCCGGCCAGTATACCCTTTTCTTTATTGACTGCAATGTTCTGTCCCTACCTAAATGACCAGATGTCCTATCTTTATGTAACTGATCAAATACTTTAGCTCTTATTTCCTGGGGTGCTACAAGCAAACAAGTCTGTGTTTTCTCAGAATTTTTCCACTTAAAATACAAACAATTATCTATTATTTCCAAAGATTCCCACATACCCCACAAAGTTTTTATTGCTGCAGAAGAATCTCTGACAATATGACAAGAGGGTTTACTGATATACTCTCCTTTTAATTTTATTATTTGTTTTAAAGAAGAGTCACTATTTTGCCAATTCATTATGTCTTGGTGCGACCACGCTTCTACCCAATTAGGTGTCAGAATTGTCTCCTCTGGGGGCATCTGAGACACAATAGAGTCGTAAACCGACGAATCTCCATCATCAGACAAATCTCCTATAGGAGAATCCTCACTCAACACCCTAACAGGAGCTGACAGTTTTTGTGCCGATTCATCTTTAGAATCTTTGCAATCTAGCGGCTCCTTTGATTTTAACTTTCTTGAGTGATGAACCCTACTTTTTTTAGAATGACATTCAGGGCAATCTTGACGTTTACAATAGCTTGGAGGCCGTCTAGACAAACTATCAGCATTTGTATGTAAATTACCCTTTCTATATTCTATTTTAAAATCATATGTTTCTAAAATAGAAAGCCACCTAGCTAACATCCCTTCCGGGTTTTTAAAATTTTTAAGCCACTTCAGTGAGGCATGATCAGTCCTCACTGTAAAATGTCTACCCCACAGGAAATGCCTAAACTGCCTGATAAAAGTAATAACGGCCAGCAATTCTCAGTAAGTGGTACAATATCTAGCCTGATGTTTGTTTAATGTCCTACTTGCATAAGCAATAACCTTTTCTTGCCCATTCTGCACTTGAGACAAAACAGCACCGATACCATTTAAACTTGCATCAGTGTCCAAAATAAACTCTGAAGAAGTATCTGGATAAGCCCGTATAGGAGAACAGGTCAGTAATTCTTTTAATTTTTCAAAAGCCACTTGACAATCAAATGTCCAACAAAATTTCTTCCCTTTTCTTGTTAATTGGGTAAGAGGGCTAGCTACTATTGAAAAATCATGAATAAACCTTCTATAATATCCGGCTAAACCGAGAAAACTTCGAACTTCTGTCACATTATTCGGTACAGGCCAATCTTCAACACATCTGATTTTATCGGGATCACACTGGATCCCTTTATCAGATACCAAGTGCCCCAAAAATAATACCTGATTTTGAAATAATGTACATTTCGAAGGTTTCAACGTCAAATTTGCTTTCCTCAATCGTTCAAACACCAGTCGAAGATTCTGGAGGGCTTCATTGAAGGTGGTACCAAACACAATAATATCATCGAGATAGCACAAACATTTCTCCCACCTCAACCCTCTTAAAACCAGTTCTATAAGCCTTTCATAGCAACTTGGGGCATTACAGAGCCCAAAACTCATGACCTTAAATTGAAATAGTCCCATATGTGTAGCAAATGCAGTTTTGGACCTATCTTTTTCCTCCATTTCACATTGCCAATATCCAGATACAAGATCCAGGGTACTAAACCACTTTGAACCTGATAATGCATCGAGTGATTCCTCAATTCTCGGGAGAGGGTATGTATCCTTCTCAGTCACTGAGTTAAAGCGCCTGTAATCAACACAGAATCTCCAAGTCCCGTCTTTCTTTGCAACTAAGAGTAAAGGAGAAGACCAGGGGCTTTCACTGGGCTCTATAATATCATTTGCAAGCATATTTGCAACTTCATTCTCGACTATTGCCTTCTGAGCAAACGGCAACCTGCGAGGTGGAATTTTAATAGGCTTAGAGTTTCCAGTATTAATACTATGCTTGACCAATTTTGTCCTCCCCATTTTCCCTTCAGGGGACTTGAACACATCCTGAAATTCAATTAAAAATTGGCACAGCTCACGCTTTTGTTCTTCATTCAGTTTTTCCGAAGACCTCTGATACAGAGAAGTTAAAAACTCAGGAAGCTTTAGGAACAAATTTTCAAAACACCCTTGACTCGAATGCACCACTTCAGCTGTCTGTAAACTTGCAACAGTAGTATGCTTTCTAACACAAACTGGCTTATCAGTTATATTCATGACTGTAAACAGAACTTTTTCAGGGTTTACTAGTGACCTTGCTACTAAAAGACTTTTTCGGTTCAAAAATTTGAAAGGTTCTAACAAATTATTTGCACTCTGATCTCTCAGTCCATCCACATATCCCCTTACTACAACTTCCGCATCAGCAGGAACTACTATATTTTTAGCCAATTTTACTCTTGCACAAACAGGGGCTAAATCTCTCTTTAACTTCACAGTTTTCCCGGCTACCTGTAGTAAGCCTTCGGAAATTCTAATTGTTGCATCATTCTGCTCCAGATAATCTACGCCCAATATACCATTGAGATCACCTAAATCTGTAACAACAAATTCTTGATCAAAGGGAATTCCATCAAGAAAAAACTGAAGCTCAATTTTTCCATAAACATTCAAATTACCACCATTAGCAGTTACCAACGAAACATCTGTGTCAATCAACTCTGCCATACCACCACCCGAGTGCAAATACAAATCCCTAGACAACAAACTATACACAGAACCAGTATCAACAAGAAACCAAGATTTCTGATCCTTCAGAGCAACAGCAGCATAAATGCATGATTTGCCAACTGTATTAAGTTTAACTACTGACCCATTTTTCAAAGTTTCCACCTGGGTTACACTTAGGGTCTCTGGTGCAACCCATTTTAGTTTCCCTTTTGGTATTGTTTATTGTTAACTGATGAATCTGTCTTTGATTTATTAGGGCAATTATAAGACAGGTGGCCCAACTGATGACAGATATAACACTCGATTGAAGAAAGATTAGGTGGGCGTTTCCTCCCTCTTCTATTACTATTAAATTTAACCATTTGATCAACACAATCTTTCATGAGGCCCACGAGCTTTATTAGCTCTTCAGAGCCCTGATTTTGGCCTTCAGTGGAAATCATACTTGAACCAGCTACAATAGGTTCTTTCACTATACCCACCAAGTCTTCACTCATGTCATATTTGGGCTTATTTAGCATAAACCGTGGGCCCCGTACTGCTTCAAACTCAGTTGCCAAAGAAATGGCTTCATCTAAAGTTTTAGGATGATGAAAAATTATGTGCTCCCGAGTGGTAGATGTCCCAAAACCAGTTATAAATTGTTCAGGCACATTAATTTCCCTATCAGTATATGTCATATCAGGAAATGCAAGACAACCTAACCTACGTAATGCATATCCATAATCATCAGGAGATTCATTCTTCAAACGTTTCCTAGAACGAAATTCACACCTATGAGCTGTAAGGAGTTCTAATGGATTAAACCGCTTTTCTAAAATTAATTTCGGGGTTTTATAATCCTTCCTTTGCCCTTCTGTTAAATCTCCTAATAATTTATGAGCCTCCCCTCTTAAACACATTATTAACTGTTGCCCCTTCACCCGATAATTCCATTTATTCCAGTCAGAAACTTGCTCAAAATGAACTAAAAAGTCTGTCAGCTCCGTGCTTTTCCCATCAAATTTGTCAGGCTCTTTTTCTTTTCTAACAGGGTGATCCATCCACGAGGACACAGATCCCCTGGGTGAATTATCACGACTCCTCGAATCCAAAGTGTCATGCCTAAAACTAGATGTTTGATTTGGCCTTCTACTATCTAAATCCCTTTTACGGGCAAGAGAGGCAATCTGTTTATCATATTCTTGTTGACACCGCTCATAGTTTAACGTAAGAGCACGAAATTGAGTCTCAATTTCTTCTATTTCAAAGTCAACACTTTTCCCTTTTAATTTTGTTCCACCCACTGGGGTCTTAACATCCGTATTGAATGAATACTCTCCTCCCGTAGCCATGGTTTCTATTCAAGAACCCTGCTCGCAGCGCCAAAAATGTAACCGGACACGGTACAGGGTAGGCTAAATGTCCCACAGAAACTCCCAAACCCTCTTACCGTTGGTTAACCCACTCAAGTTCGTTTGTTCTTGAACTATGGCTGATGAGAGGACACACATCAAAATATGGAACAACACAGGAATAACAGTGATACTCTATTTTAATTGAGATTCATATTGAAGGAGTATGACGGTTTCAATTTGATGATTCGATGTACCACTACGGGCCAATTCAATACAAAATCAGCTGTTTGTGCATCATCAAGTGACCTCCCCTTTCTTTTATAAAATAGGAGAAGGCATAGGGTGATGCACAGACAACCTCAGCAAACCTTACATGAGGCCCTATAAGTGTCAACAAAACAGAAAACAAACGGACGAATGGACAGGTATTCAATCCAATAGTTTAGTCAAATCGAAACTCTGATAAATAATATCTCAGACTGTAATGAATTTCATGTTTGCATAAGTGGGCATTTTTGTGTTGTTCATTCACCAAGAAAACAGATGTTAAATGGTTTTGACCTAGGTTGGACCTCTCCACACACATCCTAACAATTTAGTTTTAAACTAGCCAAAATTAAAAAATAATCTTCTAAAACCACCCAGCACCCAATATACCCAAGGGCGAGAGACTAAAAGTCCTTAGGAAGTAGATCGAACCTGGAGGTTCTTAAGTCACAACCTAAGTGATTTGAATGCGCCGCGACATGGCTTTTATACACAGTAAGGGGAGACAATTCAAGAATTATCCTCCATGACAAAATCCAACCAATAAAATAGCTAGCACGAATAGCAGTACCGCACAACAGAACACCGCCCGCAAACCGGGCCCCGATTGGTCCTGTTAAAAAAAATACAGACCAATCAGAGTCCAGCTTGCAAAAGACATTCGGCTGTGACAGCAAAATGGTGGACAATTCAAGCCAACACCGAAAATGGGAAACAGGCCCGTTTAACCTAAAAACTTACCAAATAGGGCCAAATTAACAAGGACTTCCATATAAAACTGATTATAGATAAAGACTAACAACTAATTCAGGGTAAATTATTTTCTTACGACACACCTATAGGGTAAGTAATGTCCGTACATCGAATCACCCAAACCAAATCCGTCACAATATTATCAGAAAAACGACCTTAAATCAGTGCAGATCATGAATTTTGGGCCATAACTCCATCTAATATCATCAAACCGAATCGGTTTGCTAACTTGACCTGCATTTTATTGCTAAAAAGGTATAAACAATTTTTTTTAAAAATCGGATGTTTTTTTCAAGTCATCGCATTCAAGTCATTGCACTAAGAAGTGTTAAATCTGAGAAAGTTGGCTAATTAAGAGCCATAACTCCATCAAGTCTTCTGAAACTGAGTCAGTTTGTGAACTCAATCAACATTCTATTGTCAAAAGGCTAGATACAAAACAAAAAAAAATATCAAAAATCACTTGTTTATATTATCAAGCAAAAATTAAATCAGTGACAATGATTAATTATGGACCGAAACACCATAAAATATGATCAGATCAAGAAGGCTTGAAAACACAGCCTGCAATTTAGTTTGCTAAAAAGCTACATACAGAATTGAAAAGAAAATTGGATAATGTTTGTCCAAGTGAAAGTTATTCCGCTAATCAATGTTGAATCTGTGAAAAATGGCTAATCAAGGGCAGCTTGTAAACTATCCCTAACAAAACCAGAAGTCAAGGTGTCGTAAAAAAACACAAATTAAAAATACAAGAAACATACCATAAACAATAGTTAACCTGCTTCTGTCCTCAATAGGGGGCCAGGCATCTTTATTTTTTACATATTTCTGTCCACATATGGATCGACCAACATATTCTTCTTTTAAAAAAAGAAGTCTGAATAATAATGCACTTGCTTTTTGATATGTTTTTTGCATCTTTATTTTTTCCACATAGTTGCTCCTGAAAAATTAGAAAAAACAAGAATTGGTCATGTGAGAAATTAATCGAGCACAAACATTTAGGCCTAACATTTTGAAGTTGTTTGCAGGAATAAAAAAAAGAACTTAATGCCAGACCAACCATTGATTTGAAGCCTAAATTGCTGGCTGGAGAAGGAATGATTTACGACATAGCGTAATTTAATTTCTGAGGACCTGTAGATATACACAGTTGAGAATCAAACCACATGTAACAATGAAATACAGAGCATTTATGAATGGATGAACTAATAAAATGTGTAAAAAAACACACAAAACCAAATGTGTTTACCTTTGTGTATCCATTGAAAACCCTTTCTTTATCCTGGGAAAGAATAACATCCTGCAAAGGGAAAAAAGTTATAAATAAAGTATAAGTCTTTTTGCTCAAATGAATTTTAGGAGTGAAATTATTATTATGTAATGTCAGATGGGTTCAATTCAACACCGAAAACACAGGTAGCGTCCATTGGTCAACATTTGTTAGAACTAGAATTATTAATATGCTTCTTTCCATATTTGATTTGAATCAGAAAAGCTGATGTTAAGATTTTTTGTTATGAAATGATATTCTCATTAATTGAACTTTTAAAAAATATATATACTTGCTAGGTTGATTGAAACTTATTATTCAACATCTATTTAACTACAGAATGAGAATAAAAGAAATAAAGCAACTTTCAGTGATTTGTTATTTGTCAGTTAGATATTTTCAGCTGCTCAGCACTATCAATAAGAAGTAGGCAAATGACCAATGTCAGAAAATCTTGGTATATCTTTATTACAATTGATTTGTGCATCATCTTTATAGCTCAGTGGCTAATGACAATTATTGTATTGACATTTGTAAGAGTGATTGTGCAACAATAGTTCTTTAATAAAATATCATCCCTCTTGAGAAGATTGGTTGAAAAACTGTTTTTATTTATTTTACAGAATGATTTTCATTTAAGTCAGGTAATTTTTGCTTCATGCATTATATATAATACCAATAATATATTGATAAAGATGTGTGCTTATGTGATCAAATTTTCACTTCTGAAAAAAATTTAGTGGGAATAGAAAATAATTCTTACTGTAGATGGAGTTCTTTCACAAACTTCCACCTCCCCAGACACCACTGAGTAAATGGCTGATGATGTAGACGGTTGTTGGGCTGTGTCCACTGGTTCCGTCGTTGACCAGGATCCATATGCACTGGAGGTGATATTAGTCTGGGTTTGCTGAAATGTTGGATTGTGCTGTAAGCAAATATAAAACAGAATAGAATTAGAATCTCCGTTTTTAAAACTGTATCCATTTGATTGTGAACACATTCTGTTCGTTCACACTAAAACATGGTAGCCTTTTAAATTATGTTTGCTTTCATTGTTATGTGTTTTTTTGTATTTCTCTAATCGTATGGTGAGAATAATTTTTAGGGTAGACTTTATTAATATTTTATGATAGACACAACTTTGGATGATTGGGCAAAAGACTTTAAAATTTCATGTGGCAATAGTTTCAATTCCAGTCACCTCGGCCCCAAGTTATTTTGACCCTAGTCAAGTCAGACCCAGTCACGTTGGTCCCAAAATACCTAGTCATTTCGGCCCCAGTTTTTTGTTGGTTTTTTTTTCATGGGGGGGGGGGGGGGGGGGGGGGGGGGGGGGGGGGGGAGGGATAGGGATTTTTTAATTGTGATGTATATATGTCCTTCATCAATCCAAATTCTAAAATTCTGATATTCACATGATGTTGTTATTAAACTTCAACACAAACTGACTTTATCACGGGCCGTGGCGTGAAATGGTCTGAAGGCTATATTAAGAGAGTTCATGATATAGTCTACAGGTTATTTCATGGGCACTGATAAATTATTATGCTTAACTGACTTCTTGATAAGTCGCGAATATACGAGAGAGAGCCCGTGAAATAGACTGTGGTGTATCTATTCGCTATTGCACGGGGTGCCCGCGAAATAGCCTGCAAATTGGGCCAAATAAACAGATCTATTGAAAATAATTAATCAGAATAAATTTTGTTGTTAAAACACATTTCTTAGAAATTAAAAGTTTTAGTGATGATTACTAATATATTATGTTTTCATTTCTCAGAGTTCATTCAATCAAGGTAATCCGACTCTATGAAACCATTGCAATCAAGTCTGTCGAAGTTTAATTTCTGTTGGTTTTTTTAACTCAAATCATTTTTATTCAAACAAATACTTCGTAATAGATGGGATTTGACATTCAATATGGTATTCAATTCTCACATCAATCATGCCAAATCCATATGTTTTATGTCGACTCAGGTTCACACTTGTCAAAATGCTCTAGAATGCAAAACTTGTAAGAAAGGGCGCATCGGGGTTTGCGGATCAGCAATTTTACAGCAAATCGTAGCAAAATTATCCCAGACTTCATGCAAATTAATTCGCACTCTAAATGTTGACTAATTTATATTAGAAATAAAAAGTAACGCCCAAAATATTAAATAATTTATAAAAGAACCCAGGAAATAATTCAGTTTAAAGGGAAATCTTAAGTTCATGTGGAACCGATCTTATTGAATACGTCCATAAAACATCAATTTCATGTGAAGTAGAAAGGAAGGAAAGGTTTTGTTGCTTGTTGAACACTACCACAGAATAGTTGAATTTTAGGGATGGAAATGATTTGGGGCCAAAGTGACCCTGGGGCCGAAATGACTGGGGGCAGAGATGACTAGGGTCAAATTGACTTTGGTGCCGAAGTGACTAGAGGCTGACTTGACTTGGGGGTGAAGTGACTGGATACCCAAGAGTTTGAGTTGTAATTATATTGAAGTACATAACTAATACCAATATAACCCCCACATGATATTTGGGTCTAATGAAAACAACAAGAGTAGGAACAGGGTGGAACAAAAGTATATGATGGAAAATGACCAGAAAAGTTACAGGAAACACTGTCCTCATGAACAAATAAGTCATTGCTTTAGTGTTCAAAACCCACAAGTAGTCTGTCACTTAGACTTTGGAGCTCAAGTAAGTCCTATGTGAGATTGTTAAGAATGACAAAAAATATCTGAAATATATTTCAAAATGAGGAAATCAATTCGAGCTGATTAAATTTTTATTAAGACACAGACCCAAATATCATGAAATATGGTTGATGCAAGGTTGCAAATAATTTCTTACAATTAATAAAAACATACATTGGGTATGTTTGCTTGTAAAGTGCCACAGAAGACTTGGAGTCTGATGAACCTTTTGTAGCTGAGTAGTATGCTTTTACACCCTTTAGTTTGTTGGTAGTTTTTCTTTCTCAACATCTAAATATTTACCCAAATGAGAATGAAAAAGACAAACAATTCAACAACTCTATTTTGTGGCCACATATTATTACCATTACTAACCTGCTGGTATAAATTCCAAAACCACTGAAGATTTGCATCAATCCGATACAATGTTTTTTCCAGTGTATCGAGGCGCTCTTCAGTTTTCTTAAGCCTCTCCTCCTTGCTCAGTGTGGGCACTCTGTTGACGATGTCCGGATTGTCCAGAATACTAAAGCTTTCTGCGATGACTGACGATAGATCCTGGGGGTATAATACTGAAAGACATAAGTAATCGAATATTAATGAATAACTTTTTTTTTTAACATATACAAATATGTTTTCGATTAGAAAGACCATGGCTATGAAGTAATTATTTCAGGCATCATTTCTATGTGGGAATTATCAGCTAATCTTTCAGGAAAACCCTAGATTTACGAGAGGATAGCAATCATTTTTAGAAAAAAAAATGATTGCAGAGTAAAATGACATTTACCAGCTTCCATTTTGAAAGCCATAAAATGCTGCATCTGTTCACTGTTTTTTAAGCTAAAATTAAATGTCAATCAGGATGATTTGTGATTACAGTTTGATCCGATGTTTCTTGGTCTCACACGTTTTCACTGTTGGTCTGACATCAGCGGCAATTTGCATCCTTATTATTCATCCAACATATTTTTATTTGGGATTGAGTGGAGGTCTTAGTTGTCTTCGGTCTGAGTTATTAAGTGTTTCTTAAGAAATGCTTTTATTTTGTCAAAAAACGTTTGGACAAAACGATATGCCCTAAATTAGACTGATTCCAAGGTCTGGTTGGGTAAAGGGTTAGCAGACAATTAACCTTACCCTGAACTTTGAGGACTCTCAGTCTCCTTTTCTGAAATCACTGACAGTTCTGTCAAAGACAAGTCTTCTGCAACTCGTTCAAGGTCTTTAGGTTTTTCTTTAGCTGGTTGAATTTCCTGCAAATATGCAAAAACTTGTTTTCACTTGTGTAAAATAATGCATGTTCTAACTAAAAACATGCATGTATGTGGGGAGTGGGGGCGAGCCTCTGTCCCGGAACTGAACATCGATTTAAACATGGTGAGGAACATATATATTTTATTCAGTCTGTTGAAGAAGTCCTGATAAATAATGCTGATGAAATAGAAGTACTAAGCAGATTTGGGATCAAATTATCTGTGGTGATATGCAGCTATCAGGTGATCAGGGGGAGGGGTGGTGATACATCAGTAGACCTTTGGATATATGTGATTGAATTCCCGTATTCAATCCCCCATCGACAAAACATGCGTACTGTCCTAGGCAAGACTCACAGCAGATATGTCAGAAACATTCAAATGAAAGTGTCAATGACACCGTAGCTCAGCTTGGGCAATGAAAATGAAAATGAAATAAGACAGTGAAAATGAAGGGGAAATGTGACTTTCGAAGTCTCCAACAGTTTCAAGTCATTTCCTTTGAGTAAATGAAATGGACACGTGACAGTAAAAATTAAGGTAAAATGTGACATTTGAGGCCTCTAAAAGTTTTTAGCTATTTCCTTGTGTAAGTGTTCTTTTGTGTAAATGTGCTTTTCTATTCCAGTGTTCACAATTGCTGAATCTGCATTTTATCAATGTTCATATAAACAAAGATAAAGCTAAATTCATAGTTTTGTTCCAACTACTAAAGTGACATTAAACACTGTACCTGTAACTTGCATAAGTGACTCCATTTTTTAACAAAATGGCTGACAGCATCCATCTTGAATTTTCGATTGGGATCAAAAGAAGACGTTTTCATCGGACAGTCATAAATATATATTACTAATGTTTTGTAAAGCTACTCGAAAAAAATGTGACCTGTAGCCCCTGTTGTGTGGTTTAGAAACAAATACAACAGTTCTGACTACTAAAGTGACATGAAACACCAATAGCTTGCATCATTTAAGCATGAGAAAAAAACCTGTGTTATGTATCTAATGTTGATACACCTCTATGCCAAAAAGTATTTCACTGGGTCAAACAATTTGGCCGTTCTGGGTGAAAAACTGGGGACTCCAATTTTCAACAAAATGGCTGATGGTGGCCATCTTCAATTTAGGATCGGCTCCAATAGGGAAACGTTCTCGTCTGATGGCCATAAGAAACATATTTGAAGTTTCTTGTAGCTATGTAAAGAAATGTGGCCTGTCAGTGAGCCTGTGTCATATGACTTAAAAACAAATACAACAGATCATGAAAATTACATTAAACACCAATAACTTGCATCGTATATGCATGAGAAAGAAACCTGTATTATATATGTTATGTATCTGATGATGCTACACCTGTAAGCTGAAATTTTTTTCATTGTGACAAAAACTTTAGAAGTTCTGGGTAAAACACCTGAAGACTCCAGTTTTTTAAGAAAATGGCCTGCACGGTGGTTGGCTGGTTGCAAAGAAGATTTTCAAAGAATTTTACTTAACTCACATGAAGTAAAAACTTCATGCCCCCCTCCCCCCCCCCCCCCTATATTGAGCCCCAATATTGATCGAAGGACTCGATTTGAACAAATATGAATCAGACCCATACTGGAATGATTCTTACCAAATATCAAAAGATTCTGCCCACTGGCTCTGTTTTCTGGAGAAGAAGATTTTTAAATAAATTTTCTCTGATTCATATGATGCTATCAGATTTTTGCCCCTAAATGGATGTGGTCATTTTGTTTGAAGAATTGCCACATTGTAATGAACATCCATACAAAGTTTTGAGGAAAATCGGCCTAGCGGTTTCAGAGAAGTCATTTGAAAATGTTCAGGACGAACCGTCATGAAGGGCAAGTGATGGTTGAGCTAATATTGAGGGCTCCCAACCATGGTTAGACCACTGGTAGAAATATGTTAAACCAAATCATTCAGAAGCTTGTCAAACCACATTTATATTGGAATCAAGCCTTACAATTTTGCACATGAGAAAATTTCAAGTGATGTTATCTGTGTGTGTGACTGTGCAGTGAAAGGGGGGGGGGGCCCCAAAAGTTTAGTTTACATAGTTACAGCATCATGCACAGGTTAATACTTAATTATAAGTTATGTTTTTCAGAACCAATTATTCCAACTCAGCAACTTCAAAATTCTGGAAACCTGCTCAGTGTACACCAAGCATCAAATTTCAAATCTTGTTAAATACAATAACAGAAAAATTTTCAGAAGTCTCTTTACCTTTACAGACTCTTGGACGTTTTTAGTCCTCTTTATTTTTGAACCCGTAATGTCTTTTCCTGTTACATTTTTCCTCTTCGCAACTGCCTTTGCTGTTTTGGGTTCTGGTACATCAGCTCTACAGGATTCTAATTCCCCATCTTCACTGGCCAAATTTAATGATGAAATCAAGTCTCCAAAAAGCTTGCATTTCAGAATCTCCTCCAGGTCTTTCCATCTGGAAAAGCGCAAAAGGTTTTATTCTGGATTCAAGGTAATTCCAATTAAATGAAATGATGATGTTGAACAAGATATTTAGAGTCAGATGCATCATATAAATATACCGTCTTCACCCCCAACCACTTCCCCCACCAGCTCTCAACGATTATTCGCCAAATCTCTTCGACAACAGACAGAGAACTCCACCTGATGGAAGCAGATAATATTTGTATTCGCATTTTGCCACAACTCCCCCTAGACTTCGTGATACATCTTCATATTTTGTTTCAACTTAAGTTGGCCCCAAAATTGCTAATCCCCACTTACCGCCCCAGTGGTGGCGCGGGTCCCAACCATCAAGCAACCCCTGTGCTCCGACTCCGAGCACAAGCCACAACACATTATGCTCTCAGCTACTGTTCCTATCAATAATTCATTCTCAAGACATGAAAATTAAAATTACGGTAACAATTTTTGTTGACTTGAACTTGAATGAGACTACTTGCGCTCGCTTTTAGGTAGTACCTATTTCATATTATTGAGTTTCATGAAAATGCAGCAAAAAACTGTAGAAGTAGTTCACTCCACAAGTATATTGCAAAATCAAATATGACTGTCAGTTGGCCATCTTGAATCCAACCTGGAAAAAAATTTATATCATGCACTTCTCCTCACCATGTCAATCAATTTATATTGCATTTCATGAAAATGCAGCAAAAACTGTAGAAGTAGTTCGCTCAACAAGTATTTTGCAAAATTCAATATGGCCACCAGTCGGCCATCTTGAATCTGATCTTTAAAAAATTTATGTCACACACTGATCCTCATCATGTCGATCCGTTTACATTGAGTTTCATGAAAATGCAGTAAAAACTGTAGAAGTAGTTCGCTTCACAAGTATTTGGCAAAATCCAATATGGCCACCAGTCGGCCATCTTGAATCCGACCTGGAAAAATTTTATGTCACACACTGCTCCTCATCTGGTCATTCAATTTGTTGAGTTTCATGAAAATGCAGCAAAAACTGTAGAAGTAGTTCGCTCCACAATTATTTTGCAAAATCCAATATGGCCACCAGTCGGCCATCTTGAATCCGACCTGGAAAAAATTTATGTCACGCACTGCTCCTCATCATGTCAATCAATTTATTAAGTTTCATGAAAATGCAGGAAAAACTGTAGAAGTAGTTCGCTCCACAAGCATTTTGCAAAATCCAAAATGGCCGCCAGTCGGCTACCGTGAATCCGATGTGGAAAGATTTTATGTCACGCACTGCTCCTCATTGTGTCAATCATTTCATTGAGTTTCATGAAATTGCAGCAAAAACGGTAACAGTTCGCTCCACAAGTATATTGCAAGATCAAATATGACTGCCAGTCGGCCATCTTGAATCCGACCTGGAAAAAATTTTTCACGCACTGATCCTCATCATGTCGATCAATTTATCTTGAGTTTCATGAAAATGCAGAAAAAACTGTAGAAGTAGTTCGCTTCACAAGTATTTTGCAAAATCCAATATGGCAGCCAGTCAGCCATCTTGAATCCTCTCTGGAAAATATTTATGTCACGCACTGCTCCTCATCATGTCGATCAATTTATATTGAGTTTCATGAAAATGCAGCAAAAACTATAGAAGTAGTTCGCTCCACAAGTATTTTGCAAAATCCAATATGGCCACCAGTCCACCATCTTGAATCCGATCTGGAAAAAAATTATGTCATGCACTGCTCCTTATTGTGTCAATTATTTATATTGAAGTTTCATGAAAATGCAGCAAAAACTGTAGAAGTTCACTCTGCAAGTATTTCGCAAAATCCAATAGGGTCACCAGTCAGCCATCTGGAATCCGATCTGGAAAAAAAATGTCACGCATATTCCCTCGTCATGTTGATCATTTTTGTGAAGTTTCATGAAAATGCGACTAAAACTGTGGAAGTAGTTCGCTTTACAAGTTGCAATGGACTGACAAAGATGACGACTACAGACCAACTGACCCACCGACAAGTTGACTCATATATACTCCCCATAAACTTTATTTTGTGGGGGTATAATCATCTTAATCAAGGGGCCTTTGGCCTCAACCACGAGAGGCAAAAAACTTCAACTGTTGCACTTGCAGTGACATGTTGGACAATATTCCACCAAAATTATATTCTACAAAGAAATAATTTCAACTCTCTCATCACAAATTCAAGGAATAATGCTGGAATTGTTGCCCTGACAACCAACATATGCGCCAATATCTAGAAATAGGGACAACCTAATACCATTGATTTGGTAATATCCCAATCCTTTGTTGGGTGTTGCTTATGGAAGGAAGTACAGAATTAGTGCTTTCATTCCCAAATTTTCAATGTTGATGCTGCACTGAAAACTATAAATTTAAAGAATTTGGGACCTTTAAGCGATGCAAATTTTACTCAGTATCACTGACACAACACATGATGCAACTTATAAGCAGCCACCAGTTTCTATTCAAATATTTAGGTTTACCAACCCTTCTTAAGACCTGATTAAACACAATATTTTTGGACCACCATTGATTTGTAACAATGGTAAAAAAATACCTGGCAACAATTTCTCCCATCTGGAATATAGAGCTGGGCGATGCACCAGATTTTGGGTACGGTTTTGATGTTATTTTTTTACCGGTATTGAATATTGTACCAAGCACAAATGAAGATTACCAAAATCTTGATATTTAAATTTTGCACCAACAGTTTATCTTTTTTGATCAGTATCCATATTTGATTTTATTACATGCATTAAGAAATCAAAGCTCTCATATTATTCAAGCTAAAACTAACTGATAATTCGACCACAATGCGTGAGGAAAGTACAGTTTTAACTACTGTCCATGACCATGTACTTGATGTCATGATTACAGTGTTCTGCGATGCAAGCAAGATAAATATTGTCTCTATTTTTCTGACCTCTTACCATGATACACAGGAGAAAATTTAGCAAAGCACAAGTAAATGCAGTTCAAAATCCTGACAACACTATTGAAAATCAATGTCCGATTAACCCTTTACCTAACATGAAAACCAGACTACACTTGTAAAAAAAATTCTTGAATAACTAATTATTTTCATTTTTTGTCTCAAAAACATAGGTTATGGCCCCTCTTTGGAATGAGCTCAACGAGCTCGTTCCAAAGAGGGGTCATAACCTATGTTTTTGAGACAAAAAATGAAAAAATAATGAAAATTAATTGGCAATTTCTGTGAATAGCGCTGGCCGGTTTTGGACGTTACGTTAGGTAAAGTGTTAAGTCTGAAGTTTCCATTTGGGCCATTTTAGGGATCTAGAAACTGTCACTTTCTAAAAATTGTTAAGACTGTAGCGTGCTGTGTTTATTCAAACTACTAGGGTTTACTGGCCTCACTGACATAATTAACTAAGTTCATTTAGTAATATAATGTCTACAAATTCCACTTCGATATTAAAATTACTGAATTTAAAATGACCACAGTTATCAAGGATTATCAACAATTCATTCACAATAACCTGATCTAGAGTGGAGTTTAGAAATGACAACATCTAGTTGATGAGATGATATGTGGAGGGGGGGGGGGGTGAAGTTAAATTACTGTCAATGTCAATTTTCCATGTGAACAAAGAATATATGGGTAACACTAACAGTACCACCGAGAAATGTTAAATGTCCCTTCCGGACCAATATTATCATTCAGTGGCATGATGTACATGAAAAAAAACCAGTTAATTATGAAAAATGATAGCAGACTAAAGCACCTTACAATGGTTAGTCGATTAATTAGATACTCACAGGACAGCCCTATCCTTGATTGACACTCAATGAACACTGTTTGATTTGCAAATGCTGGACGACTTTCAGGATCATGTAATGAGGTGAAATTAGACAATTTTCACAGGCATGGCCCACTACCAAGACCATAAAATACTTAATACTGAATTTCAATACCACCCAGCTCTACTGGAATATAGACAATCTGTCAACAAAATAATATGCCATCGAAACTTAGATCACTGGGACAAAACCAAGTTGCTAGTTCTAACAAGAGGGCAATGCAAAGCTTGGGCCAATGCCCCCAACAAGCACTGAAGTCGAAAGAGTGAAAAATGGTTATAACTCTGGAAAATATGTGTGGAAGAAATGCTACACAGGTATCTTTCCCCCATGATGCTCTATCACAACGCCAAATATCATTCAATTCAGTGTAGCAGTGGCAGAGGTACAGGGGAAAACGTTGGTATGGACGAATGGATGAACTCAAAAACGAATGGACAGTGGCCTCCATTAGACACACTTTGACTTTTCAAGGCGGGAGCATTATAAGATCCATACTTGTGAAATGCATTTGTTTGTTTACTGGTATTTGAGATCACTTTTGGCATTAACCCTTTCATGTCGTATCAGTGCACCAATAATAAAACAACACTACAGATTTGATGGCGCACAGCACGCTGATTTTACAATATGTGTTCTTGTGTCCAAGTCTGCAGTGTGTACTCGCCAATTGTTCACAGAAGGTAGTGTCATACTTGAATAAATCTGGAGATTACTTTATTGGTTGATGTACCTGTAAATTGGGCTGTTTGTAGCACAACGTTGCTGAGCAGGAAACGGGAAAATCCCATTTGCTGGTAAGCATATTTTAGATGTTTCTACAGTTCTTGTCATAATTGTTGCTAATTCTGATAGAGAAGACATAGAAATGAATATTAATGAATCTGATAATGACTGTAATGTTTGATGCTTACACCCAACCCTAATGCTGCTGGAGATGGTGATGTGAGCAGACGTAGTGGCTACACTTTCCAGCAGAATGAAACCTTCCCAAGTGTAGCATAGGAAACAGAATTTATGTCTAAACCATGCCAAGTATGATATACAAAAGGCATGTATCCGCCATGTGGAGATTCATGCTGAAGGCATTGGGCCTGTGAAGGTTGTCCTGAAAAACTTTATGTTGAGGAAGGAGGGGGAAGGGTGGGGGGGGGGGTGTTGAGGGCTACCATACAATGCTCCATTCCAAATGACTGAATGCAATACATATGCAGTGCAAGCCAAAGCCTTTCACTTAGTAACTATCAATTATTGCCTTGCCTACACCAATAATGTTAAATTCAACAACAATTCATGGTTGGCTCTCACGGTTTCTTTTTGAAAAAATTATGTCAGCCTGTGGTATTATCACCATTGTCATGGTGAGAATACAGATTAATATACATAACCAACATAACCTTAATTTCGTGTATGTGCTTCACCATTATATAAATTATTTAAAACATGTTATGTTATTTTCTAAAGAAATCTTCCTTTTCCACAATGTTTCACTCGGGGGTGTGGGGGGGGGGGGGAGGGGGACTGGTTTAGACATGAAAGGGTTAAAAGCTACAACATGACCACAAAACCAGCCGGAAATCAATTTTAGTCAATATTTGTGTTGCCAACTTTAGAGGATTCAGACCACAGACATTCATTAGTGTTTTGGCACCCTTTAAGCCTATGGCAATATCATGACTGCAAGAGGGTCTCCAAAATTAACAAGATGGAAAGAAAAGTGATTTAACAATCTTGTACCTGAACAAGAATATTCATCCTCCATGTTTGGAAGAAGAGAATAAACAAGAGATTGTCACTCGGAAGTGACTATGCTCCCGATGTGGCAATGACGTTGATCTGTAACCTTGACCTCCACTGAACAAAAAAAAAATGTTGTGCGGGACACATCGTTTCCCCATATGCAACATATATGCGAAGTTTCAACAAAATTCAATGAAGCATCTCACAAGTTCTGGAACAGACACGAAAATCTTCATGATGGACAGTTGACCTTGATCTGTGACCTTAACCTCCATTGAACAAAAAAAAATTGTGTGCGCGACACATCATCTCCCCATAAGCAACATTTATGCAAAGTTTCAACAAAATCCAACACCTCAGAGTTATGGAGCAGACATGAAAATTTTCCTGGACAGACAAACAGATGGACAGACAGACAGAACAATTTAGGGGGCATAAAAATCCATGCTCAACTGAAGCTTCATATGAAATCCATTTTACATAAGAATAAAACATTAAATCATTTTGGTTTTGGATAAAAAACATTTTAACAATCTTTTAAACAAAAATATTCATCCTCCCTCTTTGGAAGAGAAAAAAACTCCTTGCTTCACTGAAGCTTCATTTGCAATACATTTTACCCAAGAATAAAACATTAATTTCATTTTGGTTTTGTCTATCAACTGCAGATAGTTTGTTTGATTCATCATCTGGTACACATAAATACAACCTTAGCCAAACCTGATGTTTTCCAATGTTTGTTAGCAAATATCAGGCACAATGAAATCAAAGAGGATATAACTAGATTCAAGCCCACAAGTTGCTTCTGAAAATTTTAATATTTTTCTATTTTAAAATTATATCTAAACAAGATGACCATCAAGGGTCCACATTTCCCCATCACTATGCATTTTGTTTGTGGGAAAGAGTTTTAAAAGTGACTTGCATGGCAGGCAAAGAACATATTGCCCATTTGAGAACAAAATATGCCTACTGTAATGGTAAAGCATAGCAGTTGGCACATAACCATATTTGGTTTCAATCCAGCCATATGGTTCTGAAAATAGAAATTTTGCATTCCCAGTCAATTTATTGACCAAAGTTATTAAACATACATCCTTCGAGGCCAAAAATCATTCACTAAGTTCAAGTGCAAAAAAGCAGTGAATATTCAAAGTTTTTAGATTACCCACTGAAAGTAGTGTAAACTAATGGTTTGGGTTCTGGTTTAGGTCAGTTTATTTGAATCCCATGGCAAAGCTCTTTCATATTAAAGTTTTGTGTTGTTTTCCACTATCAAAAGTGTGGGTTTTTTTTACCCGTAATGACATGCATATTTTTCATACTTTTTTCAGCAAAAAATTAAGACAGTATTGTTAATCTCATGTACTTATTGTAGGGCAGTTAATGCTTTTACATTTAGTTTTGGGCCATCACAACTTCTGTTAACCTTTATACAATGTTAGTTAAAGTCTAAATTTTTTTAATTTATTTCTTGGTTTTTGTCTGCAAAAACGTCTTTGTCTCAAATTCTGAGAAATGTGGTTTAGGTCAGCATTGTTACTTCATGTGCTCCAATTTCTGGGTTCAGTTAATGCTTTTATTTAGATTGTTTTGGTTCTACACAACTTTTATTAACACTTTTTTTGTTGTGAGAAATGTGGAATTGCTGTTTTCCCGACCTTTTATTTGGTGAGCATGTTTCCATTAAACACTCGGTAGTAACAGAGTTTTATACCATGCTCACCTATATTACTACCAGTGAAAAGACTGTCTGTTAAATTTTAGTTTTTAACCCCACTACCGGTGTCAAGCTTCTACTGCAGTTAAAAAAAATTTACACCTATAGTGAGTATAATCAGAAATTCATCCAACTTTGATGCATTCACACTTCACAATATTTCGTTCAACATACAACATTTTGCAGTAGTATCTACTGCATGCAATGACTTTTTAAGTTTAAAATACCTACAATTAAATATTTAAAATAAAATTTAAGAATTGTTAATAATAATTTGATTGAAAAAGCAAGGTAAATTCAATCAACTTTGACGATGTGTCTAGCTGTCAATCAAGCATTCACATGCAGCCCGTAGTACTGCCCACTGGCACAGATGTAAACAAAACAAACCAGTGTGATTGCAATAGAAAGTGTTGTTTTTTCCCCGTTTCAAGTGACAAAGTCGATTATTTATTTACAGGATGGTATAAAATAAAACAAATAGCTACTAGGGCCAGTAATTAGATTTAAACCACTCGTAGAATAAGGGTTTAACCACACGGCAAGTCGAGTTGCTAAAACGCTTATCCTACTTGTGGATTAAATCTGATTACCGGCCCAATTACCTCTTTATTCTATATATTTAGATTGTTTTGGTTCTTCAGAACATTTATTAATACTCATATTGTGAAAAATATTGAATTGTTCAATTTTCCATACCTTTTTTTTGGTGAACATGTTTTCATTAAACACTCAGTAAATATATAGAGTTGTTATTCAGGTTGACTTCCAGTACCAGTGTTTCCTCTCAGTGTATAACAAAATTCACAAATTAGATAAAATTTGCATAAAATGGGGATAGGGATAATTCAGTGCTTTGTATTGTTGATAATATAAATGTCATGAAAAATACCTTAAAACAGAGGGAAAGGGCAGCAGAAAATTTTGATGGAAGTTGTGAAAAAATCATGTAAAAGATAGTTTTAGAAAATTTGCTCTAAAAAAATTACTTTTTCAAAAAAAATATAAAGTTTTGCAAACATTCTCACTAAAAATGTTTAAATTGATTTTTGACGACTGTTTGGGAAAATTTTTTGTCAATTATTAGTCAGGGTTACTTTCCAATAGAAAACAAGAGGCCCCATGGGGCGTGAGACACTCACCTGACCAAAATTGCTTAAAGAAGGATTTAATTACCATCTATGGCCAGTTAACACAACAGAGGAATTAGATTATTTAATTATTTATAATTCTGCTGTCTATGCCAGATATATTTATTTATTTATTGGTGTTTAAGGTCACATACTTATGCACAATGGCCAATCATGACCATGACAGTTTTACGGGTGGAGGAAGCCAGAGTACCCGGAGAGAACCACCGAGCAACGATGAGCAGCTGCCAGCTCCCCAACATCGTAACTCTGCACTGTAGTACAGGCAGGGTTAGATTGGTTGAAGACATGCGCACCATCGACAGGCAGTATGCCTTAGTACACAGCGTAATCATGCCCGCATGTGAATAATGGGGGTTAAGTGCCTTGCCCAAGGACACAGCATGGGAGTCCGAATCGATCGCTCAGATGGTAACCCATATGAGGACTAACCGGGCTCGACGTTGCTTAACTTTGGCGATCTGACAAGAACCAGTTACCGCAACACCACCGCGCCACCCGTCTATGCCAGATGAATTTTTTCTAGTGTTGGGAGGCTACCAGATTTTCAGTAATGGTAAACTAGGAAGTCCAAATATCAACCTGGGGAATTGACTGGAACTTGAAGGATGTTGTATACCAATTATCAAAAGATTCCAACTGGCAGTTCTGGAGAAAAAGATGAGAATATTACCAATTTTGAAATATGTTAAATTTTGCACCCTCTCTCTCCCTCTCCCCCACCCCCCCATAGGGAACACAAACATCAACCCAGGGACTTTATTTAACAAACTGAATCTAAACCCTCAAAGGATGCTGCATACCAAATATTGAAAGATTCTTATTGTATCTCTAGAAGCTAATTTTTTTAAAAATCATGCCTCATATTAGACTAAGTTAAAATTTAGGCTCAAATAGGAAGCCTAAATATTAATCCAGGGACTTGATTTGAACGAACTTAGATCCAACCTCCTTAAGGATGTTGTATACCAAATATCAAACGATTCTGACTGATGGATCTAAAGAAGATTTTTCAAGATTATTTCTCATATTGCACCAAGTTAAAATTTGGCCTCCCTTAGAAAGCCCAATTTTAACCCAGGCACTAGATTTGAACAAATTTGAATCTGACCACCACCTCCCCCCCCCCCCACCCCTTGAGATGTTGTATACCAAATGTGAAAGAATTCTGACTGGTGGATCTGAAGATTTTTAAAGAAATGCCCTCATACTGCACTAAGTGCAGCTTTAGGCTCCAACAGAGAGCCCAAATATTAACTCAAGGACCTGATTTGAACAAACTTGAATCTCACCCCTAGAGATGTTGTATACTTGATATGAAAGCATTCTGATTGGTGGATCTGAAGAAGATTTTTAAAGATTATTCCCCATATTGCACTAAGTTAATATTCAGGCTTCCATAGGTAATTGAATTGAACAACCTTGAATCTGACCCTCAGAGGATTCTGACTGGTGGATCTGAAGAAGATTTTTAAAGAAGTTCCCTCATATTGCACTAAATTAAAATTCGGGCTACATAGTAAGCCCAAATATAAACCCTGGGACTCAAATTGAACTAATTTGAATCTGACCCCCCCCCACCTCCCCCCCCCCCACCCACCCCTCCCTTAGAGATGTAGTATACCAAATATGAAAGGATTCTTATTTTTAAAGAAAATTCCTCATATTCATATTGCACTAAGTGTAACTTTGGGCTCCCACAGAAAGCCCAAATAGTAACCCAGGGACTCGATTTGAACAAACATGAATCTGACCCCCTAGAGATGTTACATGTGAAAGCATTCTGACTGGTGGATCTGGAGAAGATTTTTAAAGACATTTAGCCCCATATTGCACTAAGTTAATATTCAGGCTTCCACAGATAATTGAATTGAACAATCTTGAATCTGACACACATAGGATTCTGACTGGTGGATCTGAAGAAGAAGATTTTTAAAGAAATTCCCTCATATTGCACTAAATTAAAATTCGGGCTCCATAGTAGTAAGCCCAAATATAAACCCTGGGACTCAAATTGAACTAATTTGAATCTGACCCCTCCCCCCCCCCCCCCACCCCCTTAAAGATGTTGTAGACCAAATATGAAAGGATTCTTATTTTCAAAGAAATTTCCTCATACTGCACTAAGTGTAACTTTGGGCTCCAACAGAGAGCCCAAATAGTAACCTAGGGGCTCGATTTGAACAAACATGAATCTATTATTGGGGTTTAACAACACTTTTGACAGCCAGGGTCAACTTGTGTCAGACAGTTTTATGGGTAGAGGAAAGCTTCCTGAGTTCCCAAAAAGAACCAGTGAGCAACGGCGAGCAGCTGTCAGAATCCCCAATGTACTAACTCCACATAAGCAGGGTTAGTATTGGTTGAAGACAAGTGCATCATCAACATGCAATATGCCTTAGTATACAATGCCACAGTGCCCCCATGTGGGCAGTTGGGTTGAAGTGTCTTGTCAAAGGACACCACAGGGGTGGAGCAGGTGGGATTCGAACCAAGGACCTCTCGGCCTGCAGCCTGCATTTCTACCTACTGAGTCACTGTGCTCCCCACTGGATATTTAATAAGAAATGTTTAATCACTTTACCATTTTGCCACATTTCAAGGGGCCTAACTCTGGAATGGTAAAAGCCATAATGGGGAAAAATCGATCTTGATCTACATGTCATGGTAGGTAATAATGTTGCAAAATTATAAGTTCATACATCAAACTGAACTATCCGGAAACCACTGATTTCACCATTTTGCAACTTTTCATGTAATAAGCAGGTCAAATTTGTAAGGAAGATATGGTAAATGGATTGGTGTTTCAAAATTATAAGCAACTAACCTGATAATTCAATTAATTAGGAAAAATCCATTAAGTGAGCCCCACTGTGCCATTAACTGGTAGAGCTCCAAATTATTTTTGGTCATTACAATTAATTCACATATCTTTGCCCTGTTACAAGTTATGGGAGAGTGCCAACAGGCATTTTTCCATAAATTGCAACAAGGCAAATCCACACAGACCAAATAATGAAGAACAACCACAGAATATGCAGCCTTTAAGTTGTGGTACCGGCATTTCAAAATAAAGTGCAAATCAGAATTTTCTGCACTCTTTCAGTTAATGTTTTCAAACATCATGAAATAAAGTCACTATGCCAAAATATCACCATACTAAACTTTGTAAAAGTAAAAGTTTGTAAAATACACAAGCCTCTGTATATTGCTTCTGTATGACAACCAACCGCATCTCTCTACAATTAATATCATTTTTATTGTCATTATGATTTTTTATTGCCTTCTAATTATATCACCTTGTCCTTGAACTTTACAAATGACCACGATTAATGAAAACAAGAGGCCCCAGGGGGCCTGAGGGAGCTAACCTGACATGGTAGCCTAAATGTCAACCCAGGGAATTGATTTAAACAAGTTGCATCTGCCCCTCCTAAGAAAAGCTTATATCAAATCTCCTGACTGATGGATCTGAAAAAAAAAGATTTTTAAAGTTTATTCCTCATATTGAGCCCAAATATGAACCCTGGGACTTGGCTTGAACATACTTGAATCTCTCCTCCGTAAGGATGCTGTATACCAAATATTAAAAAGATTCTGACAACTGGATCTGAAAAAAAACATTTTTAAAGAATATTCTTCATATTGAACTAAGTTATAATTCCCCACAGGAATCCCAAATATGAACCCTGGGACTTGGCTTGAACAAACTTGAATCTCCTCCACCACCCCCCCCCCCCTCCCCCTCCTCCCAAGGATGCTTCATACCAAATATCAAAAGATTCTGTTGGGTGGATCGGAAGAAGATTTTTAAAGAACACTCCTCATACTGCACTAATATGAACATATGGACTCCAATAGAGAGCCCAAATATGGACCCTGGGATTTGATTTCAACAAACATGTGAATGAATCTTCCAAAGATGCTAATGTGAAATATGAAAGCCTTTGGTGCAGTGGTATGGGGGAATAAGAGTCTTTAATGTTTTTCCCATATCTCACAGTGTTAAAAAATGATGACTCAGCATTTTTTCAAAGTCCTGGAAAAGTACCTTATGATAAAACTGATGGCAATTTTTTTTTTGGACCATTCCGTTCTGGTGTTCCTAAGGAAACTTCACACAAAATAAAAAATTCTCAGTGCTGTGTAGTTTTGGAGATAAGGGCATTTTAAATTTTTTCTATTTTTAGTTTCTGCCATTCCCATGGGGTGACAGAAACATTTTTTTGCATAAATTAGGTACTTATGACCCAATAATCCCTCATATCAAATTTGGTTCAAATCGGCCTCTCAGTTTGGAAAATTGAAATTTTGGTACAATTCAGGTGCCCACAGGGAGCCCAAATATGAACCCAGGGACTTGGCTTTAACAAACTTATATCTCACCTCCCTAAGGATGCTGCATACCAAATATCAAAAGATTCTGATTGGTGGATCTGAAAAAGAAGATTTTTAAAGAATATTCCTCATACTGCACTAATTTAAACATTTGGGCTCCCATAGAGAGCCCAAATATGGACCCAGGGATTTGATTACAATAAACGTGTGAAACAATCTTCCAAAGATGTATTTGTGAAATCTGAAAGCTTTTGGAACAGATGTTTGGGAGAAGAAGAGTCTTAAATGTTTTTCCCATTACCCAGTGTTAAAAAATATGACTCAGCACTTTTTCAAAGTCCTGAATAAGTACCCTATGATAAAACCGATTGCAATTTTTTTTTACCATTCCATTCTGTTGGTCATAAGGAAGCTTCACACGAAATAAGAATTCTCAGTGTCGTGTAGTTTTGGAGATATGGGCATGTTAATTTTTTTCCATTTTTAGCTCCTGCATTTCCCATGGGGGGACAGGAAATTTTTTTTTGCATAAATAAGTACTTATGACCCAATAAGCCCTCATATCAAATTTGGTTCAAATCAGCCTTCCGGTTTGGAAAATAGAAATTTGGGGTGAGGTGAAAATTTTTGCCCTTCCCATAACGACGGCAAATATAGCCCCTGAAACTTCTCTTGAACATATCTGAGTCTACACCTCAAAAGAATGCTGCACACAAAATCCAAGTCTCTGCTACTGCTGGTTCATGAGAAGATTTTTTAAGATTTAAGCACACTTTTTGGCCATGGCCCTACCAAGGGGTGGGGCAACTTGATTTGAACAAAATCAAAATGCGATGTCATAACAATTATCTCAAATTTCAATTAAATTGGTTCAGCGGTTTTGGAGGAGAAGATGCAAACACCATGTTCAGGGACGACGGATGGACGGAACACGGATGGCGAGTGATCACTATAGCTCACCTGACTGAGTCAGGCGAGCTAATAAAACCATGGGAGATGTCCATCTCATCATTATAAAATCTTCAAATCACATGGAATATTTTCCACACTAACCTCCTTACAGAACAGAAACCACCCATTGTTTTATGGTACAGTGTGGATTCACTCAGGGAAAACACAACAGTTGCAAAGGCCAAAAATATACAAAAGATTCAACAAATTTAGAAATAAGAACTAAGTGTTTCAATACCTTGAAGAGAACTTGAGAAAAATATTCGAGAATTGCATTACACAGGGGTTGTATCTCCCATTTTGGAATGAAAGGGGTTGAAGAATCCTGTCACCTACCCCCTCAAAAAACCAAAAATCACCATCAGTCAACTGTGTTAAAGACCCTTTGCCAAGCAGTTCCTCCTGTGCAAAGGACCAGCACCATAGCTGATCCTTTGCCGAGCCGGAACACCATGGCATCCCCAAATCTATCTGCCACCCTCTCAAAAACAAATCCTCGCTACCCCCCTGGAATCTCTCATAACACCAGATAACACAATATTTTTTACACATGAAGCCACAAAGGGCACTGAACCACTCATCAATTTAAAGGACTTAATATCACACACACAGACAATCTATATCTAGTTCAAACAACAGTGTCAAAACATGAACCCAGGCACTTGATACAAATTAGCTTGAATTTCCCTCCCCCCCCCCTCCCCCCCAATACACAAAACACCCTCGCAATTCTGAAGAAGTTTTTTTTTAAAAAAACTCTCATCATAAGAGCTAACAAGTGCACCACCAGTGGTGGATCAATATACGGCTGCCTATGAAGAAATTGCGCTTGTGAAGAAATTTTTAGTTGAACAAAAGGTCAAAAATTCCTTCAAAAATAATTGTACATTCTACCCATTAAACTTGAATATATTGTTTTCAAGTTATTGCGTGGAGAATCAAAAGTCACCAAAACTCCCAGGTTGCCATATTGGACATGCCAGAATGCTGGTTATCGGGTTATCGAAAGGAACCATCCTCTAGAAATATGAACTGAAGTCTTTCAAAGGAACCATCCTCCCGTCATGACTTATCAACCATAAAAAAACAGTATCTGTTGGATGTATTGTTTTCAAGTTATAGCATGGACAAATAAAAGTTAATGGATAGATAGACAGACAGATGGACATGGATGGACGGATGGACATTGATGCTGGTTATTGAAAGGAACCTTCCTCTAGTCATGACTAATCAACTATTAAAAAAGTATCTGCTGGATGTTTTGTTTTCAAGTTATTGTGTGGGCAAACAAAAGTTAACAGTATCTGTTGGATTATCAAATGGACAATCATAAGTCCCTGAAAATCCAAGGTGGCTGCCATGGCGGCCATATTGGACATGCCAGGATGCTGGATATTGAAAGGAACCATCCTCTAGTCATGATTAATCAACCATAAAAAAGTAGTATCGTTGGATTTATAGTTTTCAAGTTATCGCATGGAAAATCAAAAGTCCCCAAAAATCCAAGATGGCTGCCATGGTGGCCATATTGGATATGCCAGAATACTGGTTATTGAAAGGAACCATCCTCTAGTCATGACTAATCAACCATAAAAAAAACAGTATCTGTTGGATGTATTGTTTTCAAGTTTTCGCGTGGACAAACAAAAGCTAATGGACGGACGGATGGATGGATGGATGGATGGACGGACGGACAGACAGACAGACAGATGGACATTGCCATATCATAATACGGCCCGCTCATATAAGCGGCCGTATAAAAATCTAGTGAGACTTTTCTATTTTTATTTAAGCTCATTTTCATCGTATTTGGCTACATCGTGACCACAGCACACCAGTAGGTATGAAGTCAAGCTTAGTAAAGCATTGACATATATGCTGCCAACTTGAGAGGACTTCCATCCCAGGCATGGGTTCCAGATCCTATTTTACAAGTAAAGCAGTACTCCACTCACTCGTGTTTCCACAGGTAGGTGTAACTTACAGGCCTGCTGATTTGAGGCGAACAGCCGTTTGGGTTGCGTGGAGGTTACCTAAAATGAAAAACATATAAACGAAAAACAGATTGCACCAATTGTCACTGGGTTAGGCAAAATTTTAACCATGTTGAATAATCTATCATGAATGGTGGAAGGATGTTGAGCATCAAGCAATTATCATCTGCATAGCACCAAGTATATCCAACTACCTGTTTTACGTTTTAGTTGAAATAATGCAATGAAAAGTATATATATTTTTTATTTAATTATATATTTAATGATTTAAGTACATAAATTAAGATTTTGTTTGTGTTTGACATTATTTTTTAGCTTTTGAATATGATAACCATGGAAAATGGATATTATTAGTAAAAGTGGACATTTTTCAATTTGCCAAAAAGTTGACGGAGCGAACAGGTATGGGTTCAATATCGAGTATGAGACCCATTACTGTTAATTACAGCTTGACAACGCCTTCTCATGCCCCCAATCAGGTTCCTGATAGTCCTTTGGGGGATGTTGTTCCATTCTTGGACCAGCATGGCACCAAGCTCCTGGACACTTCTTGGCTGGACTGGACGGGCTGAAATTGCAAGCTGCAACTCATTCCAGACATGTTCGATTGGATTGAGGTCAGGGGATTATCGTCCATCAGAATGAATCTATCACCCACTGCACCTGCTTACAATCTGATGTGGACATCCAGGATCTCATAAATATACTGCTGAGCAGTCAATGTACCACATTCAAGGACACAGAGCTATGTATTTCCATCCCTGCTGATGCCGCCCCAGACCAAGATTGACCCTCCACCATACCGGTCATGCTCAGCAATGTTGGCTGCATTGAATCGCTCTCCTGGGCTTCTCCATACCCTAGAACGCCTATTTGTGTGGTCTGGGCAGTACCTTGACTCATCTGTAAAAAAGACAGGCCGCCAATCTTCTCTGGTCCATCCAACAGGGTCCATGGCCAATTCATATCGTGCCTGGCAGTGATTCTGGGACAGTGGAATACGAATACATGGTCTTCTCGATCAGAGACCACCTTCGTGCAACCTTGCCTGGATAGTCTCCATCGAAACATTTAACCCGGATGCATTCTGAAGGTCACTGCAAAGCTGGGTTGCTGTGGCAAAAGCAGTTCCTACCGTCCTGAATGATCAAAAAACGGTCTTCAGCTGCAGATGTTGCCCTGTCTCTGCCACCACCATGCCGTTGTATTGGTGTGCCATACTGCTGAAATCTTGCCCAGGCTCTGGTGATCACCGTTTGGTGTGCACCAAGGGCTTCACCAACTTGACGATGGGTAGCCCCTTGCTCCACCATCCCTACAGCCCGCCACATTTCTGCTTCAGACAAATGTCTTCTTACATTTTCATTTGCCATATTCAATCATTAAATCAGAGGGGTTTGTGTTGAAATGAAGATTGAATACCCTATGAATGTCATGTACATGTAGACAGTAAACGAAAACATCATGAAAATCAAGGGGTACATGCTTTCCATGACTGTCACGAAAAGTCTGCCTGCCAAGTGAGCTAATATAAACACTGGGAACCATCTCAATACATCCCTCAATCATATCCACCAAAAATATATCAAATATGTCACAAGAAAATTTCACAATGATGTGTCAAATATTTGGTGCTTAGCAAACTTTGAGTAGTATATATCATTTCACATTTAATTTTGTTTTTTTGTTTTGTTTTGTTTTGGGGGGGGGGGGATGGCAGGAAGACAGCCCTAGTGGCTACGCCATCTCCCATAAGTGCAATCATGTATTTGAGATCAATGTATGTTGCTGACCTTTGTTTGTATTTGGAGCATGTTGTAATATGAATGGGGTGCGGTGGCGTTGCAGTAACCGATTCGCGTCAGATCACTGAAGTTTAGCAATGTCGAGCCTGGTTAGTCCTCGGATGGGTGACCGTCCGAGCGTTCGATTCAAACTCCCATGTTGTGTCCTTGGGCAAGGCACTTAAAACCAATTGTCCACATGGGGGCACAATGACACAATGTACGAAGGCATACTGCATGTCGATGGTGCACATGTCTTCAACCAATCTAATCCTGCCTGTGCTGCAGTGCAGACTTATGACGTTGGGGAGCTGGCAGCTGCTCGTCATTGCTCGGTGGTTCTCTCTGGGTACTCCAGCTTCCTCCACCTGTAAAACTGCCACAGTCATGATTAGCCATTGTGCATACATATGTGACCATAAACACCAATAAATAAATAAATAAATAAATAATTGTACTACGAAATAAATCATTTATTCATTCATTAAAAATACCGATTTTGAAGAAAGTAATTTCAAAATATCAGAAACAAGACAATCGGTGAAGAGCCAGTCATGGTTATCCTCGAACTATAGCCAAAGGTCCAGTAAACCTGGAATGAAATGTTTTGTGTTGAATTTCGTCCTCACCATATAGAATTTAATAAACTATACCTGAAGAACGCTGCCAAAAGATGTTGACCTTGCTTCCAAACATAGAACTACGCACACTTGGATGTCATTTGAATTGGTCTTGAACAGACCTTGACCATTGTCAGTCAAGCATGACATTACTATGCAGTAGACCATCTATTATTTACCAAGCATTTTTAGTAACTAACTTCTGTTTTACTATGTCAAAAGTGCCATCAACGTTATTTATTACTTCTCCCAAAACTTTCTTCGAGTGAAAATTATATTACAAATGTCATGGCTCCCACAGATGGAGTAACTGCTTCACTGGTCGAGCTAGCTGCTTGCAAGAGATTAAAACCCTTAACAAAAGGACCTAACTCTTGCAATCATGAGCACTGCAGCCAGCACTATATGCTCAACGGAGCACGACGACAGTAGCACACTTTGATGGGTGTCAGAATATCATCACCATGTTCATGTTCCTCTGAAATAGAAACTGAAAAAATGAATTATAACGCGGTGAGAGGCCTGGCCGCAGAACCTCACCACCAACAACGTACTGCGACACCCGGCTCCAACGTTAGTCATCCCAGTGAACACAAGAATGACAAGAGTCCGCAGGAGTGCATCGACAAAAGTCAATATCAGTCCTCCAAACTCCACAACAAAATATATAATTAAGATACATGAATAACAGCAATCAAAATTAAATTCAAAATATTTTTGGAAATTTTTTTTGGGAAAAAATGCCTAAGTTCCCAAAGGGAACATTAAGAGCCCAAAGGCATCCTGATAGAGCCTAAGTGAGGACAAAATCCAAATTTATTGAGCTACACTATCAGAATAATAATCCATGTATCCTACAGTAATTCTACAGTAACAGAATATAAAATACTACCTATATATGCGGACGTTTTTCAATGTAAACAACGTCAATGAAAATGAAAGTGTCAATGACACTGTAGCTCAACTTGTCAAGACAAAGACATGTACATGTATAGAATGTGATGCAGCAATGACAAACATCTAGGTAATGACCTGATAACAAAGGTACATAAAAGTATTGTAACGGTCTGTACATAAATACTGACCGTTGCCTGTAACAAATGTATAGGTAAAGTATTGTAAAGGTGGGTGACAGTCAGATGCTAAACTAGAAAAAAATCTTTGAGTCCCAGAGTGGGTCTGACTGAACCCCAAAATATTTGTTCTCATAGCACAGTGATAACATAGGCACCCCAAAACACACTCATTCCTGTCCCAAGGTGAAAACAAAGGTACCCAAGAAGTTTCGTGAAGATCAGTTCACAAATATGAGCTGTGTAGAAGTTGTGACAAAAAACTGATTGGACCTAATTTCGGTACAAAATGGCCACTGGCAGCCATCTTGAATTTTGGACCGCACCCAGAAAAACTCGTTCTCGTCCCAAGGTGATAACAAAGGTACCCAAGAAGTTTTGTGAAGATCGGTTCATGAATACAGCCTCTAGCCCGAGCCGTATTGACATGTGCACTTACAGTGTATAAGTTGCACTGAATAAATCAAAGTTCATCTAATTTGCATAATTTCTGCACGAGAAAAAAACCTGTACTATATGTGATGTATTCCATGTTACTAAACATTCATACAAAAATTTATTCAAATCAGAACTTTCATACAGAACGTGTGTACAAAAGACTGATTGCACTAATTTTGGTACAAAATGGCTGCTGGTGGCCATCTTGAATTGTGGACCACACCCAAAAACACTAGTTCTCATCCCACGGTGATAACAAAGGTACCCAAGAAGTTTCGTAAAGATCGGTTCATAAATACGGCCTCTAGCCTAAGGCGTATAGAAGTTGTGTACAAAAAACTGATTAGACCTAATTTCGGTACAAAATGGCCACTGGCAGCCATCTTGAATTTTGGACCGCACCTAGAAACACTCGTTCTCATCCCAAGGTGATAACAAAGGTACCCTAGACGTTTCATGAAGATCGGTTCATAAATACAGACTCTAGCCCGAGCCGTATTGACATGTGTACTTACTGTGTGTAAGTAGCACTGAAAAAATCAAAGTTCATCTAATTTTGCATAATTTCTGCATAAGAAAAAAAAACGTATTATATGTGATGTATCCCATGGTACTAAACATTCACACAAAAAATTATTCAAATCAGCGCTTTCATATGGAAGTTCTGTGCAAAAATCTGATTGCACCCGATTTTGTACAAAATGGCTGCCATTGGCCATCTTGAATTTCGGACCGGACCCCAAAACACTCGTTCTCGTCCCACGGTGATAACAAAGGTACTCAAGGAGTTTCGTAAAGATCGGTTCATAAATACGGCCTCTAGCCCGAGCCGTATTGGCATTTGCACTTACAGTGCTGAAAGTAACACCAAAAAACATCAAAGTTAGTCTAATTTGCATAATTTACGCACGAGAAAAAAACCTGTATTATATGTGATGTATCCTATGGTACTAAACATTCATACAAAAAATTATTCAAATTAGAGCTTTCATATGGAAGTTCTGTGCAAAAAACAGATTTCTGCATCGTCGGTATAAAATGGCGGCTGGCAGCCATCTTAAATTTTAGACCACACCCAAAAACACTCGTTCTCGTCCCACGATCATAACAAAGGTACCCAAGAAGTTTCGTAACGATCGGTTCATAAATACGGCCTCTAGCCCGAGCCGTATCCAATTGTTGACGGACAGACGGACGACGGCCATGGCATAAGCTCAAATTTGGCTTCACCAAAGTTGAGCTAAAAACGGAAACAAGACATCAGGCCACAAAAAGGCCCAAAGTCAGAAACCAATTTAAATGCCATCAGATGCAAAGCTAGATCTCCATATGAAGAAAAAACGATACATCAGATAGAAGATGCAAGACTAAACGACCTAACACCCCTAGGGTGAGGACGTAACTATGGAGAAAAACAGAATAAATATTCTGTAAAACATGTTAAACTCCCAAAAATTTAATAAAAAATTTCAATAAAAAATAGCCAAAAAGGCTTAAGAGTTTAACAGGAAGGGTTCATGGAAGGATAGGGAAGGAATACTTAACAAACAGTGGAATAATCATTATCAAAAATGATTGCGTCAGGAGTATGTCCTGAAATTGGGAAACATGAAATAATTTTATAATAATTATAAAGTTACAGCCTTGAATATCTAAAACCACCGTTGAACACTTGCATCATCCAATAACAGCCTTGGATCCACCAATTCTTGCATTGATTATGTGGCTGGCATCCTCAAAAAGGGGATTTTAAAGCACAGATGTCAGTTCATTGTTGCTGTCTTTAGGGCCAAACAAAGAATGATGTTGGCACCAATTCCAGTCACTTCCTGACGGCTGTGCATGCGCGGAGAGTAAATGTATGGAGGTCCAGATAGGACTTTTAATTTTCGGTTTTGCAAGCAAATTTTGGGGATTGGGGGGTTCAAAATTTGTGTTTGGCCCTTGATAACTTTGAGTTAGCACCAGCTAGTCTGAGCCATTGGGTTATAGTGTAAAAATATATGATAAATTTTAAGTAATTTGTATATTTTTTATACTTACCAATGGCCCAGACGGAGATGGCCCTCCCATGAGTGGGCACTCATACCTCCCCACTGATTATAACATTTAGCAGGCATTGTAGAAAGATTGATGGTTGACGCCAATTTTGGTACCTTCCTGGATACTGCGCATGCGCAGATCTCATAAGTATGGAGGACCATCTAAGACTTAATTTTTGGGGTTTTGCATGCAAATTTGGGGGATTGGGGGGCAAACTATGTGATTGGCCCTGGATTAATTTGAGTTAGCACCAGCTAGTCTGGGCCATTGGTAAGTATAAAAATATACAAATTACTTAAAATTTATCATTTTCTTGTTATAATTAGACATTATAAAACAGTGTACCCCTCTTTCAGTGGGTTTTCCTTTGAAGAACTTTGTATTCTTCATACTGTGTGGTTCTTTGAAAAGAGGATTGATAAACACAGCACCATTAGTAAAAGCCTCCATTAGGGAGCTGGTCCCTCATATGGAAATCCTAAACGTATGAATAACTGAAAATATATGAGAAGACAATTAATTCTTATCACCTCAACTAAGTGACATCCCTTTTGCCCCACTTTCTTAATGTAAGTATGGAAATGCAGTGATATGATGGGGGGGAACTATTAATTAATTCTCTATCAGCTTGATCAAAGGTTATGATTTATAGTTCATTTCACTTAAGTAAGTCAGTTTACTGAATAGATCACTTAATTATTTGACCAAATTTCGAAATAAATAAACTGAAGATATGATACACAATATTTACAATAAAAAATGCATATCTAATTAATAATAAAATTAAGTTCACATAAAAAATACAAAAGTCCAAAAACTGAACAAAATATAAACAAAAAGCATTTTTTGAGAAAATATTTTTCTTTCACGTGCTATGAATGAAAATAATCATTTTTTTCTGATTGGCAAAGTGGAATGTCAGAGCTCTAGACAAGTTATGTACAGGCATGAGGAGTCCTAAGCTATCTTTTGAGGCAAAAATGAAAATATTTAATGATTCAGGAAAAAAACATTTTGTAATCTTTAAGTCACAAGGGTAATGCGTAACCACAATGCCTCATGATAACCACCAGCCACCCCTAAATGTAGGACAAAGGATCTCCCCGTCAGGAGACTCCAAGCAATAGATACCCCATTCAGAAGATCTCCTGAAAATAATAGTTTCAATATTTTCTTTTATTGAACTATTTCTTTTCTTGTCTTTTTTTTTTTGAATGTTTTTAAAAAAAATTATAATTGGTGATACCTATTTTCACATAATAACACTTAGCTCTTGTTTCTCAGTTCTAGGGCAAGTACCACCCTCCCCTCTCCCCCCTCCTCCCCCCCCCCCCCCCCCCAGAGAACTGCCCTCAGACAAACAATCCACAGTTGGACAACTGCTCCCCAGTCAAGTTGGCAGCCGGGACAACAAAACTCAGTTGAATATTTGTGCAAGTGTCTAGTGGCATACAATCTAAACAATAACATCCCAATCAATGTGTCCACAAGGATTCATCGAATCTCAGTCAAGTGAGAGAGAGCACTAAACAATTAACTTTTTGTAAGTTCTGTTCACAACCTTCCATACCAAGGTTACTTTTTGAGGAGCATGTTGGGTAATATTACAGCGGAATCCCGTTAATTGAAATGCCAGTGAAAATTATGCAATAATAAGAGTATTCAAATAACAGGGATGTGGTCATTTTTCAGTATTGTGTTGCTAAATTGAGCATTTATTCTAATATATCTTGTTCCATGAGCTCTGTCCAACAAGATATAATAGATTAAATGCGTGTATTGAATGCCAAATAGGTCTATAAACAAAGGGGAATTTGGTGATTGTCATGGGAATTTCTCAACATATTACAAGAGTCTTTATTCAATTAACACTTTATCGAACATGAAAAGCAGACGACACTTGCAAAAAAAATTCTTGAATAACTAATTTTTTTCATTTTTTGTCTCAAAAACATAGGTTATGACCCCATTGGAATGAGGTCAATGAGCTTGTTCCAATGAGGGGTCATAACCTATGTTTTTGAGACAAAAAATGAAATAAATAATGAAAATTAATTGGCGATTTTTGAGAATAGCACTGGCCGGTTTTGGCTGTTACATTGGGTAAAGGGTTAACACGTGTTTACTCTATAACCCATCTGCAATTAGCAGGTCAAATTTGTACTGAATGGGTGGTAAGTGGTTGTGTGTTTGGAAGTTATGTTCAGTTAACAGAGTTATTCAATTAAACTTTATCCAATTAAGTGATCTTCACTCTACTACCAATTTACAAATATAAACAAGAGGCCCCAGGGGGCCTGAGGCGCTCACCTGACATGGTAGTCTAAATATAAAATCAGGGACTTGACTTGAATAAGCTGCATGTGCCCCTCCTAAGAAAAGCATATACCAACTAGATGAAACAGTTGTGCCCACACAGGATTTTCCTTCTATTTTCAGCTCCTGCACTTTTGCATCCCAAAATTGAGATAAACGCATAAAAAAACGATTTTTTTTATTTTTGTTCGGAAATTTTCGAAGTCCCAAACAAAATATTTTCAGCCTAAAATTTTTTTTTCTTCTTAAAATTGACCAAAATGCATAAAAAACCAAAAAAATAATTTTCCGGATTTTGGTCAAAATTTTTCTAAGTCCCACCTGGCCCCAAATTTTCAGTGTAAAAAAAAAAAAAAAATTGGTCTTAAAATTGACCGAAAAGCATAAAAAAAACAAAAAAACATTTCTGGATTTTAGTCCAAAATATAAATTTTAGAGTAAATTTCCTTTCTTATTATACCTACTGCAATTGTTTACTACAGGCTTGCACTACAGTGGAAGACCCTAACTCAGATAAAATACTCTCTATTTTAATTTTTCCCAAGAGATGTGGGAAAGAAAAGTGGTGTAAAAAACACCACGAAAAAATAAGCCAAAACTGGGCCGAGCGCCATCGGAGCACACCCAGTAAGGGACGCTCTTCCCTTAGTACAAATCCACGACTTCTGTTAACCAATGCGCAGTGCATCAACAATTCATCATTCTTTTGATTCCAAGAACATAGGAGTTATGTGATCAGCGGGGAGGAAGGATTCTTACCCGAATAAGAAGATGGGAGGGCCTCCATGTAAACAACTGCTGTAGGTGTAATAAGAAAGGAAATTTACTATAAAATTTATATTTATCAACCTACCTCACAATTGTTTACTATAGGCTGAATAGACAATAGGATGGAGGGAATCACATAACCAACCCACACAAAACTCAATTGCACTGGAACCGTGGACAGAGGAAGAGATCCCTAGGCCTATCAAACCATAGCATCACAAACATTAGTAAAAGACAATGAAAGATGAGGCGTATGGTGAAGTGCGATGCACAGACATAAAGGGCAGTAACAGCACGGAGCTGGAACTGACCCTGTAAAAAGCTGAATGGCTGGGATAGACAACAGCCTGAGCCAAAGAAAGAGGACCCGTAGGACAAAGGTCCTCTGTCGGCTCTTGCAACTGTCGCAGATAAATGGAGAAGGTAGCATTTCTCCAGTAGGCTGCCAGTATAACATCCGACAACATGATGGAGTTAGTAAAAGGCCCGAGAGGAAGACAATGCACCCACCTCGTGGCAGAAAAAACAATTGGTAATACAATCACCAGTACCTAGATGAGCGGAAGCTGCACAAATAGCAAGACAAATCCATCAAGAAATGGATGCAGGAGAGATCTGGCATGTGAGAAACTGCATATCCATCCAGGATAAAGGCGCGAATGCCCCCAAGCAGAGCGGCGCCCAAGAAAGTGTCCATCTTGGAGTAAACTGCAAAGTCATAGGCCTTTTCAAGGAAAAGAGCTGAACAAGCTTGGAGAGGCAAGGATGAGTGTCGAAACAATGCGGTACCACATATGAAAAAGGTCTCCGAAGCATGGACTTGTACCTATTGCTGGAGAACCCCAGAAACAAACATATACCAGAAACTCCACAAGCCGTGTGATCGAAGGAGTGAAAGAAGCAACAGAGTGATCGTACACCATCGACAGAAGAACCTTCTACTTAGCCACAGAGGCTAAACCAGTGGAGTGAGTGCCTCCTTGAAGAAGAAAAGCAACTACACTGCTTGTCTCGAAAAACCAATACAGAGGAGACAGGGCCCAATAAAAGACATGTGCAAAGTCACAATGAAGTCGGGTCAACTTGAAACCTCCTTGGACGACTTTGGCAAAGAAAGTCGAGACGTAGAGGGAGACATGCCGGAAACGCTGCTAACAGAAAGACATGGATATCGTTAGGAATTCTTAACTAACTGTGAACGTGATACAGATAGTGGGGATTTCATTCTAAACTGTATGCCAGTGAGTGGGATATAGTTCAGCTTTTGTTCCTGTGGCCAGAAAAGTATGATTATATTTATCTTTTCAAACCTGTGTCCAGGAGTGTTGCAATATTGCTCAACTTTTAATTCTATCTGACCTGGGAGTTCCACAACTAGCTGTATCTAGACGTGTGGGAATATAGTTCAGCTTTTATTTTTGTGTTTGGGAGGGCCAGGATACAGTTAGTGTTTTATTTCAAACTGTGTCCCAGAGGGTAGGGATATACTTCAGATTTTATTCCTAACTATGTCCAGAAGGGTATGGATATAATTAGGATTTCATTCCTAGCTGTGTCTGGGAGAGTATAGATTGTTATGGTTTCATTCCAAACCGTGTTCTGAAGGGTGGGGATATAGTTCAGCTTTTGATCTTAACTGTGCCCAGAAAAGTATGATTATAGTTAGGTTGTCATACCCAACTGTCCATGAGGGTGGGAATATTCCTTGGATTTTAATCCTAATTGTACTTGAGGTTTCATTTTGAGGTTTCACTACTAGATGTGTCCACGAGGGTGGGGACATAGTTTTGATTTTATTTCCGTGTCGGGGAGGGTACAGATATAGTTAGCATTTAATTGTAAACTGTCTCCCTGAAGGGTGGGGGATATAGTTCAGCTTTTAATACTAACTGTATCCAGAAAGGCATGGATATCGTTAGGAATTCTTAACTAACTGTGAACAGGATAGAGATAGTGGGGATTTCATTCTAAACTGTGTGCCAGAGAGTGGGATATAGTTCAGCTTTTGTTCCTGTGGCCAGAAAAGTATGATTATAGTTATCTTTTCAAACCTGTGTCCAGGAGTGTTGCAATATTGCTCCACTTTTAATTCTATCTGTACTTGGAGTTTCACTACTAGCCGTATCCAGACGTGTGGAAATACAGTTCAGCTTTTATTTTTGTGTTTGGGAGGGCCAGGATACAGTTAGTGTTTTATTCCAAACTGTGTCCCAGAGGGTAGGGATATAGTTCAGATTTAATTCCTAACTGTGTCTAGAAGGGAATGGATATAATTAGGATTTCATTCCAAACTGTGTCTGGGAGAGTATAGATGGTTCAGGTTTCATTCCAAACTGTGTTCCGGAGGGTGGGGATATAGTTCAGCTTTTGATCTTAACTGTGTACAAAAAGTATGATTGTAGTTAGGTTGTCTTTCATGACTGTCCATGAGGGCGGGGATATTCCTTGGCTTTTATTTTTGTGTTTGGTAGGGACAGGATACAGTTAGTGTTTTATTTCAAACTGAGTCCGGGAGGGTAGGGATATAGTTCAGATTTTATTCCTAACTGCGCCCAGAAGGGTATCGATATAATTAGTATTTCATTTCTAACTGTGTCTGGGAGAGTATAGATGGTTAGTGTTTCATTCCAAACTGTGCTCTGGAGGGTGGGGATATAGTTCAGCTTTTGATCTTAACTGTGTACAAAAAGTATGATTGTAGTTAGGTTGTCTTTCATGACTGTCCATGAGGGTGGGGATATTCCTTGGCTTTTAATCCTAACTGTACTTGAGACTTCACTTTGAGGTTCCACTACAGGAAGTATTCAGGAGGGTGGGGACATAGTTCTGCTTTTATTTCTGTGTCAGGGAGGGCACGGATACATTTAGCATTTAATCGCAATCTGTGTCCCAGAAGGTGGGGGATCTAGTTCAGCTTTTAATACTAACTGTATCCAGAAAGGCATGGATATCATTAGGAATTCTGAACTAACTATGGCCAGGATACGGATAGTGAGGATTTCATTCCAAACTATGCACCAGAGAGTGGGATATAGTTCAGCTTTTGTTCCTTTGGTCAGAAAAGTATGATTATAGTTATCTTTTCAAACCTGTGTCTAGGAGGGTTGCAATATTGCACTGCTTTTAATTCTATCTGACATTGGAGTTTCACAACTAGCTGTATCTAGACGGGTGGGCATATAGTTCAGCTTTTATTTTTCTGTTTGGGAGGGTAAGGATACAGTTAGTGTTTCATTTCGAACTGTGTCCCAGAGGGTAGGGATATAGTTCAGATTTTATTCATAACTGTGTCCAGAAGGGTATGGATATAATTAGGATTTCATTCCTAACTGTGTCTTGGAGAGTGTGGATGGTTACGGTATCATTCAAAACTGTGTTCTGGAGGGTGGAAATATAGTTCAGCTTTTGATCTTAACTGTGTCCAAAAAAGTATGATTGTAGTTAGGTTGTCATTCATGACTGTCCATGCGGATGGGGATATTCTTGGCTTTTAGTCATAACTGTACTTGAGACTTCACTTTGAGGTTTCATTACAAGTATACAGGAGGGTTGGGACATAGTTCTGCTTTTATTTGTGTGTCAGGGAGGGTACGGATATAGTTAGCATTTAATTGCAAACTGTGTCCCCAAGGGTGGGAGATATAGTTCAGCTTTTAATACTAACTGTGTCCAGAAAGGCATGGATATCGTTAGGAATTCTCAACTAACTGTGACCAGGATACAGATAGTGAGGATTTCATTCCAAACTGGGTCCCGGATGGTGGAGGATATACTTCAGCTTTTGTTCATCTTGCAAGAAAAGTATGATTATAGTTATCTTTTCGAACCTGTGTCCAGGAGTGTTGCAATATTGCTCAGCTTTTAATTCTATTTGATCTTGGAGTTTCACAACTAGCTGTATCTAGACGGGTGGGCATATAGTTCAGCTTTTATTTTTGTGTTTGGGAGGGCCAGGATACAGTTAGTGTTTTATTCCAAACTGTGACCCAGAGGGTAGGGATATAGTTCAGATTTTATTCCTAACTGTGTCCAGAAGGGAATGGATTTAATTAGGATTTTATTCCAAACTGTGTCTGGGATAGTATAGATGGTTCAGGTTTCATTCCAAACTGTGTTCTGGAGGGTGGGGATATAGTTCAGCTTTTGATCTTAACTGTGTACAAAAAGTATGATTGTAGTTAGGTTGTCTTTCATGACTGTCCATGAGGGTGGGGATATTCCTTGGCTTTTATTTTTGTGTTTGGGAGGGCCAGGATACAGTTCGTGTTTTATTTCAAATTGAGGCTGGGAGGGTAGGGATATAGTTCAGATTTTATTCCTAACTGTGTCCAGAAGGGTATCGATATAATCAGTATTTCATTTCTAACTGTGTCTGGGAGAGTATAGATGGTTTGTGTTTCATTCCAAAGTGTGCTCTGGAGGGTGGGGATATAGTTCAGCTTTTGATCTTAACTGTGTACAAAAAGTATGATTGTAGTTAGGTTGTCTTTCATGACTGTCCATGAGGGTGTGGATATTCCTTGGTTTTTAATCCTTACTGTACTTGAGACTTCACTTTGAGGTTTCACTACAAAAAGTATACAGGAGGGTGGGGACATAGTTCTGGTTTTATTTCTATGTCAGGGAGGGCACGGATACAGTTAGCATTTAATTGCAAACTATGTCCCAGAAGGTGGGGGATATAGTTCAGCGTTTAATACTAACTGTGTCCAGAAAGGCATGGATATCGTTAGGAATTCTCAACTAACTGTGACCAGGATACGGATAGTGAGGATTTCATTCCAAACTGGGTGCCAGATGGTGGGATATAGTTCAGCTTTTGTTCCTGTGGCCAGAAAAGTATGATTATAGTTGTCTTTTCAAACCTGTGTCCAGGAGGGTTGCAATATTGCTCAGCTTTTAATTCTATCTGACCTTGGAGTTTCACAACTAGATGTATCTAGATGGGTGGGAATATATTTCAGATTTTATTTTTGTGTTTGGGAGGGCGAGGACACAGTTAGTGTTTTATTCCAAACTGTGTCCCAAAGGGTAGGGATATAGTTCAGCTTTTATTCCTAACTGTGCCCAGAAGGGTATGGATATATTTAAGATTTCATTCCTAACTGTTTCTGGGAGAGTATAGATGGTTAGGTTTCATTCCAAACTGGGCAGAGGGTGGGGATATATTTCAGCTTTTGTTCTTAACTGTTTCCAAAAAGTATGATTATAGTTAGGTTGTCATACACGACTATCCACGAGGGTGGGGATATTAATTGGCTTTTAATCCTAACTGTACTTAAGGTTTCACTTTGAGGTTTCACTACTAGAAGTGCCCAGGAGGGTGGGGACACATAGTTCTGCTTTTATTTCTGTGTTAGGGAGGGTACGGATATAGTTAGCATTTAATTGCAAACTGTGTCCCGGAGGGTGGGGGATATAGTTCAGCTTTCAATACTAACTGTATCCCGAAAGGTATGGATATCCTTAGGAATTCTTAACTGTGACCAGGATACCGATAGTGAGGATTTCATTCCAAACTGTGTCCCGGATGGTGGGGGATATAGTTCAGCTTTTGTTCCTGTGGCAAGAAAAGTTTGATTGTAGTTATCTTTTCATACCTGTGTCCAGGAATGTTGCAATATTGCTCCACTTTTAATTCTATCTGTACTTGGAGTTTCACTACTAGCCGTATCTAGACGTGTGGGAATACAGTTCAGCTTTTATTTTTGTGTTTGGGAGGGCCAGGATACAGTTAGTGCTTTATTTCAAACTGTGTCCCGGAGGGTAGGGATATAGTTCAGATTTTATTCCTAACTGTGTCCAGAATGGTATGGATATAATTAGGATTTCATTCCTAGCTATGTCTGGGAGAGAACAGATGGTTAGGGTTTCATTCCCAACTGTGTTCTGGGGTGGGGATATAGCTCAGCTTTTGCACTTAACTGTGTCTAAAAAAGTATGATTACAGTTAGGTTGTCATACCCGACTGTCCATGAGGGTGGGGGTATTCCTTGGCTTTTAATCCTAACTGTACCTGGGGTTTCACGTTGAGGTTTCACTACAAGAAGTATACAGGAGGGTGGGGACAAAGTTCTGCTTTTATTTCTGTGTCAGGGAGGGTATGGATATAGTTAGCATTTAATTGCAAACAGTGTCCCCAAAGGTGGGGGATATAGTTTAGCTTTTAATACTAACTGTATCCAGAAAGGCGTGGATATCGTTAAGAATTCTCAACTAACTGTGACCAGGATATGGATAGTGAGGATTTCATTCCAAACAGGGCCCAGGATGGTGGAGGATATCGTTCAGCATTTTATCCTCTGGCAAGAAAGGATGATTATAGTTATCTTTTCACACCTGAGTTCAGGAAGGCTGCAATATTGCTCAGCTTTTAATTCCATCTGTACTGGAGTTTCACTACCAGCTGTATCAAGACGTGTGGGAATATAGTTCAGCTTTTATTTTTGTGTTTGGGAGGGCCAGGATACAGTTAGTGTTTTCTTTCAAACTGTGTCCCAGAGGGTAGGGATATAGTTCATATTTTATTCCTAACTATGTCCAGAAGGGTATGGATATAATTAGGATTTCATTCCTAGCTGTGTCTGGCAGAGTATAGATTGTTATGGTTTCATTCCAAACTGTGTTCTGAAGGGTGGGGATATAGTTCAACTTTTGATCTTAACTGTGTCCAAAAAAAGTATGATTGTAGTTAGGTTGTCTTTCATGACTGTCCATGCGTATGGGGATATTCCTTGGCTTTTAATCATAACTGTACTTGAGACTTCACTTTGAGGTTTCATTACAAGTATACAGGAGGGTGGGGACATAGTTCTGCTTTTATTTGTGTGTCAGGGAGGGTGCGGATATAGTTAGCATTTAATTGCAAACTGTGTCCCCAAGGGTGGGAGATATAGTTCAGCTTTTAATACTAACTGTGTCCAGAAAGGCATGGATATCGTTAGGAATTCTCAACTAACTGTGACCAGGATACAGATAGTGAGGATTTCATTCCAAACTGGGTCCCGGATGGTGGAGGATATACTTCAGCTTTTGTTCATCTTGCAAGAAAAGTATGATTATAGTTATATTTTCAAACCTGTGTCCAGGAGTGTTGCAATATTGCTCAGCTTTTAATTCTATTTGATCTTGGAGTTTCACAACTAGCTGTATCTAGACGGGTGGGCATATAGTTCAGCTTTTATTTTTCTGTTTGGGAGGGCCAGGATACAGTTAGTGTTTTATTCCAAACTGTGTCCCAGAGGATAGGGATATAGTTCAGATTTTATTCCTAACTGTGTCCAGAAGGGTATCGATATAATTAGTATTTCATTTCTAACTGTGTCTGGGAGAGTATAGATGGTTAGTGTTTCATTCCAAACTGTGCTCTGGAGGGTGGGGATATAGTTCAGCTTTTCATCTTAAGTGTGTACAAAAAGTATGATTGTAGTTAGGTTGTCTTTCATGACTGTCCATGAGGGTGGGGATATTCCTTGGCTTTTAATCCTAATTGTACTTGAGACTTCACTTTGAGGTTTCACTACAAGAAGTATTCAGGAGGGTGGGGACATAGTTCTGCTTTTATTTCTGTGTCAGGGAGGGCACGGATACATTTAGCATTTAATCGCAATCTGTGTCCCAGAAGGTGGGGGATCTAGTTCAGCTTTTAATACTAACTGTATCCAGAAAGGCATGGATATCATTAGGAATTCTGAACTAACTATGACCAGGATACGGATAGTGAGGGTTTCATTCCAAACTATGCACCAGAGAGTGGGATATAGTTCAGATTTTGTTCCTGTGGTCAGAAAAGTGTGATTATAGTTATCTTTTCAAACCAGTGTCCAGGAGGGTTGTAATATTGCACTGCTTTTAATTCTCTCTGACAATGGAGTTTCACAACTAGCTGTATCTAGACGGGTGGGCATATAGTTCAGCTTTTATTTTTCGGTTTGGGAGTGTAAGGATACAGTTAGTGTTTCATTCCGAACTGTGTTCCAGAGGGTAGGGATATAGTTCAGATTTTATTCATAACTGTGTCCAGAAGGGTATGGATATAATTAGGATTTTATTCCTAACTGTGTCTTGGAGAGTGTAGATGGATAGGGTATCATTCAAAACTGTGTTCTGGAGGGTGGAAATATAGTTCAGCTTTTGATCTTAACTGTGTCCAAAAAAGTATGATTGTAGTTAGGTTGTCATTCATGACTGTCCATGCGGATGGGGATATTCCTTGGCTTTTAATCATAACTGTACTTGAGACTTCACTTTGAGGTTTCATTACAAGTATACAGGAGGGTGGGGACATAGTTCTGCTTTTATTTGTGTGTCAGGGAGGGTACGGATATAGTTAGCATTTAATTGCAAACTGTGTCCCCAAGGGTGGGATATATAGTTCAGCTTTTAATACTAACTGTGTCCAGAAAGGCATGGATATCGTTAGGAATTCTCAACTAACTGTGACCAGGATACAGATAGTGAGGATTTCATTCCAAACTGGGTCCCGGATGGTGGAGGATATACTTCAGCTTTTGTTCATCTTGCAAGAAAAGTATGATTATAGTTATCTTTTCAAACCTGTGTCCAGGAGTGTTGCAATATTGCTCAGCTTTTAATTCTATTTGATCTTGGAGTTTCACAACTAGCTGTATATAGACGGGTGGGCATATAGTTCAGCTTTTATTTTTCTGTTTGGGAGGGCCAGGATACAGTTAGTGATTTATTCCAAACTGTGTCCCAGAGGGTAGGGATATAGTTCAGATTTTATTCCTAACTGTGCCCAGAAGGGAATGGATATAATTAGGATTTCATTCCAAACTGTGTCTGGGAGAGTATAGATGGTTCAGGTTTCATTCCAAACTGTGTTCTGGAGGGTGGGGATATAGTTCAGCTTTTGATCTTAACTGTGTACAAAAAGTATGATTGTAGTTAGGTTGTTTTTCATGACTGTCCATGAGGGTGGGGATATTCCTTGCCTTTTATTTTTGTGTTTGGGAGGGCCAGGATACAGTTAGTGTTTTATTCCTAACTGTGTCCAGAAGGGTATTGATATAATTAGTATTTCATTTCTAACTGTATCTGGGAGAGCATAGATGGTTAGTGTTTCATTCCAAACTGTGCTCTGGAGGGTGGGGATATAGTTCAGCTTTTGATCCTAACTGTGTACAAAAAGTATGATTGTAGTTAGGTTGTCTTTCATGACTGTCCATGAGGGTGGGGATATTCCTTGGCTTTTAATCCTAACTGTACTTGAGACTTCACTTTGAGGTTTCACTACAAAAAGTATACAGGAGGGTGGAGACATAGTTCTGGTTTTATTTCTATGTCAGGGAGGGCACGGATAGAGTTAGCATTTAATCGCAAACTATGTCCCAGAAGGTGGGGGGATATAGTTCAGCGTTTAATACTAACTGTATCCAGAAAGGCATGGATATCATCAGGAATTCTGAACTAACTATGACCAGGATACGGATAGTGAGGGTTTCATTCCAAACTATGCACCAGAGAGTGGGATATAGTTCAGCTTTTGTTCCTGTGGTCAGAAAAGTATGATTATAGTTATCTTTTCAAACCTGTGTCCAGGAGGGTTGCAATATTGCACAGCTTTTAATTCTATCTGACATTGGAGTTTCACAACTAGCTGTATCTAGACGTGTGGGCAGATAGTTCAGCTTTTATTTTTCTGTATGGGAGGGTAAGGATACAGTTAGTGTTTCATTCCGAACTGTGTCCCAGAGGGTAGGGATATAGTTCAGATTTTATTCATAACTGTGTCCAGAAGGGAATGGATATAATTAGGATTTCATTCCAAACTCTGTCGGGGAGAGTATAGATGGTTTAGATTTCATTCCAAACTGTGTTCTGGAGGGTGGGGATATAGTTCAGCTTTTGATCTTAACTGTGTACAAAAAGTACGATTGTAGTTAGGTTGTTTTTCATGACTGCCCATGAGGGTGGGGATATTCCTTGCCTTTTATTTTTGTGTTTGGGAGGGCCAGGATACAGTTAGTGTTTTATTTCAAACTGTGTCCGGGAGGGTAGGGATATAGTTCATATTTTATTCCTAACTGTGTCCAGAAGGGTATCGATATAATTAGTATTTCATTTCTAACTGTGTCTGGGAGAGTATAGATGGTTAGTGTTTCATTCCAAACTGTGCTCTGGAGGGTGGGGATATAGTTCAGCTTTTGATCCTAACTGTGTACAAAAAGTATGATTGTAGTTAGGTTGTCTTTCATGACTGTCCATGAGGGTGGGGATATTCCTTGGCTTTTAATCCTAACTGTACTTGAGACTTCACTTTGAGGTTTCACTACAAAATGTATACAGGAGGGTGGGGACATAGTTCTGGTTTTATTTCTATGTCAGGGAGGGCACGGATACAGTTAGCATTTAATCGCAAACTATGTCCCAGAACGTGGGGGATATAGTTCAGCGTTTAATACTAACTGTATCCAGAAAGGCATGGATATCATTAGGAATTCTGAACTAACTATGACCAGGATACGGATAGTGAGGGTTTCATTCCAAACTATGCACCAGCGAGTGGGATATAGTTCAGCTTTTGTTCCTGTGGTCAGAAAAGTATGATTATAGTTATCTTTTCAAACCTGTGTCCAGGAGGGTTGCAATATTGCACTGCTTTTAATTGTATCTGACATTGGAGTTTCACAACTAGCTGTATCTAGACGGGTGGGCATATAGTTCAGCTTTTATTTTTCTGTTTGGGAGGGTAAGGATACAGTTAGTGTTTCATTCCGAACTGTGTCCCTGAGGGTAGGGATATAGTTCAGATTTTATTCATAACTGTGTCCAGAAGGGTATGGATATAATTAGGATTTTATTCCTAACTGTGTCTTGGAGAATGTAGATGGTTAGGGTATCATTCAAAACTGTGTTCTGGAGGCTGGAAATATAGTTCAGCTTTTGTTCTTAACTGTGTCCAAAAAAGTATGATTGTAGTTAGGTTGTCATTCATGACTGTCCATGCAGATGGGGATATTCCTTGGCTTTTAATCATAACTGTACTTGAGACTTCACTTTGAGGTTTCATTACAAGTATACAGGAGAGTGGGACATAGTTCTGCTTTTATTTGTGTGTCAGGGAGGGTACGGATATAGTTAGCATTTAATTGCAAACTGTGTCCCCAAGGGTGGGATATAGAGTTCAGCTTTTAATACTAACTGTGTCCAGAAAGGCATGGATATAGTTAGGAATTCTCAACTAACTGTGACCAGGATACAGATAGTGAGGATTTCATTCCAAACTGGGTGCCGGATGGTGGAGGATATACTTCAGCTTTTGTTCATTTTGCAAGAAAAGTATGATTATAGTTATCTTTTCAAACCTGTGTCCAGGAGTGTTGCAATATTGCTCAGCTTTTAATTCTATTTGATCTTGGAGTTTCACAACTAGCTGTATCTAGACGGGTGGGCATATAGTTCAGGTTTTATTTTTCTGTTTGGGAGGGCCAGGATACAGTTAGTGTTTTATTCCAAACTGTGTCCCAGAGGATAGGGATATAGTTCATATTTAATTCCTAACTGTGTCCAGAAGGGAATGGATATAATTAGGATTTCATTCCAAACTGTGTCTGGGAGAGTATAGACGGTTCAGGCTTCATTCCAAACTGTGTTCTGGAGGGTGGGGATATAGTTCAGCTTTTGATCTTAACTGTGTCCAAAACAGTATGATTGTAGTTAGGTTGTCATTCATGACTGTCCATGCGGATGGGGATATTCCTTGGCTTTTAATCATAACTGTACTTGAGACTTCACTTTGTGGTTTCATTACAAGTATGCAGGAGGGTGGGGACATAGTTCTACTTTTATTTGTGTGTCAGGGAGGGTACGGATATAGTTAGCATTTAATTGCAAACTGTGTCCCCAAGGGTGGGAGATATAGTTCAGCTTTTAATACTAACTGTGTCCAGAAAGGCATGGATATCGTTAGGAATTCTCAACTAACTGTGTCCAGGATATGGATAGTGAGGATTTCATTCCAAACTGGGCCCCGGATGGTGGAGGATCTCGTTCAACATTTGATCCTCTGGTAAGAAAGGATGATTATAGCTATCTTTTCACACCTGAGTTCAGGAAGGTTGCAATATTGCTCAGCTTTTAATTCTATCTGTACTGGAGTTTCACTGCTAGCTGTATCAAGACGTGTGGGAATATAGTTCAGCTTTTATTTTTGTGTTTGGGAGGGCCAGGATACAATTAGTGTTTCATTTCAAACTGTGTCCCAGAGGTTAGGGATATAGTTCAGATTTTATTCCTAACTATGTCCAGAAGGGTATGGATATAATTAGGATTTCATTCCTAGCTGTGTCTGGGAGAGTATAGATTGTTATGGTTTCATTCCAAACTGTGTTCTGAAGGGTGGGGATATAGTTCAGCTTTTGATTTTAACTGTGCCCAGAAAAGTATGATTATAGTTAGGTTGTCATACCCAATTGTCCATGAGGGTGGGAATATTCCTTGGATTTTAATCCTAACTGTACTTGAGGTTTCATTTTGAGGTTTCACTACTAGATGTGTCCACGACGGTGGGGACATAGTTTTGATTTTATTTCTGTGTCGGGGAGGGTACAGATATAGTTAGCATTTAATTGTAAACTATCTCCCTGAGGGTAGGGGATATAGTTCAGCTTTTAATACTAACTGTATCCAGAAAGGCATGGCTATCGTTAGGAATTCTTAACTAACTGTGAACAGGATAGAGATAGTGGGGATTTCATTGTAAACTGTGTGCCAGAGAGTGGGATATAGTTCCGCTTTTGTTCCTGTGACCAGAAAAGTAGGATTATAGTTATCTTTTCAAACCTGTGTCCAGGAGTGTTGCAATATTGCTCCACTTTTAATTCTATCTGTACTTGGAGTTTCACTACTAGCCTTATCTAGACGTGTGGAAATACAGTTCAGCTTTTATTTTTGAGTTTGGGAGGGCCAGGATACAGTTAGTGTTTTATTCCAAACTGTGTCCCAGAGGGTAGGGATATAGTTCAGATTTTATTCCTAACTGTGTCCAGAAGGGAATGGATATAATTAGGATTTCATTCCAAACTGTGTCTGGGAGAGTATAGATGGTACAGGTTTCATTCCAAACTGTGTTCTGGAGGGTGGGGATATAGTTCAGCTTTTGATCTTAACTGTGTACAAAAAGTCTGATTGTAGTTAGGTTGCCTTTCATGACTGTCCATGAGGGCGGGGATATTCCTTGGCTTTTATTTTTGAGTTTGGGAGGGCCAGGATAGAGATAGTGTTTTATTTCATACTGAGTCTGGGAGGGTAGGGATATAGTTCAGATTTTATTCATAACTGTGTCCAGAAGGGTATGGATATAATTAGGATTTCATTCCTAACTGTGTCTTGGAGAGTGTGGATGGTTAGGGTATCATTCAAAACTGTGTACTGGAGGGTGGAAATATAGTTCAGCTTTTGATCTTAACTGTGTCCAAAAACGTGTGATTGTAGTTAGGTTGTCATTCATGACTGTCCATGCGGATGGGGATATTCCTTGGCTTTTAATCATAACTGTACTTGAGACTTCACTTTGAGGTTTCATTACAAGTATAGAGGAGGGTGGGGACATAGTTCTGCTTTTATTTGTGTGTCAGGGAGGGTACGGATATAGTTAGCATTTAATTGCAAACTGTGTCCCCAAGGGTGGGAGATATAGTTCAGCTTTTAATACTAACTGGGTCTAGAAAGGCATGGATATCGTTAGGAATTCTCAACTAACTGTGACCAGGATATGGATAGTGAGGATTTCATTCCAAACTGGGCCCCGGATGGTGGAGGATCTCGTTCAGCATTTGATCCTCTGGTAAGAAAGGATGATTATAGTTATCTTTTCACACCTGAGTTCAGGAAGGTTGCAATATTGCTCAGCTTTTAATTCTATCTGTACTGGAGTTTCACTGCTAGCTGTATCAAGACGTGTGGGAATATTGTTCAGCTTTTATTTTTGTGTTTGGGAGGGCCAGGATACAATTAGTGTTTCATTTCAAACTGTGTCCCAGAGGTTAGGGATATAGTTCAGATTTTATTCCTAACTATGTCCAGAAGGGTATGGATATAATTAGGATTTCATTCCTAGCTGTGTCTGGGAGAGTATAGATTGTTATGGTTTCATTCCAAACTGTGTTCTGAAGGGTGGGGATATAGTTCAGCTTTTGATTTTAACTGTGCCCAGAAAAGTATGATTATAGGTAGGTTGCCATACCCAACTGTCCATGAGGGTGGGAATATTCCTTGGATTTTAATCCTAACTGTACTTGAGGTTTCATTTTGAGGTTTCACTACTAGATGTGTCCACGAGGGTGGGGACATAGTTTTGATTTTATTTCTGTGTTGGGGAGGGTACAGATATAGTTAGCATTTAATTGTAAACTGTCTCAGCTTTTAATACTAACTGTATCCAGAAAGGCATGGATATCGTTAGGAATTCTTAACTAACTGTGAACAGGATACAGATAGTGGGGATTTCATTCTAAACTGTGTGCCAGAGAGTGGGATATAGTTCCGCTTTTGTTCCTGTGACCAGAAAAGTATGATTATAGTTATCTTTTCAAACCTGTGTCCAGGAGTGTTGCAATATTGCTCCACTTTTAATTCTATCTGTACTTGGAGTTTCACTACTAACCTTATCTAGACGTGTGGAAATACAGTTCAGCTTTTATTTTTGAGTTTGGGAGGGCCAGGATACAGTTGGTGTTTTATTCCAAACTGTGTCCCAGAGGGTAGGGATATAGTTCAGATTTTATTCCTAACTGTGTCCAGAATGGTATGGATATAATTAGGATTTCATTCCTAGCTGTGCCTGGGAGAGAACAGGTGGTTAGGGTTTCTTCCAAACTGTGTTCTGGGGGGTGGGGATATAGCTCAGCTTTTGAACTTAACTGTGTCGAAAAAAGTATGATGACAGTTAGGTTGTCATACCCGACTGTCCATGAGGGTGGGGATATTCCTTGGCTTTTAATCCTAACTGTACCTGGGGTTTCACGTTGAGGTTTCACTACAAGAAGTATACAGGAGGGTGGGGACAAAGTCTTGCTTTTATTTCTGTGTCAGGGAGGGTATGGATATATTTAAGATTTCATTCCTAACTGTTTCTGGGAGAGTATAGATGGTTAGGGTTTCATTCCAAACTGGGCAGAGGGTGGGGATATATTTCAGCTTTTGTTCTTAACTGTTTCCAAAAAGTATGATTATAGTTAGGTTGTCATACACGACTATCCACGAGGGTGGGGATATTCATTGGCTTTTAATCCTAACTGTACTTAAGGTTTCACTTTGAGGTTTCACTACTAGAAGTGCCCAGGAGGGTGGGGACACATAGTTCTGCTTTCATTTCTGTGTTAGGGAGGGTACGGATATAGTTAGCATTTAATTGCAAACTGTGTCCCGGAGGGTGGGGGATATAGTTCAGCTTTTAATACTAACTGTATCCCAAAAGGTATGGATATCCATAGGAATTCTTAACTGTGACCAGGATACCGATAGTGAGGATTTCATTCCAAACAGTGTCCCGGATGGTGGGGGATATAGTTCAGCTTTTATTCCTGTGGCAAGAAAAGTTTGATTGTAGTTATCTTTTCATACCTGTGTCCAGGAATGTTGCAATATTGATCCACTTTTAATTCTATCTGTACTTGGAGTTTCACTTCTAGCCGTACCTAGACGTGTGGGAATACAGTTCAGCTTTTATTTTTGTGTTTGGGAGGGCCAGGATACAGTTAGTGTTTTATTTCAAACTGTGTCCCGGAGGGTAGGGATATAGTTCAGATTTCATTCCTAACTGTGTCCAGAATGGTATGGATAAAATTAGGATTTCATTCCTAGCTGTGTCTGGGAGAGAACAGGTGGTTAGGGTTTCATTCCAAACTGTGTTCTGGGGGGTGGGGATATAGCTCAGCTTTTGAACTTAACTGTGTGCAAAAAAGTATGATTACAGTTAGGTTGTCATACCCGACTGTCCATGAGGGTGGGGATATTCCTTGGCTTTTAATCCTAACTGTACCTGGAGTTTCACGTTGAGGTTTCACTACAAGAAGTATACAGGAGGGTGGGGACAAAGTTCTGCTTTTATTTCTGTGTCAGGGAGGGTATGGATATAGTTAGCATTTAATTGCAAACAGTGTCCCCAAAGGTGGGGAATATAGTTCAGCTTTCAATACTAACTGTATCCAAAAAGGCGGGGATATCGTTAGGAATTCTCAACTAACTGTGACCAGGATATGGATAGTGAGGATTTCATTCCAAACTGGGCCCCGGATGGTGGAGGATCTCGTTCAGCATTTGATCCTCTGGCAAGAAAGGATGATTATAGTTATCTTTTCACACCTGAGTTCAGGAGGGTTGCAATACTGCTCAGCTTTTAATTCTATCTGTACTGGAGTTTCACTACTAGCTGTATCAAGACGTGTGGGAATATAGTTCAGCTTTTATTTTTCTGTTTGGGTGGGCCAGGATACAGTTAGTGTTTTATTTCAAACTGTGTCCCAGAGGGTAGGGATATAGTTAAGATTTTATTCCTAACTATGTCCAGAAGGGTATGGATATAATTAGGATTTCATTCCTAGCTGTGTCTAGGAGAGTATAGATTGTTATGGTTTCATTCCAAACGGTGTTCTGAAGGGTGGGGGTATAGTTCAGCTTTTGATCTTAACTGTGCCCAGAAAAGTTTGATTATAGTTAGGTTGTCATACCCAACTGTCCATGAGGGTGGGAATATTCCTTGGATTTTAATCCTAACTGTACTTGAGGTTTCATTTTGAGGTTTCACTACGAGATGTGTCCACGAGGGTGGGGACATAGTTTTGATTGTATTTCTGTGTCGGAGAGGGTACAGATATAGTTAGCATTGAATTGTAAACTGTCGCCCTTAGGGTGGGGGATATATTTGAGCTTCTAATACTAACTGTATCCAGAAAGGCATGGATATCGTTAGGAATTCTTAACTAACTGTGAACAGGATACAGATAGTGGGGATTTCATTCTAAACTGTGTGCCAGAGAGTGGGATATAGTTCAGCTTTTGTTCTTGTGGCCAGAAAAGTATGATTTTAGTTATCTTTTCAAACCTGTGTCCAGGAGTGTTGCAATATTGCTCCACTTTTAATTCTATCTGTTCTTGGAGTTTCACTACTAGCCGTATCTAGACGTGTGGAAATACAGTTCCGCTTTTACTTTTGTGTTTGGGAGGGTCAGGATACAGTTAGTGTTTTATTCCAAACTGTGTCCCAGAGGGTAGGGATGTAGTTCAGATTTTATTCCTAACTGTGTCCAGAAGGGAATGGATATAATTAGGATTTCATTCCAAACTGTGTCTGGGAGAGTATAGATGGTTCAGGTTTCATTCCAAACTGTGTTCTGGAGGGTGGGGATATAGTTCAGCTTTTGATCTTAACTGTGTATAAAAAGTATGATTGTAGTTAGGTTGTCTTTCATGACTGTCCATGAGGGTGGGGATATTCCTTGGCTTTTATTTTTGTGTTTGGGAGGGCCAGGATACAGTTAGTGTTTTATTTCAAACTGTGTCCGGGAGGGTAGGGATATAGTTCAGATTTTATTCCTAACTGTGTCCAGAAGGGTATCGATATAATTAGTATTTCATTTCTAACTGTGTCTGGGAGAGTACAGATGGTTAGTGTTTCATTCCAAACTGTGCTCTGGAGGGTTGGGATATAGTTCAGCTTTGAATCTAAACTGTGTACAAAAAGTATGATTGTAGTTAGGTAGGTGGTCTTTCATGACTGTCCATGAGGGTGGGGATATTCCTTGGCTTTTAATCCTAACTGTAATTGAGACTTCACTTTGAGGTTTCACTACAAGAAGTATTTAGGAGGGTGGGGACATAGTTCTGCTTTTATTTCTGTGTCAGGGAGGGCACAGATACATTTAGCATTTAATCGCAATCTGTGTTCCAGAAGGTGGGGGATCTAGTTCAGCTTTTAATACTCACTATATCCAGAAAGGCATGGATATCATTAGGAATTCAGAACTAACTATGACCAGGATACGGATAGTGAGGATTTCATTCCAAACTATGCGCCCGAGAGTGGGATATAGTTCAGTATTTGTTCCTGTGGGCAGAAAAGTATGATTATAGTTATCTTTTCAAACCTGTGTCCAGGAGGGTTGCAATATTGCACTGCTTTTAATTCTATCTGACATTGGAGTTTCACAACTAGCCGTATCTAGATGGATGGGCATATAGTTCAGCTTTTATTTTTCTGTTTGGGAGGGTAAGGATACAGTTAGTGATTCATTCCGAACTGTGTCCCAGAGGGTAGGGATATAGTTCAGATTTTATTCATAACTGTGTCCAGAAGGGTATGGATATAATTAGGATTTCATTCCTAACTGTGTCTGGGAGAGTGTAGATGGTTAGGGTATCATTCAAAACTGTGTTCTGGAGGGTGGAAATATAGTTCAGCTTTCGATCTTAACTGTGTCCAAAAAAGTATGATTGTAGTTAGGTTGTCATTCATGACTATCCATGCGGATGGGGATATTCCTTGGCTTTTAATCATAACTGTACTTGAGACTTCACTTTGAGGTTTCATTACAAGTATACAGGAGGGTGGGGACATAGTTCTGCTTTTATTTGAGTGTCAGGGAGGGTACGGATATAGTTAGCATTTAATTGCAAACTGTGTCTCCAAGGGTGGGAGATATAGTTCAGCTTTTAATACTAACTGTCCAGAAAGGCATGGATATCGTTAGGAATTCTCAACTAACTGTGACCAGGATACAGATAGTGAGGATTTCCTTCCAAACTGGGTCCCGGATGGTGGAGGATATACTTCAGCTTTTGTTCATCTTGCAAGAAAAGTATGATTATAGTTATCTTTTCAAACCTGTGTCCAGGAGTGTTGCAATATTGCTCAGCTTTTAATTCTATTTGATCTTGTAGTTTCACAACTAGCTGTATCTAGACGGGTGGGCATGTAATTCAGCTTTTATTTTTCTGTTTGGGAGGGCCAGGATACAGTTAGTGTTTTATTCCAAACTGTGTCCCAGAGGGTAGGGATATAGTTCAGATTTTATTCCTAACTGTGTCCAGAAGGGAATGGATATAATTAGGATTTCATTCCAAACTGTGTCTGGGAGAGTATAGATGGTTCAGGTTTCATTCCAAACTGTGTTCTGGAGGGCGGGGATTTAGTTCAGCTTTTGATGTGAACTGTGTACAAAAAGTATGATTGTAGTTAGGTTGTCTTTCATGACTGTCCATGAGGGTGGGGATATTCCTTGGCTTTTATTTTTGTGTTTGGGAGGGCCAGGATACAGTTAGTGTTTTATTTCAAACTGTGTCCGAGAGGGCAGGGATATAGTTCAGATTTTATTCCTAACTGTGTCCAGAAGGGTATCGATATAATTAGTATTTCATTTCTAACTGTGTCTGGGAGAGTATAGATGGTTAGTGTTTCATTCCAAACTGTGCTCTGGAGGGTGGGGATATAGTTCAGCTTTTGATCTTAACTGTGTACAAAAAAGTATGATTGTAGTTAGGTTGTCTTTCATGACTGTCCATGAGGGTGGGGATATTCCTTGGTTTTTAATCCTAACTGTACTTGAGACTTCACTTTGAGGTTTCACTACAAAAAGTATACATGAGGGTGGGGACATAGTTCTGGTTTTATTTCTATGTCAGGGAGGGCACGGAAACAGTTAGCATTTAATTGCAAACTATGTCCCAGAAGGTGGGGGATATAGTTCAGCGTCTAATACTAACTGTATCCACAAAGGCATGGATATCGTTAGGAATTCTCAACTAACTGTGACCAGGATACGGATAGTGAGGATTTCATTCCAAACTGGGTGCCAGATGGTGGGATATAGTTCAGCTTTTGTTCCTGTGGCCAGAAAAGTATGATTATAGTTGTCTTTTCAAACCTGTGTCCAGGAGGGTTGCAATATTGCTCAGCTTTTAATTCTATCTGACCTTGGAGTTTCACAACTAGATGTATCTAGATGGGTGGGAATATATTTCAGATTTTATTTTTGTGTTTGGGAGGGCGAGGACACAGTTAGTGTTTTATTCCAAACTGTGTCCCAAAGGGTAGGGATATAGTTCAGCTTTTATTCCTAACTGTGCCTGGAAGGGTATGGATATATTTAAGATTTCATTCCTAACTGTTTCTGGGAGAGTATAGATGGTTAGGGTTTCATTCCAAACTGGGCAGAGGGTGGGGATATATTTCAGCTTTTGTTCTTAACTGTTTCCAGAAAGTATGATTATAGTTAGGTTGTCATACACGACTATCCACGAGGGTGGGGATATTCATTGGCTTTTAATCCTAACGGTACTTAAGGTTTCACTTTGAGGTTTCACTACTAGAAGTGCACAGGAGGGTGGGGACACATAGTTCTGCTTTTATTTCTTTGTTAGGGAGGGTATGGATATAGTTAGCATTTAATTGCAAACTGTGTCCCGGAGGGTGGGGGATATAGTTCAGCTTTTAATACTAACTGTATCCAGAAAGGCGTGGATATCGTTAGGAATTCTCAACTAACTGTGACCAGGATATGGATAGTGAGGATTTCATTCCAAACTGGGCCCCGGATGTTCGAGGATCTCGTTCAGCATTTGATCCTCTGGCAAGACAGGATGATTATATTTATCTTTTCACACCTGAGTTCAGGAGGGTTGCAATATTGCTCAGCTTTTAATTCTATCTGTACTGGAGTTTCACTACTAGCTGTATCAAGACGTGTGGGAATATAGTTCAGCTTTTATTTTTCTGTTTGGGAGGGCCAGGATACAGTTAGTGTTTTATTCCAAACTGTGTCCCAGAGGGTAGGGATATAGTTCAGATTTTATTCCTAACTGTGTCCAGAAGGGAATGGATAAAATTAGGATTTCATTCCAAACTGTGTCTGGGAGAGTATAGATGGTTCAGGTTTCATTCCAAACTGTGTTCTGGAGGGTGGGGATATAGTTCAGCTTTTGATCTTAACTGTGCCCAGAAAAGTATGATTATAGTTAGGTTGTCATACCCAACTGCCCATGAGGGTGGGAATATTCCTGGGATTTTAATCCTAACTGTACTTGAGGTTTCATTTTGAGGTTTCACTACTAGATGTGTCCACGAGGGTGGGGGCATAGTTTTGATTTTATTTCTGTGTTGGGGAGGGTACAGATATAGTTAGTGTTTAATTGTAAACTGTCTCCCTGAGGGTGGGGGATATAGTTCAGCTTTTAATACTAACTGTATCCAGAAAGGCATGGATATTGTTAGGAATTCTTAACTAACTGCGAACAGGATACAGATAATGGGGATTTCATTCTAAACTGTGTGCCAGAGAGTGGGATATAGTTCAGCTTTTGTTCCTGTGGCCAGAAAAGTATGATTATAGCTATCTTTTCAAACCTGTGTCCAGGAGTGTTGCAATATTGCTCCACCTTTAATTCTATCTGTACTTGGAGTTTCACAACTAGCCCTATCTAGACGTGTGGAAATACAGCTCAGCTTTTATTTTTGTGTTTGGGAGGGCCAGGATACAGTTAGTGTTTTATTCCGAACTGTGTCCCAGAGGGTAGGGATATAGTTCAGATTTTATTCCTAACTGTGTCCAGAAGGGAATGGATATAATTAGGATTTCATTCCAAACGGTGTCTGGGAGAGTATAGATGGTTCAGGTTTCATTCCAAACTGTGTTCTGGAGGGTGGGGATATAGTTCAGCTTTTGATCTTAACTGTGTACAAAAAGTATGATTGTAGTTAGGTTGTCTTTCATGACTGTCCATGAGGGCGGGGATATTCCTTGGCTTTTATTTTTGTGCTTGGGAGGGCCAGGATACAGTTAGTGTTTTATTTCAAACTGTGTCCGGGAGGGTAGGGATATAGTTCAGATTTTATTCCTAACTGTGTCCAGAAGGGTATCGATATAATTAGTATTTAATTTCTAACTGTGTCTGGGAGAGTATAGATGGTTAGTGTTTCATTCCAAACTGTGCTCTGGAGGGTGGGGATATAGTTCAGCTTTTGATCTTAACTGTGTACAAAAAGTATGATTGTAGTTAGGTTGTCTTTCATGACTGTCCATGAGAGTGGGGATATTCCTTGGCTTTTAATCCTAACTGTACTTGAGACTTCACTTTGAGGTTTGACTACAAGAAGTATTCAGGAGGGTGGGGACATAGTTCTGCTTTTATTTCTGTGTCAGGGAGGGCACGGATACATTTAGCATTTAATCGCAATCTGTGTCCCGGAAGGTGGGGGATCTAGTTCAGCTTTTAATACTAACTGTATCCAGAAGGTCATGCATATCATTAGGAATTCTGAACTAACTATGACCAGGATACGGATAGTGAGGGTTTCATTCCAAATTATGCACCAGAGAGTGGGATATAGTTCAGCTTTTGTTCCTGTGGTCAGAAAAGTATGATTATAGTCATCTCTTCAAACCTGTGTCCAGGAGGGTTGCAATATTGCACTGCTTTTAATTCTATCTGACATTGGAGTTTCACAACTAGCTGTATCTAGACGGGTGGGCATATAGTTCAGCTTTTATTTTTCTGTTTGGGAGGGTAAGGATACAGTTAGTGTTTCATTCCGAACTGTGTCCCAGAGGGTAGGGATATAGTTCAGATTTTATTCATAACTGTGTCCAGAAGGGTATGGATATAATTAGGATTTTATTCCTAACTGTGTCTTGGAGAGTGTAGATGGTTAGGGTATCATTCAAAACTGTGTTCTGGAGGGTGGAAATATAGTTCAGCTTTTGATCTTAATTGTGTCCAAAAAAGTATGATTGTAGTTAGGTTGTCATTCATGACTGTCCATGCCGATGGGGATATTCCTTGGCTTTTAATCATAACAGTACTTGAGACTTCACATTGAGGTTTCATTACAAGTATACAGGAGGGTGGGGACATAGTTCTGCTTGTATTTGTGTGTCAGGGAGGGTACGGATATAGTTAGCATTTAATTGCAAACTGTGTCCCCAAGGGTGGGATATATAGTTCAGCTTTTAATACTAACTGTGTCCAGAAAGGCATGGATATCGTTAGGAATTCTCAACTAATTGTGACCAGGATACAGATAGTGAGGATTTCATTCCAAACTGGGTCCCGGATGGTGGAGGATATACTTCAGCTTTTGTTCATCTTGCCAGAAAAGTATGATTATAGTTATCTTTTCAAACCTGTGTCCAGGAGTGTTGCAATATTGCTCAGCTTTTAATTCTATTTGATCATCCATTTTCACAACTAGCTGTATCTAGACGGGTGGGCATATAGTTCAGCTTTTATTTTTCTGTTTGGGTGGGCCAGGATACAGTTAGTGTTTTATTCCAAACTGTGTCCCAGAGGGTAGGGATATAGATCAGATTTTATTCCTAACTGTGTCCAGAAGGGAATGGATATAATTAGGATTTCATTCCAAACTGTGTCTGGGAGAGCATAGATGGTTCAGGTTTCATTCCAAACTGTTCTCGAGGGTGGGGATATAGTTCAGCTTTTCATCTTTACTGTGTACAAAAAGTATGATTGTAGTTAGGTTGTCTTTCATGACTGTCTATGAGGGTGGGGATATTCCTTGCCTTTTATTTTTGTGTTTGGGAGGGCCAGGATACAGGTAGTGTTTTATTTCAAACTCTGTCCGGGAGGGTAGGGATATAGTTCATATTTTATTCCTAACTGTGTCCAAAGGGTATCGATATAATTAGTATTTCATTTCTAACTGTGTCTGGGAGAGTATGGATGGTTAGTGTTTCATTCCAAACTGTGCTCTGAAGGGTGGGGATATAGTTCAGCTTTTGATCCTAACTGTGTACAAAAAGTATGATTGTAGTTAGGTTGTCTTTCATGACTGTCCATGAGGGTGGGGATATTCCTTGGCTTTTAATCCTAACTGTACTTGAGACTTCACTTTGAGGTTTCACTACAAAAAGTATACAGGAGGGTGGGGACATAGTTCTGGTTTTATTTCTATGTCAGGGAGGGCACGGATACAGTTAGAATTTAATCGCAAACGATGCCCCAGAACGTGGGGGATATAGTTCAGCTTTTAATACTAACTGTATCCAGAAAGGCATGGATATCGTTAGGAATTCTTAACTAACTGTGAACAGGATACAGATAGTGGGGATTTCATTCTAAACTGTGTGCCAGAGAGTGGGATATAGTTCAGCTTTTGTTCCGGTGGCCAGAAAAGTATGATTATAGCTATCTTTTCAAACCTGTGTCCAGGAGTGTTGCAATATTGCTCCACCTTTAATTCTATCTGTACTTGGAGTTTCACTACTAGCCCTATCTAGACGTGTGGAAATACAGTTCAGCTTTTATTTTTGTGTTTGGGAGGGCCAGGATACAGTTAGTGTTTTATTCCAAACTGTGTCCCAGAGGGTAGGGATATAGTTCAGATTTTATTCCTAACTGTGTCCAGAAGGGAATGGATATAATTAGGATTTCATTCCAAACGGTGTCTGGGAGAGTATAGATGGTTCAGGTTTCATTCCAAACTGTGTTCTGGAGGGTGGGGATATAGTTCAGCTTTTGATCTTAACTGTGTACAAAAAGTATGATTGTAGTTAGGTTGTCTTTCATGACTGTCCATGAGGGCGGGGATATTCCTTGGCTTTTATTTTTGTGCTTGGGAGGGCCAGGATACAGTTAGTGTTTTATTTCAAACTGTGTCCGGGAGGGTAGGGATATAGTTCAGATTTTATTCCTAACTGTGTCCAGAAGGGTATCGATATAATTAGTATTTAATTTCTAACTGTGTCTGGGAGAGTATAGATGGTTAGTGTTTCATTCCAAACTGTGCTCTGGAGGGTGGGGATATAGTTCAGCTTTTGATCTTAACTGTGTACAAAAAGTATGATTGTAGTTAGGTTGTCTTTCATGACTGTCCATGAGAGTGGGGATATTCCTTGGCTTTTAATCCTAACTGTACTTGAGACTTCACTTTGAGGTTTGACTACAAGAAGTATTCAGGAGGGTGGGGACATAGTTCTGCTTTTATTTCTGTGTCAGGGAGGGCACGGATACATTTAGCATTTAATCGCAATCTGTGTCCCGGAAGGTGGGGGATCTAGTTCAGCTTTTAATACTAACTGTATCCAGAAGGTCATGCATATCATTAGGAATTCTGAACTAACTATGACCAGGATACGGATAGTGAGGGTTTCATTCCAAACTATGCACCAGACAGTGGGATATAGTTCAGCTTTTGTTCCTGTGGTCAGAAAAGTATGATTATAGTCATCTCTTCAAACCTGTGTCCAGGAGGGTTGCAATATTGCACTGCTTTTAATTCTATCTGACATTGGAGTTTCACAACTAGCTGTATCTAGACGGGTGGGCATATAGTTCAGCTTTTATTTTTCTGTTTGGGATGGTAAGGATACAGTTAGTGTGTCATTCCGAACTGTGTCCCAGAGGGTAGGGATATAGTTCAGATTTTATTCATAACTGTGTCCAGAAGGGTATGGATATAATTAGGATTTTATTCCTAACTGTGTCTTGGAGAGTGTAGATGGTTAGGGTATCATTCAAAACTGTGTTCTGGAGGGTGGAAATATAGTTCAGCTTTTGATCTTAATTGTGTCCAAAAAAGTATGATTGTAGTTAGGTTGTCATTCATGACTGTCCATGCCGATGGGGATATTCCTTGGCTTTTAATCATAACAGTACTTGAGACTTCACATTGAGGTTTCATTACAAGTATACAGGAGGGTGGGGACATAGTTCTGCTTTTATTTGTGTGTCAGGGAGGGTACGGATATAGTTAGCATTTAATTGCAAACTGTGTCCCCAAGGGTGGGATATATAGTTCAGTTTTTAATACTAACTGTGTCCAGAAAGGCATGGATATCGTTAGGAATTCTCAACTAATTGTGACCAGGATACAGATAGTGAGGATTTCATTCCAAACTGGGTCCCGGATGGTGGAGGATATACTTCAGCTTTTGTTCATCTTGCCAGAAAAGTATGATTATAGTTATCTTTTCAAACCTGTGTCCAGGAGTGTTGCAATATTGCTCAGCTTTTAATTCTATTTGATCATCCATTTTCACAACTAGCTGTATCTAGATGGGTGGGCATATAGTTCAGCTTTTATTTTTCTGTTTGGGAGGGTCAGGATACAGTTAGTGTTTTATTCCAAACTGTGACCCAGAGGGTAGGGATATAGATCAGATTTTATTCCTAACTGTGTCCAGAAGGGAATGGATATAATTAGGATTTCATTCCAAACTGTGTCTGGGAGAGCATAGATGGTTCAGGTTTCATTCCAAACTGTTCTCGAGGGTGGGGATATAGTTCAGCTTTTCATCTTAACTGTGTACAAAAAGTATGATTGTAGTTAGGTTGTCTTTCATGACTGTCCATGAGGGCGGGGATATTCCTTGCCTTTTATTTTTGTGTTTGGGAGGGCCAGGATACAGGTAGTGTTTTATTTCAAACTCTGACCGGGAGGGTAGGGATATAGTTCATATTTTATTCCTAACTGTGTCCAAAGGGTATCGATATAATTAGTATTTCATTTCTAACTGTCTGGGAGAGTATGGATGGTTAGTGTTTCATTCCAAACTGTGCTCTGAAGGGTGGGGATATAGTTCAGCTTTTGATCCTAACTGTGTACAAAAAGTATGATTGTAGTTAGGTTGTCTTTCATGACTGTCCATGAGGGTGGGGATATTCCTTGGCTTTTAATCCCAACTGTACTTGAGACTTCACTTTGAGGTTTCACTACAAAAAGTATACAGGAGGGTGGGGACATAGTTCTGGTTTTATTTCTATGTCAGGGAGGGCACGGATACAGTTAGAATTTAATCGCAAACGATGTCCCAGAACGTGGGGGATATAGTTCAGCGTTTAATACTAACTGCATCCAGAAAGGCATGGATATCGTTAGGAATTCTCAACTAACTGTGACCAGGATACGGATATTGAGGATTTCATTCCAAACTGGGTGCCAGATGGTGGGATATAGTTCAGCTTTTGTTCCTGTGGCCAGAAAAGTATGATTATAGTTGTCTTTTCAAACCTGTGTCCAGGAGGGTTGCAATATTGCTCATCTTTTAATTCTATTTGACCTTCAAGTTTCACAACTAGATGTACCTAGATGGGTGGGAATATATTTCAGATTTTATTTTTGTGTTTGGGAGGGCGAGGACACAGTTAGTGTTTAATTACAAACTGTGTCCCAAAAGGTAGGGATATAGTTCAGCTTTTATTCCTAACTGTGCCCGGAAGGGTATGGATATATTTAAGATTTCATTCCTAACTGTTTCTGGGAGAGCATAGATGGTTAGGGTTTCATTCCAAACTGGGCAGAGGGTGGGGATATATTTCAGCTTTTGTTCTTAACTGTTTCCGATAAGTATGAGTATAGTTAGGTTGTCATACACGACTATCCACGAGGGCGGGGATATTCCTTGGCTTTTAATCCTAACTGTACTTAAGGTTTCACTTCGAGGTTTCACTACTAGAAGTGCCCAGGAGGGTGGGGACACATAGTTCTGCTTTTATTTCTGGTTAGGGAGGGTACGGATATAGTTAGCATTTAATTGCAAACTGTGTTCCGGAAGGTGGGGGATATAGTTCAGCTTTTAATACTAACTGTATCCCGAAAGGTATGGATATCCTTAGGAATTCTTAACTGTGACCAGGATACCGATAGTGAGGATTTCATTCCAAACTGTGTCCCGGATGGTGGGGGATATAGTTCAGCTTTTGTTCCTGTGGCAAGAAAAGTTTGATTGTGGTTATCTTTTCATACCTGTGTCCAGGAATGTTGCAATGTTGCTCCACTTTTAATTCTATCTGTACTTGGAGTTTCACGACTAGCCGTATCTAGACGTGTGGGAATACAGTTCAGCTTTTATTTTTGTGTTTGGGAGGACCAGGATACAGTTAGTATTTTATTTCAAACTGTGTCCCGGAGGGTAGGGATATAGTTCAGATTTTATTCCTAACTGTGTCCAGAATGGTATGGATATAATTAGGATTTCATTCCTAGCTATGTCTGGGAGAGAACAGATGGTTAGGGTTTCATTCCAAACTGTGTTCTGGGGGTGGGGATATAGCTCAGCTTTTGAACTTAACTGTGTCTAAAAAAGTATGATTACAGTTAGGTTGTCATACCCGACTGTCCATGAGGGTGGGGATATTCCTTGGCTTTTAATCCTAACAGTACCTGGGGTTTCACGTTGAGGTTTCACTACAAGAAGTATACAGGAGAGTGGGGACAAAGTTCTGCTTTTATTTCTGTGTCAGGGAGGGTATGGATATAGTTAGCATTTAATTGCAAACAGTGTCCCCAAAGGTGGGGGGTATAGTTTAGCTTTTAATACTAACTGTATCCAGAAAGGCGTGGATATCGTTAGGAATTCTCAACTAACTGTGACCAGGATATGGTTAGTGAGGATTTCATTCCAAACAGGGCCCAGGATGGTGGAGGATCTCGTTCAGCATTTTATCCTCTGGCAAGAAAGGATGATTATAGTTATCTTTTCACACCTGAGTTCAGAAAGGTTGCAATATTGCTCAGCTTTTAATTCCATCTGTACTGGAGTTTCACTACTAGCTGTATCAAGACGTGTGGGAATATAGTTCAGCTTTTATTTTTGTGTTTGGGAGGGCCAGGATACAGTTAGTGTTTTATTTCAAACTGTGTCCCAGAGGGTAGGGATATAGTTCAGATCTTATTCCTAACTATGTCCAGAAGGGTATGGATATAATTAGGATTTCATTCCTAGCTGTGTCTGGGAGAGTATAGATTGTTATGATTTCATTCCAAACTGTGTTCTGAAGGGTGGGGATATAGTTCAACTTTTGATCTTAACTGTGTCCAAAAAAGTATGATTGTAGTTAGGTTGTCATTCATGACTGTCCATGCGGATGGGGATATTCCTTGGCTTTTAATCATAACTGTACTTGAGACTTCCCTTTGAGGTTTCATTACAAGTATACAGGAGGGTGGGGACATAGTTCTGCTTTTATTTGTGTGTCAGGGAGGGTACGGATATAGTTAGCATTTAATTGCAAACTGTGTCCCCAAGGGTGGGAGATATAATTCAGCTTTTAATACTAACTGTGTCCAGAAAGGCATGGATATCGTTAGGAATTCTCAACTAACTGTGACCAGGATACAGATAGTGAGGATTTCATTCCATACTGGGTCCCGGATGGTGGAGGATATACTTCAGCTTTTGTTCATCTTGCCAGAAAAGTATGATTATAGTTATCTTTTCAAACCTGTGTCCAGGAGTGTTGCAATACTGCTCAGCTTTTAATTCTATTTGATCTTGGAATTTCACAACTAGCTGTATCTAGACGGGTGGGCATATAGTTCAGCTTTTATTTTTCTGTTTGGGAGGGCCAGGATACAGTTAGTGTTTTATTCCAAACTGTGTCCCAGAGGATAGGGATATAGTTCAGATTTTATTCCTAACTGTGTCCAGAAGGGAATGGATAAAATTAGGATTTCATTCCAAACGGTGTCTGGGAGAGTATAGATGGTTCAGGTTTCATTCCAAACTGTGTTCTGGAGGGTGGGGATATAGTTCAGCTTTTGATCTTAACTGTGCCCAGAAAAGTATGATTATAGTTAGGTTGTCATACCCAACTGTCCATGAGGGTGGGAATATTCCTTGGATTTTAATCCTAACTGTACTTGTGGTTTCATTTTGAGGTTTCACTACTAGATGTGTCCACGAGGGTGGGGACATAGTTTTGATTTTATTTCTGTGTCGGGGAGGGTACAGATATAGTTAGCATTTAATTGTAAACTGTCTCCCTGAGGGTGGGGGATATAGTTCAGCTTTTAATACTAACTGTATCCAGAAAGGCATGGATATCGTTAGGAATTCTTAACTAACTCTGAACAGGATACAGATAGTGGGGATTTCATTCTAAACTGTGTGCCAGAGAGTGGGATATAGTTCAGCTTTTGTTCCTGTGGCCAGAAAAGTATGATTATAGTTATCTTTTCAAACCTGTGTCCAGGAGTGTTGCAATATTGCTCCACTTTTAATTCTATCTGTACTTGGAGTTTCACTACTAGCCCTATCTAGACGTGTGGAAATACAGTTCAGCTTTTATTTTTGTGTTTGGGAGGGCCAGGATACAGTTAGTGTTTTATTCCAAACTGTGTCCCAGAGGGTAGGGATATAGTTCAGATTTTATTCCTAACTGTGTCCAGAAGGGAATGGATATAATTAGGATTTCATTCCAAACGGTGTCTGGGAGAGTATAGATGGTTCAGGTTTCATTCCAAACTGGATGATTATAGTTCTGGAGGGTGGGGATATAGTTCAGCTTTTGATCTTAACTGTGTACAAAAAGTATGATTGTAGTTAGGTTGTCTTTCATGACTGTCCATGAGGGCGGGGATATTCCTTGGCTTTTGTTTTTGTGCTTGGGAGGGCCAGGATACAGTTGGTGTTTTATTTCAAAGTGTGTCCGGGAGGGTAGGGATATAGTTCAGATTTTATTCCTAACTGTGTCCAGAAGGGTATCGATATAATTAGTATTTAATTTCTAACTGTGTCTGGGAGAGTATAGATGGTTAGTGTTTCATTCCAAACTGTGCTCTGGAGGGTGGGGATATAGTTCAGCTTTTGATCTTAACTGTGTACAAAAAGTATGATTGTAGTTAGGTTGTCTTTCATGACTGTCCATGAGGGTGGGGATATTCCTTGGTTTTTAATCCTAACTGTACTTGAGACTTCACTTTGAGGTTTGACTACAAGAAGTATTCAGGAGGGTGGGGACATAGTTCTGCTTTTATTTCTGTGTCAGGGAGGGCACGGATACATTTAGCATTTAATCGCAATCTGTGTCCCAGAAGGTGGGGGATCTAGTTCAGCTTTTAATACTAACTGTACCCAGAAGGTCATGCATATCATTAGGAATTCTGAACTAACTATGACCAGGATACGGATAGTGAGGGTTTCATTCCAAACTATGCACCAGAGAGTGGGATATAGTTCAGCTTTTGTTCCTGTGGTCAGAAAAGTATGATTATAGTTATCTCTTCAAACCTGTGTCCAGGAGGGTTGCAATATTGCACTGCTTTTAATTCTATCTGACATTGGAGTTTCACAACTAGCTGTATCTAGACGGGTGGGCATATAGTTCAGCTTTTATTTTTCTGTTTGGGAGGGTAAGGATACAGTTAGTGTTTCATTCCGAACTGTGTCCCAGAGGGTAGGGCTATAGTTCAGATTTTATTCATAACTGTGTCCAGAAGGGTGTGGATATAATTAGGATTTTATTCCTAACTGTGTCTTGGAGAGTGTAGATGGTTAGGGTATCATTCAAAACTGTGTTCTGGAGGGTGGAAATATAGTTCAGCTTTTGTTCTTAACTGTGTCCAAAAAAGTATGATTGTAGTTAGGTTGTCATTCATGACTGTCCATGCGGATGGGGATATTCCTTGGCTTTTAATCATAACAGTACTTGAGACTTCACATTGAGGTTTCATTACAAGTATACAGGAGGGTGGGGACATAGTTCTGCTTTTATTTGTGTGTCAGGGAGGGTACGGATATAGTTAGCATTTAATTGCAAACTGTGTCCCCAAGGGTGGGATATATAGTTCAGCTTTTAATACTAACTGTGTCCAGAAAGGCATGGATATCGTTAGGAATTCTCAACTAACTGTGACCAGGATACAGATAGTGAGGATTTCATTCCAAACTGGGTCCCGGATGGTGGAGGATATACTTCAGCTTTTGTTCATCTTGCAAGAAAAGTATGATTATAGTTATCTTTTCAAACCTGTGTCCAGGAGTGTTGCAATATTGCTAAGCTTTTAATTCTATTTGATCATCCATTTTCACAACTAGCTGTATCTAGATGGGTGGGCATATAGTTCAGCTTTTATTTTCCTGTTTGGGAGGGCCAGGATACAGTTAGTGTTTTATTCCAAACTGTGTCCCAGAGGGTAGGGATATAGATCAGATTTTATTCCTAACTGTGTCCAGAAGGGAATGGATATAATTAGGATTTCATTCCAAACTGTGTCTGGGAGAGCATAGATGGTTCAGGTTTCATTCCAAACTGTTCTCGAGGGTGGGGATATAGTTCAGCTTTTCAACTTAACTGTGTACAAAAAGTATGATTGTAGTTAGGTTGTCTTTCATGACTGTCTATGAGGGTGGGGATATTCCTTGCCTTTTATTTTTGTGTTTGGGAGGGCCAGGATACAGTTAGTGTTTTATTTCAAACTCTGTCCGGGAGGGTAGGGATATAGTTCATATTTTATTCCTAACTGTGTCCAGAAGGGTATCGATATAATTAGTATTTCATTTCTAACTGTGTCTGGGAGAGTATGGATGGTTAGTGTTTCATTCCAAACTGTGCTCTGAAGGGTGGGGATATAGTTCAGCTTTTGATCCTAACTGTGTACAAAAAGTATGATTGTAGTTAGGTTGTCTTTCATGACTGTCCATGAGGGTGGAGATGTTCCTTGGCTTTTAATCCTAACTGTACTTGAGACTTCACTTTGAGGTTTCACTACAAAAAGTATACAGGAGGGTGGGGACATAGTTCTGGTTTTATTTCTATGTCAGGGAGGGCACGGATACAGTTAGAATTTAATCGCAAACGATGTCCCAGAACGTGGGGGATATAGTTCAGCGTTTAATACTAACTGCATCCAGAAAGGCATGGATATCGTTAGGAATTCTCAACTAACTGTGACCAGGATACGGATAGTGAGGATTTCATTCCAAACTGGGTGCCAGATGGTGGGATATAGCTCAGCTTTTGTTCCTGTGGCCAGAAAAGTATGATTATAGTTGTCTTTTCAAACCTGTGTCCAGGCGGGTTGCAATATTGCTCATCTTTTAATTCTATCTGACCTTGAAGTTTCACAACTAGATGTATCTAGATGGGTGGGCATATAGTTCAGCTTTTATTTTCCTGTTTGGGAGGGCCAGGATACAGTTAGTGTTTTATTCCAAACTGTGTCCCAGAGGGTAGGGATATAGATCAGATTTTATTCCTAACTGTGTCCAGAAGGGAATGGATATAATTAGGATTTCATTCCAAACTGTGGCTGGGAGAGTATAGATGGTTCAGACTTCATTCCAAACTGTGTTCTGGAGGGTGGGGATATAGTTCAGCTTTTGATCTTAACTGTGTACAAAAAGTCTGATTGTAGTTAGGTTGCCTTTCATGACTGTCCATGAGGGCGGGGATATTCCTTGGCTTTTATTTTTGAGTTTGGGAGGGCCAGGATACAGATAGTGTTTTATTTCAAACTGTGTCCGGGAGGGTAGGGATATAGTTCAGATTTTATTCATAACTGTGTCCAGAAGGGTATGGATATAATTAGGATTTCATTCCTAACTGTGTCTTGGAGAGTGTGGATGGTTAGGGTATCATTCAAAACTGTGTTCTGGAGGGTGGAAATATAGTTCAGCTTTTGATCTTAACTGTGTCCAAAAAAGTATGATTGTAGTTAGGTTGTCATTCATGACTGTCCATGCGGATGTGGATATTCCTTGGCTTTTAATCATAACTGTACTTGAGACTTCACTTTGAGGTTTCATTACAAGTATACAGGAGGGTGGGGACATAGTTCTGCTTTTATTTGTGTGTCAGGGAGGGTACGGATATAGTTAGCATTTAATTGCAAACTGTGTCCCCAAGGGTGGGAGATATAGTTCAGCTTTTAATACTATCTGTGTCCAGAAAGGCATGGATATCGTTAGGAATTCTCAACTAACTGTGACCAGGATATGGATAGTGAGGATTTCATTCCAAACTGGGCCACGGATGGCGGAGGATCTCGTTCAGCATTTGATCTCCTGGTAAGAAAGGATGATTATAGTTATCTTTTCACACCTGAGTTCAGGAAGGTTGCAATATTGCTCAGCTTTTAATTCTATCTGTACTGGAGTTTCACTGCTAGCTGTATGAAGACGTGTGGGAATATAGTTCAGCTTTTATTTTTGTGTTTGGGAGGGCCAGGATACAATTAGTGTTTCATTTCAAACTGTGTCCCAGAGGTTAGGGATATAGTTCAGATTTTATTCCTAACTATGTCCGGAAGGGTATGGATATAATTAGGATTTCATTCCTAGCTGTGTCTGGGAGAGTATAGATTGTTATGGTTTCATTCCAAACTGTGTTCTGAAGGGTGGGGATATAGTTCAGCTTTTGATTTTAACTGTGCCCAGAAAAGTATGATTATAGTTAGGTTGTCATACCCAACTGTCCATGAGGGTGGGAATATTCCTTGGATTTTAATCCTAACTGTACTTGAGGTTTCATTTTGAGGTTTCACTACTAGATGTGTCCACGAGGGTGGGGACATAGTTTTGATTTTATTTCTGTGTTGGGGAGGGTACAGATATAGTTAGCATTTAATTGTAAACTGTCTCCCAGAGGGTGGGGGATATAGTTCAGCTTTTAATACTAACTATATCCAGAAAGGCATGGATATCGTTAGGAATTCTTAACTAACTGTGAACAGGATACAGATAGTGGGGATTTCATTCTAAACTGTGTGCCAGAGAGTTGGATATAGTTCCGCTTTTGTTCCTGTGACCAGAAAAGTATGATTATAGTTATCTTTTCAAACCTGTGTCCAGGAGTGTTGCAATATTGCTCCACTTTTAATTCTATCTGTACTTGGAGTTTCACTACTAGCCTTATCTAGACGTGTGGAAGTACAGTTCAGCTTTTATTTTTGGGTTTGGGAGGGCCGGGATACAGTTGGTGTTTTATTCCAAACTGTGTCCCAGAGGGTACGGATATAGTTCAGATTTTATTCCTGTGTCCAGAATGGTATGGATATAATTAGGATTTCATTCCTAGCTGTGTCTGGGAGAGAACAGGTGGTTAGGGTTTCATTCCAAACTATGTTCTGGGGGGTAGGGATATAGCTCAGCTTTTGAACTTAACTGTGTCCAAAAAAGTATGATGACAGTTAGGTTGTCATACCCGACTGTCCATGAAGGTGGGGATATTCCTTGGCTTTTAATCCTAACTGTACCTGGGGTTTCACGTTGAGGTTTCACTACAAGAAGTATACAGGAGGGTGGGGACAAAGTTCTGCTTTTATTTCTGTGCCAGGGAGGGTATGGATATATTTAAGATTTCATTCCTAACTGTTTCTGGGAGAGTATAGATGGTTAGGGTTTCATTCCAAACTGGGCAGAGGGTGGGGATATATTTCAGCTTTTGTTCTTAATTGTTTCCAAAAAGTATGATTATAGTTAGGTTGTCATACACGACTATCCACGAGGGTGGGGATATTCATTGGCTTTTAATCCTAACTGTACTTAAGGTTTCACTTTGGGGTTTAACTAATAGAAGTGCCCAGGAGGGTGGGGACACATAGTTCTGCTTTCATTTCTGTGTTAGGGAGGGTACGGATATAGTTAGCATTTAATTGCAAACTGTGTCCCGGAGGGTGGGGGATATAGTTCAGCTTTTAATACTAACTGTATCCCAAAAGGTATGGATACCCATAGGAATTCTTAACTGTGACCAGGATACCGATAGTGAGGATTTCATTCCAAACAGTGTCCCGGATGGTGGGGGATATAGTTCAGCTTTTATTCCTGTGGCAAGAAAAGTTTGATTGTAGTTATCTTTTCATACCTGTGTCCAGGAATGTTGCAATATTGATCCACATTTAATTCTATCTGTACTTGGAGTTTCACTACTAGCCGTATCTAGACGTGTGGGAATACAGTTCAGCTTTTATTTTTGTGTTTGGGAGGGCCAGGATACAGTTAGTGTTTTATTTCAAACTGTGTCCCGGAGGGTAGGGATATAGTTCAGATTTCATTCCTAACTGTGTCCAGAATGGTATGGATATAATTAGGATTTCATTCCTAGCTGTGTCTGGGAGAGAACAGGTGGTTAGGGTTTCATTCCAAACTGTGTTCTGGGGGGTGGGGATATAGCTCAGCTTTTGAACTTAACTGTGTCCAAAAAGTATGATTACAGTTAGGTTGTCATAGCCGACTGTCCATGAGGGTGGGGATATTCCTTGGCTTTTAATCCTAACTGTACCTGAGGTTTCACGTTGAGGTTTCACTACAAGAAGTATACAGGAGGGTGGGGACAAAGTTCTGCTTTTACTTCTGTGTCAGGGAGGGTATGGATATAGTTAGCATTTAATTGCAAACAGTGTCCCCAAAGGTGGGGAATATAGTTCAGCTTTCAATACTAACTGTATCCAAAAAGGCGTGGATATCGTTAGGAATTCTCAACTAACTGTGACCAGGATATGGATAGTGAGGATTTCATTCCAAACTGGGCCCCGGATGGTGGAGGATCTCGTTCAGCATTTGATCCTCTGGCAAGAAAGGATGATTATAGTTATCTTTTCACACCTGAGTTCAGGAGGGTTGCAATACTGCTCAGCTTTTAATTCTATCTGTACCGGAGTTTCACTACTAGCTGTATCAAGACGTGTGGGAATATAGTTCAGTTTTTATTTTTCTGTTTGGGAGGGCCAGGATACAGTTAGTGTTTTATTTCAAACTGTGTCCCAGAGGGTAGGGATATAGTTCAGATTTTATTCCTAACTATGTCCAGAAGGGTATGGATATAATTAGGATTTCATTCCTAGCTGTGTCTGGGAGAGTATAGATTGTTATGGTTTCATTCCAAACTGTGTTCTGAAGGGTGGGGATATAGTTCAGCTTTTGATCTTAACTGTGCCCAGAAAAGTATGATTATAGTTAGGTTGTCATACCCAACTGTCCATGAGGGTGGGAATATTCCTTGGATTTTAATCCTAACTGTACTTGAGGTTTCATTTTGAGGTTTCACTACTAGATGTGTCCACGAGGGTGGGGGACATAGTTTTGATTGTATTTCTGTGTCGGGGAGGGTACAGATATAGTTAGCATTTAATTGTAAACTGTCTCCTTGAGGGTGGGGGATATAGTTCAGCTTCTAATACTAACTGTATCCAGAAAGGCATGGATATCGTTAGGAATTCTTAACTAACTGTGAACAGGATACAGATAGTGGGGATTTCATTCTAAACTGTGTGCCAGAGAGTGGGATATAGTTCAGTTTTGTTCCTGTGGCCAGAAAAGTATGATTATTGTTATCTTTTCAAACCTGTGTCCAGGAGTGGTGCAATATTGCTCCACTTTTAATTCTATCTGTTCTTGGAGTTTCACTACTAGCCGTATCTAGACGTGTGGAAATACAGTTCAGCTTTTATTTTTGTGTTTGTGAGGGCCAGGATACAGTTAGTGTTTTATTCCAAACTGTGTCCCAGAGGGTTGGGATATAGTTCAGATTTTATTCCTAACTGTGTCCAGAAGGGAATGGATATAATTAGGATTTCATTCCAAACTGTCTCTGGGAGAGTATAGATGGTTCAGGTTTCATTCCAAACTGTGTTCTGGAGGGTGGGGATATAGTTCAGCTTTTGATCTTAACTGTGTACAAAAAGTATGATTGTAGTTAGGTTGCCTTTCATGACTGTCCATGAGGGCGGGGATATTCCTTGGCTTTTATTTTTGTGTTTGGGAGGGCCAGGATACAGTTAGTGTTTTATTTCAAACTGTGTCTAGGAGGGTAGGGATATAGTTCAGATTTTATTCCTAACTGTGACCAGAAGGGTATCGATATAATTAGTATTTCATTTCTAACTGTGTCTGGGAGAGTATAGATGGTTAGTGTTTCATTCCAAACTGTGCTCTGGAGGGTGGGGATATAGTTCAGCTTTTGATCTTAACTGTGTACAAAAAGTATGATTGTAGTTAGGTTGTCTTTCATGACTGTCCATGAGGGTGGGGATATTCCTTGGTTTTTAATCCTAACTGTACTTGAGACTTCACTTTGAGGTTTCACTACAAAAAGTATACAGGAGGGTGGGGACATAGTTCTGGTTTTATTTCTATGTCACGGAGGGCACGGAAACAGTTAGCATTTAATTGCAAACTATGTCCCAGAAGGTGGGGGATATAGTTCAGCGTTTAATACTAACTGTATCCACAAAGGCATGGATATCGTTAGGAATTCTCAACTAACTGTGACCAGGATACGGATAGTGAGGATTTCATTCCAAACTGGGTGCCAGATGGTGGGATATAGTTCAGCTTTTGTTCCTGTGGCCAGAAAAGTATGATTATAGTTATCTTTTCAAACCTGTGTCCAGGAGGGTTGCAATATTGCTCAGCTTTTAATTCTATCTGACCTTGGAGTTTCACAATTAGATGTATCTAGATGAGTGGGAATATATTTCAGATTTTATTTTTGTGTTTGGGAGGGCGAGGACAGAGTTAGTGTTTTATTACAAACTGTGTCCCAAAGGGTAGGGATATAGTTCAGCTTTTATTCCTAACTGTGCCCGGAAGGGTATGGATATATTTAAGATTTCATTCCTAACTGTTTCTGGGAGAGTATAGATGGTTAGGGTTTCATTCCAAACTGTGTTCTGGGGGGTGGGGATATATTTCAGCTTTTGTTCTTAACTGTTTCCAAAAAGTATGATTATAGTTAGGTTGTCATACACGACTATCCACGAGGGTGGGGATATTCATTGGCTTTTAATCCTAACTGTACTTAAGGTTTCACTTTGAGGTTTCACTACTAGAAGTGCCCAGGAGGGTGGGGACACATAGTTCTGCTTTTATTTCTGTGTTAGGGAGGGAACGGATATAGTTAGCATTTAATTGCAAACTGTGTCCCGGAGGGTGGGGGATATAGTTCAGCTTTTAATACTAACTGTATCCCGAAAGGTATGGATATCCTTAGGAATTCTTAACTGTGACCAGGATACCGATAGTGAGGATTTCATTCCAAGCTGTGTCCCGGATGATGGGGGATATAGTTCAGCTTTTGTTCCTGTGGCAAGAAAAGTTTGATTGTAGTTATCTTTTCATACCTGTGTCCAGGAATGTTGCAATATTGATCCACTTTTAATTCTATCTGTACTTGGAGTTTCACTACTGGCCGTATCTAGACGTGTGGGAATACAGTTCAGCTTTTATTTTTGTGTTTGGGAGGGCCAGGATACAGTTAGTGTTTTATTTCAAACTGTGTCTCAGAGGGTAGGGATATAGTTCAGATTTTATTCCTAACTGTGTCCAGAATGGTATGGATATAATTAGGATTTCATTCCTAGCTGTGTCTGGGAGAGAACAGATGGTTAGGGTTTCATTCCAAAATGTGTTCTGGGGGGTGGGGATATAGCTCAGCTTTTGAAATTAACTGTGTCCAAAAAAGTATGATTACAGTTAGGTTGTCATGCCCGACTGTCCATGAGGGTGGGGATATTCCTTGGCTTTTAATCCTAACTGTACCTGGGGTTTCACGTTGAGGTTTCACTACAAGAAGTATACAGGAAGGTGGGGACAAAGTTCTTCTTTTATTTCTGTGTCAGGGAGGGTATGGATATAGTTAGCATTTAATTGCAAACAGTGTCCCCAAAGGTGGTGGATATAGTTCAGCTTTTAATACTAACTGTATCCAGAAAGGCGTGGATATTGTTAGGAATTCTCAACTAACTGTGACCAGGATATGGATAGCGAGGATTTCATTCCAAACTGGGCCCCGGATGGTGGAGGATCTCGTTCAGCATTTGATCCTCTGGCAAGAAAGGATGATTATAGTTATCTTTTCACACCTGAGTTCAGGAGGGTTGCAATATTGCTCAGCTTTTAATTCTATCTGTACTGGAGTTTCACTACTAGCTGTATCAAGACGTGTGGGAATATAGTTCAGCTTTTATTTTTCTGTTTGGGAGGGCCAGGAAACAGTTAGTGTTTTATTTCAAACTGTGGCCCAAAGGGTAGGGATATAGTTCAGATTTTATTCCTAACTATGTCCAGAAGGGTATGGATATAATTAGGATTTCATTCCTAGCTGTGTCTGGGAGAGTATAGATTGTTATGGTTTCATTCCAAACTGTGTTCTGAAGGGTGGGGATATAGTTCAGCTTTTGATCTTAACTGTGCCCAGAAAAGTATGATTATAGTTAGGTTGTCATACCCAACTGTCCATGAGGGTGGGAATATTCCTTGGATTTTAATCCTAACTGTACTTGAGGTTTCATTTTGAGGTTTCACTACTAGATGTGTCCACGAGGGTGGGGGACATAGTTTTGATTGTATTTCTGTGTCGGGGAGGGTACAGATATAGTTAGCATTTAATTGTAAACTGTCTCCTTGAGGGTGGGGGATATAGTTCAGCTTCTAATACTAACTGTATCCAGAAAGGCATGGATATCGTTAGGAATTCTTAACTAACTGTGAACAGGATACAGATAGTGGGGATTTCATTCTAAACTGTGTGCCAGAGAGTGGGATATAGTTCAGTTTTGTTCCTGTGGCCAGAAAAGTATGATTATTGTTATCTTTTCAAACCTGTGTCCAGGAGTGGTGCAATATTGCTCCACTTTTAATTCTATCTGTTCTTGGAGTTTCACTACTAGCCGTATCTAGACGTGTGGAAATACAGTTCAGCTTTTATTTTTGTGTTTGTGAGGGCCAGGATACAGTTAGTGTTTTATTCCAAACTGTGTCCCAGAGGGTTGGGATATAGTTCAGATTTTATTCCTAACTGTGTCCAGAAGGGAATGGATATAATTAGGATTTCATTCCAAACTGTCTCTGGGAGAGTATAGATGGTTCAGGTTTCATTCCAAACTGTGTTCTGGAGGGTGGGGATATAGTTCAGCTTTTGATCTTAACTGTGTACAAAAAGTATGATTGTAGTTAGGTTGCCTTTCATGACTGTCCATGAGGGCGGGGATATTCCTTGGCTTTTATTTTTGTGTTTGGGAGGGCCAGGATACAGTTAGTGTTTTATTTCAAACTGTGTCTAGGAGGGTAGGGATATAGTTCAGATTTTATTCCTAACTGTGACCAGAAGGGTATCGATATAATTAGTATTTCATTTCTAACTGTGTCTGGGAGAGTATAGATGGTTAGTGTTTCATTCCAAACTGTGCTCTGGAGGGTGGGGATATAGTTCAGCTTTTGATCTTAACTGTGTACAAAAAGTATGATTGTAGTTAGGTTGTCTTTCATGACTGTCCATGAGGGTGGGGATATTCCTTGGTTTTTAATCCTAACTGTACTTGAGACTTCACTTTGAGGTTTCACTACAAAAAGTATACAGGAGGGTGGGGACATAGTTCTGGTTTTATTTCTATGTCAGGGAGGGCACGGAAACAGTTAGCATTTAATTGCAAACTATGTCCCAGAAGGTGGGGGATATAGCTCAGCGTTTAATACTAACTGTATCCACAAAGGCATGGATATCGTTAGGAATTCTCAACTAACTGTGACCAGGATACGGATAGTGAGGATTTCATTCCAAACTGGGTGCCAGATGGTGGGATATAGTTCAGCTTTTGTTCCTGTGGCTAGAAAAGTATGATTATAGTTATCTTTTCAAACCTGTGTCCAGGAGGGTTGCAATATTGCTCAGCTTTTAATTCTATCTGACCTTGGAGTTTCACAATTAGATGTATCTAGATGAGTGGGAATATATTTCAGATTTTATTTTTGTGTTTGGGAGGGCGAGGACAGAGTTAGTGTTTTATTACAAACTGTGTCCCAAAGGGTAGGGATATAGTTCAGCTTTTATTCCTAACTGTGCCCGGAAGGGTATGGATATATTTAAGATTTCATTCCTAACTGTTTCTGGGAGAGTATAGATGGTTAGGGTTTCATTCCAAACTGTGTTCTGGGGGGTGGGGATATATTTCAGCTTTTGTTCTTAACTGTTTCCAAAAAGTATGATTATAGTTAGGTTGTCATACACGACTATCCACGAGGGTGGGGATATTCATTGGCTTTTAATCCTAACTGTACTTAAGGTTTCACTTTGAGGTTTCACTACTAGAAGTGCCCAGGAGGGTGGGGACACATAGTTCTGCTTTTATTTCTGTGTTAGGGAGGGGGGAACGGATATAGTTAGCATTTAATTGCAAACTGTGTCCCGGAGGGTGGGGGATATAGTTCAGCTTTTAATACTAACTGTATCCCGAAAGGTATGGATATCCTTAGGAATTCTTAACTGTGACCAGGATACCGATAGTGAGGATTTCATTCCAAGCTGTGTCCCGGATGATGGGGGATATAGTTCAGCTTTTGTTCCTGTGGCAAGAAAAGTTTGATTGTAGTTATCTTTTCATACCTGTGTCCAGGAATGTTGCAATATTGCTCCACTTTTAATTCTATCTGTACTTGGAGTTTCACTACTGGCCGTATCTAGACGTGTGGGAATACAGTTCAGCTTTTATTTTTGTGTTTGGGAGGGCCAGGATACAGTTAGTGTTTTATTTCAAACTGTGTCTCAGAGGGTAGGGATATAGTTCAGATTTTATTCCTAACTGTGTCCAGAATGGTATGGATATAATTAGGATTTCATTCCTAGCTCTGTCTGGGAGAGAACAGATGGTTAGGGTTTCATTCCAAAATGTGTTCTGGGGGGTGGGGATATAGCTCAGCTTTTGAAATTAACTGTGTCCAAAAAAGTATGATTACAGTTAGGTTGTCATGCCCGACTGTCCATGAGGGTGGGGATATTCCTTGGCTTTTAATCCTAACTGTACCTGGGGTTTCACGTTGAGGTTTCACTACAAGAAGTATACAGGAAGGTGGGGACAAAGTTCTTCTTTTATTTCTGTGTCAGGGAGGGTATGGATATAGTTAGCATTTAATTGCAAACAGTGTCCCCAAAGGTGGTGGATATAGTTCAGCTTTTAATACTAACTGTATCCAGAAAGGCGTGGATATTGTTAGGAATTCTCAACTAACTGTGACCAGGATATGGATAGCGAGGATTTCATTCCAAACTGGGCCCCGGATGGTGGAGGATCTCGTTCAGCATTTGATCCTCTGGCAAGAAAGGATGATTATAGTTATCTTTTCACACCTGAGTTCAGGAGGGTTGCAATATTGCTCAGCTTTTAATTCTATCTGTACTGGAGTTTCACTACTAGCTGTATCAAGACGTGTGGGAATATAGTTCAGCTTTTATTTTTCTGTTTGGGAGGGCCAGGAAACAGTTAGTGTTTTATTTCAAACTTTGGCCCAAAGGGTAGGGATATAGTTCAGATTTTATTCCTAACTATGTCCAGAAGGGTATGGATATAATTAGGATTTCATTCCTAGCTGTGTCTGGGAGAGTATAGATTGTTATGGTTTCATTCCAAACTGTGTTCTGAAGGGTGGGGATATAGTTCAGCTTTTGATCTTAACTGTGCCCAGAAAAGTATGATTATAGTTAGGTTGTCATACCCAACTGTCCATGAGGGTGGGAATATTCCTTGGATTTTAATCCTAACTGTATTTGAGGTTTCATTTTGAGGTTTCACTACTAGATGTGTCCACGAGGGTGGGGACATAGTTTTGATTGTATTTCTGTGTCGGGGAGGGTACAGATATAGTTAGCATTTAATTGTAAACTGTCTCCCTGAGGGTGGGGGATATAGTTCAGCTTCTAATACTAACTGTATCCAGAAAGGCATGGATATCGTTAGGAATTCTTAACTAACTGTGAACAGGATACAGATAGTGGGGATTTCATTCTAAACTGTGTGCCAGAGAGTGGGATATAGTTCAGCTTTTGTTCCTGTGGCCAGAAAAGTATGATTATAGTTATCTTTTCAAACCTGTGTCCAGGAGTGTTGCAATATTGCTCCACTTTTAATTCTATCTGTTCTTGGAGTTTCACTACTAGCCGTATCTAGACGTGTGGAAATACAGTTCAGCTTTTATTTTTGTGTTTGGGAGGGCCAGGATACAGTTAGTGTTTTATTCCAAACTGTGTCCCAGAGGGTAGGGATATAGTTCAGATTTTATTCCTAACTGTGTCCAGAAGGGAATGGATATAATTAGGATTTCATTCCAAACTGTGTCTGGGAGAGTATAGATGGTTCAGGTTTCATTACAAACTGTGTTCTGGAGGGTGGGGATATAGTTCAGCTTTTGATCTTAACTGTGTACAAAAAGTATGATTGTAGTTAGGTTGCCTTTCATGACTGTCCATGAGGGCGGGGATATTCCTTGGCTTTTAATTTTGTGTTTGGGAGGGCCAGGATACAGTTAGTGTTTTATTTCAAACTGCGTCCGGGAGGGTAGGGATATAGTTCAGATTTTATTCCTAACTGTGTCCAGAAGGGTATCGATATAATTAGTATTTCATTTCTAACTGTGTCTGGGAGAGTACAGATGGTTAGTGTTTCATTCCAAACTGTGCTCTGGAGGGTGGGGATATAGTTCAGCTTTTGATCTTAACTGTGTACAAAAAGTATGATTGTAGTTAGGTTGTCTTTCATGACTGTCCACGAGGGTGGGGATATTCCTTGGCTTTTAATCCTAACTGTAACTGAGACTTCACTTTGAGGTTTCACTACAAGAAGCATTCAGGAGGGTGGGGACATAGTTCTGCTTTTATTTCTGTGTCAGGGAAGGCACGGATACATTTAGCATTTAATCGCAATCTGTGCCCCAGAAGGTGGGGGATCTAGTTCAGCTTTTAATACTAACTGTATCCAGAAAGGCATGGATATCATTAGGAATTCTGAACTAACTACGACCAGGATACGGATAGTGAGGATTTCATTCCAAACTATGCGCTAGAGAGTGGGATATAGTTCAGCTTTTGTTCCTGTGGTCAGAAAAGTATGATTATAGTTATCTTTTCAAACCTGTGTCCAGGAGGGTTGCAATATTGCACTGCTTTTAATTCTATCTGACATTGGAGTTTCACAACTAGCTGTATCTAGACGGGTGGGCATATAGTTCAGCTTTTATTTTTCTGTTTGGGAGAGTAAGGATACAGTTAGTGTTCCATTCCGAACTGTGTCCCAGAGGGTAGGGATATAGTTCAGATTTTATTCATAACTGTGTCCAGAAGGGTATGGATATAATTAGGATTTCATTCCTAACTGTGTCTTGGAGAGTGTAGATGGTTAGGGTATCATTCAAAACTGTGTTCTGGAGGGTGGAAATATAGTTCAGCTTTTGATCTTAACTGTGTCCAAAAAAGTATGATTGTAGTTAGGTTGTCATTCATGACTGTCCATGCGGATGGGAATATTCCTTGGCTTTTAATCATAACTGTACTTGAGACTTCACTTTGAGGTTTCATTACAAGTATACAGGAGGGTGGGGACATAGTTCTGCTTTTATTTGTGTGTCAGGGAGGGTACGGATATAGTTAGCATTTAATTGCAAACTGTGTCCCCAAGGGTAGGAGAAATAGTTCAGCTTTTAATACTAACTGTGTCCAGAAAGGCATGGATATCGTTAGAAATTCTCAACTAACTGTGACCAGGATACAGATAGTGAGGATTTCATTCCAAACTGGGTCCCGGATGGTGGAGGATATACTTCAGCTTTTGTTCATCTTGCAAGAAAAGTATGATTATAGTTATCTTTTCAAACCTGTGTCCAGGAGTGTTGCAATATTGCACAGCTTTTAATTCTATTTGATCTTGGAGTTTCACAACTAGCTGTATCTAGACGGGTGGGCATATAGTTCAGCTTTTATTTTTCCCAGAGGGTAGGGATATAGTTCAGATTTTATTCCTGTGTCCAGAAGGGAATGGATATAATTAGGATTTCATTCCAAACTGTGTCTGGGAGAGTATAGATGGTTCAGGTTTCATTCCAAACTGTGTTCTGGAGGGTGGGGATATAGTTCAGCTTTTGATCTTAACTGTGTACAAAAAGTATGATTGTAGTTAGGTTGTCTTTCATGACTGTCCATGAGGGTGGGGATATTCCTTGGCTTTTATTTTTGTGTTTGGGAGGGCCAGGATACAGTTAGTGTTTTATTTCAAACTGTGTCCGGGAGGGTAGGGATATAGTTCAGATTTTATTCCTAACTGTGTCCAGAAGGGTATCGATATAATTAGTATTTCATTTCTAACTGTGTCTGGGAGAGTATAGATGGTTAGTGTTTCATTCCAAACTGTGCTCTGGAGGGTGGGGATATAGTTCAGCTTTTGATCTTAACTGTGTACAAAAAAGTATGATTGTAGTTAGGTTGTCTTTCATGACTGTCCATGAGGGTGGGGATATTCCTTGGTTTTTAATCCTAACTGTACTTGAGACTTCACTCTGAGGTTTCACTACAAAAAGTATACAGGAGGGTGGGGACATAGTTCTGGTTTTATTTCTATGTCAGGGAGGGCACGGAAACAGTTAGCATTTCATTGCAAACTATGTCCCAGAAGGTGGGGGATATAGTTCCGCGTTTAATACTAACTGTATCCACAAAGGCATGGATATCGTTAGGAATTCTCAACTAACTGTGACCAGGATACGGATAGTGAGGATTTCATTCCAAACTGGGTGCCAGATGGTGGGATATAGTTCAGCTTTTGTTCCTGTGGCCAGAAAAGTATGATTATAGTTGTCTTTTCAAACCTGTGTCCAGGAGGGTTGCAATATTGCTCAGCTTTTAATTCTATCTGACGTTGGAGTTTCACAACTAGATGTATCTAGACGAGTGGGAACATATTTCAGATTTTATTTTTGTGTTTGGGAGGGCGAGGACACAGTTAGTGTTTTATTCCAAACTGTGTCCCAAAGGGTAGGGATATAGTTCAGCTTTTATTCCTAACTGTGCCCGGAAGGGTATGGATATATTTAAGATTTCATTCCTAACTGTTTCTGGGAGAGTATAGATGGTTAGGGTTTCATTCCAAACTGGGCAGAGGGTGGGGATATATTTCAGCTTTTGTTCTTAACTGTTTCCAAAAAGTATGATTATAGTTAGGTTGTCATACACGACTATCCACGAGGGTGGGGATATTCATTGGCTTTTAATCCTAACTGTACTTAAGGTTTCACTTTGTGGTTTCACTACTAGAAGTGCCCAGGAGGGTGGGGACACATAGTTCTGCTTTTATTTCTGTGTTAGGGAGGGTACGGATATAGTTAGCATTTAATTGCAAAGTGTGTCCCGGAGGGTGGGGGATATAGTTCAGCTTTTAATACTAACTGTATCCCGAAAGGTATGGATATCCTTAGGAATTCTTAACTGTGACCAGGATACCGATAGTGAGGATTTCATTCCAAACTGTGTCCCGGATTGTGGGGGATATAGTTCAGCTTTTGTTCCTGTGGCAAGAAAAGTTTGATTGTAGTTATCTTGTCATACCTGTGTCCAGGAATGTTGCAATATTGCTCCACTTTTAATTCTATCTGTACTTGGAGTTTCACTACTAGCCATATCTAGACGTGTGGGAATACAGTTCAGCTTTTATTTTTGTGTTTGGGAGGGCCAGAATACAGTTAGTGTTTTATTTCAAACTGTGTCCCAGAAGGTAGGGATATAGTTCAGATTTTATTCATAACTGTGTCCAGAATGGTATGGATATATTAGGATTTCATTCCTAGCTGTGTCTGGGAGAGAACAGATGGTAAGGGTCTCATTCCAAAATGTGTTCTGGGGGGTGGGGATATAGCTCAGCTTTTGAACTTAACTGTGTCCAAAAAAGTATGATTACAGTTAGGTTGTCATACCTGACTGTCCATGAGGGTGGGGATATTCCTTGGCTTTTAATCCTAACTGTACCTGGGGTTTCACGTTGAGGTTTCACTACAAGAAGTATACAGGAAGGTGGGGACAAAGTTCTGCTTTTATTTCTGTGTCAGGGAGGGTATGGATATAGTTAGCATTTAATTGCAAACAGTGTCCCCAAAGGTGGGGGATATAGTTCAGCTTTTAATACTAACTGTATCCAGAAAGGCGTGGATATTGTTAGGAATTCTCAACTAACTGTGACCAGGATATGGATAGTGAGGATTTCATTCCAAACTGGGCCCCGGATGGTGGAGGATCTCGTTCAGCATTTGATCCTCTGGTACGAAAGGATGATTATAGTTATCTTTTCACACCTGAGTTCAGGAAGGTTGCAATATTGCTCAGCTTTTAATTCTATCTGCACTGGGGAGTTTCACTGCTAGCTGTATCAAGACGTGTGGGAATATAGTTCAGCTTTTATTTTTGTGTTTGGGAGGGCCAGGATACAATTAGTGTTTCTTTTCAAACTGTGTCCCAGAGGTTAGGGATATAGTTCAGATTTTATTCCTAACTATGTCCAGAAGGGTATGGATATAATTAGGATTTCATTCCTAGCTGTGTCTGGGAGAGTATAGATTGTTATGGTTTCATTCCAAACTGTGTTCTGAAGGGTGGGGATATAGTTCAGCTTTTGATTTTAACTGTGCCCAGAAAAGTATGATTATAGTTAGGTTGTCATACCCAACTGTCCATGAGGGTGGGAATATTCCTTGGATTTTAATCCTAACTGTACTTGAGGTTTCATTTTGAGGTTTCACTACTAGATGTGTCCACGAGGGTGGGGACATAGTTTTGATTTTATTTCTGTGTCGGGGAGGGTACAGATATAGTTAGCATTTAATTGTAAACTGTCTCACTGAGGGTGGGGGATATAGTTCAGCTTTTAATACCAACTGTATCCAGAAAGGCGTGGATATCGTTAGGAATTCTTAACTAACTGTGAACAGGATACAGATAGTGGGGATTTCATTCTAAACTGTGTGCCAGAGAGTGGGATATAGTCCCGCTTTTGTTCCTGTGACCAGAAAAGTATGATTATAGTTATCTTTTCAAACCTGTGTCCAGGAGTGTTGCAATATTGCTCCACTTTTAATTCTATCTGTACTTGGAGTTTCACTACTAGCCTTATCTGGACGTGTGGAAATACAGTTCAGCTTTTATTTTTGAGTTTGGGAGGGCCAGGATACAGTTGGTGTTTTATTCCAAACTGTGTCCCAGAGGGTAGGGATATAGTTCAGATTTTATTCCTAACTATGTCCAGAAGGGTATGGATATAATTAGGATTTCATTCCTAGCTGTGTCTGGGAGAGTATAGATTGTTATGGTTTCATTCCAAACTGTGTTCTGAAGGGTGGGGATATAGTTCAGCTTTTGATTTTAACTGTGCCCAGAAAAGTATGATTATAGTTAGGTTGTCATACCCAACTGTCCATGAGGGTGGGGATATTCCTTGGCTTTTAATCCTAACAGTACCTGGGGTTTCACGTTGAGGTTTCACTACAAGAAGTATACAGGAGGGTGGAGACAAAGTTCTGCTTTTATTTCTGTGTCAAGGAGGGTATGGATATAGTTAGCATTTAATTGCAAACAGTGTCCCCAAAGGTGGGGGATATAGTTTAGCTTTTAATACTAACTGTATCCAGAAAGGCGTGGATATCGTTAGGAATTCTCTACTAACTCTCACCAGGATATGGATAGTGAGGATTTCATTCCAAACAGGGCCCAGGATGGTGGAGGATCTCGTTCAGCATTTTATCCTCTGGCAAGAAAGGATGATTATAGTTATCTTTTCACACCTGAGTTCAGAAAGGTTGCAATATTGCTCAGCTTTTAATTCCATCTGTACTGGAGTTTCACTACTAGCTGTATCAAGACGTGTGGGAATATAGTTCAGCTTTTATTTTTGTGTTTGGGAGGGCCAGGATACAGTTAGTGTTTTATTTCAAACTGTGTCCCAGAGGGTAGGGATATAGTTCAGATCTTATTCCTAACTATGTCCAGATATGGATATAATTAGGATTTCATTCCTAGCTGTGTCTGGGAGAGTATAGATTGTTATGATTTCATTCCAAACTGTGTTCTGAAGGGTGGGGATATAGTTCAACTTTTGATCTTAACTGTGTCCAAAAAAGTATGATTGTAGTTAGGTTGTCATTCATGACTGTCCATGCGGATGGGGATATTCCTTGGCTTTTAATCATAACTGTACTTGAGACTTCCCTTTGAGGTTTCATTACAAGTATACAGGAGGGTGGGGACATAGTTCTGCTTTTATTTGTGTGTCAGGGAGGGTACGGATATAGTTAGCATTTAATTGCAAACTGTGTCCCCAAGGGTGGGAGATATAGTTCAGCTTTTAATACTAACTGTGTCCAGAAAGTCATGGATATCGTTAGGAATTCTCAACTAACTGTGACCAGGATACAGATAGTGAGGATTTCATTCCATACTGGGTCCCGGATGGTGGAGGATATACTTCAGCTTTTGTTCATCTTGCAAGAAAAGTATGATTATAGTTATCTTTTCAAACCTGTGTCCAGGAGTGTTGCAATATTGCTCAGCTTTTAATTCTATTTGATCTTGGAATTTCACAACTAGCTGTATCTAGACGGGTGGGCATATAGTTCAGCTTTTATTTTTCTGTTTGGGAGGGACAGGATACAGTTAGTGTTTTATTCCAAACTGTGTCCCAGAGGATAGGGATATAGTTCAGATTTTATTCCTAACTGTGTCCAGAAGGGGGAAATGGATAAAATTAGGATTTCATTCCAAACGGTGTCTGGGAGAGTATAGATGGTTCAGGTTTCATTCCAAACTGTGTTCTGGAGGGTGGGGATATAGTTCAGCTTTTGATCTTAACTGTGCCCAGAAAAGTATGATTATAGTTAGGTTGTCATACCCCAACTGTCCATGAGGGTGGGAATATTCCTTGGATTTTAATCCTAACTGTACTTGTGGTTTCATTTTGAGGTTCACTACTAGATGTGTCCACGAGGGTGGGGACATAGTTTTGATTTTATTTCTGTGTCGGGGACGGTACAGATATAGTTAGCATTTAATTGTAAACTGTCTCCCTGAGGGTGGGGGATATAGTTCAGCTTTTAATACTAACTGTATCCAGAAAGGCATGGATATCGTTAGGAATTCTTAACTAACTGTGAATAGGATACAGATAGTGGGGATTTCATTCTGAACTGTGTGCCAAAGAGTGGGATATAGTTCAGCTTTTGTTCCTGTGGCCAGAAAAGTATGATTATAGTTATCTTTTCAAACCTGTGTCCAGGAGTGTTGCAATATTGCTCCACTTTTAATTCTATCTGTACTTGGAGTTTCACTACTAGCCGTATCTAGACGTGTGGAAATACAGTTCAGCTTTTTTTGTGTTTGGGAGGGCCAGGATACAGTTAGTGTTTTATTCCAAACTGTGTCCCAGCGGGTAGGGATATAGTTCAGATTTTATTCCTAACTGTGTCCAGAAGGGAATGGATATAATTAGGATGTCATTCCAAACTGTGTCTGGGAGAGTATAGATGGTTCAGGTTTCATTCCAAACTGTGTTCTGGAGGGTGGGGATATAGTTCAGCTTTTGATCTTAACTGTGTACAAGAAGTATGATTGTAGTTAGGTTGTATTTCATGACTGTCCATGAGGGCGGGGATATTCCTTGGCTTTTATTTTTGTGTTTGGGAGGGCCAGGATACAGTTAGTGTTTTATTTCAAACTGTGTCCGGGGGGGGGGGGGGGGGGGGGGGTAGGGATATAGTTCAGATTTTATTCCTAACTGTGTCCAGAAGGGTATCGATATAATTAGTATTCCATTTCTAACTGTGTCTGGGAGAGTGTAGATGGTTAGTGTTTCATTCCAAACTGTGCTCTGGAGGGTGGGGATATAGTTCAGCTTTTGATCTTAACTGTGTACAAAAAGTATGATTGTAGTTAGGTTGTCTTTCATGACTGTCCATGAGGGTGGGGATATTCCTTGGCTATTAATCCTAACTGTACTTGAGACTTCACTTTGAGGTTTGACTACAAGAAGTATTCAGGAGGGCGGGGACATAGTTCTGCTTTTATTTCTGTGTCAGGGAGGGCACGGATACATTTAGCATTTAATCGCAATCTGTGTCCCAGAAGGTGGGGGATCTAGTTCAGCTTTTAATACTAACTGTATCCAGAAAAGCATGGATATCATTAGGAATTCTGAACTAACTATGACCAGGATACGGATAATGAGGGTTTCATTCCAAACTATGCACCAGAGAGTGGGATATAGTTCAGCTTTTGTTCCTGTGGTCAGAAAAGTATGATTATAGTTATCTTTTCGAACCTGTGTCCAGGAGGGTTGCAATATTGCACTGCTTTTAATTCTCTCTGACATTGGAGTTTCACAACTAGATGTATCTAGACGGGTGGGCATATAGTTCAGCTTTTATTTTTCTGTTTGGGAGTGTAAGGATACAGTTAGTGTTTCATTCCGAACTGTGTTCCAGAGGGTAGGGATATAGTTCAGATTTTATTGATAACTGTGTCCAGAAGGGTATGGATATAATTAGGATTTTATTCCTAACTGTGTCTTGGAGAGTGTAGATGGTTAGGGTATCATTCAAAACTGTGTTCTGGAGGGTGGAAATATAGTTCAGCTTTTGATCTTAACTGTGTCCAAAAAAGTATGATTGTAGTTAGGTTGTCATTCATGACTGTCCATGCGGATGGGGATATTCCTTGGCTTTTAATCATAACTGTACTTGAGACTTCACTTTGAGGTTTCATTACAAGTATACAGGAGGGTGGGGACATAGTTCTGCTTTTATTTGTGTGTCAGGGAGGGTACGGATATAGCTAGCATTTATTTGCAAACTGTGTCCCCAAGGGTGGGATATATAGTTCAGCTTTTAATACTAACTGTGTCCAGAAAGGCATGGATATCGTTAGGAATTCTCAACTAACTGTGACCAGGATACAGATAGTGAGGATTTCATTCCAAACTGGGTCCCGGATGGTGGAGGATATACTTCAGCTTTTGTTCATCTTGCAAGAAAAGTATGATTATAGTTATCTTTTCAAACCTGTGTCCAGGAGTGTTGCAATATTGCTCAGCTTTTAATTCTATTTGATCTTGGAGTTTCACAACTAGCTGTATATAGACAGGTGGGCATATAGTTCAGCTTTTATTTTTCTGTTTGGGAGGGTCAGGATACAGTTAGTGTTTTATTCCAAACTGTGTCCCAGAGGGTAGGGATATAGTTCAGATTTTATTCCTAACTGTGTCCAGAAGGGAATGGATATAATTAGGATTTCATTCCAAACTGTGTCTGGGAGAGTATAGATGGTTCAGGTTTCATTCCAAACTGTGTTCTGGAGGGTGGGGATATAGTTCAGCTTTTGATCTTAACTGTGTACAAAAAGTATGATTGTAGTTAGGTTGTTTTTCATGACTGTCCATGAGGGTGGGTATATTCCTTGCCTTTTATTTTTGTGTTTGGGAGGGCCAGGATACAGTTAGTGTTTTATTCCTAACTGTGTCCAGAAGGGTATTGATATAATTAGTATTTCATTTCTAACTGTGTCTGGGAGAGTATAGATGGTTAGTGTTTCATTCCAAACTGTGCTCTGGAGGGTGGGGATATAGTTCAGCTTTTGATCCTAACTGTGTACAAAAAATATGATTGTAGTTAGGTTGTCTTTCATGACTGTCCATGAGGGTGGGGATATTCCTTGGTTTTAATCCTAACTGTACTTGAGACTTCACTTTGAGGTTTCAGAACAAAAAGTAGACAGGAGGGTGGGGACATAGTTCTGGTTTTGTTTCTATGTTAGGGAGGGCACGGTTACAGTTAGCATTTAATTGCAAACTATGTCCCAGAACGTGGGGGATATAGTTCAGCGTTTAATACTAACTGTATCCAGAAAGGCATGGATATCATTAGGAATTCTGAACTAACTATGACCAGGATACGGATAGTGAGGGTTTCATTCCAAACTATGCACCAGAGAGTGGGATATAGTTCAGCTTTTGTTCCTGTGGTCAGAAAAGTATGATTATAGTTATCTTTTCAAACCTGTGTCCAGGAGGGTTGCAATATTGCACTGCTTTTAATTCTATCTGACATTGGAGTTTCACAACTAGCTGTATCTAGACGGGTGGGCATATAGTTCAGCTTTTATTTTTCTGTTTGGGAGGGTAAGGATACAGTTAGTGTTTCATTCCGAACTGTGTCCCAGAGGGTAGGGATATAGTTCAGATTTTATTCATAACTGTGTCCAGAAGGGTATGTATATAATTAGGATTTTATTCCTAACTGTGTCTTGGAGAATGTAGATGGTTAGGGTATCATTCAAAACTGTGTTCTGGAGGGTGGAAATATAGTTCAGCTTTTGATCTTAACTGTGTCCAAAAAAGTATGATTGTAGTTAGGTTGTCATTCATGACTGTCCATGCGGATGGGGATATTCCTTGGCTTTTAATCATAGCTGTACTTGAGACTTCACTTTGAGGTTTCATTACAAGTATACAGGAGGGTGGGGACATAGTTCTGCTTTTATTTGTGTGTCAGGGAGGGTACGGATACAGTTAGCATTTAATTGCAAACTGTGTCCCCAAGGGTGGGATATATAGTTCAGCTTTTAATACTAACTGTGTCCAGAAAGGCATGGATATCGTTAGGAATTCTCAACTAACTGTGACCAGGATACAGATAGTGAGGATTTCATTCCAAACTGGGTCCCGGATGGTGGAGGATATACTTCAGCTTTTGTTCATCTTGCAAGAATAGTATGATTATAGTTATCTTTTCAAACCTGTGTCCAGCAGTGTTGCAATATTGCTCAGCATTTAATTCTATTTGATCTTGGAGTTTCACTACTAGCTGTATATAGACAGGTGGGCATATAGTTCAGCTTTTATTTTTCGGTTTGTGAGGGCCAGGATACAGTTAGTGTTTTATTCCAAACTGTGTCCCAGAGGGTAGGGATATAGTTCAGATTCCATTCCTAACTGTGTCCAGAAGGGAATGGATATAATTAGGATTTCATTCCAAACTGTGTCTGGGAGAGTATAGATGGTTCAGGTTTCATTCCAAACTGTGTTCTGGAGGGTGGGGATATAGTTCAGCTTTTGATCTTAACTGTGTACAAGAAGTATGATTGTAGTTAGGTTGTATTTCATGACTGTCCATGAGGGCGGGGATATTCCTTGGCTTTTATTTTTGTGTTTGGGAGGGCCAGGATACAGTTAGTGTTTTATTTCAAACTGTGTCCGGGAGGGTAGGGATATAGTTCAGATTTTATTCCTAACTGTGTCCAGAAGGGTATCGATATAATTAGTATTTCATTTCTAACTGTGTCTGGGAGAGTATAGATGGTTAGTGTTTCATTCCAAACTGTGCTCTGGAGGGTGGGGATATAGTTCAGCTTTTGATCTTAACTGTGTACAAAAAGTATGATTGTAGTTAGGTTGTCTTTCATGACTGTCCATGAGGGTGGGGATATTCCTTGGCTATTAATCCTAACTGTACTTGAGACTTCACTTTGAGGTTTGACTACAAGAAGTATTCAGGAGTGTGGGGACATAGTTCTGCTTTTATTTCTGTGTCAGGGAGGGCACGGATACATTTAGCATTTAATCGCAATCTGTGTCCCAGAAGGTGGGGGATCTAGTTCAGCTTTCAATACTAACTGTATCCAGAAAGGCATGGATATCATTAGGAATTCTGAACTAACTATGACCAGGATACGGATAATGAGGGTTTCATTCCAAACTATGCACCAGAGAGTGGGATATAGTTCAGCTTTTATTCCTGTGGTCAGAAAAGTATGATTATAGTTATCTTTTCGAACCTGTGTCCAGGAGGGTTGCAATATTGCACTGCTTTTAATTCTCTCTGACATTGGAGTTTCACAACTAGCTGTATCTAGACGGGTGGGCATATAGTTCAGCTTTTATTTTTCTGTTTGGGAGTGTAAGGATACAGTTAGTGTTTCATTCCGAACTGTGTTCCAGAGGGTAGGGATATAGTTCAGATTTTATTGATAACTGTGTCCAGAAGGGTATGGATATAATTAGGATTTTATTCCTAACTGTGTCTTGGAGAGTGTAGATGGTTAGGGTATCATTCAAAACTGTGTTCTGGAGGGTGGAAATATAGTTCAGCTTTTGATCTTAACTGTGTCCAAAAAAGTATGATTGTAGTTAGGTTGTCATTCATGACTGTCCATGCGGATGGGGATATTCCTTGGCTTTTAATCATAACTGTACTTGAGACTTCACTTTGAGGTTTCATTACAAGTATACAGGAGGGTGGGGACATAGTTCTGCTTTTATTTGTGTGTCAGGGAGGGTACGGATATAGTTAGCATTTAATTGCAAACTGTGTCCCCAAGGGTAGGAGAAATAGTTCAGCTTTTAATACTAACTGTGTCCAGAAAGGCATGGATATCGTTAGAAATTCTCAACTAACTGTGACCAGGATACAGATAGTGAGGATTTCATTCCAAACTGGGTCCCGGATGGTGGAGGATATACTTCAGCTTTTGTTCATCTTGCAAGAAAAGTATGATTATAGTTATCTTTTCAAACCTGTGTCCAGGAGTGTTGCAATATTGCACAGCTTTTAATTCTATTTGATCTTGGAGTTTCACAACTAGCTGTATCTAGACGGGTGGGCATATAGTTCAGCTTTTATTTTTCCCAGAGGGTAGGGATATAGTTCAGATTTTATTCCTGTGTCCAGAAGGGAATGGATATAATTAGGATTTCATTCCAAACTGTGTCTGGGAGAGTATAGATGGTTCAGGTTTCATTCCAAACTGTGTTCTGGAGGGTGGGGATATAGTTCAGCTTTTGATCTTAACTGTGTACAAAAAGTATGATTGTAGTTAGGTTGTCTTTCATGACTGTCCATGAGGGTGGGGATATTCCTTGGCTTTTATTTTTGTGTTTGGGAGGGCCAGGATACAGTTAGTGTTTTATTTCAAACTGTGTCCGGGAGGGTAGGGATATAGTTCAGATTTTATTCCTAACTGTGTCCAGAAGGGTATCGATATAATTAGTATTTCATTTCTAACTGTGTCTGGGAGAGTATAGCTGGTTAGTGTTTCATTCCAAACTGTGCTCTGGAGGGTGGGGATATAGTTCAGCTTTTGATCTTAACTGTGTACAAAAAAGTATGATTGTAGTTAGGTTGTCTTTCATGACTGTCCATGAGGGTGGGGATATTCCTTGGTTTTTAATCCTAACTGTACTTGAGACTTCACTCTGAGGTTTCACTACAAAAAGTATACAGGAGGGTGGGGACATAGTTCTGGTTTTATTTCTATGTCAGGGAGGGCACGGAAACAGTTAGCATTTAATTGCAAACTATGTCCCAGAAGGTGGGGGATATAGTTCCGCGTTTAATACTAACTGTATCCACAAAGGCATGGATATCGTTAGGAATTCTCAACTAACTGTGACCAGGATACGGATAGTGAGGATTTCATTCCAAACTGGGTGCCAGATGGTGGGATATAGTTCAGCTTTTGTTCCTGTGGCCAGAAAAGTATGATTATAGTTGTCTTTTCAAACCTGTGTCCAGGAGGGTTGCAATATTGCTCAGCTTTTAATTCTATCTGACGTTGGAGTTTCACAACTAGATGTATCTAGACGAGTGGGAACATATTTCAGATTTTATTTTTGTGTTTGGGAGGGTGAGGACACAGTTAGTGTTTTATTCCAAACTGTGTCCCAAAGGGTAGGGATATAGTTCAGCTTTTATTCCTAACTGTGCCCGGAAGGGTATGGATATATTTAAGATTTCATTCCTAACTGTTTCTGGGAGAGTATAGATGGTTAGGGTTTCATTCCAAACTGGGCAGAGGGTGGGGATATATTTCAGCTTTTGTTCTTAACTGTTTCCAAAAAGTATGATTATAGTTAGGTTGTCATACACGACTATCCACGAGGGTGGGGATATTCATTGGCTTTTAATCCTGACTGTACTTAAGGTTTCACTTTGAGGTTTCACTACTAGAAGTGCCCAGGAGGGTGGGGACACATAGTTCTGCTTTTATTTCTGTGTTAGGGAGGGTACGGATATAGTTAGCATTTAATTGCAAAGTGTGTCCCGGAGGGTGGGGGATATAGTTCAGCTTTTAATACTAACTGTATCCCGAAAGGTATGGATATCCTTAGGAATTCTTAACTGTGACCAGGATACCGATAGTGAGGATTTCATTCCAAACTGTGTCCCGGATTGTGGGGGATATAGTTCAGCTTTTGTTCCTGTGGCAAGAAAAGTTTGATTGTAGTTATCTTGTCATACCTGTGTCCAGGAATGTTGCAATATTGCTCCACTTTTAATTCTATCTGTACTTGGAGTTTCACTACTAGCCGTATCTAGACGTGTGGGAATACAGTTCAGCTTTTATTTTTGTGTTTGGGAGGGCCAGAATACAGTTAGTGTTTTATTTCAAACTGTGTCCAAGAAGGTAGGGATATAGTTCAGATTTTATTCCTAACTGTGTCCAGAATGGTATGGATATATTAGGATTTCATTCCTAGCTGTGTCTGGGAGAGAACAGATGGTAAGGGTCTCATTCCAAAATGTGTTCTGGGGGGTGGGGATATAGCTCAGCTTTTGAACTTAACTGTGTCCAAAAAAGTATGATTACAGTTAGGTTGTCATACCTGACTGTCCATGAGGGTGGGGATATTCCTTGGCTTTTAATCCTAACTGTACCTGGGGTTTCACGTTGAGGTTTCACTACAAGAAGTATACAGGAAGGTGGGGACAAAGTTCTGCTTTTATTTCTGTGTCAGGGAGGGTATGGATATAGTTAGCATTTAATTGCAAACAGTGTCCCCAAAGGTGGGGGATATAGTTCAGCTTTTAATACTAACTGTATCCAGAAAGACGTGGATATTGTTAGGAATTCTCAACTAACTGTGACCAGGATATGGATAGTGAGGATTTCATTCCAAACTGGGCCCCGGATGGTGGAGGATCTCGTTCAGCATTTGATCCTCTGGTACGAAAGGATGATTATAGTTATCTTTTCACACCTGAGTTCAGGAAGGTTGCAATATTGCTCAGCTTTTAATTCTATCTGCACTGGGGAGTTTCACTGCTAGCTGTATCAAGACGTGTGGGAATATAGTTCAGCTTTTATTTTTGTGTTTGGGAGGGCCAGGATACAATTAGTGTTTCTTTTCAAACTGTGTCCCAGAGGTTAGGGATATAGTTCAGATTTTATTCCTAACTATGTCCAGAAGGGTATGGATATAATTAGGATTTCATTCCTAGCTGTGTCTGGGAGAGTATAGATTGTTATGGTTTCATTCCAAACTGTGTTCTGAAGGGTGGGGATATAGTTCAGCTTTTGATTTTAACTGTGCCCAGAAAAGTATGATTATAGTTAGGTTGTCATACCCAACTGTCCATGAGGGTGGGAATATTCCTTGGATTTTAATCCTAACTGTACTTGAGGTTTCATTTTGAGGTTTCACTACTAGATGTGTCCACGAGGGTGGGGACATAGTTTTGATTTTATTTCTGTGTCGGGGAGGGTACAGATATAGTTAGCATTTAATTGTAAACTGTCTCACTGAGGGTGGGGGATATAGTTCAGCTTTTAATACCAACTGTATCCAGAAAGGCGTGGATATCGTTAGGAATTCTTAACTAACTGTGAACAGGATACAGATAGTGGGGATTTCATTCTAAACTGTGTGCCAGAGAGTGGGATATAGTCCCGCTTTTGTTCCTGTGACCAGAAAAGTATGATTATAGTTATCTTTTCAAACCTGTGTCCAGGAGTGTTGCAATATTGCTCCACTTTTAATTCTATCTGTACTTGGAGTTTCACTACTAGCCTTATCTGGACGTGTGGAAATACAGTTCAGCTTTTATTTTTGAGTTTGGGAGGGCCAGGATACAGTTGGTGTTTTATTCCAAACTGTGTCCCAGAGGGTAGGGATATAGTTCAGATTTTATTCCTAACTATGTCCAGAAGGGTATGGATATAATTAGGATTTCATTCCTAGCTGTGTCTGGGAGAGTATAGATTGTTATGGTTTCATTCCAAACTGTGTTCTGAAGGGTGGGGATATAGTTCAGCTTTTGATTTTAACTGTGCCCAGAAAAGTATGATTATAGTTAGGTTGTCATACCCAACTGTCCATGAGGGTGGGGATATTCCTTGGCTTTTAATCCTAACAGTACCTGGGGTTTCACGTTGAGGTTTCACTACAAGAAGTATACAGGAGGGTGGAGACAAAGTTCTGCTTTTATTTCTGTGTCAAGGAGGGTATGGATATAGTTAGCATTTAATTGCAAACAGTGTCCCCAAAGGTGGGGGATATAGTTTAGCTTTTAATACTAACTGTATCCAGAAAGGCGTGGATATCGTTAGGAATTCTCTACTAACTCTCACCAGGATATGGATAGTGAGGATTTCATTCCAAACAGGGCCCAGGATGGTGGAGGATCTCGTTCAGCATTTTATCCTCTGGCAAGAAAGGATGATTATAGTTATCTTTTCACACCTGAGTTCAGAAAGGTTGCAATATTGCTCAGCTTTTAATTCCATCTGTACTGGAGTTTCACTACTAGCTGTATCAAGACGTGTGGGAATATAGTTCAGCTTTTATTTTTGTGTTTGGGAGGGCCAGGATACAGTTAGTGTTTTATTTCAAACTGTGTCCCAGAGGGTAGGGATATAGTTCAGATCTTATTCCTAACTATGTCCAGAAGGGTATGGATATAATTAGGATTTCATTCCTAGCTGTGTCTGGGAGAGTATAGATTGTTATGATTTCATTCCAAACTGTGTTCTGAAGGGTGGGGATATAGTTCAACTTTTGATCTTAACTGTGTCCAAAAAAGTATGATTGTAGTTAGGTTGTCATTCATGACTGTCCATGCGGATGGGGATATTCCTTGGCTTTTAATCATAACTGTACTTGAGACTTCCCTTTGAGGTTTCATTACAAGTATACAGGAGGGTGGGGACATAGTTCTGCTTTTATTTGTGTGTCAGGGAGGGTACGGATATAGTTAGCATTTAATTGCAAACTGTGTCCCCAAGGGTGGGAGATATAGTTCAGCTTTTAATACTAACTGTGTCCAGAAAGTCATGGATATCGTTAGGAATTCTCAACTAACTGTGACCAGGATACAGATAGTGAGGATTTCATTCCATACTGGGTCCCGGATGGTGGAGGATATACTTCAGCTTTTGTTCATCTTGCAAGAAAAGTATGATTATAGTTATCTTTTCAAACCTGTGTCCAGGAGTGTTGCAATATTGCTCAGCTTTTAATTCTATTTGATCTTGGAATTTCACAACTAGCTGTATCTAGACGGGTGGGCATATAGTTCAGCTTTTATTTTTCTGTTTGGGAGGGACAGGATACAGTTAGTGTTTTATTCCAAACTGTGTCCCAGAGGATAGGGATATAGTTCAGATTTTATTCCTAACTGTGTCCAGAAGGGAATGGATAAAATTAGGATTTCATTCCAAACGGTGTCTGGGAGAGTATAGATGGTTCAGGTTTCATTCCAAACTGTGTTCTGGAGGGTGGGGATATAGTTCAGCTTTTGATCTTAACTGTGCCCAGAAAAGTATGATTATAGTTAGGTTGTCATACCCAACTGTCCATGAGGGTGGGAATATTCCTTGGATTTTAATCCTAACTGTACTTGTGGTTTCATTTTGAGGTTCACTACTAGATGTGTCCACGAGGGTGGGGACATAGTTTTGATTTTATTTCTGTGTCGGGGACGGTACAGATATAGTTAGCATTTAATTGTAAACTGTCTCCCTGAGGGTGGGGGATATAGTTCAGCTTTTAATACTAACTGTATCCAGAAAGGCATGGATATCGTTAGGAATTCTTAACTAACTGTGAACAGGATACAGATAGTGGGGATTTCATTCTGAACTGTGTGCCAAAGAGTGGGATATAGTTCAGCTTTTGTTCCTGTGGCCAGAAAAGTATGATTATAGTTATCTTTTCAAACCTGTGTCCAGGAGTGTTGCAATATTGCTCCACTTTTAATTCTATCTGTACTTGGAGTTTCACTACTAGCCGTATCTAGACGTGTGGAAATACAGTTCAGCTTTTTTTGTGTTTGGGAGGGCCAGGATACAGTTAGTGTTTTATTCCAAACTGTGTCCCAGCGGGTAGGGATATAGTTCAGATTTTATTCCTAACTGTGTCCAGAAGGGAATGGATATAATTAGGATGTCATTCCAAACTGTGTCTGGGAGAGTATAGATGGTTCAGGTTTCATTCCAAACTGTGTTCTGGAGGGTGGGGATATAGTTCAGCTTTTGATCTTAACTGTGTACAAGAAGTATGATTGTAGTTAGGTTGTATTTCATGACTGTCCATGAGGGCGGGGATATTCCTTGGCTTTTATTTTTGTGTTTGGGAGGGCCAGGATACAGTTAGTGTTTTATTTCAAACTGTGTCCGGGGGGGGGGGGGGGGGGGGGGGTAGGGATATAGTTCAGATTTTATTCCTAACTGTGTCCAGAAGGGTATCGATATAATTAGTATTCCATTTCTAACTGTGTCTGGGAGAGTGTAGATGGTTAGTGTTTCATTCCAAACTGTGCTCTGGAGGGTGGGGATATAGTTCAGCTTTTGATCTTAACTGTGTACAAAAAGTATGATTGTAGTTAGGTTGTCTTTCATGACTGTCCATGAGGGTGGGGATATTCCTTGGCTATTAATCCTAACTGTACTTGAGACTTCACTTTGAGGTTTGACTACAAGAAGTATTCAGGAGGGCGGGGACATAGTTCTGCTTTTATTTCTGTGTCAGGGAGGGCACGGATACATTTAGCATTTAATCGCAATCTGTGTCCCAGAAGGTGGGGGATCTAGTTCAGCTTTTAATACTAACTGTATCCAGAAAAGCATGGATATCATTAGGAATTCTGAACTAACTATGACCAGGATACGGATAATGAGGGTTTCATTCCAAACTATGCACCAGAGAGTGGGATATAGTTCAGCTTTTGTTCCTGTGGTCAGAAAAGTATGATTATAGTTATCTTTTCGAACCTGTGTCCAGGAGGGTTGCAATATTGCACTGCTTTTAATTCTCTCTGACATTGGAGTTTCACAACTAGATGTATCTAGACGGGTGGGCATATAGTTCAGCTTTTATTTTTCTGTTTGGGAGTGTAAGGATACAGTTAGTGTTTCATTCCGAACTGTGTTCCAGAGGGTAGGGATATAGTTCAGATTTTATTGATAACTGTGTCCAGAAGGGTATGGATATAATTAGGATTTTATTCCTAACTGTGTCTTGGAGAGTGTAGATGGTTAGGGTATCATTCAAAACTGTGTTCTGGAGGGTGGAAATATAGTTCAGCTTTTGATCTTAACTGTGTCCAAAAAAGTATGATTGTAGTTAGGTTGTCATTCATGACTGTCCATGCGGATGGGGATATTCCTTGGCTTTTAATCATAACTGTACTTGAGACTTCACTTTGAGGTTTCATTACAAGTATACAGGAGGGTGGGGACATAGTTCTGCTTTTATTTGTGTGTCAGGGAGGGTACGGATATAGCTAGCATTTATTTGCAAACTGTGTCCCCAAGGGTGGGATATATAGTTCAGCTTTTAATACTAACTGTGTCCAGAAAGGCATGGATATCGTTAGGAATTCTCAACTAACTGTGACCAGGATACAGATAGTGAGGATTTCATTCCAAACTGGGTCCCGGATGGTGGAGGATATACTTCAGCTTTTGTTCATCTTGCAAGAAAAGTATGATTATAGTTATCTTTTCAAACCTGTGTCCAGGAGTGTTGCAATATTGCTCAGCTTTTAATTCTATTTGATCTTGGAGTTTCACAACTAGCTGTATATAGACAGGTGGGCATATAGTTCAGCTTTTATTTTTCTGTTTGGGAGGGCCAGGATACAGTTAGTGTTTTATTCCAAACTGTGTCCCAGAGGGTAGGGATATAGTTCAGATTTTATTCCTAACTGTGTCCAGAAGGGAATGGATATAATTAGGATTTCATTCCAAACTGTGTCTGGGAGAGTATAGATGGTTCAGGTTTCATTCCAAACTGTGTTCTGGAGGGTGGGGATATAGTTCAGCTTTTGATCTTAACTGTGTACAAAAAGTATGATTGTAGTTAGGTTGTTTTTCATGACTGTCCATGAGGGTGGGTATATTCCTTGCCTTTTATTTTTGTGTTTGGGAGGGCCAGGATACAGTTAGTGTTTTATTCCTAACTGTGTCCAGAAGGGTATTGATATAATTAGTATTTCATTTCTAACTGTGTCTGGGAGAGTATAGATGGTTAGTGTTTCATTCCAAACTGTGCTCTGGAGGGTGGGGATATAGTTCAGCTTTTGATCCTAACTGTGTACAAAAAATATGATTGTAGTTAGGTTGTCTTTCATGACTGTCCATGAGGGTGGGGATATTCCTTGGTTTTAATCCTAACTGTACTTGAGACTTCACTTTGAGGTTTCAGAACAAAAAGTAGACAGGAGGGTGGGGACATAGTTCTGGTTTTGTTTCTATGTTAGGGAGGGCACGGTTACAGTTAGCATTTAATTGCAAACTATGTCCCAGAACGTGGGGGATATAGTTCAGCGTTTAATACTAACTGTATCCAGAAAGGCATGGATATCATTAGGAATTCTGAACTAACTATGACCAGGATACGGATAGTGAGGGTTTCATTCCAAACTATGCACCAGAGAGGGGGATATAGTTCAGCTTTTGTTCCTGTGGTCAGAAAAGTATGATTATAGTTATCTTTTCAAACATGTGTCCAGGAGGGTTGCAATATTGCACTGCTTTTAATTCTATCTGACATTGGAGTTTCACAACTAGCTGTATCTAGACGGGTGGGCATATAGTTCAGCTTTTATTTTTCGGTTCGTGAGGGCCAGGATACAGTTAGTGTTTTATTCCAAACTGTGTCCCAGAGGGTAGGGATATAGTTCAGATTTCATTCCTAACTGTGTCCAGAAGGGAATGGATATAATTAGGATTTCATTCCAAACTGTGTCTGGGAGAGTATAGATGGTTCAGGTTTCATTCCAAACTGTGTTCTGGAGGGTGGGGATATAGTTCAGCTTTTGATCTTAACTGTGTACAAGAAGTATGATTGTAGTTAGGTTGTATTTCATGACTGTCCATGAGGGCGGGGATATTCCTTGGCTTTTATTTTTGTGTTTGGGAGGGCCAGGATACAGTTAGTGTTTTATTTCAAACTGTGTCCGGGAGGGTAGGGATATAGTTCAGATTTTATTCCTAACTGTGTCCAGAAGGGTATCGATATAATTAGTATTTCATTTCTAACTGTGTCTGGGAGAGTATAGATGGTTAGTGTTTCATTCCAAACTGTGCTCTGGAGGGTGGGGATATAGTTCAGCTTTTGATCTTAACTGTGTACAAAAAGTATGATTGTAGTTAGGTTGTCTTTCATGACTGTCCATGAGGGTGGGGATATTCCTTGGCTATTAATCCTAACTGTACTTGAGACTTCACTTTGAGGTTTGACTACAAGAAGTATTCAGGAGTGTGGGGACATAGTTCTGCTTTTATTTCTGTGTCAGGGAGGGCACGGATACATTTAGCATTTAATCGCAATCTGTGTCCCAGAAGGTGGGGGATCTAGTTCAGCTTTCAATACTAACTGTATCCAGAAAGGCATGGATATCATTAGGAATTCTGAACTAACTATGACCAGGATACGGATAATGAGGGTTTCATTCCAAACTATGCACCAGAGAGTGGGATATAGTTCAGCTTTTATTCCTGTGGTCAGAAAAGTATGATTATAGTTATCTTTTCGAACCTGTGTCCAGGAGGGTTGCAATATTGCACTGCTTTTAATTCTCTCTGACATTGGAGTTTCACAACTAGCTGTATCTAGACGGGTGGGCATATAGTTCAGCTTTTATTTTTCTGTTTGGGAGTGTAAGGATACAGTTAGTGTTTCATTCCGAACTGTGTTCCAGAGGGTAGGGATATAGTTCAGATTTTATTGATAACTGTGTCCAGAAGGGTATGGATATAATTAGGATTTTATTCCTAACTGTGTCTTGGAGAGTGTAGATGGTTAGGGTATCATTCAAAACTGTGTTCTGGAGGGTGGAAATATAGTTCAGCTTTTGATCTTAACTGTGTCCAAAAAAGTATGATTGTAGTTAGGTTGTCATTCATGACTGTCCATGCGGATGGGGATATTCCTTGGCTTTTAATCATAACTGTACTTGAGACTTCACTTTGAGGTTTCATTACAAGTATACAGGAGGGTGGGGACATAGTTCTGCTTTTATTTGTGTGTCAGGGAGGGTACGGATATAGCTAGCATTTATTTGCAAACTGTGTCCCCAAGGGTGGGATATATAGTTCAGCTTTTAATACTAACTGTGTCCAGAAAGGCATGGATATCGTTAGGAATTCTCAACTAACTGTGACCAGGATACAGATAGTGAGGATTTCATTCCAAACTGGGTCCCGGATGGTGGAGGATATACTTCAGCTTTTGTTCATCTTGCAAGAAAAGTATGATTATAGTTATCTTTTCAAACCTGTGTCCAGGAGTGTTGCAATATTGCTCAGCTTTTAATTCTATCTGATCTTGGAGTTTCACAACTAGCTGTATATAGACAGGTGGGCATATAGTTCAGCTTTTATTTTTCTGTTTGTGAGGGCCAGGATACAGTTAGTGTTTTTTTTCCAAACTGTGTCCCAGAGGGTAGGGATATAGTTCAGATTTTATTCCTAACTGTGTCCAGAAGGGATTGGATATAATTAGGATTTCATTCCAAACTGTGTCTGGGAGAGTATAGATGGTTCAGGTTTCATTCCAAACTGTGTTTTGGAGGGTGGGGATATAGTTCAGCTTTTGATTTTAACTGTGCCCAGAAAAGTATGATTATAGTTAGGTTGTCATACCCAACTGTCCATGAGGGTGGGAATATTCCTTGGATTTTAATCCTAACTGTACTTGAGGTTTCATTTTGAGGTTTCACTACTAGATGTGTCCACGAGGGTGGAGACATAGTTTTGATTTTATTTCTGTGTCGGTGAGGGTACAGATATAGTTAGCATTTAATTGTAAACTGTCACCCTGAGGGTGGGGGATATAGTTCAGCTTTTAATACTAACTGTATCCAGAAAGGCATGGATATCGTTAGGAATTCTTAACTAACTGTGAACAGGATACAGATAGTGGGGATTTCATTCTAAACTGTGTGCCAGAGAGCGGGATATAGTTCAGCTTTTGTTCCTGTGGCCAGAAAAGTATGATTATAGTTGTCTTTTCAAACCTGTGTCCAGGAGTGTTGCAATATTGCTCCACTTTTAATTCTATCTGTACTTGGAGTTTCACTACTAGCCGTATCTAGACGTGTGGAAATACAGTTCAGCTTTTATTTTTGTGTTCGGGAGGGCCAGGATACAGTTAGTGTTTTATTCCAAACTGTGTCCCAGAGGGTAGGGATATAGTTGAGATTTTATTCCTAACTGTGTCCAGAAGGGAATGGATATAATTAGGATTTGATTCCAAACTGTGTCTGGGAGAGTATAGATGGTTCAGGTTTCATTCCAAACTGTGTTCTGGAGGGTGGGGATATAGTTCAGCTTTTGATCTTAACTGGGTACAAAAAGTATGATTGTAGTTAGGTTGTCTTTCATGACTGTCCATGAGGGCGGGGATATTCCTTGGCTTTTATTTTTGTGTTTGGGAGGGCCAGGATACAGTTAGTGTTTTATTTCAAACTGTGTCCGGGAGGGTAGGGATATAGTTCAGATTTTATTCCTAACTGTGTCCAGAAGGGTATCGATATAATTAGTATTTCATTTCTAACTGTGTCTGGGAGAGTATAGATGGTTAGTGTTTCATTCCAAACTGTGCTCTGGAGGGTGGGGATATAGTTCAGCTTTGATCTAAACTGTGTACAAAAAGTATGATTATAGTTAGGTTGTCTTTCATGACTGTCCATGAGGGTGGGGATATTCCTTGGCTTTTAATCGTAACTGTACTTGAGACTTCACTTTGAGGTTTGACTACAAGAAGTATTCAGGAGGGTGGGGACATAGTTCTCCTTTTATTTCTGTGTCAGGGAGGGCACGGATACAGTTAGAATTTAATCGCAAACTATGTCCCAGAACGTGGGGGATATACTTCAGCGTTTAATACTAACTGTATCCAGAAAGGCATGGATATCGTTAGGAATTCTCAACTAATTGTGACCAGGATACGGATAGTGAGGATTTCATTCCAAACTGGGTGCCAGATGGTGGGATATAGTTCAGCTTTTGTTCCTGTGGCCAGAAAAGTATGATCATAGTTGTCTTTTCAAACCTGTGTCCAAGAGGGTTGCAATATTGCTCATCTTTTAATTCTATCTGACCTTGAAGTTTCACAACTAGATGTATCTAGATGGGTGGGAATATATTTCAGATTTTATTTTTGTGTTTGGGAGGGCGAGGACACAGTTAGTGTTTTATTCCAAACTGTGTCCCAAAGGGTAGGGATATAGTTCAGCTTTTATTCCTAACTGTGCCCGGAAGGGTATGGATATATTTAAGATTTCATTCCTAACTGTTTCTGGGAGAGTATAGATGGTTAGGGTTTCATTCCAAACTGGGCAGAGGGTGGGGATATATTTCAGCTTTTGTTCTTAACTGTTTCCGATAAGTATGAGTATAGTTAGGTTGTCATACACGACTATCCACGAGGGTGGGGATATTCCTTGGCTTTTAATCCTAACTGTACTTAAGGTTTCACATCGAGGTTTCACTACTAGAAGTGCCCAGGAGGGTGGGGACACATAGTTCTGCTTTTATTTCTGGTTAGGGAGGGTACGGATATAGTTAGCATTTAATTGCAAACTGTGTCCCCAAGGGTGGGATATATAGTTCAGCTTTTAATACTAACTGTGTCCAGAAAGGCATGGATATCGTTAGGAATTCTCAACTAACTGTGACCAGGACACAGATAGTGAGGATTTCATTCCAAACTGGGTGCCGGATGGTGGAGGATATAGTTCAGCTTTTGTTCATCTTGCAAGAAAAGTATGATTATAGTTATCTTTTCAAACCTGTGTCCAGGAGTGTTGCAATATTGCTCAGCTTTTAATTCTATTTGATCTTGGAGTTTCACAACTAGCTGTATCTAGACGGGTGGGCATATAGTTCAGCTTTTATTTTTCTGTTTGGGAGGGCCAGGATACAGTTAGTGTTTTATTCCAAACTGTGTCCCAGAGGGTAGGGATATAGTTCAGATTTTATTCCTAACTGTGTCCAGAAGGGAATGGATATAATTAGGATTTCATTCCAAACTGTGTCTGGGAGAGTATAGATGGTTCAGGTTTCATTCCAAACTGTGTTCTGGAGGGTGGGGATATAGTTCAGCTTTTGATGTTAACTGTGTACAAAAAGTATGATTGTAGTTAGGTTGTTTTTCATGACTGTCCATGAGGGTGGGTATATTCCTTGACTTTTATTTTTGTGTTTGGGAGGGCCAGGATACAGTTAGTGTTTTATTCCTAACTGTGTCCAGAAGGGTATTGATATAATTAGTATTTCATTTTTAACTGTGTCTGGGAGAGTATAGATGGTAAGTGTTTCATTCCAAACTGTGCTCAGGAGGGTGGGGATATAGTTCAGCTTTTGATCCTGTGTACAAAAAATATGATTGTAGTTAGGTTGTCTTTCATGACTGTCCATGAGGGTGGGGATATTCCTTCGCTTTTAATCCTAACTGTACTTGAGACTTCACTTTGACGTTTCACTACAAAAAGTAGACAGGAGGGTGGGGACATTGTTCTGGTTTTATTTCCATGTTATGGAGGGCACGGTTACAGTTAGCATTTAATCGCAAACTATGTCCCAGAACGTGGGGGATATAGTTCAGCGTTTAATACTAACTGTATCCAGAAAGGCATGGATATCATTAGGAATTCTGAACTAACTATGACCAGGATACGGATAGTGAGGGTTTCATTCCAAACTATGCACCAGAGAGTGGGATATAGTTCAGCTTTTGTTCCTGTGGTCAGAAAAGTATGATTATAGTTATCTTTTCAAACCTGTGTCCAGGAGGGTTGCAATATTGCACTGCTTTTAATTCTATCTGACATTGGAGTTTCACAACTAGCTGTATCTAGACGGGTGGGCATATAGTTCAGCTTTTATTTTTCTGTTTGGGAGGGTAAGGATACAGTTAGTGTTTCATTCCGAACTGTGTCCCAGAGGGTAGGGATATAGTTCAGATTTTATTCATAACTGTGTCCAGAAGGGTATGGATATAATTAGGATTTTATTCCTAACTGTGTCTTGGAGAATGTAGATGGTTAGGGTATCATTCAAAACTGTGTTCTGGAGGGTGGAAATATAGTTCAGCTTTTGATCTTAACTGTGTCCAAAAAAGTATGATTGTAGTTAGGTTGTCATTCATGACTGTCCATGCGGATGGGGATATTCCTTGGCTTTTAATCATAACTGTACTTGAGACTTCACTTTGAGGTTTCATTACAATTATACAGGAGGGTGGGGACATAGTTCTGCTTTTATTTGTGTGTCAGGGAGGGTACGGATATAGTTAGCATTTAATTGCAAACTGTGTCCCCAAGGGTGGGATATATAGTTCAGCTTTTAATACTAACTGTGTCCAGAAAGGCATGGATATCGTTAGGAATTCTCAACTAACTGTGACCAGGATACAGATAGTGAGGATTTCATTCCAAACTGGGTCCCGGATGGTGGAGGATATACTTCAGCTTTTGTTCATCTTGCAAGAAAAGTATGATTATAGTTATCTTTTCAAACCTGTGTCCAGGAGTGTTGCAATATTGCTCAGCTTTTAATTCTATTTGATCTTGGAGTTTCACAACTAGCTGTATATAGACAGGTGGGCATATAGTTCAGCTTTTATTTTTCTGTTTGTGAGGGCCAGGATACAGTTAGTGTTTTATTCCAAACTGTGTCCCAGAGGGTAGGGATATAGTTCAGATTTCATTCCTAACTGTGTCCAGAAGGGAATGGATATAATTAGGATTTCATTCCAAACTGTGTCTGGGAGAGTATAGATGGTTCAGGTTTCATTCCAAACTGTGTTCTGGAGGGTGGGGATATAGTTCAGCTTTTGATCTTAACTGTGTACAAAAAGTATGATTGTAGTTAGGTTGTTTTTCATGACTGTCCATGAGGGTGGGGATATTCTTTGCCTTTTATTTTTGTGTTTGGGAGGGCCAGGATACAGTTAGTGTTTTATTCCTAACTGTGTCCAGAAGGGTATTGATATAATTAGTATTTCATTTCTAACTGTGTCTGGGAGAGTATAGATGGTTAGTGTTTCATTCCAAACTGTGCTCTGGAGGGTGGGGATATAGTTCAGCTTTTGATCCTAACTGTGTACAAAAAGTATGATTGTAGATAGGTCGTCTTTAATGACTGTCCATGAGGGTGGGGATATTCCTTGGCTTTTAATCCTAACTGTACTGGAGACTTCACTTTGAGGTTTCACTACAAAAAGTATACAGGAGGGTGGGGATATAATTCTGGTTTTATATCTATGTCAGGGAGGGCACGGATACAGTTGGCATTTAATCGCAAACTATGTCCCAGAACGTGGGGGATATAGTTCAGCGTTTAATACTAACTGTATCCAGAAAGGCATGGATATCATAAGGAATTCTGAACTAACTATGACCAGAATACGGATAGTGAGGGTTTCATTCCAAACTATGCACCAGAGAGTGGGATATAGTTCAGCTTTTGTTCCTGTGGTCAGAAAAGTATGATTATAGTTATCTTTTCAAACCTGTGTCCAGGAGGGTTGCAATATTGCACTGCTTTTAAATCTATCTGACATTGGAGTTTCACAACTAGCTGTATCTAGACGGGTGGGCATATAGTTCAGCTTTTATTTTTCTGTTTGGGAGGGTAAGGATACAGTTAGTGTTTCATTCCGAACTGTGTCCCAGAGGGTAGGGATATAGTTCAGATTTTATTCATAACTGTGTCCAGAAGGGTATGGATATAATTAGGATTTTATTCCTAACTGTGTCTTGGAGAATGTAGATGGTTAGGGTATCATTCAAAACTGTGTTCTGGAGGGTGGAAATATAGTTCAGCTTTTGATCTTAACTGTGTCCAAAAACGTATGATTGTCGTTAGGTTGTCATTCATGACTGTCCATGCGGATGGGGATATTCCTTGGCTTTTAATCATAACTGTACTTGAGACTTCACTTTGAGGTTTCATTACAAGTATACAGGAGGGTGGGGACATAGTTCTGCTTTTATTTGTGTGTCAGGGAGGGTACGGATATAGCTAGCATTTAATTGCAAACTGTGTCCCCAAGGGTGGGATATATAGTTCAGCTTTTAATACTAACTGTGTCCAGAAAGGCATGGATATCGTTAGGAATTCTCAACTAACTGTGACCAGGATACAGATAGTGAGGCTTTCATTCCAAGCTGGGTCCCGGATGGTGGAGGATATACTTCAGCTTTTGTTCATCTTGCAAGAAAAGTATGATTATAGTTATCTTTTCAAACCTGTGTCCAGGAGTGTTGCAATATTGCTCAGCTTTTAATTCTATTTGATCTTGGAGTTTCACAACTAGCTGTATATAGACGAGTGGGCATATAGTTCAGCTTTTATTTTTCTGTTTGGGAGGGCCAGGATACAGTTAGTGTTTTATTCCAAACTGTGTCCCAGAGGGTAGGGATATAGTTCAGATTTTATTCCTAACTGTGTCCAGAAGGGAATGGATATAATTAGGATTTCATTCCAAACTGTGTCTGGGAGAGTATAGATGGTTCAGGTTTCATTCCAAACTCTGTTCTGGAGGGTGGGGATATAGTTCAGCTTTTGATCTTAACTGTGTACAAAAAGTATGATTGTAGTTAGGTTGTTTTTCATGACTGTCCATGAGGGTGGGTATATTCCTTGCCTTTTATTTTTGTGTTTGGGAGGGCCAGGATACAGTTAGTGTTTTATTCCTAACTGTGTCCAGAAGGGTATTGATATAATTAGTATTTCATTTCTAACTGTGTCTGGGAGAGTATAGATGGTTAGTGTTTCATTCCAAACTGTGCTCTGGAGGGTGGGGATATAGTTCAGCTTTTGATCCTAACTGTGTACAAAAAATATGATTGAAGTTAGGTTGTCTTTCATGACTGTCCATGAGGGTGGGGATATTCCTTGGCTTTTAATCCTAACTGTACTTGAGACTTCACTTTGAGGTTTCACTACAAAAAGTAGACAGGAGGGTGGGGACATAGCTCTGGTTTTATTTCTATGTTAGGGAGGGCACTGTTACAGTTAGCATTTAATCGCAAACTATGTCCCAGAACGTGGGGGATATAGTTCAGCGTTTAATACTAACTGTATCCAGAAGGGCATGGATATCATTAGGAATTCTGAACTAACTATGACCAGGATACGGATAGTGAGGGTTTCATTCCAAACTATGCACCAGAGAGTGGGACATAGTTCAGCTTTTGTTCCTGTGGTCAGAAAAGTATGATTATAGTTATCTTTTCAAACCTGTGTCCAGGAGGGTTGCAATATTGCACTGCTTTTAATTCTATCTGACATTGGAGTTTCACAACTAGCTGTATCTAGACGGGTGGGCATATAGTTCAGCTTTTATTTTTCTGTTTGGGAGGGTAAGGATACAGTTAGTGTTTCATTCCGAACTGTGTCCCAGAGGGTAGGGATATAGTTCAGATTTTATTCATAACTGTGTCAAGAAGGGTATGGATATAATTAGGATTTTATTCCTAACTGTGTCTTGGAGAATGTAGATGGTTAGGGTATCATTCAAAACTGTGTTCTGGAGGGTGGAAATATAGTTCAGCTTTTGATCTTAACTGTGTCCAAAAAAGTATGATTGTAGTTAGGTTGTCATTCATGACTGTCCATGCAGATGGGGATATTCCTTGGCTTTTAATCATAACTGTACGTGAGACTTCACTTTGAGGTTTCACTACAAAAAGTATACAGGAGGGTGGGGACATAATTCTGGTTTTATATCTATGTCAGGGAGGGCACGGATACAGTTAGCATTTAATCGCAAACTACGTCCCAGAACGTGGGAGATATAGTTCAGCGTTTAATACTAACTGTATCCAGAAAGGCATGGATATCATCAGGAATTCTGAACTAACTATGACCAGGATACGGATAGTGAGGGTTTCATTCCAAACTATGCACCAGAGAGTGGGATATAGTTCAGCTTTTGTTCCTGTGGTCAGAAAAGTATGATTATAGTTATCTTTTCAAACCTGTGTCCAGGAGGGTTGCAATATTGCACTGCTTTTAATTCTATCTGACATTGGAGTTTCACAACTAGCTGTATCTAGATGGGTGGGCATATAGTTCAGCTTTTATTTTTCTGTTTGGGAGGGTAAGGATACAGTTAGTGTTTCATTCCGAACTGTGTCCCAGAGGGTAGGGATATAGTTCAGATTTTATTCATAACTGTGTCCAGAAGGGTATGGATATAATTAGGATTTTATTCCTAACTGTGTCTTGGAGAATGTAGATGGTTAGGGTATCATTCAAAACTGTGTTCTGGAGGGTGGAAATATAGTTCAGCTTTTGATCTTAACTGTGTCCAAAAAAGTATGATTGTAGTTAGGTTGTCATTCATGACTGTCCATGCGGATGGGGATATTCCTTGGCTTTTAATCATAACTGTACTTGAGACTTCACTTTGAGGTTTCATTACAAGTATACAGGAGGGTGGGGACATAGTTCTGCTTTTATTTGTGTGTCAGGGAGGGTACGGATATAGCCAGCATTTAATTGCAAACTGTGTCCCCAAGGGTGGGATATATAGTTCAGCTTTTAATACTAACTGTGTCCAGAAAGGCATGGATATCGTTAGGAATTCTCAACTAACTGTGACCAGGATACAGATAGTGAGGATTTCATTCCAAACTGGGTCCCGGATGGTGGAGGATATACTTCAGCTTTTGTTCATCTTGCAAGAAAAGTATGATTATAGTTATCTTTTCAAACCTGTGTCCAGGAGTGTTGCAATATTGCTCAGCTTTTAATTCTATTTGATTTTGGAGTTTCACAACTAGCTGTATATAGACGGGTGGGCATATAGTTCAGCTTTTATTTTTCTGTTTGGGAGGGCCAGGATACAGTTAGTGTTTTATTCCAAACTGTGTCCCAGAGGGTAGGGATATAGTTCAGATTTTATTCCTAACTGTGTCCAGAAGGGAATGGATATAATTAGGATTTCATTCCAAACTGTGTCTGGGAGAGTATAGATGGTTCAGGTTTCATTCCAAACTCTGTTCTGGAGGGTGGGGATATAGTTCAGCTTTTGATCTTAACTGTGTACAAAAAGTATGATTGTAGTTAGGTTGTTTTTCATGACTGTCCATGAGGGTGGGTATATTCCTTGCCTTTTATTTTTGTGTTTGGGAGGGCCAGGATACAGTTAGTGTTTTATTCCTAACTGTGTCCAGAAGGGTATTGATATAATTAGTATTTCATTTCTAACTGTGTCTGGGAGAGTATAGATGGTTAGTGTTTCATTGCAAACTGTGCTCTGGAGGGTGGGGATATAGTTCAGCTTTTGATCCTAACTGTGTACAAAAAATATGATTGTAGTTAGGTTGTCTTTCATGACTGTCCATGAGGGTGGGGATATTCCTTGGCTTTTAATCCTAACTGTACTTGAGACTTCACTTTGAGGTTTCACTACAAAAAGTAGACAGGAGGGTGGGGACATAGTTCTGGTTTTATTTCTATGTTAGGGAGGGCACTGTTACAGTTAGCATTTAATCGCAAACTATGTCCCAGAACGTGGGGGATATAGTTCAGCGTTTAATACTAACTGTATCCAGAAAGGCATGGATATCATTAGGAATTCTGAACTAACTATGACCAGGATACGGATAGTGAGGGTTTCATTCCAAACTATGCACCAGAGAGTGGGACATAGTTCAGCTTTTGTTCCTGTGGTCAGAAAAGTATGATTATAGTTATCTTTTCAAACCTGTGTCCAGGAGGGTTGCAATATTGCACTGCTTTTAATTCTATCTGACATTGGAGTTTCACAACTAGCTGTATCTAGACGGGTGGGCATATAGTTCAGCTTTTATTTTTCTGTTTGGGAGGGTAAGGATACAGTTAGTGTTTCATTCCGAACTGTGTCCCAGAGGGTAGGGATATAGTTCAGATTTTATTCATAACTGTGTCAAGAAGGGTATGGATATAATTAGGATTTTATTCCTAACTGTGTCTTGGAGAATGTAGATGGTTAGGGTATCATTCAAAACTGTGTTCTGGAGGGTGGAAATATAGTTCAGCTTTTGATCTTAACTGTGTCCAAAAAAGTATGATTGTAGTTAGGTTGTCATTCATGACTGTCCATGCGGATGGGGATATTCCTTGGCTTTTAATCATAACTGTACTTGAGACTTCACTTTGAGGTTTCACTACAAAAAGTATACAGGAGGGTGGGGACATAATTCTGGTTTTATATCTATGTCAGGGAGGGCACGGATACAGTTAGCATTTAATCGCAAACTATGTCCCAGAACGTGGGGGATATAGTTCAGTGTTTAATACTAACTGTATCCAGAAAGGCATGGATATCATCAGGAATTCTGAACTAACTATGACCAGGATACGGATAGTGAGGGTTTCATTCCAAACTATGCACCAGAGAGTGGGATATAGTTCAGCTTTTGTTCCTGTGGTCAGAAAAGTATGATTATAGTTATCTTTTCAAACCTGTGTCCAGGAGGGTTGCAATATTGCACTGCTTTTAATTCTATCTGACATTGGAGTTTCACAACTAGCTGTATCTAGACGGGTGGGCATATAGTTCAGCTTTTATTTTTCTGTTTGGGAGGGTAAGGATACAGTTAGTGTTTCATTCCGAACTGTGTCCCAGAGGGTAGGGATATAGTTCAGATTTTATTCATAACTGTGTCCAGAAGGGTATGGATATAATTAGGATTTTATTCCTAACTGTGTCTTGGGGAATGTAGATGGTTAGGGTATCATTCAAAACTGTGTTCTGGAGGGTGGAAATATAGTTCAGCTTTTGATCTTAACTGTGTCCAAAAAAGTATGATTGTAGTTAGGTTGTCATTCATGACTGTCCATGCGGATGGGGATATTCCTTGGCTTTTAATCATAACTGTACTTGAGACTTCACTTTGAGGTTTCATTACAATTATACAGGAGGGTGGGGACATAGTTCTGCTTTTATTTGTGTGTCAGGGAGGGTACGGATATAGTTAGCATTTAATTGCAAACTGTGTCCCCAAGGGTGGGATATATAGTTCAGCTTTTAATACTAACTGTGTCCAGAAAGGCATGGATATCGTTAGGAATTCTCAACTAACTGTGACCAGGATACAGATAGTGAGGATTTCATTCCAAACTGGGTCCCGGATGGTGGAGGATATACTTCAGCTTTTGTTCATCTTGCAAGAAAAGTATGATTATAGTTATCTTTTCAAACCTGTGTCCAGGAGTGTTGCAATATTGCTCAGCTTTTAATTCTATTTGATCTTGGAGTTTCACAACTAGCTGTATATAGACAGGTGGGCATATAGTTCAGCTTTTATTTTTCTGTTTGTGAGGGCCAGGATACAGTTAGTGTTTTATTCCAAACTGTGTCCCAGAGGGTAGGGATATAGTTCAGATTTCATTCCTAACTGTGTCCAGAAGGGAATGGATATAATTAGGATTTCATTCCAAACTGTGTCTGGGAGAGTATAGATGGTTCAGGTTTCATTCCAAACTGTGTTCTGGAGGGTGGGGATATAGTTCAGCTTTTGATCTTAACAGTGTACAAAAAGTATGATTGTAGTTAGGTTGTTTTTCATGACTGTCCATGAGGGTGGGGATATTCTTTGCCTTTTATTTTTGTGTTTGGGAGGGCCAGGATACAGTTAGTGTTTTATTCCTAACTGTGTCCAGAAGGGTATTGATATAATTAGTATTTCATTTCTAACTGTGTCTGGGAGAGTATAGATGGTTAGTGTTTCATTCCAAACTGTGCTCTGGAGGGTGGGGATATAGTTCAGCTTTTGATCCTAACTGTGTACAAAAAGTATGATTGTAGATAGGTCGTCTTTAATGACTGTCCATGAGGGTGGGGATATTCCTTGGCTTTTAATCCTAACTGTACTGGAGACTTCACTTTGAGGTTTCACTACAAAAAGTATACAGGAGGGTGGGGATATAATTCTGGTTTTATATCTATGTCAGGGAGGGCACGGATACAGTTGGCATTTAATCGCAAACTATGTCCCAGAACGTGGGGGATATAGTTCAGCGTTTAATACTAACTGTATCCAGAAAGGCATGGATATCATAAGGAATTCTGAACTAACTATGACCAGAATACGGATAGTGAGGGTTTCATTCCAAACTATGCACCAGAGAGTGGGATATAGTTCAGCTTTTGTTCCTGTGGTCAGAAAAGTATGATTATAGTTATCTTTTCAAACCTGTGTCCAGGAGGGTTGCAATATTGCACTGCTTTTAAATCTATCTGACATTGGAGTTTCACAACTAGCTGTATCTAGACGGGTGGGCATATAGTTCAGCTTTTATTTTTCTGTTTGGGAGGGTAAGGATACAGTTAGTGTTTCATTCCGAACTGTGTTCCAGAGGGTAGGGATATAGTTCAGATTTTATTCATAACTGTGTCCAGAAGGGTATGGATATAATTAGGATTTTATTCCTAACTGTGTCTTGGAGAATGTAGATGGTTAGGGTATCATTCAAAACTGTGTTCTGGAGGGTGGAAATATAGTTCAGCTTTTGATCTTAACTGTGTCCAAAAAAGTATGATTGTCGTTAGGTTGTCATTCATGACTGTCCATGCGGATGGGGATATTCCTTGGCTTTTAATCATAACTGTACTTGAGACTTCACTTTGAGGTTTCATTACAAGTATACAGGAGGGTGGGGACATAGTTCTGCTTTTATTTGTGTGTCAGGGAGGGTACGGATATAGCCAGCATTTAATTGCAAACTGTGTCCCCAAGGGTGGGATATATAGTTCAGCTTTTAATACTAACTGTGTCCAGAAAGGCATGGATATCGTTAGGAATTCTCAACTAACTGTGACCAGGATACAGATAGTGAGGATTTCATTCCAAACTGGGTCCCGGATGGTGGAGGATATACTTCAGCTTTTGTTCATCTTGCAAGAAAAGTATGATTATAGTTATCTTTTCAAACCTGTGTCCAGGAGTGTTGCAATATTGCTCAGCTTTTAATTCTATTTGATTTTGGAGTTTCACAACTAGCTGTATATAGACGGGTGGGCATATAGTTCAGCTTTTATTTTTCTGTTTGGGAGGGCCAGGATACAGTTAGTGTTTTATTCCAAACTGTGTCCCAGAGGGTAGGGATATAGTTCAGATTTTATTCCTAACTGTGTCCAGAAGGGAATGGATATAATTAGGATTTCATTCCAAACTGTGTCTGGGAGAGTATAGATGGTTCAGGTTTCATTCCAAACTCTGTTCTGGAGGGTGGGGATATAGTTCAGCTTTTGATCTTAACTGTGTACAAAAAGTATGATTGTAGTTAGGTTGTTTTTCATGACTGTCCATGAGGGTGGGTATATTCCTTGCCTTTTATTTTTGTGTTTGGGAGGGCCAGGATACAGTTAGTGTTTTATTCCTAACTGTGTCCAGAAGGGTATTGATATAATTAGTATTTCATTTCTAACTGTGTCTGGGAGAGTATAGATGGTTAGTGTTTCATTGCAAACTGTGCTCTGGAGGGTGGGGATATAGTTCAGCTTTTGATCCTAACTGTGTACAAAAAATATGATTGTAGTTAGGTTGTCTTTCATGACTGTCCATGAGGGTGGGGATATTCCTTGGCTTTTAATCCTAACTGTACTTGAGACTTCACTTTGAGGTTTCACTACAAAAAGTAGACAGGAGGGTGGGGACATAGTTCTGGTTTTATTTCTATGTTAGGGAGGGCACTGTTACAGTTAGCATTTAATCGCAAACTATGTCCCAGAACGTGGGGGATATAGTTCAGCGTTTAATACTAACTGTATCCAGAAAGGCATGGATATCATTAGGAATTCTGAACTAACTATGACCAGGATACGGATAGTGAGGGTTTCATTCCAAACTATGCACCAGAGAGTGGGACATAGTTCAGCTTTTGTTCCTGTGGTCAGAAAAGTATGATTATAGTTATCTTTTCAAACCTGTGTCCAGGAGGGTTGCAATATTGCACTGCTTTTAATTCTATCTGACATTGGAGTTTCACAACTAGCTGTATCTAGACGGGTGGGCATATAGTTCAGCTTTTATTTTTCTGTTTGGGAGGGTAAGGATACAGTTAGTGTTTCATTCCGAACTGTGTCCCAGAGGGTAGGGATATAGTTCAGATTTTATTCATAACTGTGTCAAGAAGGGTATGGATATAATTAGGATTTTATTCCTAACTGTGTCTTGGAGAATGTAGATGGTTAGGGTATCATTCAAAACTGTGTTCTGGAGGGTGGAAATATAGTTCAGCTTTTGATCTTAACTGTGTCCAAAAAAGTATGATTGTAGTTAGGTTGTCATTCATGACTGTCCATGCGGATGGGGATATTCCTTGGCTTTTAATCATAACTGTACTTGAGACTTCACTTTGAGGTTTCACTACAAAAAGTATACAGGAGGGTGGGGACATAATTCTGGTTTTATATCTATGTCAGGGAGGGCACGGATACAGTTAGCATTTAATCGCAAACTATGTCCCAGAACGTGGGGGATATAGTTCAGTGTTTAATACTAACTGTATCCAGAAAGGCATGGATATCATCAGGAATTCTGAACTAACTATGACCAGGATACGGATAGTGAGGGTTTCATTCCAAACTATGCACCAGAGAGTGGGATATAGTTCAGCTTTTGTTCCTGTGGTCAGAAAAGTATGATTATAGTTATCTTTTCAAACCTGTGTCCAGGAGGGTTGCAATATTGCACTGCTTTTAATTCTATCTGACATTGGAGTTTCACAACTAGCTGTATCTAGACGGGTGGGCATATAGTTCAGCTTTTATTTTTCTGTTTGGGAGGGTAAGGATACAGTTAGTGTTTCATTCCGAACTGTGTCCCAGAGGGTAGGGATATAGTTCAGATTTTATTCATAACTGTGTCCAGAAGGGTATGGATATAATTAGGATTTTATTCCTAACTGTGTCTTGGGGAATGTAGATGGTTAGGGTATCATTCAAAACTGTGTTCTGGAGGGTGGAAATATAGTTCAGCTTTTGATCTTAACTGTGTCCAAAAAAGTATGATTGTAGTTAGGTTGTCATTCATGACTGTCCATGCGGATGGGGATATTCCTTGGCTTTTAATCATAACTGTACTTGAGACTTCACTTTGAGGTTTCATTACAATTATACAGGAGGGTGGGGACATAGTTCTGCTTTTATTTGTGTGTCAGGGAGGGTACGGATATAGTTAGCATTTAATTGCAAACTGTGTCCCCAAGGGTGGGATATATAGTTCAGCTTTTAATACTAACTGTGTCCAGAAAGGCATGGATATCGTTAGGAATTCTCAACTAACTGTGACCAGGATACAGATAGTGAGGATTTCATTCCAAACTGGGTCCCGGATGGTGGAGGATATACTTCAGCTTTTGTTCATCTTGCAAGAAAAGTATGATTATAGTTATCTTTTCAAACCTGTGTCCAGGAGTGTTGCAATATTGCTCAGCTTTTAATTCTATTTGATCTTGGAGTTTCACAACTAGCTGTATATAGACAGGTGGGCATATAGTTCAGCTTTTATTTTTCTGTTTGTGAGGGCCAGGATACAGTTAGTGTTTTATTCCAAACTGTGTCCCAGAGGGTAGGGATATAGTTCAGATTTCATTCCTAACTGTGTCCAGAAGGGAATGGATATAATTAGGATTTCATTCCAAACTGTGTCTGGGAGAGTATAGATGGTTCAGGTTTCATTCCAAACTGTGTTCTGGAGGGTGGGGATATAGTTCAGCTTTTGATCTTAACAGTGTACAAAAAGTATGATTGTAGTTAGGTTGTTTTTCATGACTGTCCATGAGGGTGGGGATATTCTTTGCCTTTTATTTTTGTGTTTGGGAGGGCCAGGATACAGTTAGTGTTTTATTCCTAACTGTGTCCAGAAGGGTATTGATATAATTAGTATTTCATTTCTAACTGTGTCTGGGAGAGTATAGATGGTTAGTGTTTCATTCCAAACTGTGCTCTGGAGGGTGGGGATATAGTTCAGCTTTTGATCCTAACTGTGTACAAAAAGTATGATTGTAGATAGGTCGTCTTTAATGACTGTCCATGAGGGTGGGGATATTCCTTGGCTTTTAATCCTAACTGTACTGGAGACTTCACTTTGAGGTTTCACTACAAAAAGTATACAGGAGGGTGGGGATATAATTCTGGTTTTATATCTATGTCAGGGAGGGCACGGATACAGTTGGCATTTAATCGCAAACTATGTCCCAGAACGTGGGGGATATAGTTCAGCGTTTAATACTAACTGTATCCAGAAAGGCATGGATATCATAAGGAATTCTGAACTAACTATGACCAGAATACGGATAGTGAGGGTTTCATTCCAAACTATGCACCAGAGAGTGGTATATAGTTCAGCTTTTGTTCCTGTGGTCAGAAAAGTATGATTATAGTTATCTTTTCAAACCTGTGTCCAGGAGGGTTGCAATATTGCACTGCTTTTAAATCTATCTGACATTGGAGTTTCACAACTAGCTGTATCTAGACGGGTGGGCATATAGTTCAGCTTTTATTTTTCTGTTTGGGAGGGTAAGGATACAGTTAGTGTTTCATTCCGAACTGTGTTCCAGAGGGTAGGGATATAGTTCAGATTTTATTCATAACTGTGTCCAGAAGGGTATGGATATAATTAGGATTTTATTCCTAACTGTGTCTTGGAGAATGTAGATGGTTAGGGTATCATTCAAAACTGTGTTCTGGAGGGTGGAAATATAGTTCAGCTTTTGATCTTAACTGTGTCCAAAAAAGTATGATTGTCGTTAGGTTGTCATTCATGACTGTCCATGCGGATGGGGATATTCCTTGGCTTTTAATCATAACTGTACTTGAGACTTCACTTTGAGGTTTCATTACAGGTATACAGGAGGGTGGGGACATAGTTCTGCTTTTATTTGTGTGTCAGGGAGGGTACGGATATAGCTAGCATTTAATTGCAAACTGTGTCCCCAAGGGTGGGATATATAGTTCAGCTTTTAATACTAACTGTGTCCAGAAAGGCATGGATATCGTTAGGAATTCTCAACTAACTGTGACCAGGATACAGATAGTGAGGATTTCATTCCAAGCTGGGTCCCGGATGGTGGAGGATATACTTCAGCTTTTGTTCATCTTGCAAGAAAAGTATGATTATAGTTATCTTTTCAAACCTGTGTCCAGGAGTGTTGCAATATTGCTCAGCTTTTAATTCTATTTGATCTTGGAGTTTCACAACTAGCTGTATATAGACGAGTGGGCATATAGTTCAGCTTTTATTTTTCTGTTTGGGAGGGCCAGGATACAGTTAGTGTTTTATTCCAAACTGTGTCCCAGAGGGTAGGGATATAGTTCAGATTTTATTCCTAACTGTGTCCAGAAGGGAATGGATATAATTAGGATTTCATTCCAAACTGTGTCTGGGAGAGTATAGATGGTTCAGGTTTCATTCCAAACTCTGTTCTGGAGGGTGGGGATATAGTTCAGCTTTTGATCTTAACTGTGTACAAAAAGTATGATTGTAGTTAGGTTGTTTTTCATGACTGTCCATGAGGGTGGGTATATTCCTTGCCTTTTATTTTTGTGTTTGGGAGGGCCAGGATACAGTTAGTGTTTTATTCCTAACTGTGTCCAGAAGGGTATTGATATAATTAGTATTTCATTTCTAACTGTGTCTGGGAGAGTATAGATGGTTAGTGTTTCATTCCAAACTGTGCTCTGGAGGGTGGGGATATAGTTCAGCTTTTGATCCTAACTGTGTACAAAAAATATGATTGAAGTTAGGTTGTCTTTCATGACTGTCCATGAGGGTGGGGATATTCCTTGGCTTTTAATCCTAACTGTACTTGAGACTTCACTTTGAGGTTTCACTACAAAAAGTAGACAGGAGGGTGGGGACATAGCTCTGGTTTTATTTCTATGTTAGGGAGGGCACTGTTACAGTTAGCATTTAATCGCAAACTATGTCCCAGAACGTGGGGGATATAGTTCAGCGTTTAATACTAACTGTATCCAGAAGGGCATGGATATCATTAGGAATTCTGAACTAACTATGACCAGGATACGGATAGTGAGGGTTTCATTCCAAACTATGCACCAGAGAGTGGGACATAGTTCAGCTTTTGTTCCTGTGGTCAGAAAAGTATGATTATAGTTATCTTTTCAAACCTGTGTCCAGGAGGGTTGCAATATTGCACTGCTTTTAATTCTATCTGACATTGGAGTTTCACAACTAGCTGTATCTAGACGGGTGGGCATATAGTTCAGCTTTTATTTTTCTGTTTGGGAGGGTAAGGATACAGTTAGTGTTTCATTCCGAACTGTGTCCCAGAGGGTAGGGATATAGTTCAGATTTTATTCATAACTGTGTCCAGAAGGGTATGGATATAATTAGGATTTTATTCCTAACTGTGTCTTGGAGAATGTAGATGGTTAGGGTATCATTCAAAACTGTGTTCTGGAGGGTGGAAATATAGTTCAGCTTTTGATCTTAACTGTGTCCAAAAAAGTATGATTGTAGTTAGGTTGTCATTCATGACTGTCCATGCGGATGGGGATATTCCTTGGCTTTTAATCATAACTGTACTTGAGACTTCACTTTGAGGTTTCACTACAAAAAGTATACAGGAGGGTGGGGACATAATTCTGGTTTTATATCTATGTCAGGGAGGGCACGGATACAGTTAGCATTTAATCGCAAACTACGTCCCAGAACGTGGGAGATATAGTTCAGCGTTTAATACTAACTGTATCCAGAAAGGCATGGATATCATCAGGAATTCTGAACTAACTATGACCAGGATACGGATAGTGAGGGTTTCATTCCAAACTATGCACCAGAGAGTGGGATATAGTTCAGCTTTTGTTCCTGTGGTCAGAAAAGTATGATTATAGTTATCTTTTCAAACCTGTGTCCAGGAGGGTTGCAATATTGCACTGCTTTTAATTCTATCTGACATTGGAGTTTCACAACTAGCTGTATCTAGACGGGTGGGCATATAGTTCAGCTTTTATTTTTCTGTTTGGGAGGGTAAGGATACAGTTAGTGTTTCATTCCGAACTGTGTCCCAGAGGGTAGGGATATAGTTCAGATTTTATTCATAACTGTGTCCAGAAGGGTATGGATATAATTAGGATTTTATTCCTAACTGTGTCTTGGAGAATGTAGATGGTTAGGGTATCATTCAAAACTGTGTTCTGGAGGGTGGAAATATAGTTCAGCTTTTGATCTTAACTGTGTCCAAAAAAGTATGATTGTAGTTAGGTTGTCATTCATGACTGTCCATGCGGATGGGGATATTCCTTGGCTTTTAATCATAACTGTACTTGAGACTTCACTTTGAGGTTTCATTACAAGTATACAGGAGGGTGGGGACATAGTTCTGCTTTTATTTGTGTGTCAGGGAGGGTACGGATATAGCCAGCATTTAATTGCAAACTGTGTCCCCAAGGGTGGGATATATAGTTCAGCTTTTAATACTAACTGTGTCCAGAAAGGCATGGATATCGTTAGGAATTCTCAACTAACTGTGACCAGGATACAGATAGTGAGGATTTCATTCCAAACTGGGTCCCGGATGGTGGAGGATATACTTCAGCTTTTGTTCATCTTGCAAGAAAAGTATGATTATAGTTATCTTTTCAAACCTGTGTCCAGGAGTGTTGCAATATTGCTCAGCTTTTAATTCTATTTGATTTTGGAGTTTCACAACTAGCTGTATATAGACGGGTGGGCATATAGTTCAGCTTTTATTATTCTGTTTGGGAGGGCCAGGATACAGTTAGTGTTTTATTCCAAACTGTGTCCCAGAGGGTAGGGATATAGTTCAGATTTTATTCCTGTGTCCAGAAGGGAATGGATATAATTAGGATTTCATTCCTAGCTGTGTCTGGGAGAGAACAGATGGTTAGGGTTTCATTCCAAAATGTGTTCTGGGGGGTGGGGATATAGCTCAGCTTTTGAAATTAACTGTGTCCAAAAAAGTATGATTACAGTTAGGTTGTCATGCCCGACTGTCCATGAGGGTGGGTATATTCCTTGCCTTTTATTTTTGTGTTTGGGAGGGCCAGGATACAGTTAGTGTTTTATTCCTAACTGTGTCCAGAAGGGTATTGATATAATTAGTATTTCATTTCTAACTGTGTCTGGGAGAGTATAGATGGTTAGTGTTTCATTCCAAACTGTGCTCTGGAGGGTGGGGATATAGTTCAGCTTTTGATCCTAACTGTGTACAAAAAATATGATTGTAGTTAGGTTGTCTTTCATGACTGTCCATGAGGGTGGGGATATTCCTTGGCTTTTAATCCTAACTGTACTTGAGACTTCACTTTGAGGTTTCACTACAAAAAGTAGACAGGAGGGTGGGGACATAGTTCTGGTTTTATTTCTATGTTAGGGAGGGCACTGTTACAGTTAGCATTTAATCGCAAACTATGTCCCAGAACGTGGGGGATATAGTTCAGCGTTTAATACTAACTGTATCCAGAAAGGCATGGATATCATTAGGAATTCTGAACTAACTATGACCAGGATACGGATAGTGAGGGTTTCATTCCAAACTATGCACCAGAGAGTGGGACATAGTTCAGCTTTTGTTCCTGTTGTCAGAAAAGTAGGATTATAGTTATCTTTTCAAACCTGTGTCCAGGAGGGTTGCAATATTGCACTGCTTTTAATTCTATCTGACATTGGAGTTTCACAACTAGCTGTATCTAGACGGGTGGGCATATAGTTCAGCTTTTATTTTTCTGTTTGGGAGGGTAAGGATACAGTTAGTGTTTCATTCCGAACTGTGTCCCAGAGGGTAGGGATATAGTTCAGATTTTATTCATAACTGTGTCCAGAAGGGTATGGATATAATTAGGATTTTATTCCTAACTGTGTCTTGGAGAATGTAGATGGTTAGGGTATCATTCAAAACTGTGTTCTGGAGGGTGGAAATATAGTTCAGCTTTTGATCTTAACTGTGTCCAAAAAAGTATGATTGTAGTTAGGTTGTCATTCATGACTGTCCATGCGGATGGGGATATTCCTTGGCTTTTAATCATAACTGTACTTGAGACGTCACTTTGAGGTTTCACTACAAAAAGTATACAGGAGGGTGGGGACATAATTCTGGTTTTATATCTATGTCAGGGAGGGCACGGATACAGTTAGCATTTAATCGCAAACTATGTCCCAGAACGTGGGGGATATAGTTCAGTGTTTAATACTAACTGTATCCAGAAAGGCATGGATATCATCAGGAATTCTGAACTAACTATGACCAGGATACGGATAGTGAGGGTTTCATTCCAAACTATGCACCAGAGAGTGGGATATAGTTCAGCTTTTGTTCCTGTGGTCAGAAAAGTATGATTATAGTTATCTTTTCAAACCTGTGTCCAGGAGGGTTGCAATATTGCACTGCTTTTAATTCTATCTGACATTGGAGTTTCACAACTAGCTGTATCTAGACGGGTGGGCATATAGTTCAGCTTTTATTTTTCTGTTTGGGAGGGTAAGGATACAGTTAGTGTTTCATTCCGAACTGTGTCCCAGAGGGTAGGGATATAGTTCAGATTTTATTCATAACTGTGTCCAGAAGGGTATGGATATAATTAGGATTTTATTCCTAACTGTGTCTTGGAGAATGTAGATGGTTAGGGTATCATTCAAAACTGTGTTCTGGAGGGTGGAAATATAGTTCAGCTTTTGATCTTAACTGTGTCCAAAAAAGTATGATTGTAGTTAGGTTGTCATTCATGACTGTCCATGCGGATGGGGATATTCCTTGGCTTTTAATCATAACTGTACTTGAGACTTCACTTTGAGGTTTCATTACAAGTATACAGGAGGGTGGTGACATAGTTCTGCTTTTATTTGTGTGTCATGGAGTGTACGGATATAGTTAGCATTTAATTGCAAACTGTGTCCCCAAGGGTGGGATATATAGTTCAGCTTTTAATACTAACTGTGTCCAGAAAGGCATGGATATCGTTAGGAATTCTCAACTAACTGTGACCAGGATACAGATAGTGAGGATTTCATTCCAAACTGGGTCCCGGATGGTGGAGGATATACTTCAGCTTTTGTTCATCTTGCAAGAAAAGTATGATTATAGTTATCTTTTCAAACCTGTGTCCAGGAGTGTTGCAATATTGCTCAGCTTTTAATTCTATTTGATCTTGGAGTTTCACAACTAGCTGTATATAGACGGGTGGGCATATAGTTCAGCTTTTATTTTTCTGTTTGTGAGGGCCAGGATACAGTTAGTGTTTTTTTCCAAACTGTGTCCCAGAGGGTAGGGATATAGTTCAGATTTTATTCCTAACTGTGTCCAGAAGGGAATGGATATAATTAGGATTTCATTCCAAACTGTGTCTGGGAGAGTATAGATGGTTCAGGTTTCATTCCAAACTGTGTTTTGGAGGGTGGGGATATAGTTCAGCTTTTGATTTTAACTGTGCCCAGAAAAGTATGATTATAGTTAGGTTGTCATACCCAACTGTCCATGAGGGTGGGAATATTCCTTGGATTTTAATCCTAACTGTACTTGAGGTTTCATTTTGAGGTTTCACTACTAGATGTGTCCACGAGGGTGGAGACATAGTTTTGATTTTATTTCTGTGTCGGGGAGGGTACAGATATAGTTAGCATTTAATTGTAAACTGTCTCCCTGAGGGTGGGGGATATAGTTCAGCTTTTAATACTAACTCTATCCAGAAAGGCATGGATATCGTTAGGAATTCTTAACTAACTGTGAACAGGATACAGATAGTGGGGATTTCATTCTAAACTGTGTGCCAGAGGGTTGGATATAGTTCCGCTTTTGTTCCTGTGACCAGAAAAGTATGATTATAGTTATCTTTTCAAACCTGTGTCCAGGAGTGTTGCAATATTGCTCCACTTTTAATTCTATCTGTACTTGGAGTTTCACTACTAGCCTTATCTAGACGTGTGGAAATACAGTTCAGCTTTTATTTTTGAGTTTGGGAGGGCCAGGATACAGTTGGTGTTTTATTCCAAACTGTGTCCCAGAGGGTAGGGATATAGTTCAGATTTTATTCCTAACTGTGTCCAGAATGGTATGGATATAATTAGGATTTCATTCCTAGCTGTGTCTGGGAGAGAACAGGTGGTTAGGGTTTCATTCCAAACTGTGTTCTGGGGGGTGGGGATATAGCTCAGCTTTTGAACTTAACTGTGTCCAAAAAAGTATGATGACAGTTAGGTTGTCATACCCGACTGTCCATGAGGGTGGGGATATTCCTTGGCTTTTAATCCTAACTGTACCTGGGGTTTCACGTTGAGGTTTCACTACAAGAAGTATACAGGAGGGTGGGGACAAAGTTCTGCTTTTATTTCTGTGTCAGGGAGGGTATGGATATATTACAGATTTCATTCCTAACTACTAGAAGTGCCCAGGAGGGTGGGGACACATAGTTCTGCTTTCATTTCTGTGTTAGGGAGGGTACGGATATAGTTAGCATTTAATTGCAAACTGTGTCCCGGAGGGTGGGGGATATAGTTCAGCTTTTAATACTAACTGTATCCCAAAAGGTATGGATATCCATAGGAATTCTTAACTGTGACCAGGATACCGATAGTGAGGATTTCATTCCAAACAGTGTCCCGGATGGTGGGGGATATAGTTCAGCTTTTATTCCTGTGGCAAGAAAAGTTTGATTGTAGTTATCTTTTCATACCTGTGTCCAGGAATGTTGCAATATTGATCCACTTTTAATTCTATCTGTACTTGGAGTTTCACTACTAGCCGTATCTAGACGTGTGGGAATACAGTTCAGCTTTTATTTTTGTGTTTGGGAGGGCCAGGATACAGTTAGTGTTTTATTTCAAACTGTGTCCCGGAGGGTAGGGATATAGTTCAGATTTCATTCCTAACTGTGTCCAGAATGGTATGGATATAATTAGGATTTCATTCCTAGGTGTGTCTGGGAGAGAACAGATGGTTAGGGTTTCATTCCAAAATGTGTTCTGGGGGGTGGGGATATAGCTCAGCTTTTGAACTTAACTGTGTCCAAAAAAGTATGATTACAGTTAGGTTGTCATACCCGACTGTCCATGAGGGTGGGGATATTCCTTGGCTTTTAATCCTAACTGTACCTGGGGTTTCACGTTGAGGTTTCACTACAAGAAGTATACAGGATGGTGGGGACAAAGTTCTGCTTTTATTTCTGTGTGAGGGAGGGTATGGATATAGTTAGCATTTATTTGCAAACAGTGTCCCCAAAGGTGGGGAATATAGTTCAGCTTTCAATACTAACTGTATCCAAAAAGGCGTGGATATCGTTAGGAATTCTCAAATAACTGTGACCAGGATATGGATAGTGAGGATTTCATTCCAAACTGGGCCCCGGATGGTGGAGGATCTCGTTCAGCATTTGATCCTCTGGCAAGAAAGGACGATTATAGTTATCTTTTCACACCTGAGTTCAGGAGGGTTGCAATACTGCTCAGCTTTTAATTCTATCTGTACTGGAGTTTCACTACTAGCTGTATCAAGACGTGTGGGAATATAGTTCAGCTTTTATTTTTCTGTTTGGGAGGGCCAGGATGCAGTTAGTGTTTTATTTCAAACTGTGTCCCAGAGGGTAGGGATATAGTTCAGATTTTATTCCTAACTATGTCCAGAAGGGTATGGATATAATTAGGATTTCATTCCTAGCTGTGTCTGGGAGAGTATAGATTGTTATGGTTTCATTCCAAACTGTGTTCTGAAGGGTGGGGATATAGTTCAGCTTTTGATCTTAACTGTGCCCAGAAAAGTATGATTATAGTTAGGTTGTCATACCCAACTGTCCATGAGGGTGGGAATATTCCTTGGATTTTAATCCTAACTGTACTTGAGAGGTTTCATTTTGAGGTTTCTCTACTAGATGTGTCCACGAGGGTGGGGACATAGTTTTGATTGCATTTCTGTGTCGGGGAGGGTACAGATATAGTTAGCATTTAATTGTAAACTGTCTCCCTGAGGGTGGGGGATATAGTTCAGCTTTTAATACTATCTGTATCCAGAAAGGCATGGATATCGTTAGGAATTCTTAACTAACTGTGAACAGAATACAGATAGTGGGGATTTCATTCTAAACTGTGTGCCAGAGAGTGGGATATAGTTCAGCTTTTGTTCCTGTGGTCAGAAAAGTATGATTATAGTTATCTTTTCAAACCTGTGTCCAGGAGGGTTGCAATATTGCACTGCTTTTAATTCTATCTGACATTGGAGTTTCACAACTAGCTGTATCTAGACGGGTGGGCATATAGTTCAGCTTTTATTTTTCTGTTTGGGAGGGTAAGGATACAGTTAGTGTTTCATTCCGAACTGTGTCCCAGAGGGTAGGGATATAGTTCAGATTTTATTCATAACTGTGTCCAGAAGGGTATGGATATAATTAGGATTTCATTTCTAACTGTGTCTTGGAGAGTGTAGATGGTTAGGGTATCATTCAAATCTGTGTTCTGGAGGGTGGAAATATAGTTCAGCTTTTGATCTTAACTGTGTCCAAAAAAGTATGATTGTAGTTAGGTTGTCATTCATGACTGTCCATGCGGATGGGGATATTCCTTGGCTTTTAATCATAACTGTACTTGAGACTTCACTTTGAGGTTTCATTACAAGTATACAGGAGGGTGGGGACATAGTTCTGTTTTTATTTGTGTGTCAGGGAGGGTACGGATATAGTTAGCATTTAATTGCAAACTGTGTCCCCAAGGGTGGGAGATATAGTTCAGCTTTTAATACTAACTGTGTCCAGAAAGGCATGGATATCGTTAGGAATTCTCAACTAACTGTGACCAGGATATGGATAGTGAGGATTTCATTCCAAACTGCGCCCCGGATGGTGGAGGATCTCGTTCAGCATTTGATCCTCTGGTAAGAAAGGATGATTATAGTTATCTTTTCACACCTGAGTTCAGGAAGGTTGCAATATTGCTCAGCTTTTAATTCTATCTGTACTGGAGTTTCACTGCTAGCTGTATGAAGACGTGTGGGAATATAGTTCAGCTTTTATTTTTGTGTTTGGGAGGGCCAGGATACAATTAGTGTTTCATTTCAAACTGTGTCCCAGAGGTTAGGGATATAGTTCAGATTTTATTCCTAACTATGTCAGGAAGGGTATGGATATAATTAGGATTTCATTCCTAGCTGTGTCTGGGAGAGTATAGATTGTTATGATTTCATTCCAAACTGTGTTCTGAAGGGTGGGGATATAGTTCAGCTTTTGATTTTAACTGTGCCCAGAAAAGTATGATTATAGTTAGGTTGTCATACCCAACTGTCCATGAGGGTGGGAATATTCCTTGGATCTTAATCCTAACTGTACTTGAGGTTTCATTTTGAGGTTTCACTACCAGATGTGTCCACGAGGGTGGGGACATAGTTTTGATTTTATTTCTGTGTCGGGGAGGGTACAGATATAGTTAGCATTTAATTGTAAACTGTCTCCCTGAGGGTGGGGGATATAGTTCAGCTTTTAATACTAACTGTATCCAGAAAGGCATGGATATCGTTAGGAATTCTTAACTAACTGTGAACAGGATACAGATAGTGGGGATTTCATTCTAAACTGTGTGCCAGAGGGTTGGATATAGTTCCGCTTTTGTTCCTGTGACCAGAAAAGTATGATTATAGTTATGTTTTCAAACCTGTGTCCAGGAGTGTTGCAATATTGCTCCACTTTTAATTCTATCTGTACTTGGAGTTTCACTACTAGCCTTATCTAGACGTGTGGAAGTACAGTTCAGCTTTTATTTTTGAGTTTGGGAGGGCCAGGATACAGTTGGTGTTTTATTCCAAACTGTGTCCCAGAGGGTAGGGATATAGTTAAGATTTTATTCCTGTGTCCAGAATGGTATGGATATAATTAGGATTTCATTCCTAGCTGTGTCTGGGAGAGAACAGGTGGTTAGGGTTTCATTCCAAACTGTGTTCTGGGGGGTGGGGATATAGCTCAGCTTTCGAACTTAACTGTGTCCAAAAAAGTATGATGACAGTTAGGTTGTCATACCCGACTGTCCATGAAGGTGGGGATATTCCTTGGCTTTTAATCCTAACTGTACCTGGGGTTTCACGTTGAGGTTTCACTACAAGAAGTATACAGGAGGGTGGGGACAAAGTTCTGCTTTCATTTCTGTGTCAGGGAGGGTATGGATATATTTAAGATTTCATTCCTAACTGTTTCTGGGAGAGTATAGATGGTTAGGGTTTCATTCCGAACTGGGTAGAGGGTGGGGATATATTTCAGCTTTTGTTCTTAATTGTTTCCAAAAAGTATGATTATAGTTAGGTTGTCATACACGACTATCCACGAGGGTGGGGATATTAATTGGCTTTTAATCCTAACTGTACTTAAGGTTTCACTTTGAGGTTTCACTACTAGAAGTGCCCAGGAGGGTGGGGACACATAGTTCTGCTTTCATTTCTGTGTTAGGGAGGGTACGGATATAGTTAGCATTTAATTGCAAACTGTGTCCCGGAGGGTGGGGGATATAGTTCAGCTTTTAATACTAACTGTATCCCAAAAGGTATGGATATCCATAGGAATTCTTAACTGTGACCAGGATACCGATAGTGAGGATTTCATTCCAAACAGTGTCCCGGATGGTGGGGGATATAGTTCAGCTTTTATTCCTGTGGCAAGAAAAGTTTGATTGTAGTTATCTTTTCATACCTGTGTCCAGGAATGTTGCAATATTGATCCACTTTTAATTCTATCTGTACTTGGAGTTTCACTACTAGCCGTATCTAGACGTGTGGGAATACAGTTCAGCTTTTATTTTTGTGTTTGGGAGGGCCAGGATACAGTTAGTGTTTTATTTCAAACTGTGTCCCGGAGGGTAGGGATATAGTTCAGATTTCATTCCTAACTGTGTCCAGAATGGTATGGATATAATTAGGATTTCATTCCTAGGTGTGTCTGGGAGAGAACAGGCGGTTAGGGTTTCATTCCAAACTGTGTTCTGGGGGGTGGGGATATAGCTCAGCTTTTGAACTTAATTGTGTCCAAAAAAGTATGATTACAGTTAGGTTGTCATAGCCGACTGTCCATGAGGGTGGGGATATTCCCTGGCTTTCAATCCTAACTGTACCTGGGGTTTCACGTTGAGGTTTCACTACAAGAAGTATACAGGAGGGTGGGGACAAAGTTCTGCTTTTATTTCTGTGTCAGGGAGGGTATGGATATAGTTAGCATTTAATTGCAAACAGTGTCCCCAAAGGTGGGGAATATAGTTCAGTTTTCAATACTAACGGTATCCAAAAAGGCGTGGATATCGTTAGGAATTCTCAACTAACTGTGACCAGGATATGGATAGTGAGGATTTCATTCCAAACTGGGCCCCGGATGGTGGAGGATCTCGTTCAGCATTTGATCCTCTGGCAAGAAAGGATGATTATAGTTATCTTTTCACACCTGAGTCCAGGAGGGTTGCAATACTGCTCAGCTTTTAATTCTATCTGTACTGGAGTTTCACTACTAGCTGTATCAAGACGTGTGGGAATATAGTTCAGCTTTTATTTTTCTGTTTGGGAGGGCCAGGATACAGTTAGTGTTTTATTTCAAACTGTGTCCCAGAGGGTAGGGATATAGTTCAGATTTTATTCCTAACTATGTCCAGAAGGGTATGGATATAATTAGGATTTCATTCCTAGCTGTGTCTGGGAGAGTATAGATTGTTATGGTTTCATTCCAAACTGTGTTCTGAAGGGTGGCGATATAGTTCAGCTTTTGATCTTAACTGTGCCCAGAAAAGTATGATTATAGTTAGGTTGTCATACCCAACTGTCCATGAGGGTGGGAATATTCCTTGGATTTTAATCCTAACTGTACTTGAGGTTTCATTTTGAGGTTTCTCTACTAGATGTGTCCACGAGGGTGGGGACATAGTTTTGATTGCATTTCTGTGTCGTGGAGGGTACAGATATAGTTAGCATTTAATTGTAAACTGTCTCCCTGAGGGTGGGGGATATAGTTCAGCTTCTAATACTAACTGTACCCAGAAAGGCATGGATATCGTTAGGAATTCTTAACTAACTGTGAACAGGATACAGATAGTGGGGATTTCATTCTAAACTGTGTGCCAGAGAGTGGGATATAGTTCAGCTTTTGTTCCTGTGGCCAGAAAAGTATGATTTTAGTTATTTTTTCAAACCTGTGTCCAGGAGTGTTGCAATATTGCTCCACTTTTAATTCTATCTGTTCTTGGAGTTTCACTACTAGCCGTATCTAGACGTGTGGAAATACAGTCCAGCTTTTATTTTTGTGTTTGGGAGGGCCAGGATACAGTTAGTGTTTTATTCCAAACTGTGTCCCAGAGGGTAGGGATGTAGTTTAGATTTTATTCCTGTGTCCAGAAGGGAATGGATACAATTAGGATTTCATTCCAAACTGTGTCTGGGAGAGTATAGATGGTTCAGGTTTCATTCCAAACTGTGTTCTGGAGGGTGGGGATATAGTTCAGCTTTTGATCTTAACTGTGTACAAAAAGTATGATTGTAGTTAGATTGTCTTTCATGACTGTCCATGAGGGCAGGGATATTCCTTGGCTTTTATTTTTGTGTTTGGGAGGGCGAGGATACAGTTAGTGTTTTATTTCAAACTGTGTCCGGGAGGGTAGGGATATAGTTCAGATTTTATTCCTGTGTCCAGATGGGTATCGATATAATTAGTATTTCATTTCTAACTGTGTCTGGGAGAGTACAGATGGTTAGTGTTTCATTCCAAACTGTGCTCTGGAGGGTGGGGATATAGTTCAGCTTTTGATCTAAACTGTGTACAAAAAGTATGATTGTAGTTAGGTTGTCTTTCATGACTGTCCATGAGGGTGGGGATATTCCTTGGCTTTTAATCCTAACTGTAATTGAGACTTCACTTTGAGGTTTCACTACAAGAAGTATTCAGGAGGGTGGGGACATAGTTCTGCTTTTATTTCTGTGTCAGGGAGGGCACGGATACATTTAGCATTTAATCGCAATCTGTGTCCCAGAAGGTGGGGGATCTAGTTCAGCTTTTAATACTAACTGTATCCAGAAAGGCATGGATATCATTAGGAATTCTGAACTAACTATGACCAGGATACGGATAGTGAGGATTTCATTCCAAACTATAAGCCCGAGAGTGGGATATAGTTCAGCTTTTGTTCCTGTGGTCAGAAAAGTATGATTATAGTTATCTTTTCAAACCTGTGTCCAGGAGGGTTGCAATATTGCACTGCTTTTAATTCTATCTGACATTGGAGTTTCACAACTAGCTGTATCTAGACGGGTGGGCATATAGTTCAGCTTTTATTTTTCTGTTTGGGAGGGTAAGGATACAGTTAGTGTTTCATTCCGAACTGTGTCCCAGAGGGTAGGGATATAGTTCAGATTTTATTCATAACTGTGTCCAGAAGGGTATGGATATAATTAGGATTTCATTTCTAACTGTGTCTTGGAGAGTGTAGATGGTTAGGGTATCATTCAAATCTGTGTTCTGGAGGGTGGAAATATAGTTCAGCTTTTGATCTTAACTGTGTCCAAAAAAGTATGATTGTAGTTAGGTTGTCATTCATGACTGTCCATGCGGATGGGGATATTTCTTGGCTTTTAATCATAACTGTACTTGAGACTTCACTTTGAGGTTTCATTACAAGTATACAGGAGGGTGGGGACATAGTTCTGTTTTTATTTGTGTGTCAGGGAGGGTACGGATATAGTTAGCATTTAATTGCAAACTGTGTCCCCAAGGGTGGGAGATATAGTTCAGCTTTTAATACTAACTGTGTCCAGAAAGGCATGGATATCGTTAGGAATTCTCAACTAACTGTGACCAGGATATGGATAGTGAGGATTTCATTCCAAACTGCGCCCCGGATGGTGGAGGATCCCGTTCAGCATTTGATCCTCTGGTAAGAAAGGATGATTATAGTTATCTTTTCACACCTGAGTTCAGGAAGGTTGCAATATTGCTCAGCTTTTAATTCTATCTGTAGTGGAGTTTCACTGCTAGCTGTATGAAGACGTGTGGGAATATAGTTCAGCTTTTATTTTTGTGTTTGGGAGGGCCAGGATACAATTAGTGTTTCATTTCAAACTGTGTCCCAGAGGTTAGGGATATAGTTCAGATTTTATTCCTAACTATGTCAGGAAGGGTATGGATATAATTAGGATTTCATTCCTAGCTGTGTCTGGGAGAGTATAGATTGTTATGATTTCATTCCAAACTGTGTTCTGAAGGGTGGGGATATAGTTCAGCTTTTGATTTTAACTGTGCCCAGAAAAGTATGATTATAGTTAGGTTGTCATACCCAACTGTCCATGAGGGTGGGAATATTCCTTGGATCTTAATCCTAACTGTACTTGAGGTTTCATTTTGAGGTTTCACTACCAGATGTGTCCACGAGGGTGGGGACATAGTTTTGATTTTATTTCTGTGTCGGGGAGGGTACAGATATAGTTAGCATTTAATTGTAAACTGTCTCCCTGAGGGTGGGGGATATAGTTCAGCTTTTAATACTAACTGTATCCAGAAAGGCATGGATATCGTTAGGAATTCTTAACTAACTGTGAACAGGATACAGATAGTGGGGATTTCATTCTAAACTGTGTGCCAGAGGGTTGGATATAGTTCCGCTTTTGTTCCTGTGACCAGAAAAGTATGATTATAGTTATGTTTTCAAACCTGTGTCCAGGAGTGTTGCAATATTGCTCCACTTTTAATTCTATCTGTACTTGGAGTTTCACTACTAGCCTTATCTAGACGTGTGGAAGTACAGTTCAGCTTTTATTTTTGAGTTTGGGAGGGCCAGGATACAGTTGGTGTTTTATTCCAAACTGTGTCCCAGAGGGTAGGGATATAGTTAAGATTTTATTCCTGTGTCCAGAATGGTATGGATATAATTAGGATTTCATTCCTAGCTGTGTCTGGGAGAGAACAGGTGGTTAGGGTTTCATTCCAAACTGTGTTCTGGGGGGTGGGGATATAGCTCAGCTTTCGAACTTAACTGTGTCCAAAAAAGTATGATGACAGTTAGGTTGTCATACCCGACTGTCCATGAAGGTGGGGATATTCCTTGGCTTTTAATCCTAACTGTACCTGGGGTTTCACGTTGAGGTTTCACTACAAGAAGTATACAGGAGGGTGGGGACAAAGTTCTGCTTTCATTTCTGTGTCAGGGAGGGTATGGATATATTTAAGATTTCATTCCTAACTGTTTCTGGGAGAGTATAGATGGTTAGGGTTTCATTCCGAACTGGGTAGAGGGTGGGGATATATTTCAGCTTTTGTTCTTAATTGTTTCCAAAAAGTATGATTATAGTTAGGTTGTCATACACGACTATCCACGAGGGTGGGGATATTAATTGGCTTTTAATCCTAACTGTACTTAAGGTTTCACTTTGAGGTTTCACTACTAGAAGTGCCCAGGAGGGTGGGGACACATAGTTCTGCTTTCATTTCTGTGTTAGGGAGGGTACGGATATAGTTAGCATTTAATTGCAAACTGTGTCCCGGAGGGTGGGGGATATAGTTCAGCTTTTAATACTAACTGTATCCCAAAAGGTATGGATATCCATAGGAATTCTTAACTGTGACCAGGATACCGATAGTGAGGATTTCATTCCAAACAGTGTCCCGGATGGTGGGGGATATAGTTCAGCTTTTATTCCTGTGGCAAGAAAAGTTTGATTGTAGTTATCTTTTCATACCTGTGTCCAGGAATGTTGCAATATTGATCCACTTTTAATTCTATCTGTACTTGGAGTTTCACTACTAGCCGTATCTAGACGTGTGGGAATACAGTTCAGCTTTTATTTTTGTGTTTGGGAGGGCCAGGATACAGTTAGTGTTTTATTTCAAACTGTGTCCCGGAGGGTAGGGATATAGTTCAGATTTCATTCCTAACTGTGTCCAGAATGGTATGGATATAATTAGGATTTCATTCCTAGGTGTGTCTGGGAGAGAACAGGCGGTTAGGGTTTCATTCCAAACTGTGTTCTGGGGGGTGGGGATATAGCTCAGCTTTTGAACTTAATTGTGTCCAAAAAAGTATGATTACAGTTAGGTTGTCATAGCCGACTGTCCATGAGGGTGGGGATATTCCCTGGCTTTTAATCCTAACTGTACCTGGGGTTTCACGTTGAGGTTTCACTACAAGAAGTATACAGGAGGGTGGGGACAAAGTTCTGCTTTTATTTCTGTGTCAGGGAGGGTATGGATATAGTTAGCATTTAATTGCAAACAGTGTCCCCAAAGGTGGGGAATATAGTTCAGTTTTCAATACTAACTGTATCCAAAAAGGCGTGGATATCGTTAGGAATTCTCAACTAACTGTGACCAGGATATGGATAGTGAGGATTTCATTCCAAACTGGGCCCCGGATGGTGGAGGATCTCGTTCAGCATTTGATCCTCTGGCAAGAAAGGATGATTACAGTTATCTTTTCACACCTGAGTCCAGGAGGGTTGCAATACTGCTCAGCTTTTAATTCTATCTGTACTGGAGTTTCACTACTAGCTGTATCAAGACGTGTGGGAATATAGTTCAGCTTTTATTTTTCTGTTTGGGAGGGCCAGGATACAGTTAGTGTTTTATTTCAAACTGTGTCCCAGAGGGTAGGGATATAGTTCAGATTTTATTCCTAACTATGTCCAGAAGGGTATGGATATAATTAGGATTTCATTCCTAGCTGTGTCTGGGAGAGTATAGATTGTTATGGTTTCATTCCAAACTGTGTTCTGAAGGGTGGCGATATAGTTCAGCTTTTGATCTTAACTGTGCGCAGAAAAGTATGATTATAGTTAGGTTGTCATACCCAACTGTCCATGAGGGTGGGAATATTCCTTGGATTTTAATCCTAACTGTACTTGAGGTTTCATTTTCAGGTTTCTCTACTAGATGTGTCCACGAGGGTGGGGACATAGTTTTGATTGCATTTCTGTGTCGTGGAGGGTACAGATATAGTTAGCATTTAATTGTAAACTGTCTCCCTGAGGGTGGGGGATATAGTTCAGCTTCTAATACTAACTGTATCCAGAAAGGCATGGATATCGTTAGGAATTCTTAACTAACTGTGAACAGGATACAGATAGTGGGGATTTCATTCTAAACTGTGTGCCAGAGAGTGGGATATAGTTCAGCTTTTGTTCCTGAGGCCAGAAAAGTATGATTTTAGTTATCTTTTCAAACCTGTGTCCAGGAGTGTTGCAATATTGCTCCACTTTTAATTCTATCTGTTCATGGAGTTTCACTACTAGCCGTATCTAGACGTGTGGAAATACAGTTCAGCTTTTATTTTTGTGTTTGGGAGGGCCAGGATACAGTTAGTGTTTTATTCCAAACTGTGTCCCAGAGAGTAGGGATGTAGTTTAGATTTTATTCCTGTGTCCAGAAGGGAATGGATATAATTAGGATTTCATTCCAAACTGTGTCTGGGAGAGTATAGATGGTTCAGGTTTCATTCCAAACTGTGTTCTGGAGGGTGGGGATATAGTTCAGCTTTTGATCTTAACTGTGTACAAAAAGTATGATTGTAGTTAGGTTGTCTTTCATGACTGTCCATGAGGGCGGGGATATTCCTTGGCTTTTATTTTTGTGTTTGGGAGGGCCAGGATACAGTTAGTGTTTTATTTCAAACTGTGTCTGGGAGGGGAGGGATATAGTTCAGATTTTATTCCTAACTGTGTCCAGAAGGGTATCGATATAATTAGTATTTCATTTCTAACTGTGTCTGGGAGAGTACAGATGGTTAGTGTTTCATTCCAAACCCTGCTCTGGAGGGTGGGGATATAGTTCAGCTTTTGATCTAAACTGTGTACAAAAAGTATGATTGTAGTTAGGTTGTCTTTCATGACTGTCCATGAGGGTGGGGATATTCCTTGGCTTTTAATCCTAACTGTAATTGAGACTTCACTTTGAGGTTTCACTACAAGAAGTATTCAGGAGGGTGGGGACATAGTTCTGCTTTTATTTCTGTGTCAGGGAGGGCACGGATACATTTAGCATTTAATCGCAATCTGTGTCCCAGAAGGTGGGGGATCTAGTTCAGCTTTTAATACTAACTGTATCCAGAAAGGCATGGATATCATTAGGAAGTCAGAACTAACTATGACCAGGATATGGATAGTGAGGATTTCATTCCAAACTATGCGCCCGAGAGTGGGATATAGTTCAGCTTTTGTTCCTGTGGTCAGAAAAGTATGATTATAGTTATCTTTTCAAACCTGTGTCCAGGAGGGTTGCAATATTGCACTGCTTTTAATTCTATCTGACATTGGAGTTTCACAACTAGCTGTATCTAGACGGGTGGGCATATAGTTCAGCTTTTATTTTTCTGCTTGGGAGGGTAAGGATACAGTTAGTGTTTCATTCCGAACTGTGTCCCAGAGGGTATGGATATAGTTGAGATTTTATTCATAACTGTGTCCAGAAGGGTATGGATATAATTAGGATTTCATTCCTAACTGTGTCTTGGAGAGTGTAGATGGTTAGGGTATCATTCAAAACTGTGTTCTGGAGGGTGGAAATATAGTTCAGCTTTTGATCTTAACTGTGTCCAAAAAAGTATGATTGTAGTTAGGTTGTCATTCATGACTGTCCATGCGGATGGGGATATTCCTTGGCTTTTAATCATAACTGTACTTGAGACTTCACTTTGAGGTTTCATTACAAGTATACAGGAGGGTGGTGACATAGTTCTGCTTTTATTTGAGTGTCGGGGAGGGTACGGATATAGTTAGCATTTAATTGCAAACAGTGTCTCCAAGGGTGGGAGATATAGTTCAGCTTTTAATACTAACTGTGTCCAGAAAGGCATGGATATCGTTAGGAATTCTCACCTAACTGTGTCCAGGATACAGATAGTGAGGATTTCATTCCAAACTGGGTCCCGGATGGTGGAGGATATACTTCAGCTTTTGTTCATCTTGCAAGAAAAGTATGATTATAGTTATCTTTTCAAACCTGTGTCCAGGAGTGTTGCAATATTGCTCAGCTTTTAATTCTATTTGATCTTGGAGTTTCACAACTAGCTGTATCTAGACGGGTGGGCATATAGTTCAGCTTTTATTTTTCTGTTTGGGAGGGCCAGGATACAGTTAGTGTTTTATTCCAAACTGTGTCCAAGAGGGTAGGGATATAGTTCAGATTTTATTCCTGTGTCCAGAAGGGAATGGATATAATTAGGATTTCATTCCAAACTGTGTCTGGGAGAGTATAGATGGTTCAGGTTTCATTCCAAACTGTGTTCTGGAGGGCGGGGATATAGTTCAGCTATTGATCTTAACTGTGTACAAAAAGTATGATTGTAGTTAGGATGTCTTTCAAGACTGTCCATGAGGGTGGGGATATTCCTTGGCTTTAATTTTTGTGTTTGGGAGGGCCAGGATACAGTTAGTGTTTTATTTCAAACTGTGTCCGAGAGGGCAGGGATATAGTTCAGATTTTATTCCTGTGTCCAGAAGGGTATCGATATAATTAGTATTTGATTTCTAAGTGTGTCTGGGAGAGTATAGATGGTTAGTGTTTCATTCCAAACTGTGCTCTGGAGGGTGGGAATATAGTTCAGCTTTTGATCTTAACTGTGTACAAAAAAGTTTGATTGTAGTTAGGTTGTCTTTCATGACTGTCCATGAGGGTGGGGATATTCCTTGGTTTTTAATCCTAACTGTACTTGAAACTTCACTTTGAGGTTTCACTACAAAAAGTATACAGGAGGGTGGGGACATAGTTCTGGTTTTATTTCTATGTCAGGGAGGGCACGGAAACAGTTAGCATTTAATTGCAAACTATGTCCCAGAAGGTGGGGGATATAGTTCAGCGTTTAATACTAACTGTATCCACAAAGGCATGGATATCGTTAGGAATTCTCAACTAACTGTGACCAGGATACGGATAGTGAGGATTTCATTCCAAACTGGGTGCCAGATGGTGGGATATAGTTCAGATTTTGTTCCTGTGGCCAAAAAAGTATGATTATAGTTGTCTTTTCAAACCTGTGTCCAGGAGGGTTGCAATATTGCTCAGCTTTTAATTCTATCTGACCTTGGAGTTTCACAACTAGATGTATCTAGATGGGTGGGAATATATTTCAGATTTTATTTTTGTGGTTGGGAGGGCGAGGACACAGTTAGTGTTGTATTCCAAACTGTGTCCCAAAGGGTAGGGATATAGTTCAGCTTTTATTCCTAACTATGCCCGGAAGGGTATGGATATATTTAAGATTTCATTCCTAACTGTTTCTGGGAGAGTATAGATGGTTAGGGTTTCATTCCAAACTGGGCAGAGGATGGGGATATATTTCAGGTTTTGTTCTTAACTGTTTCCAAAAAGTATGATTATAGTTAGGTTGTCATACACGACTATCCACGAGGGTGGGGATATTCATTGGCTTTTAATCCTAACGGTACTTAAGGTTTCACTTTGAGGTTTCACTACTAGAAGTGCCCAGGAGGGTGGGGACACATAGTTCTGCTTTTATTTCTGTGTTAGGGAGGGTACGGATATAGTTAGCATTTAATTGCAAACTGTGTCCCGGAGGTTGGGGGATATAGTTCAGCTTTTAATACTAACTGTATCCCGAAAGGTATGGATATCCTTAGGAATTCTTAACTGTGACCAGGATACCGATAGTGAGGATTTCATTCCAAACTGTGTCCCGGATGGTGGGGGATATAGTTCAGCTTTTGTTCCTGTGGCAAGAAAAGTTTGATTGTAGTTATCTTTTCATACCTGTGTCCAGGAATGTTGCAATATTGCTCCACTTTTAATTCTATCTGTACTTGGAGTTTCACTACTAGCCGTATCTAGACGTGTGGGAATAGTTCAGCTTTTACAGCTTTTATTTTTGTGTTTAGGAGGGCCAGGATACAGTTAGTGTTTTATTTCAAACTGTGTCCCAAAGGGTAGGGATGTAGTTCAGATTTTATTCCTAACATGTCCAGAAGGGTATGGATATAATTAGGATTTCATTCCTAGCTGTGTCTGGGAGAGTATAGATTGTTATGATTTCATTCCAAACTGTGTTCTGGAGGGTGGGGATATAGTTCAGCTTTTGATCTTAACTGTGCCCCGAAAAGTATGATTATAGTTAGGTTGTCATACCCAACTGTCCATGAGGGTGGGAATATTCCTTGGATTTTAATCCTAACTGTACTTGAGGTTTCATTTTGAGGTTTCACTACTAGATGTGTCCAGGAGGGTGGGGACATAGTTTTCATTTTATTTCTGTGTCGGGGAGGGTACAGATATAGTTAGCATTTAATTGTAAACTGTCTCCCTGAGGGTGGGGGATATAGTTCAGCTTTTAATACTAACTGTATCCAGAAAGGCATGGATATCGTTAGGAATTCTTAACTAACTGTGACAGGATACAGATAGCGGGGATTTCATCCTAACTGTGTGCCAGAGAGTGGGATATAGTTCAGCTTTTGTTCCTGTGGCCAGAAAAGTATGATTATAGTTATCTTTTCAAACCTGTGTCCAGGAGTGTTGCAATATTGCTCCACTTTTAATTCTATCTGTACTTGGAGTTTCACTACTAGCCGTATCTAGACGTGTGGAAATACAGTTCAGTTTTTATTTTTGTGTTTGGGAGGGCCAGGATACAGTTAGTGTTTTATTCCAAACTGTGTCCCAGAGGGTAGGGATATAGTTCAGATTTTATTCCTAACTGTGTCCAGAAGGGAATGGATATAATTAGGATTTTATTCCAAACTGTGCCTGGGAGAGTATAGATGGTTCAGGTTTCATTCCAAACTGTGTTCTGGAGGGTGGGGATATAGTTCAGCTTTTGATCTTAACTGTGTACAAAAAGTATGATTGTAGTTAGGTTGTCTTTCATGACTGTCCATGGGGGCGGGGATATTCCTTGGCTTTTATTTTTGTGTTTGGGAGGGCCAGGATACAGTTAGTGTTTTATTTCAAACTGTGTCCGGGAGGGTAGGGATATAGTTCAGATTTTATTCCAAACTGTATCCAGAAGGGTATCGATATAATTAGTATTTCATTTCTAACTGTGTCTGGGAGAGTATAGATGGTTAGTGTTTCATTCCAAACTGTGTCCGGGAGGGTAGGGATATAGTTCAGATTTTATTCCTAACTGTGTCCAGAAGGGTATCGATATAATTAGTATTTCATTTCTAACTGTGTCTCGGAGAGTACAGATGGTTAGTGTTTCATTCCAAACTGTGCTCTGGAGGGTGGGGATATAGTTCAGCTTTTGATCTAAACTGTGTACAAAAAGTATGATTGTAGTTAGGTTGTCTTTCATGACTGTCCATGAGGGTGGGGATATTCCTTGGCTTTTAATCCTAACTGTAATTGAGACTTCACTTTGAGGTTTCACTACAAGAAGTATTCAGGAGGGTGGGGACATAGTTCTGCTTTTATTTCTGTGTCAGGGAGGGCACGGATACATTTAGCATTTAATCGCAATCTGTGTCCCAGAAGGTGGGGGATCTAGTTCAGCTTTTAATACTAACTGTATCCAGAAAGGCATGGATATCATTAGGAATTCTGAACTAACTATGACCAGGATACGGATAGTGAGGATTTCATTCCAAACTATGCGCCCGAGAGTGGGATATAGTTCAGCTTTTGTTCCTGTGGTCAGAAAAGTATGATTATAGTTATCTTTTCAAACCTGTGTCCAGGAGGGTTGCAATATTGCACTGCTTTTAATTCTATCTGACATTGGAGTTTCACAACTAGCTGTATCTAGACGGTTGGGCATATACTTCAGCTTTTATTTTTCTGTTTGGGAGGGTAAGGATACAGTTAGTGTTTCATTCCGAACTGTGTCCCAGAGGGTATGAATATAGTTCAGATTTTATTCACAACTGTGTCCAGAAGGGTATGGATATAATTAGGATTTCATTCCTAAGTGTGTCTTGGAGAGTGTAGATGGTTAGGGTATCATTCAAAACTGTGTTCTGGAGGGTGGTAATATAGTTCAGCTTTTAATACTAACTGTATCCCAAAAGGTATGGATATCCATAGGAATTCTTAACTGTGACCAGGATACCGATAGTGAGGATTTCATTCCAAACAGTGTCCCGGATGGTGGGGGATATAGTTCAGCTTTTATTCCTGTGGCAAGAAAAGTTTGATTGTAGTTATCTTTTCATACCTGTGTCCAGGAATGTTGCAATATTGATCCACTTTTAATTCTATCTGTACTTGGAGTTTCACTTCTAGCCGTACCTAGACGTGTGGGGATACAGTTCAGCTTTTATTTTTGTGTTTGGGAGGGCCAGGATACAGTTAGTGTTTTATTTCAAACTGTGTCCCGGAGGGTAGGGAGAAAGTTCAGATTTTATTCCTAACTGTGTCCAGAATGGTATGGATATAATTAGGATTTCATTCCTAGCTGTGTCTGGGAGAGAACAGATGGTTAGGGTTTCATTCCAAAATGTGTTCTGGGGGGTGGGGATATAGCTCAGCTTTTGAACTTAACTGTGTCCAAAAAAGTATGATTACAGTTAGGTTGTCATACCCGACTGTCCATGAGGGTGGGGATATTCCTTGGCTTTTAATCCTAACTGTACCTGGGGTTTCACGTTGAGGTTTCACTACAAGAAGTATACAGGATGGTGGGGACAAAGTTCTTCTTTTATTTCTGTGTGAGGGAGGGTATGGATATAGTTAGCATTTATTTGCAAACAGTGTCCCCAAAGGTGGGGAATATAGTTCAGCTTTCAATACTAACTGTATCCAAAAAGGCGTGGATATCGTTAGGAATTCTCAAATAACTGTGACCAGGATATGGATAGTGAGGATTTCATTCCAAACTGGGCCCCGGATGGTGGAGGATCTCGTTCAGCATTTGATCCTCTGGCAAGAAAGGACGATTATAGTTATCTTTTCACACCTGAGTTCAGGAGGGTTGCAATACTGCTCAGCTTTTAATTCTATCTGTACTGGAGTTTCACTACTAGCTGTATCAAGACGTGTGGGAATATAGTTCAGCTTTTATTTTTCTGTTTGGGAGGGCCAGGATGCAGTTAGTGTTTTATTTCAAACTGTGTCCCAGAGGGTAGGGATATAGTTCAGATTTTATTCCTAACTATGTCCAGAAGGGTATGGATATAATTAGGATTTCATTCCTAGCTGTGTCTGGGAGAGTATAAATTGTTATGGTTTCATTCCAAACTGTGTTCTGAAGGGTGGGGATATAGTTCAGCTTTTGATCTTAACTGTGCCCAGAAAAGTATGATTATAGTTAGGTTGTCATACCCAACTGTCCATGAGGGTGGGAATATTCCTTGGATTTTAATCCTAACAGTACTTGAGAGGTTTCATTTTGAGGTTTCTCTACTAGATGTGTCCACGAGGGTGGGGACATAGTTTTGATTGCATTTCTGTGTCGGGGAGGGTACAGATATAGTTAGCATTTAATTGTAAACTGTCTCCCTGAGGGTGGGGGATATAGTTCAGCTTTTAATACTATCTGTATCCAGAAAGGCATGGATATCGTTAGGAATTCTTAACTAACTGTGAACAGAATGCAGATAGTGGGGATTTCATTCTAAACTGTGTGCCAGAGAGTGGGATATAGTTCAGCTTTTGTTCCTGTGGCCAGAAAAGTATGATTTTAGTTATTTTTTCAAACCTGTGTCCAGGAGTGTTGCAATATTGCTCCACTTTTAATTCTATCTGTTCTTGGAGTTTCACTACTAGCCGTATCTAGACGTGTGGAAATACAGTCCAGCTTTTATTTTTGTGTTTGGGAGGGCCAGGATACAGTTAGTGTTTTATTCCAAACTGTGTCCCAGAGGGTAGGGATGTAGTTTAGATTTTATTCCTGTGTCCAGAAGGGAATGGATACAATTAGGATTTCATTCCAAACTGTGTCTGGGAGAGTATAGATGGTTCAGGTTTCATTCCAAACTGTGTTCTGGAGGGTGGGGATATAGTTCAGCTTTTGATCTTAACTGTGTACAAAAAGTATGATTGTAGTTAGATTGTCTTTCATGACTGTCCATGAGGGCAGGGATATTCCTTGGCTTTTATTTTTGTGTTTGGGAGGGCGAGGATACAGTTAGTGTTTTATTTCAAACTGTGTCCGGGAGGGTAGGGATATAGTTCAGATTTTATTCCTGTGTCCAGATGGGTATCGATATAATTAGTATTTCATTTCTAACTGTGTCTGGGAGAGTACAGATGGTTAGTGTTTCATTCCAAACTGTGCTCTGGAGGGTGGGGATATAGTTCAGCTTTTGATCTAAACTGTGTACAAAAAGTATGATTGTAGTTAGGTTGTCTTTCATGACTGTCCATGAGGGTGGGGATATTCCTTGGCTTTTAATCCTAACTGTAATTGAGACTTCACTTTGAGGTTTCACTACAAGAAGTATTCAGGAGGGTGGGGACATAGTTCTGCTTTTATTTCTGTGTCAGGGAGGGCACGGATACATTTAGCATTTAATCGCAATCTGTGTCCCAGAAGGTGGGGGATCTAGTTCAGCTTTTAATACTAACTGTATCCAGAAAGGCATGGATATCATTAGGAATTCTGAACTAACTATGACCAGGATACGGATAGTGAGGATTTCATTCCAAACTATAAGCCCGAGAGTGGGATATAGTTCAGCTTTTGTTCCTGTGGTCAGAAAAGTATGATTATAGTTATCTTTTCAAACCTGTGTCCAGGAGGGTTGCAATATTGCACTGCTTTTAATTCTATCTGACATTGGAGTTTCACAACTAGCTGTATCTAGACGGGTGGGCATATAGTTCAGCTTTTATTTTTCTGTTTGGGAGGGTAAGGATACAGTTAGTGTTTCATTCCGAACTGTGTCCCAGAGGGTAGGGATATAGTTCAGATTTTATTCATAACTGTGTCCAGAAGGGTATGGATATAATTAGGATTTCATTTCTAACTGTGTCTTGGAGAGTGTAGATGGTTAGGGTATCATTCAAATCTGTGTTCTGGAGGGTGGAAATATAGTTCAGCTTTTGATCTTAACTGTGTCCAAAAAAGTATGATTGTAGTTAGGTTGTCATTCATGACTGTCCATGCGGATGGGGATATTCCTTGGCTTTTAATCATAACTGTACTTGAGACTTCACTTTGAGGTTTCATTACAAGTATACAGGAGGGTGGGGACAGAGTTCTGTTTTTATTTGTGTGTCAGGGAGGGTACGGATATAGTTAGCATTTAATTGCAAACTGTGTCCCCAAGGGTGGGAGATATAGTTCAGCTTTTAATACTAACTGTGTCCAGAAAGGCATGGATATCGTTAGGAATTCTCAACTAACTGTGACCAGGATATGGATAGTGAGGATTTCATTCCAAACTGCGCCCCGGATGGTGGAGGATCTCGTTCAGCATTTGATCCTCTGGTAAGAAAGGATGATTATAGTTATCTTTTCACACCTGAGTTCAGGAAGGTTGCAATATTGCTCAGCTTTTAATTCTATCTGTACTGGAGTTTCACTGCTAGCTGTATGAAGACGTGTGGGAATATAGTTCAGCTTTTATTTTTGTGTTTGGGAGGGCCAGGATACAATTAGTGTTTCATTTCAAACTGTGTCCCAGAGGTTAGGGATATAGTTCAGATTTTATTCCTAACTATGTCAGGAAGGGTATGGATATAATTAGGATTTCATTCCTAGCTGTGTCTGGGAGAGTATAGATTGTTATGATTTCATTCCAAACTGTGTTCTGAAGGGTGGGGATATAGTTCAGCTTTTGATTTTAACTGTGCCCAGAAAAGTATGATTATAGTTAGGTTGTCATACCCAACTGTCCATGAGGGTGGGAATATTCCTTGGATCTTAATCCTAACTGTACTTGAGGTTTCATTTTGAGGTTTCACTACCAGATGTGTCCACGAGGGTGGGGACATAGTTTTGATTTTATTTCTGTGTCGGGGAGGGTACAGATATAGTTAGCATTTAATTGTAAACTGTCTCCCTGAGGGTGGGGGATATAGTTCAGCTTTTAATACTAACTGTATCCAGAAAGGCATGGATATCGTTAGGAATTCTTAACTAACTGTGAACAGGATACAGATAGTGGGGATTTCATTCTAAACTGTGTGCCAGAGGGTTGGATATAGTTCCGCTTTTGTTCCTGTGACCAGAAAAGTATGATTATAGTTATGTTTTCAAACCTGTGTCCAGGAGTGTTGCAATATTGCTCCACTTTTAATTCTATCTGTACTTGGAGTTTCACTACTAGCCTTATCTAGACGTGTGGAAGTACAGTTCAGCTTTTATTTTTGAGTTTGGGAGGGCCAGGATACAGTTGGTGTTTTATTCCAAACTGTGTCCCAGAGGGTAGGGATATAGTTAAGATTTTATTCCTGTGTCCAGAATGGTATGGATATAATTAGGATTTCATTCCTAGCTGTGTCTGGGAGAGAACAGGTGGTTAGGGTTTCATTCCAAACTGTGTTCTGGGGGGTGGGGATATAGCTCAGCTTTCGAACTTAACTGTGTCCAAAAAAGTATGATGACAGTTAGGTTGTCATACCCGACTGTCCATGAAGGTGGGGATATTCCTTGGCTTTTAATCCTAACTGTACCTGGGGTTTCACGTTGAGGTTTCACTACAAGAAGTATACAGGAGGGTGGGGACAAAGTTCTGCTTTCATTTCTGTGTCAGGGAGGGTATGGATATATTTAAGATTTCATTCCTAACTGTTTCTGGGAGAGTATAGATGGTTAGGGTTTCATTCCGAACTGGGTAGAGGGTGGGGATATATTTCAGCTTTTGTTCTTAATTGTTTCCAAAAAGTATGATTATAGTTAGGTTGTCATACACGACTATCCACGAGGGTGGGGATATTAATTGGCTTTTAATCCTAACTGTACTTAAGGTTTCACTTTGAGGTTTCACTACTAGAAGTGCAGAGGAGGGTGGGGACACATAGTTCTGCTTTCATTTCTGTGTTAGGGAGGGTACGGATATAGTTAGCATTTAATTGCAAACTGTGTCCCGGAGGGTGGGGGATATAGTTCAGCTTTTAATACTAACTGTATCCCAAAAGGTATGGATATCCATAGGAATTCTTAACTGTGACCAGGATACCGATAGTGAGGATTTCATTCCAAACAGTGTCCCGGATGGTGGGGGATATAGTTCAGCTTTTATTCCTGTGGCAAGAAAAGTTTGATTGTAGTTATCTTTTCATACCTGTGTCCAGGAATGTTGCAATATTGATCCACTTTTAATTCTATCTGTACTTGGAGTTTCACTACTAGCCGTATCTAGACGTGTGGGAATACAGTTCAGCTTTTATTTTTGTGTTTGGGAGGGCCAGGATACAGTTAGTGTTTTATTTCAAACTGTGTCCCGGAGGGTAGGGATATAGTTCAGATTTCATTCCTAACTGTGTCCAGAATGGTATGGATATAATTAGGATTTCATTCCTAGGTGTGTCTGGGAGAGAACAGGCGGTTAGGGTTTCATTCCAAACTGTGTTCTGGGGGGTGGGGATATAGCTCAGCTTTTGAACTTAATTGTGTCCAAAAAAGTATGATTACAGTTAGGTTGTCATAGCCGACTGTCCATGAGGGTGGGGATATTCCCTGGCTTTTAATCCTAACTGTACCTGGGGTTTCACGTTGAGGTTTCACTACAAGAAGTATACAGGAGGGTGGGGACAAAGTTCTGCTTTTATTTCTGTGTCAGGGAGGGTATGGATATAGTTAGCATTTAATTGCAAACAGTGTCCCCAAAGGTGGGGAATATAGTTCAGTTTTCAATACTAACTGTATCCAAAAAGGCGTGGATATCGTTAGGAATTCTCAACTAACTGTGACCAGGATATGGATAGTGAGGATTTCATTCCAAACTGGGCCCCGGATGGTGGAGGATCTCGTTCAGCATTTGATCCTCTGGCAAGAAAGGATGATTATAGTTATCTTTTCACACCTGCGTCCAGGAGGGTTGCAATACTGCTCAGCTTTTAATTCTATCTGTACTGGAGTTTCACTACTAGCTGTATCAAGACGTGTGGGAATATAGTTCAGCTTTTATTTTTCTGTTTGGGAGGGCCAGGATACAGTTAGTGTTTTATTTCAAACTGTGTCCCAGAGAGTAGGGATATAGTTCAGATTTTATTCCTAACTATGTCCAGAAGGGTATGGATATAATTAGGATTTCATTCCTAGCTGTGTCTGGGAGAGTATAGATTGTTATGGTTTCATTCCAAACTGTGTTCTGAAGGGTGGCGATATAGTTCAGCTTTTGATCTTAACTGTGCCCAGAAAAGTATGATTATAGTTAGGTTGTCATACCCAACTGTCCATGAGGGTGGGAATATTCCTTGGATTTTAATCCTAACTGTACTTGAGGTTTCATTTTGAGGTTTCTCTACTAGATGTGTCCACGAGGGTGGGGACATAGTTTTGATTGCATTTCTGTGTCGTGGAGGGTACAGATATAGTTAGCATTTAATTGTAAACTGTCTCCCTGAGGGTGGGGGATATAGTTCAGCTTCTAATACTAACTGTATCCAGAAAGGCATGGATATCGTTAGGAATTCTTAACTAACTGTGAACAGGATACAGATAGTGGGGATTTCATTCTAAACTGTGTGCCAGAGAGTGGGATATAGTTCAGCTTTTGTTCCTGTGGCCAGAAAAGTATGATTTTAGTTATTTTTTCAAACCTGTGTCCAGGAGTGTTGCAATATTGCTCCACTTTTAATTCTATCTGTTCTTGGAGTTTCACTACTAGCCGTATCTAGACGTGTGGAAATACAGTCCAGCTTTTATTTTTGTGTTTGGGAGGGCCAGGATACAGTTAGTGTTTTATTCCAAACTGTGTCCCAGAGGGTAGGGATGTAGTTTAGATTTTATTCCTGTGTCCAGAAGGGAATGGATACAATTAGGATTTCATTCCAAACTGTGTCTGGGAGAGTATAGATGGTTCAGGTTTCATTCCAAACTGTGTTCTGGAGGGTGGGGATATAGTTCAGCTTTTGATCTTAACTGTGTACAAAAAGTATGATTGTAGTTAGATTGTCTTTCATGACTGTCCATGAGGGCAGGGATATTCCTTGGCTTTTATTTTTGTGTTTGGGAGGGCGAGTATACAGTTAGTGTTTTATTTCAAACTGTGTCCGGGAGGGTAGGGATATAGTTCAGATTTTATTCCTGTGTCCAGATGGGTATCGATATAATTAGTATTTCATTTCTAACTGTGTCTCGGAGAGTACAGATGGTTAGTGTTTCATTCCAAACTGTGCTCTGGAGGGTGGGGATATAGTTCAGCTTTTGATCTAAACTGTGTACAAAAAGTATGATTGTAGTTAGGTTGTCTTTCATGACTGTCCATGAGGGTGGGGATATTCCTTGGCTTTTAATCCTAACTGTAATTGAGACTTCACTTTGAGGTTTCACTACAAGAAGTATTCAGGAGGGTGGGGACATAGTTCTGCTTTTATTTCTGTGTCAGGGAGGGCACGGATACATTTAGCATTTAATCGCAATCTGTGTCCCAGAAGGTGGGGGATCTAGTTCAGCTTTTAATACTAACTGTATCCAGAAAGGCATGGATATCATTAGGAATTCTGAACTAACTATGACCAGGATACGGATAGTGAGGATTTCATTCCAAACTATAAGCCCGAGAGTGGGATATAGTTCAGCTTTTGTTCCTGTGGTCAGAAAAGTATGATTATAGTTATCTTTTCAAACCTGTGTCCAGGAGGGTTGCAATATTGCACTGCTTTTAATTCTATCTGACATTGGAGTTTCACAACTAGCTGTATCTAGACGGGTGGGCATATAGTTCAGCTTTTATTTTTCTGTTTGGGAGGGTAAGGATACAGTTAGTGTTTCATTCCGAACTGTGTCCCAGAGGGTAGGGATATAGTTCAGATTTTATTCATAACTGTGTCCAGAAGGGTATGGATATAATTAGGATTTCATTTCTAACTGTGTCTTGGAGAGTGTAGATGGTTAGGGTATCATTCAAATCTGTGTTCTGGAGGGTGGAAATATAGTTCAGCTTTTGATCTTAACTGTGTCCAAAAAAGTATGATTGTAGTTAGGTTGTCATTCATGACTGTCCATGCGGATGGGGATATTCCTTGGCTTTTAATCATAACTGTACTTGAGACTTCACTTTGAGGTTTCATTACAAGTATACAGGAGGGTGGGGACATAGTTCTGTTTTTATTTGTGTGTCAGGGAGGGTACGGATATAGTTAGCATTTAATTGCAAACTGTGTCCCCAAGGGTGGGAGATATAGTTCAGCTTTTAATACTAACTGTGTCCAGAAAGGCATGGATATCGTTAGGAATTCTCAACTAACTGTGACCAGGATATGGATAGTGAGGATTTCATTCCAAACTGCGCCCCGGATGGTGGAGGATCTCGTTCAGCATTTGATCCTCTGGTAAGAAAGGATGATTATAGTTATCTTTTCACACCTGAGTTCAGGAAGGTTGCAATATTGCTCAGCTTTTTATTCTATCTGTACTGGAGTTTCACTGCTAGCTGTATGAAGACGTGTGGGAATATAGTTCAGCTTTTATTTTTGTGTTTGGGAGGGCCAGGATACAATTAGTGTTTCATTTCAAACTGTGTCCCAGAGGTTAGGGATATAGTTCAGATTTTATTCCTAACTATGTCAGGAAGGGTATGGATATAATTAGGATTTCATTCCTAGCTGTGTCTGGGAGAGTATAGATTGTTATGATTTCATTCCAAACTGTGTTCTGAAGGGTGGGGATATAGTTCAGCTTTTGATTTTAACTGTGCCCAGAAAAGTATGATTATAGTTAGGTTGTCATACCCAACTGTCCATGAGGGTGGGAATATTCCTTGGATCTTAATCCTAACTGTACTTGAGGTTTCATTTTGAGGTTTCACTACCAGATGTGTCCACGAGGGTGGGGACATAGTTTTGATTTTATTTCTGTGTCGGGGAGGGTACAGATATAGTTAGCATTTAATTGTAAACTGTCTCCCTGAGGGTGGGGGATATAGTTCAGCTTTTAATACTAACTGTATCCAGAAAGGCATGGATATCGTTAGGAATTCTTAACTAACTGTGAACAGGATACAGATAGTGGGGATTTCATTCTAAACTGTGTGCCAGAGGGTTGGATATAGTTCCGCTTTTGTTCCTGTGACCAGAAAAGTATGATTATAGTTATGTTTTCAAACCTGTGTCCAGGAGTGTTGCAATATTGCTCCACTTTTAATTCTATCTGTACTTGGAGTTTCACTACTAGCCTTATCTAGACGTGTGGAAGTACAGTTCAGCTTTTATTTTTGAGTTTGGGAGGGCCAGGATACAGTTGGTGTTTTATTCCAAACTGTGTCCCAGAGGGTAGGGATATAGTTAAGATTTTATTCCTGTGTCCAGAATGGTATGGATATAATTAGGATTTCATTCCTAGCTGTGTCTGGGAGAGAACAGGTGGTTAGGGTTTCATTCCAAACTGTGTTCTGGGGGGTGGGGATATAGCTCAGCTTTCGAACTTAACTGTGTCCAAAAAAGTATGATGACAGTTAGGTTGTCATACCCGACTGTCCATGAAGGTGGGGATATTCCTTGGCTTTTAATCCTAACTGTACCTGGGGTTTCACGTTGAGGTTTCACTACAAGAAGTATACAGGAGGGTGGGGACAAAGTTCTGCTTTCATTTCTGTGTCAGGGAGGGTATGGATATATTTAAGATTTCATTCCTAACTGTTTCTGGGAGAGTATAGATGGTTAGGGTTTCATTCCGAACTGGGTAGAGGGTGGGGATATATTTCAGCTTTTGTTCTTAATTGTTTCCAAAAAGTATGATTATAGTTAGGTTGTCATACACGACTATCCACGAGGGTGGGGATATTAATTGGCTTTTAATCCTAACTGTACTTAAGGTTTCACTTTGAGGTTTCACTACTAGAAGTGCAGAGGAGGGTGGGGACACATAGTTCTGCTTTCATTTCTGTGTTAGGGAGGGTACGGATATAGTTAGCATTTAATTGCAAACTGTGTCCCGGAGGGTGGGGGATATAGTTCAGCTTTTAATACTAACTGTATCCCAAAAGGTATGGATATCCATAGGAATTCTTAACTGTGACCAGGATACCGATAGTGAGGATTTCATTCCAAACAGTGTCCCGGATGGTGGGGGATATAGTTCAGCTTTTATTCCTGTGGCAAGAAAAGTTTGATTGTAGTTATCTTTTCATACCTGTGTCCAGGAATGTTGCAATATTGATCCACTTTTAATTCTATCTGTACTTGGAGTTTCACTACTAGCCGTATCTAGACGTGTGGGAATACAGTTCAGCTTTTATTTTTGTGTTTGGGAGGGCCAGGATACAGTTAGTGTTTTATTTCAAACTGTGTCCCGGAGGGTAGGGATATAGTTCAGATTTCATTCCTAACTGTGTCCAGAATGGTATGGATATAATTAGGATTTCATTCCTAGGTGTGTCTGGGAGAGAACAGGCGGTTAGGGTTTCATTCCAAACTGTGTTCTGGGGGGTGGGGATATAGCTCAGCTTTTGAACTTAATTGTGTCCAAAAAAGTATGATTACAGTTAGGTTGTCATAGCCGACTGTCCATGAGGGTGGGGATATTCCCTGGCTTTTAATCCTAACTGTACCTGGGGTTTCACGTTGAGGTTTCACTACAAGAAGTATACAGGAGGGTGGGGACAAAGTTCTGCTTTTATTTCTGTGTCAGGGAGGGTATGGATATAGTTAGCATTTAATTGCAAACAGTGTCCCCAAAGGTGGGGAATATAGTTCAGTTTTCAATACTAACTGTATCCAAAAAGGCGTGGATATCGTTAGGAATTCTCAACTAACTGTGACCAGGATATGGATAGTGAGGATTTCATTCCAAACTGGGCCCCGGATGGTGGAGGATCTCGTTCAGCATTTGATCCTCTGGCAAGAAAGGATGATTATAGTTATCTTTTCACACCTGCGTCCAGGAGGGTTGCAATACTGCTCAGCTTTTAATTCTATCTGTACTGGAGTTTCACTACTAGCTGTATCAAGACGTGTGGGAATATAGTTCAGCTTTTATTTTTCTGTTTGGGAGGGCCAGGATACAGTTAGTGTTTTATTTCAAACTGTGTCCCAGAGAGTAGGGATATAGTTCAGATTTTATTCCTAACTATGTCCAGAAGGGTATGGATATAATTAGGATTTCATTCCTAGCTGTGTCTGGGAGAGTATAGATTGTTATGGTTTCATTCCAAACTGTGTTCTGAAGGGTGGCGATATAGTTCAGCTTTTGATCTTAACTGTGCCCAGAAAAGTATGATTATAGTTAGGTTGTCATACCCAACTGTCCATGAGGGTGGGAATATTCCTTGGATTTTAATCCTAACTGTACTTGAGGTTTCATTTTGAGGTTTCTCTACTAGATGTGTCCACGAGGGTGGGGACATAGTTTTGATTGCATTTCTGTGTCGTGGAGGGTACAGATATAGTTAGCATTTAATTGTAAACTGTCTCCCTGAGGGTGGGGGATATAGTTCAGCTTCTAATACTAACTGTATCCAGAAAGGCATGGATATCGTTAGGAATTCTTAACTAACTGTGAACAGGATACAGATAGTGGGGATTTCATTCTAAACTGTGTGCCAGAGAGTGGGATATAGTTCAGCTTTTGTTCCTGTGGCCAGAAAAGTATGATTTTAGTTATTTTTTCAAACCTGTGTCCAGGAGTGTTGCAATATTGCTCCACTTTTAATTCTATCTGTTCTTGGAGTTTCACTACTAGCCGTATCTAGACGTGTGGAAATACAGTCCAGCTTTTATTTTTGTGTTTGGGAGGGCCAGGATACAGTTAGTGTTTTATTCCAAACTGTGTCCCAGAGGGTAGGGATGTAGTTTAGATTTTATTCCTGTGTCCAGAAGGGAATGGATACAATTAGGATTTCATTCCAAACTGTGTCTGGGAGAGTATAGATGGTTCAGGTTTCATTCCAAACTGTGTTCTGGAGGGTGGGGATATAGTTCAGCTTTTGATCTTAACTGTGTACAAAAAGTATGATTGTAGTTAGATTGTCTTTCATGACTGTCCATGAGGGCAGGGATATTCCTTGGCTTTTATTTTTGTGTTTGGGAGGGCGAGTATACAGTTAGTGTTTTATTTCAAACTGTGTCCGGGAGGGTAGGGATATAGTTCAGATTTTATTCCTGTGTCCAGATGGGTATCGATATAATTAGTATTTCATTTCTAACTGTGTCTCGGAGAGTACAGATGGTTAGTGTTTCATTCCAAACTGTGCTCTGGAGGGTGGGGATATAGTTCAGCTTTTGATCTAAACTGTGTACAAAAAGTATGATTGTAGTTAGGTTGTCTTTCATGACTGTCCATGAGGGTGGGGATATTCCTTGGCTTTTAATCCTAACTGTAATTGAGACTTCACTTTGAGGTTTCACTACAAGAAGTATTCAGGAGGGTGGGGACATAGTTCTGCTTTTATTTCTGTGTCAGGGAGGGCACGGATACATTTAGCATTTAATCGCAATCTGTGTCCCAGAAGGTGGGGGATCTAGTTCAGCTTTTAATACTAACTGTATCCAGAAAGGCATGGATATCATTAGGAATTCTGAACTAACTATGACCAGGATACGGATAGTGAGGATTTCATTCCAAACTATAAGCCCGAGAGTGGGATATAGTTCAGCTTTTGTTCCTGTGGTCAGAAAAGTATGATTATAGTTATCTTTTCAAACCTGTGTCCAGGAGGGTTGCAATATTGCACTGCTTTTAATTCTATCTGACATTGGAGTTTCACAACTAGCTGTATCTAGACGGGTGGGCATATAGTTCAGCTTTTATTTTTCTGTTTGGGAGGGTAAGGATACAGTTAGTGTTTCATTCCGAACTGTGTCCCAGAGGGTAGGGATATAGTTCAGATTTTATTCATAACTGTGTCCAGAAGGGTATGGATATAATTAGGATTTCATTTCTAACTGTGTCTTGGAGAGTGTAGATGGTTAGGGTATCATTCAAATCTGTGTTCTGGAGGGTGGAAATATAGTTCAGCTTTTGATCTTAACTGTGTCCAAAAAAGTATGATTGTAGTTAGGTTGTCATTCATGACTGTCCATGCGGATGGGGATATTCCTTGGCTTTTAATCATAACTGTACTTGAGACTTCACTTTGAGGTTTCATTACAAGTATACAGGAGGGTGGGGACATAGTTCTGTTTTTATTTGTGTGTCAGGGAGGGTACGGATATAGTTAGCATTTAATTGCAAACTGTGTCCCCAAGGGTGGGAGATATAGTTCAGCTTTTAATACTAACTGTGTCCAGAAAGGCATGGATATCGTTAGGAATTCTCAACTAACTGTGACCAGGATATGGATAGTGAGGATTTCATTCCAAACTGCGCCCCGGATGGTGGAGGATCTCGTTCAGCATTTGATCCTCTGGTAAGAAAGGATGATTATAGTTATCTTTTCACACCTGAGTTCAGGAAGGTTGCAATATTGCTCAGCTTTTAATTCTATCTGTACTGGAGTTTCACTGCTAGCTGTATGAAGACGTGTGGGAATATAGTTCAGCTTTTATTTTTGTGTTTGGGAGGGCCAGGATACAATTAGTGTTTCATTTCAAACTGTGTCCCAGAGGTTAGGGATATAGTTCAGATTTTATTCCTAACTATGTCAGGAAGGGTATGGATATAATTAGGATTTCATTCCTAGCTGTGTCTGGGAGAGTATAGATTGTTATGATTTCATTCCAAACTGTGTTCTGAAGGGTGGGGATATAGTTCAGCTTTTGATTTTAACTGTGCCCAGAAAAGTATGATTATAGTTAGGTTGTCATACCCAACTGTCCATGAGGGTGGGAATATTCCTTGGATCTTAATCCTAACTGTACTTGAGGTTTCATTTTGAGGTTTCACTACCAGATGTGTCCACGAGGGTGGGGACATAGTTTTGATTTTATTTCTGTGTCGGGGAGGGTACAGATATAGTTAGCATTTAATTGTAAACTGTCTCCCTGAGGGTGGGGGATATAGTTCAGCTTTTAATACTAACTGTATCCAGAAAGGCATGGATATCGTTAGGAATTCTTAACTAACTGTGAACAGGATACAGATAGTGGGGATTTCATTCTAAACTGTGTGCCAGAGGGTTGGATATAGTTCCGCTTTTGTTCCTGTGACCAGAAAAGTATGATTATAGTTATGTTTTCAAACCTGTGTCCAGGAGTGTTGCAATATTGCTCCACTTTTAATTCTATCTGTACTTGGAGTTTCACTACTAGCCTTATCTAGACGTGTGGAAGTACAGTTCAGCTTTTATTTTTGAGTTTGGGAGGGCCAGGATACAGTTGGTGTTTTATTCCAAACTGTGTCCCAGAGGGTAGGGATATAGTTAAGATTTTATTCCTGTGTCCAGAATGGTATGGATATAATTAGGATTTCATTCCTAGCTGTGTCTGGGAGAGAACAGGTGGTTAGGGTTTCATTCCAAACTGTGTTCTGGGGGGTGGGGATATAGCTCAGCTTTCGAACTTAACTGTGTCCAAAAAAGTATGATGACAGTTAGGTTGTCATACCCGACTGTCCATGAAGGTGGGGATATTCCTTGGCTTTTAATCCTAACTGTACCTGGGGTTTCACGTTGAGGTTTCACTACAAGAAGTATACAGGAGGGTGGGGACAAAGTTCTGCTTTCATTTCTGTGTCAGGGAGGGTATGGATATATTTAAGATTTCATTCCTAACTGTTTCTGGGAGAGTATAGATGGTTAGGGTTTCATTCCGAACTGGGTAGAGGGTGGGGATATATTTCAGCTTTTGTTCTTAATTGTTTCCAAAAAGTATGATTATAGTTAGGTTGTCATACACGACTATCCACGAGGGTGGGGATATTAATTGGCTTTTAATCCTAACTGTACTTAAGGTTTCACTTTGAGGTTTCACTACTAGAAGTGCCCAGGAGGGTGGGGACACATAGTTCTGCTTTCATTTCTGTGTTAGGGAGGGTACGGATATAGTTAGCATTTAATTGCAAACTGTGTCCCGGAGGGTGGGGGATATAGTTCAGCTTTTAATACTAACTGTATCCCAAAAGGTATGGATATCCATAGGAATTCTTAACTGTGACCAGGATACCGATAGTGAGGATTTCATTCCAAACAGTGTCCCGGATGGTGGGGGATATAGTTCAGCTTTTATTCCTGTGGCAAGAAAAGTTTGATTGTAGTTATCTTTTCATACCTGTGTCCAGGAATGTTGCAATATTGATCCACTTTTAATTCTATCTGTACTTGGAGTTTCACTACTAGCCGTATCTAGACGTGTGGGAATACAGTTCAGCTTTTATTTTTGTGTTTGGGAGGGCCAGGATACAGTTAGTGTTTTATTTCAAACTGTGTCCCGGAGGGTAGGGATATAGTTCAGATTTCATTCCTAACTGTGTCCAGAATGGTATGGATATAATTAGGATTTCATTCCTAGGTGTGTCTGGGAGAGAACAGGCGGTTAGGGTTTCATTCCAAACTGTGTTCTGGGGGGTGGGGATATAGCTCAGCTTTTGAACTTAATTGTGTCCAAAAAAGTATGATTACAGTTAGGTTGTCATAGCCGACTGTCCATGAGGGTGGGGATATTCCCTGGCTTTTAATCCTAACTGTACCTGGGGTTTCACGTTGAGGTTTCACTACAAGAAGTATACAGGAGGGTGGGGACAAAGTTCTGCTTTTATTTCTGTGTCAGGGAGGGTATGGATATAGTTAGCATTTAATTGCAAACAGTGTCCCCAAAGGTGGGGAATATAGTTCAGTTTTCAATACTAACTGTATCCAAAAAGGCGTGGATATCGTTAGGAATTCTCAACTAACTGTGACCAGGATATGGATAGTGAGGATTTCATTCCAAACTGGGCCCCGGATGGTGGAGGATCTCGTTCAGCATTTGATCCTCTGGCAAGAAAGGATGATTATAGTTATCTTTTCACACCTGCGTCCAGGAGGGTTGCAATACTGCTCAGCTTTTAATTCTATCTGTACTGGAGTTTCACTACTAGCTGTATCAAGACGTGTGGGAATATAGTTCAGCTTTTATTTTTCTGTTTGGGAGGGCCAGGATACAGTTAGTGTTTTATTTCAAACTGTGTCCCAGAGAGTAGGGATATAGTTCAGATTTTATTCCTAACTATGTCCAGAAGGGTATGGATATAATTAGGATTTCATTCCTAGCTGTGTCTGGGAGAGTATAGATTGTTATGGTTTCATTCCAAACTGTGTTCTGAAGGGTGGCGATATAGTTCAGCTTTTGATCTTAACTGTGCCCAGAAAAGTATGATTATAGTTAGGTTGTCATACCCAACTGTCCATGAGGGTGGGAATATTCCTTGGATTTTAATCCTAACTGTACTTGAGGTTTCATTTTGAGGTTTCTCTACTAGATGTGTCCACGAGGGTGGGGACATAGTTTTGATTGCATTTCTGTGTCGTGGAGGGTACAGATATAGTTAGCATTTAATTGTAAACTGTCTCCCTGAGGGTGGGGGATATAGTTCAGCTTCTAATACTAACTGTATCCAGAAAGGCATGGATATCGTTAGGAATTCTTAACTAACTGTGAACAGGATACAGATAGTGGGGATTTCATTCTAAACTGTGTGCCAGAGAGTGGGATATAGTTCAGCTTTTGTTCCTGTGGCCAGAAAAGTATGATTTTAGTTATTTTTTCAAACCTGTGTCCAGGAGTGTTGCAATATTGCTCCACTTTTAATTCTATCTGTTCTTGGAGTTTCACTACTAGCCGTATCTAGACGTGTGGAAATACAGTCCAGCTTTTATTTTTGTGTTTGGGAGGGCCAGGATACAGTTAGTGTTTTATTCCAAACTGTGTCCCAGAGGGTAGGGATGTAGTTTAGATTTTATTCCTGTGTCCAGAAGGGAATGGATACAATTAGGATTTCATTCCAAACTGTGTCTGGGAGAGTATAGATGGTTCAGGTTTCATTCCAAACTGTGTTCTGGAGGGTGGGGATATAGTTCAGCTTTTGATCTTAACTGTGTACAAAAAGTATGATTGTAGTTAGATTGTCTTTCATGACTGTCCATGAGGGCAGGGATATTCCTTGGCTTTTATTTTTGTGTTTGGGAGGGCGAGTATACAGTTAGTGTTTTATTTCAAACTGTGTCCGGGAGGGTAGGGATATAGTTCAGATTTTATTCCTGTGTCCAGATGGGTATCGATATAATTAGTATTTCATTTCTAACTGTGTCTCGGAGAGTACAGATGGTTAGTGTTTCATTCCAAACTGTGCTCTGGAGGGTGGGGATATAGTTCAGCTTTTGATCTAAACTGTGTACAAAAAGTATGATTGTAGTTAGGTTGTCTTTCATGACTGTCCATGAGGGTGGGGATATTCCTTGGCTTTTAATCCTAACTGTAATTGAGACTTCACTTTGAGGTTTCACTACAAGAAGTATTCAGGAGGGTGGGGACATAGTTCTGCTTTTATTTCTGTGTCAGGGAGGGCACGGATACATTTAGCATTTAATCGCAATCTGTGTCCCAGAAGGTGGGGGATCTAGTTCAGCTTTTAATACTAACTGTATCCAGAAAGGCATGGATATCATTAGGAATTCTGAACTAACTATGACCAGGATACGGATAGTGAGGATTTCATTCCAAACTATAAGCCCGAGAGTGGGATATAGTTCAGCTTTTGTTCCTGTGGTCAGAAAAGTATGATTATAGTTATCTTTTCAAACCTGTGTCCAGGAGGGTTGCAATATTGCACTGCTTTTAATTCTATCTGACATTGGAGTTTCACAACTAGCTGTATCTAGACGGGTGGGCATATAGTTCAGCTTTTATTTTTCTGTTTGGGAGGGTAAGGATACAGTTAGTGTTTCATTCCGAACTGTGTCCCAGAGGGTAGGGATATAGTTCAGATTTTATTCATAACTGTGTCCAGAAGGGTATGGATATAATTAGGATTTCATTTCTAACTGTGTCTTGGAGAGTGTAGATGGTTAGGGTATCATTCAAATCTGTGTTCTGGAGGGTGGAAATATAGTTCAGCTTTTGATCTTAACTGTGTCCAAAAAAGTATGATTGTAGTTAGGTTGTCATTCATGACTGTCCATGCGGATGGGGATATTCCTTGGCTTTTAATCATAACTGTACTTGAGACTTCACTTTGAGGTTTCATTACAAGTATACAGGAGGGTGGGGACATAGTTCTGTTTTTATTTGTGTGTCAGGGAGGGTACGGATATAGTTAGCATTTAATTGCAAACTGTGTCCCCAAGGGTGGGAGATATAGTTCAGCTTTTAATACTAACTGTGTCCAGAAAGGCATGGATATCGTTAGGAATTCTCAACTAACTGTGACCAGGATATGGATAGTGAGGATTTCATTCCAAACTGCGCCCCGGATGGTGGAGGATCTCGTTCAGCATTTGATCCTCTGGTAAGAAAGGATGATTATAGTTATCTTTTCACACCTGAGTTCAGGAAGGTTGCAATATTGCTCAGCTTTTAATTCTATCTGTACTGGAGTTTCACTGCTAGCTGTATGAAGACGTGTGGGAATATAGTTCAGCTTTTATTTTTGTGTTTGGGAGGGCCAGGATACAATTAGTGTTTCATTTCAAACTGTGTCCCAGAGGTTAGGGATATAGTTCAGATTTTATTCCTAACTATGTCAGGAAGGGTATGGATATAATTAGGATTTCATTCCTAGCTGTGTCTGGGAGAGTATAGATTGTTATGATTTCATTCCAAACTGTGTTCTGAAGGGTGGGGATATAGTTCAGCTTTTGATTTTAACTGTGCCCAGAAAAGTATGATTATAGTTAGGTTGTCATACCCAACTGTCCATGAGGGTGGGAATATTCCTTGGATCTTAATCCTAACTGTACTTGAGGTTTCATTTTGAGGTTTCACTACCAGATGTGTCCACGAGGGTGGGGACATAGTTTTGATTTTATTTCTGTGTCGGGGAGGGTACAGATATAGTTAGCATTTAATTGTAAACTGTCTCCCTGAGGGTGGGGGATATAGTTCAGCTTTTAATACTAACTGTATCCAGAAAGGCATGGATATCGTTAGGAATTCTTAACTAACTGTGAACAGGATACAGATAGTGGGGATTTCATTCTAAACTGTGTGCCAGAGGGTTGGATATAGTTCCGCTTTTGTTCCTGTGACCAGAAAAGTATGATTATAGTTATGTTTTCAAACCTGTGTCCAGGAGTGTTGCAATATTGCTCCACTTTTAATTCTATCTGTACTTGGAGTTTCACTACTAGCCTTATCTAGACGTGTGGAAGTACAGTTCAGCTTTTATTTTTGAGTTTGGGAGGGCCAGGATACAGTTGGTGTTTTATTCCAAACTGTGTCCCAGAGGGTAGGGATATAGTTAAGATTTTATTCCTGTGTCCAGAATGGTATGGATATAATTAGGATTTCATTCCTAGCTGTGTCTGGGAGAGAACAGGTGGTTAGGGTTTCATTCCAAACTGTGTTCTGGGGGGTGGGGATATAGCTCAGCTTTCGAACTTAACTGTGTCCAAAAAAGTATGATGACAGTTAGGTTGTCATACCCGACTGTCCATGAAGGTGGGGATATTCCTTGGCTTTTAATCCTAACTGTACCTGGGGTTTCACGTTGAGGTTTCACTACAAGAAGTATACAGGAGGGTGGGGACAAAGTTCTGCTTTCATTTCTGTGTCAGGGAGGGTATGGATATATTTAAGATTTCATTCCTAACTGTTTCTGGGAGAGTATAGATGGTTAGGGTTTCATTCCGAACTGGGTAGAGGGTGGGGATATATTTCAGCTTTTGTTCTTAATTGTTTCCAAAAAGTATGATTATAGTTAGGTTGTCATACACGACTATCCACGAGGGTGGGGATATTAATTGGCTTTTAATCCTAACTGTACTTAAGGTTTCACTTTGAGGTTTCACTACTAGAAGTGCCCAGGAGGGTGGGGACACATAGTTCTGCTTTCATTTCTGTGTTAGGGAGGGTACGGATATAGTTAGCATTTAATTGCAAACTGTGTCCCGGAGGGTGGGGGATATAGTTCAGCTTTTAATACTAACTGTATCCCAAAAGGTATGGATATCCATAGGAATTCTTAACTGTGACCAGGATACCGATAGTGAGGATTTCATTCCAAACAGTGTCCCGGATGGTGGGGGATATAGTTCAGCTTTTATTCCTGTGGCAAGAAAAGTTTGATTGTAGTTATCTTTTCATACCTGTGTCCAGGAATGTTGCAATATTGATCCACTTTTAATTCTATCTGTACTTGGAGTTTCACTACTAGCCGTATCTAGACGTGTGGGAATACAGTTCAGCTTTTATTTTTGTGTTTGGGAGGGCCAGGATACAGTTAGTGTTTTATTTCAAACTGTGTCCCGGAGGGTAGGGATATAGTTCAGATTTCATTCCTAACTGTGTCCAGAATGGTATGGATATAATTAGGATTTCATTCCTAGGTGTGTCTGGGAGAGAACAGGCGGTTAGGGTTTCATTCCAAACTGTGTTCTGGGGGGTGGGGATATAGCTCAGCTTTTGAACTTAATTGTGTCCAAAAAAGTATGATTACAGTTAGGTTGTCATAGCCGACTGTCCATGAGGGTGGGGATATTCCCTGGCTTTTAATCCTAACTGTACCTGGGGTTTCACGTTGAGGTTTCACTACAAGAAGTATACAGGAGGGTGGGGACAAAGTTCTGCTTTTATTTCTGTGTCAGGGAGGGTATGGATATAGTTAGCATTTAATTGCAAACAGTGTCCCCAAAGGTGGGGAATATAGTTCAGTTTTCAATACTAACTGTATCCAAAAAGGCGTGGATATCGTTAGGAATTCTCAACTAACTGTGACCAGGATATGGATAGTGAGGATTTCATTCCAAACTGGGCCCCGGATGGTGGAGGATCTCGTTCAGCATTTGATCCTCTGGCAAGAAAGGATGATTATAGTTATCTTTTCACACCTGAGTCCAGGAGGGTTGCAATACTGCTCAGCTTTTAATTCTATCTGTACTGGAGTTTCACTACTAGCTGTATCAAGACGTGTGGGAATATAGTTCAGCTTTTATTTTTCTGTTTGGGAGGGCCAGGATACAGTTAGTGTTTTATTTCAAACTGTGTCCCAGAGGGTAGGGATATAGTTCAGATTTTGTTCCTAACTATGTCCAGAAGGGTATGGATATAATTAGGATTTCATTCCTAGCTGTGTCTGGGAGAGTATAGATTGTTATGGTTTCATTCCAAACTGTGTTCTGAAGGGTGGCGATATAGTTCAGCTTTTGATCTTAACTGTGCCCAGAAAAGTATGATTATAGTTAGGTTGTCATACCCAACTGTCCATGAGGGTGGGAATATTCCTTGGATTTTAATCCTAACTGTACTTGAGGTTTCATTTTGAGGTTTCTCTACTAGATGTGTCCACGAGGGTGGGGACATAGTTTTGATTGCATTTCTGTGTCGTGGAGGGTACAGATATAGTTAGCATTTAATTGTAAACTGTCTCCCTGAGGGTGGGGATATAGTTCAGCTTCTAATACTAACTGTATCCAGAAAGGCATGGATATCGTTAGGAATTCTTAACTAACTGTGAACAGGATACAGATAGTGGGGATTTCATTCTAAACTGTGTGCCAGAGAGTGGGATATAGTTCAGCTTTTGTTCCTGAGGCCAGAAAAGTATGATTTTAGTTATCTTTTCAAACCTGTGTCCAGGAGTGTTGCAATATTGCTCCACTTTTAATTCTATCTGTTCATGGAGTTTCACTACTAGCCGTATCTAGACGTGTGGAAATACAGTTCAGCTTTTATTTTTGTGTTTGGGAGGGCCAGGATACAGTTAGTGTTTTATTCCAAACTGTGTCCCAGAGGGTAGGGATGTAGTTTAGATTTTATTCCTGTGTCCAGAAGGGAATGGATATAATTAGGATTTCATTCCAAACTGTGTCTGGGAGAGTATAGATGGTTCAGGTTTCATTCCAAACTGTGTTCTGGAGGGTGGGGATATAGTTCAGCTTTTGATCTTAACTGTGTACAAAAAGTATGATTGTAGTTAGGTTGTCTTTCATGACTGTCCATGAGGGCGGGGATATTCCTTGGCTTTTATTTTTGTGTTTGGGAGGGCCAGGATACAGTTAGTGTTTTATTTCAAACTGTGTCTGGGAGGGGAGGGATATAGTTCAGATTTTATTCCTAACTGTGTCCAGAAGGGTATCGATATAATTAGTATTTCATTTCTAACTGTGTCTGGGAGAGTACAGATGGTTAGTGTTTCATTCCAAACCCTGCTCTGGAGGGTGGGGATATAGTTCAGCTTTTGATCTAAACTGTGTACAAAAAGTATGATTGTAGTTAGGTTGTCTTTCATGACTGTCCATGAGGGTGGGGATATTCCTTGGCTTTTAATCCTAACTGTAATTGAGACTTCACTTTGAGGTTTCACTACAAGAAGTATTCAGGAGGGTGGGGACATAGTTCTGCTTTTATTTCTGTGTCAGGGAGGGCACGGATACATTTAGCATTTAATCGCAATCTGTGTCCCAGAAGGTGGGGGATCTAGTTCAGCTTTTAATACTAACTGTATCCAGAAAGGCATGGATATCATTAGGAAGTCAGAACTAACTATGACCAGGATATGGATAGTGAGGATTTCATTCCAAACTATGCGCCCGAGAGTGGGATATAGTTCAGCTTTTGTTCCTGTGGTCAGAAAAGTATGATTATAGTTATCTTTTCAAACCTGTGTCCAGGAGGGTTGCAATATTGCACTGCTTTTAATTCTATCTGACATTGGAGTTTCACAACTAGCTGTATCTAGACGGGTGGGCATATAGTTCAGCTTTTATTTTTCTGCTTGGGAGGGTAAGGATACAGTTAGTGTTTCATTCCGAACTGTGTCCCAGAGGGTATGGATATAGTTGAGATTTTATTCATAACTGTGTCCAGAAGGGTATGGATATAATTAGGATTTCATTCCTAACTGTGTCTTGAAGAGTGTAGATGGTTAGGGTATCATTCAAAACTGTGTTCTGGAGGGTGGAAATATAGTTCAGCTTTTGATCTTAACTGTGTCCAAAAAAGTATGATTGTAGTTAGGTTGTCATTCATGACTGTCCATGCGGATGGGGATATTCCTTGGCTTTTAATCATAACTGTACTTGAGACTTCACTTTGAGGTTTCATTACAAGTATACAGGAGGGTGGTGACATAGTTCTGCTTTTATTTGAGTGTCGGGGAGGGTACGGATATAGTTAGCATTTAATTGCAAACTGTGTCTCCAAGGGTGGGAGATATAGTTCAGCTTTTAATACTAACTGTGTCCAGAAAGGCATGGATATCGTTAGGAATTCTCACCTAACTGTGTCCAGGATACAGATAGTGAGGATTTCATTCCAAACTGGGTCCCGGATGGTGGAGGATATACTTCAGCTTTTGTTCATCTTGCAAGAAAAGTATGATTATAGTTATCTTTTCAAACCTGTGTCCAGGAGTGTTGCAATATTGCTCAGCTTTTAATTGTATTTGATCTTGGAGTTTCACAACTAGCTGTATCTAGACGGGTGGGCATATAGTTCAGCTTTTATTTTTCTGTTTGGGAGGGCCAGGATACAGTTAGTGTTTTATTCCAAACTGTGTCCAAGAGGGTAGGGATATAGTTCAGATTTTATTCCTGTGTCCAGAAGGGAATGGATATAATTAGGATTTCATTCAAAACTGTGTCTGGGAGAGTATAGATGGTTCAGGTTTCATTCCAAACTGTGTTCTGGAGGGCGGGGATATAGTTCAGCTATTGATCTTAACTGTGTACAAAAAGTATGATTGTAGTTAGGATGTCTTTCAAGACTGTCCATGAGGGTGGGGATATTCCTTGGCTTTAATTTTTGTGTTTGGGAGGGCCAGGATACAGTTAGTGTTTTATTTCAAACTGTGTCCAAGAGGGCAGGGATATAGTTCAGATTTTATTCCTAACTGTGTCCAGAAGGGTATCGATATAATTAGTATTTGATTTCTAAGTGTGTCTGGGAGAGTATAGATGGTTAGTGTTTCATTCCAAACTGTGCTCTGGAGGGTGGGAATATAGTTCAGCTTTTGATCTTAACTGTGTACAAAAAAGTTTGATTGTAGTTAGGTTGTCTTTCATGACTGTCCATGAGGGTGGGGATATTCCTTGATTTTTAATCCTAACTGTACTTGAAACTTCACTTTGAGGTTTCACTACAAAAAGTATACAGGAGGGTGGGGACATAGTTCTGGTTTTATTTCTATGTCAGGGAGGGCACGGAAACAGTTAGCATTTAATTGCAAACTATGTCCCAGAAGGTGGGGGATATAGTTCAGCGTTTAATACTAACTGTATCCACAAAGGCATGGATATCGTTAGGAATTCTCAACTAACTGTGACTAGGATACGGATAGTGAGGATTTCATTCCAAACTGGGTGCCAGATGGTGGGATATAGTTCAGATTTTGTTCCTGTGGTCAAAAAAGTATGATTATAGTTGTCTTTTCAAACCTGTGTCCAGGAGGGTTGCAATATTGCTCAGCTTTTAATTCTATCTGACCTTGGAGTTTCACAACTAGATGTATCTAGATGGGTGGGAATATATTTCAGATTTTATTTTTGTGTTTGGGAGGGCGAGGACTCAGTTAGTGTTGTATTCCAAACTGTGTCCCAAAGGGTAGGGATATAGTTCAGCTTTTATTCCTAACTATGCCCGGAAGGGTATGGATATATTTAAGATTTCATTCCTAACTGTTTCTGGGAGAGTATAGATGGTTAGGGTTTCATTCCAAACTGGGCAGAGGATGGGGATATATTTCAGGTTTTGTTCTTAACTGTTTCCAAAAAGTATGATTATAGTTAGGTTGTCATACACGACTATCCACGAGGGTGGGGATATTCATTGGCTTTTAATCCTAACGGTACTTAAGGTTTCACTTTGAGGTTTCACTACTAGAAGTGCCCAGGAGGGTGGGGACACATAGTTCTGCTTTTATTTCTGTGTTAGGGAGGGTACGGATATAGTTAGCATTTAATTGCAAACTGTGTCCCGGAGGTTGGGGGATATAGTTCAGCTTTTAATACTAACTGTATCCCGAAAGGTATGGATATCCTTAGGAATTCTTAACTGTGACCAGGATACCGATAGTGAGGATTTCATTCCAAACTGTGTCCCGGATGGTGGGGGATATAGTTCAGCTTTTGTTCCTGTGGCAAGAAAAGTTTGATTGTAGTTATCTTTTCATACCTGTGTCCAGGAATGTTGCAATATTGCTCCACTTTTAATTCTATCTGTACTTGGAGTTTCACTACTAGCCGTATCTAGACGTGTGGGAATAGTTCAGCTTTTACAGCTTTTATTTTTGTGTTTAGGAGGGCCAGGATACAGTTAGTGTTTTATTTCAAACTGTGTCCCAAAGGGTAGGGATATAGTTCAGATTTTATTCCTAACATGTCCAGAAGGGTATGGATATAATTAGGATTTCATTCCTAGCTGTGTCTGGGAGAGTATAGATTGTTATGATTTCATTCCAAACTGTGTTCTGGAGGGTGGGGATATAGTTCAGCTTTTGATCTTAACTGTGCCCCGAAAAGTATGATTATAGTTAGGTTGTCATACCCAACTGTCCATGAGGGTGGGAATATTCCTTGGATTTTAATCCTAACTGTACTTGAAGTTTCATTTTGAGGTTTCACTACTAGATGTGTCCAGGAGGGTGGGGACATAGTTTTCATTTTATTTCTGTGTCGGGGAGGGTACAGATATAGTTAGCATTTAATTGTAAACTGTCTCCCTGAGGGTGGGGGATATAGTTCAGCTTTTAATACTAACTGTATCCAGAAAGGCATGGATATCGTTAGGAATTCTTAACTAACAGTGACAGGATACAGATAGCGGGGATTTCATCCTAACTGTGTGCCAGAGAGTGGGATATAGTTCAGCTTTTGTTCCTGTGGCCAGAAAAGTATGATTATAGTTATCTTTTCAAACCTGTGTCCAGGAGTGTTGCAATATTGCTCCACTTTTAATTCTATCTGTACTTGGAGTTTCACTACTAGCCGTATCTAGACGTGTGGAAATACAGTTCAGTTTTTATTTTTGTGTTTGGGAGGGCCAGGATACAGTTAGTGTTTTATTCCAAACTGTGTCCCAGAGGGTAGGGATATAGTTCAGATTTTATTCCTAACTGTGTCCAGAAGGGAATGGATATAATTAGGATTTTATTCCAAACTGTGCCTGGGAGAGTATAGATGGTTCAGGTTTCATTCCAAACTGTGTTCTGGAGGGTGGGGATATAGTTCAGCTTTTGATCTTAACTGTGTACAAAAAGTATGATTGTAGTTAGGTTGTCTTTCATGACTGTCCATGGGGGCGGGGATATTCCTTGGCTTTTATTTTTGTGTTTGGGAGGGCCAGGATACAGTTAGTGTTTTATTTCAAACTGTGTCCGGGAGGGTAGGGATATAGTTCAGATTTTATTCCAAACTGTATCCAGAAGGGTATCGATATAATTAGTATTTCATTTCTAACTGTGTCTGGGAGAGTATAGATGGTTAGTGTTTCATTCCAAACTGTGTCCGGGAGGGTAGGGATATAGTTCAGATTTTATTCCTAACTGTGTCCAGAAGGGTATCGATATAATTAGTATTTCATTTCTAACTGTGTCTCGGAGAGTACAGATGGTTAGTGTTTCATTCCAAACTGTGCTCTGGAGGGTGGGGATATAGTTCAGCTTTTGATCTAAACTGTGTACAAAAAGTATGATTGTAGTTAGGTTGTCTTTCATGACTGTCTATGAGGGTGGGGATATTCCTTGGCTTTTAATCCTAACTGTAATTGAGACTTCACTTTGAGGTTTCACTACAAGAAGTATTCAGGAGGGTGGGGACATAGTTCTGCTTTTATTTCTGTGTCAGGGAGGGCACGGATACATTTAGCATTTAATCGCAATCTGTGTCCCAGAAGGTGGGGGATCTAGTTCAGCTTTTAATACTAACTGTATCCAGAAAGGCATGGATATCATTAGGAATTCTGAACTAACTATGACCAGGATACGGATAGTGAGGATTTCATTCCAAACTATGCGCCCGAGAGTGGGATATAGTTCAGCTTTTGTTCCTGTGGTCAGAAAAGTATGATTATAGTTATCTTTTCAAACCTGTGTCCAGGAGGGTTGCAATATTGCACTGCTTTTAATTCTATCTGACATTGGAGTTTCACAACTAGCTGTATCTAGACGGTTGGGCATATACTTCAGGTTTTATTTTTCTGTTTGGGAGGGTAAGGATACAGTTAGTGTTTCATTCCGAACTGTGTCCCAGAGGGTATGAATATAGTTCAGATTTTATTCACAACTGTGTCCAGAAGGGTATGGATATAATTAGGAATTCATTCCTAAGTGTGTCTTGGAGAGTGTAGATGGTTAGGGTATCATTCAAAACTGTGTTCTGGAGGGTGGTAATATAGTTCAGCTTTTGATCTTAACTGTGTCCAAAAAAGTATGATTGTAGTTAGGTTGTCATTCATGACTGTCCATGCGGATGGGGATATTCCTTGGCTTTTAATCATAACTGTACTTGAGACTTCACTTTGAGGTTTCATTACAAGTATACAGGAGTGTGGGGACATAGTTCTGCTTTTATTTGTGTGTCACGGAGGGTACGGATATAGTTAGCATTTAATTGCAAACTGTGTCCCCTAGGGTGGGAGATATAGTTCAGCTTTTAATACTAACTGTGTGCAGAAAGGCATGGATATCGTTAGGAATTCTCAACTAACTGTGACCAGGATACAGATAGTGAGGATTTCATTCCAAACTGGGTCCCGGATGGTGGAGGATATACTTCTGCTTTTGTTCATCTTGCAAGAAAAGTATATATAGTTATCTTTTCAAACCTGTGTCCAGGAGTGTTGCAATATTGCTCAGCTTTTAATTCTATTTGATCTTGGAGTTTCACAACTAGCTGTATCTAGACGGGTGGGCATATAGTTCAGCTTTTATTTTTCTGTTTGGGAGGGCCAGGATACAGTTAGTGTTTTATTTCAAACTGTGTCCCAGAGGGTAGGGATATAGTTCAGATTTTATTCCAAACTGTATCCAGAAGGGTATCGATATAATTAGTATTTCATTTCTAACTGTGTCTGGGAGAGTATAGATGGTTAGTGTTTCATTCCAAACTGTGTCCCGGAGGGTAGGGATATAGTTCAGATTTTATTCCTGTGTCCAGAATGGTATGGATATAATTAGGATTTCATTCCTAGCTGTGTCTGGGAGAGAACAGGTGGTTAGGGTTTCATTCCAAACTGTGTTCTGGGGGGTGGGGATATAGCTCAGCTTTTGAACTCAACTGTGTCCAAAAAAGTATGATTACAGTTAGGTTGTCATACCCGACTGTCCATGAGGGTGGGGACATTCCTTGGCTTTTAATCCTAACTGTACCTGGGGTTTCACGATGAGGTTTCACTACAAGAAGTATACAGGAGGGTGGGGACAAAGTTCTGCTGTTATTTCTGTGTCAGGGAGGGTATGGATATAGTTAGCATTTAATTGCAAACAGTGTCCCCAAAGGTGGGGAATATAGTTCAGCTTTCAATACTAACTGTATCCAGAAAGGCGTGGATATCGTTAGGAATTCTCAACTAACTGTTACCAGGATATGGATAATGAGGATTTCATTCCAAACTGGGCCCCGGATGGTGGAGGATCTCGTTCAGCATTTGATCATCTGGCAAGAAAGGATGATTATAGTTATCTTTTCACACCTGAGTTCAGGAGGGTTGCAATACTGCTCAGCTTTTAATTCTATCTGTACTGGAGTTTCACTACTAGCTGTATCAAGACGTGTGGGAATATAGTTCAGCTTTTATTTTTGTGTTTGGGAGGGCCAGGATACAGTTAGTGTTTTATTTCAAACTGTGTCCCAGAGGGTAAGGATATAGTTCAGATTTTATGCCTAACTATGTCCAGAAGGGTATGGATATAATTAGGATTTCATTCCTAGCTGTGTCTGGGAGAGTATAGATTGTTATGGTTTCATTCCAAACTGTGTTCTGAAGGGTGGGGATATAGTTCAGCTTTTGATCACTGTACTTGAGGTTTCATTTTGAGGTGTCACTACTAGATGTGTCCACGAGGGTGGGGACATAGTTTTGATTGTATTTCTGTGTCGGGGAGGGTACAGATATAGTTAGCATTTAATTGTAAACTGTCTCCCTGAGGGTGGGGGATATAGTTCAGCTTCTAATACTAACTGTATCCAGAAAGGCATGGATATCGTTAGGAATTCTTAACTAACTGTGAACAGGATACAGATAGTGGGGATTTCATTCCAAACTGTGTGCCAGAGAGTGGGATATAGTTCAACTTTTGTTCCTGTGGCCAGAAAAGTATGATTAAAGTTATCTTTTCAAACCTGTGTCCAGGAGTGGTGCAATATTGCTCCACTTTTAATTCTATCTGTTCTTGGAGTTTCACTACTAGCCGTATCTAGACATGTGGAAATACAGTTCAGCTTTTATTTTTGTGTTTGTGAGGGCCAGGATACAGTTAGTGTTTTATTCCAAACTATGTCCCAGAGGGTAGGGATATAGTTCAGATTTTATTCCTAACTGTGTCCAGAAGGGAATGGATATAATTAGGATTTCATTCCAAACTGTGTCTGGGAGAGTATAGATGATTCAGGTTTCATTCCAAACTGTGTTCTGGAGGGTGGGGATATAGTTCAGCTTTTGATCTTAACTGTGTACAAAAAGTATGATTGTAGTTAGGTTGTCTTTCATGACTGTCCATGAGGGTGGGGATATTCCTTGGTTTTTAATTCTAACTGTACTTGAGACTTCACTTTGAGGTTTCACTACAAAAAGTATACAGGAGGGTGGGGACATAATTCTGGTTTTATTTCTATGTCAGGGAGGGCACGGAAACAGTTAGCATTTAATTGCAAACTATGTCCCAGAAGGTGGGGGATATAGTTCAGTGTTTAATACTAACTGTATCCGCAAAGGCATGGATATCGTTAGGAATTCTCAACAAACTGTGACCAGGATACGGATAGTGAGGATTTCATTCCAAACTGGGTGCCAGATGGTGGGATATAGTTCAGCTTTTGTTCCTGTGGCCAGAAAAGTATGATTATAGTTGTCTTTTCAAACCTGTGTCCAGGAAGGTTGCAATATTGCTCAGCTTTTAATTCTATCTGACCTTGGAGTTTCACAACTAGATGTATCTAGATGAGTGGGAATATATTTCAGATTTTATTTTTGTGTTTGGGAGGGCGAGGACACAGTTAGTGTTTTATTCCAAACTGTGTCCCAAAGGGTAGGGATATAGTTCAGCTTTTATTCCTAACTGTGCCCGGAAGGGTATGGATATATTTAAGATTTCATTCCTAACTGTTTCTGGGAGAGTATAGATGGTTAGGGTTTCATTCCAAACTGGGCAGAGGGTGGGGATATAGTTCAGCTTTTGTTCTTAACTGTTTCCAAAAAGTATGATTATAGTTAGGTTGTCATACACGACTATCCACGAGGGTGGGGATATTCATTGGCTTTTAATCCTAACTGTACTTAAGGTTTCACTTTGAGGTTTCACTACTAGAAGTGCCCAGGAGGGTGGGGACACATAGTTCTGCTTTTATTTCTGTGTTAGGGAGGGTACGGATATAGTTAGCATTTAATTGCAAACTCTGTTCCGGAGGGTGGGGGATATAGTTCAGCTTTTAATACTAACTGTATCCCAAAAGGTATGGATATCCTTAGGAATTCTTAACTGTGACCAGGATACCGATAGTGGGGATTTCATTCCAAACTGTGTCCCGGATGGTGGGGGATATAGTTCAGCTTTTGTTCCTGTGGCAAGAAAAGTTTGATTGTCCTTATCTTTTCATACCTGTGTCCAGGAATGTTGCAATATTGCTCCACTTTTAATTCTATCTGTACTTGGAGTTTCACGACTAGCCGTATCTAGACGTGTGGGAATACAGTTCAGCTTTTATTTTTGTGTTTGAGAGGGCCAGGATACAGTTAGTGTTTTATTTCAAACTGTGTCCCAGATGGTAGGGATATAGTTCAGATTTTATTCCTAACTGTGTCCAGAATGGTATGGATATAATTAGGATTTCATTCCTAGCTGTGTCTGGGAGAGAACAGATGGTTAGGGTTTCATTCCAAAATGTGTTCTGGGGGGTGGGGATATAGCTCAGCTTTTGAACTTAACTGTGTCCAAAAAAGTATGATTACAGTTAGGTTGTCATGCCCGACTGTCCATGAGGGTGGGGATATTCCTTGGTTTTTAATCCTAACTGTACCTGGGGTTTCACGTTGAGGTTTCACTACAAGAAGTATACAGGAAGGTGGGGACACAGTTCTGCTTTTATTTCTGTGTCAGGGAGGGTATGGATATAGTTAGCATTTAATTGCAAACAGTGTCCCCAAAGGTGGGGGATATAGTTCAGCTTTTAATACTAACTGTATCCAGAAAGGCGCAGATATTGTTAGGAATTCTCAACTAACTGTGACCAGGATATGGATAGCGAGGATTTCATTCCAAACTGGGCCCCGGATGGTGGAGGATCTCGTTCAGCATTTGATCCTCTGGCAAGAAAGGATGATTATAGTTATCTTTTCACACCTGAGTTCAGGAGGGTTGCAATACTGCTCAGCTTTTAATTCTATCTGTACTGGACTTTCACTACTAGCTGTATCAAGACGTGAGGTAATATAGTTCAGCTTTTATTTTTGTGTTTGGGAGGGCCAGGAAACAGTTAGTGTTTTATTTCAAACTGTGTCCCAAAGGGTAGGGATATAGTTCAGATTTTATTCCTAACTATGTCCAGAAGGGTATGGATATAATTAGGATTTCATGCCTAGCTGTGTCTGGGAGAGTATAGATTGTTATGATTTCATTCCAAACTGTGTTCAGAGGGGTGGGGATATAGTTCAGCTTTTGATCTTAACTGCGCCCCGAAAAGTATGATTATAGTTAGGTTGCCATACCCTACTGTCCATGAGGGTGGGAATATTCCTTGGATTTTAATCTTAACTATACTTGAGGTTTCATTTTGAGGTTTCACTACTAGATGTGTCCACGAGGGTGGGGACATAGTTTTCATTTTATTTCTGTGTCGGGGAGGGTACAGATATAGTTAGCATTTAATTGTAAACTGTCTCCCTGAGGGTGGGGGATATAGTTCAGCTTTTAATACTAACTGTATCCAGAAAGGCATGGATATCGTTAGGAATTCTTAACTAACTGTGAACAGGATACAGATAGCGGGGATTTCATTGTAAACTGTGTGCCAGAGAGAGGGATATAGTTCAGCTTTTGTTCCTGTGGCCAGAAAAGTATGATTATAGTTATCTTTTCAAACCTGTGTCCAGGAGTGTTGCAATATTGCTCCACTTTTTATTCTATCTGTACTTGGAGTTTCACTACTAGCCGTATCTAGACGTGTGGAAATACAGTTCAGCTTTTATTTTTGTGTTTGGGAGGGCCAGGATACAGTTAGTGTTTTATTTCAAACTGTGTCCCGGAGGGTGGGGATATAGTTCAGATTTTATTCCTGTGTCCAGAATGGTATGGATATAATTAGGATTTCATTCCTAGCTGTGTCTGGGAGAGAACAGGTGGTTAGGGTTTCATTCCAAACTGTGTTCTGGGGGTGGGGATATAGCTCAGCTTTTGAACTTAACTGTGTCCAAAAAAGTATGATTACAGTTAGGTTGTCATACCCGACTGTCCATGAGGGTGGGGATATTCCTTGGCTTTTAATCCAAACTGTACCTGGGGTTTCACGTTGAGGTTTCACTACAAGAAGTATACAGGAGGGTGGGGACAAAGTTCTGCTTTTATTTCTGTGTCAGGGAGGGTATGGATATAGGTAGCATTTAATTGCAAACAGTGACCCCAAAGGTGGGGAATATAGTTCAGCTTTTAATACTAACTGTATCCAGAAAGGCGTGGATATCGTTAGGAATTCTCAACTAACTGCGACCAGGATATGGATAGTGAGGATTTCATTCCAAACTGGGCCCCGGATGGTGGAGGATCTCGTTCAGCATTTGATCCTCTGGCAAGAAAGGATGATTATAGTTATCTTTTCACACCTGAGTTCAGGAGGGTTGCAATACTGCTCAGCTCTTAATTCTATCTGTACTGGAGTTTCACTACTAGCTTTATCAAGACGTATGGGAATATAGTTCAGCTTTTATTTTGGTGTTTGGGAGGGCCAGGATACAGTTAGTGTTTTATTTCAAACTGTGTCCCAGAGGGTAGGGATATAGTTCAGATTTTATTCCTAACTATGTCCAGAAGGGTATGGATATAATTAGGATTTCATTCCCAACTGTGTCTGGGAGAGTATAGATTGCTATGGTTTCATTCCAAACTGTGTTCTGAAGGGTGGGGATATAGTTCAGCTTTTGATCTTAACTGTGCCCAGAAAAGTATGATTATAGTTAGGTTGTCATACCCAACTGTCCATGAGGGTGGGAATATTCCTTGGATTTTAATCCTAACTGTACTTGAGGTTTCATTTTGAGGTTTCACTACTAGATGTGTCCACGAGGGTGGGGACATAGTTTTGATTTTATTTGTGTCGGGGAGGGTACAGATATAGTTAGCATTTAATTGTAAACTGTCTCCCTGAGGGTGGGGGATACAGTTCCGCTTTTAATACTAACTCAATCCAGAAAGGCATGGATATCGTTAGGAATTCTTAACTAACTGTGAACAGGATACAGATAATGGGGATTTCATTCTAAACTGTGTGTCAGAGAGTGGGATATAGTTCCGCTTTTGTTCCTGTGGCCAGAAAAGTATGATTATAGTTATCTTTTCAAACCTGTGTCCAGGAGTGTTGCAATATTCCTCCACTTTTAATTCTATCTGTTCTTGGAGTTTCACTACTAGCCGTATCTAGACGTGTGGAAATACAGTTCAGCTTTTATTTTTGTGTTTGGGAGGGCCAGGATACAGTTAGTGTTTTATTCCAAACTGTGACCCAGAGGGTAGGGATATAGTTCAGATTTTATTCCTAACTGTGTCCAGAAGGGAATGGACATAATTAGGATTTCATTCCAAACTGTGTCCCGGATGATGGGGGATATAGTTCAGCTTTTGTTCCTGTGGCAAGAAAAGTTTGACTGTAGTTATCTTTTCATACCTGTGTACAGTAGTGTTGCAATATTGCTCCACTTTTAATTCTATCTGTACTTGGAGTTTCACAACTAGCCTTATCTAGACGTGTGGGAATACAGTTCAGCTTTTATTTTTGTGTTTGGGAGGGCCAGGATACAGTTAGTGTTTTATTTCAAACTGTGTCCCGGAGGGTAGGGATATAGTTCAGATTTTATTCCTAACTGTGTCCAGAAGGGAATGGATATAATTAGGATTTCATTCCAAACTGTGTCTGGGAGAGTATAGATGGTTCAGGTTTCATTCCAAACTGTGTTCTGGAGGGTAGGGATATAGTTAAGCTTTTGATCTTAACTGTGTACAAAAAGTAAGATTGTAGTTAGGTTGTCTTTCATGACTGTCCATGAGGGCGGGGATATTCCTTGGCTTTTATTTTTGTGTTTGGGAGAGCCAGGATACAGTTAGTGTTTTATTTCAAACTGTGTCCGGGAGGGTAGGGATATAGTTCAGATTTTATTCCTAACTGTGTCCAGAAGGGTATCGATATAATTAGTATTTCATTTCTAACTGTGTCTGGGAGAGTATAGATGGTTAGTGTTTCATTCCAAACTGTGCTCTGGAGGGTGGGGATATAGTTCAGCTTTGATCTAAACTGTGTACAAAAAGTATGATTATAGTTAGGTTGTCTTTCATGACTGTCCATGAGGGTGGGGATATTCCTTGGCTTTTAATCCTAACTGTAATTGAGACTTCACTTTGAGGTTTCACTACAAGAAGTATTCAGGAGGGTGGGGACATAGTTCTGCTTTTATTTCTGTGTCAGGGAAGGCACGGATACATTTAGCAGTTAATCGCAATCTGTGTCCCAGAAGGTGGGGGATCTAGTTCAGCTTTTAATACTAACTGTATCCAGAAAGGCATGGATATCATAGGAATTCTGAACTAACTATGACCAGGATACGGATAGTGAGGATTTCATTCCAAACTATGCGCCAGAGAGTGGGATATAGTGCACCTTTTGTTCCTGTGGTCAGAAAAGTATGATTATAGTTATCTTTTCAAACCTGTGTCCAGGAGGGTTGCAATATTGCACTGCTTTTAATTCTATCTTGACATTGGAGTTTCACAACTAGCTGTATCTAGACGGGTGGGCATATAGTTCAGCTTTTATTTTTCTGTTTGGGAGAGTAAGGATACAGTTAGTGTTTCATTCCGAACTGTGTCCCAGAGGGTAGGGATATAGTTCAGATTTTATTCATAACTGTGTCCAGAAGGGTATGGATATAATTAGGATTTCATTCCTAACTGTGTCTTGGAGAGTGTAGATGGTTAGGGTTTCATTCAAAACTGTGTTCTGGAGGGTGGAAATATAGTTCAGCTTTTGATCTTAACTGTGTCCAAAAAGTATGATTGTAGTTAGGTTGTCATTCATGACTGTCCATGGGGATGGGGATATTCCTTGGCTTTTAATCATAACTGTACTTGAGACTTCACTTTGAGGTTTCATTACAAGTATACAGGAGGGTGGGGACATAGTTCTGCTTTTATTTGTGTGTCAGGGAGGGTACGGATATAGTTAGCATTTAATTGCAAACTGTGTCCCCAAGGGTGGGAGATATAGTTCAGCTTTTAATACTAACTGTGTCCAGAAAGGCATGGATATCGTTAGGAATTCTCAACTAACTGTGACCAGGATACAGATAGTGAGGATTTCATTCCAAACTGGGTCCCGGATGGTGGAGGATATACTTCAGCTTTTGTTCATCTTGCAAGAAAGGTATGATTATAGTTATCTTTTCAAACCTGTGTCCAGGAGTGTTGCAATATTGCTCAGCTTTTAATTCTATTTGATCTTGGAGTTTCACAACTAGCTGTATATAGACGGGTGGGCATATAGTTCAGCTTTTATTTTTCTGTTTGTGAGGGTCAGGATACAGTTAGTGTTTTATTCCAAACTGTGTCCCAGAGGGCAGGGATATAGTTCAGATTTTATTCCTAACTGTGTCCAGAAGGGAATGGATATAATTAGGATTTCATTCCAAACTGTGTCTGGGAGAGTATAGATGGTTCAGGTTTCATTCCAAACTGTGTTCTGGAGGGTGGGGATATAGTTCAGCTTTTGATCTTAACTGTGCCCAGAAAAGTATGATTCTAGTTAGGTTGTCATACCCAACTGTCCATGAGGGTGGGAATATTCCTTGGATTTTAATCCTAACTGTACTTGAGGTTTCATTTTGAGGTTTCACTACTAGATGTGTCCACGAGGGTGGGGACATAGTTTTGATTTTATTTCTGCGTCGGGGAGGGTACAGATATAGTTAGCATTTAATTGTAAACTGTCTCCCTGATGGTGGGAGATATAGTTCAGCTTTTAACTAACTGCATCCAGAAAGGCATGGATATCGTTAGGAATTCTCAACTAACTGTGAACAGGATACAGATAGTGGGGATTTCATTCTAAACTGTGTGCCAGAGAGTGGGATATGGTTCAGCTTTTGTTCCTGTGGCCAGAAAGATATGATTATAGTTATCTTTTCAAACCTGTGTCCAGGAGTGTTGCAATATTGCTCAGCTTTTAATTCTATTTGATCTTGGAGTTTCACAACTAGCTGTATCTAGACGGGTGGGCATATAGTTCAGCTTTTATTTTTCTGTTTGGGAGGGCCAGGATACAGTTAGTGTTTTATTCCAAAATGTGTCCCAGAGGGTAGGGATATAGTTCAGATTTTATTCCTAACTGTGTCCAGAAGAGAATGGATATAATTAGGATTTCATTCCAAACTGTGTCTGGGAGAGTATAGATGGTTCAGGCTTCATTCCAAACTGTGTTCTGGAGGGTGGGGATATAGTTCAGCTTTTGATCTTAACTGTGTACAAAAAGTATGATTGTAGTTAGGTTGTCTTTCATGACTGTCCATGAGGGTGGGGATATCCCTTGGCTTTTATTTTTGTGTTTGGGAGGGCCAGGATACAGTTAGTGTTTTATTTCAAACTGTGTCCGGGAGGGTAGGGATATAGTTCAGATTTTATTCCTAACTGTGTCCAGAAGGGTATCGATATAATTAGTATTTCATTTCTAACTGTGTCTGGGAGAGTATAGATGGTTAGTGTTTCATTTCAAACTGTGCTCTGGAGGGTGGGGATATAGTTCAGATTTGATCTAAACTGTGTACAAAAAGTATGATTATAGTTAGGTTGTCTTTCATGACTGTCCATGAGGGTGGGGATATTCCTTGGCTTTTAATCCTAACTGTACTTGAGACTTCACTTTGAAGTTTCACTACAAGAAGTATTCAGGAGGGTGGGGACATAGTTCTGCTTTTATTTCTGTGTCAGGGAGACCACGGATACATTTAGCATTTAATCGCAATCCATGTCCCAGAAGGTGGGGGATCTAGTTCAGCTTTTAATACTAACTGTATCCAGAAAGGCATGGATATCATTAGGAATTCTGAACTATGACCAGGATAGGGATAGTGAGGATTTCATTCCAAACTATGCGCCAGAGAGTGGGATATAGTTCAGCTTTTGTTCCTGTGGTCAGAAAAGTATGATTATAGTTATCTTTTCAAACCTGTGTCCAGGAGGGTTGCAATATTGCACTGCTTTTAATTCTATCTGACATTGGAGTTTCACAACTAGCTGTATCTAGACGGGTGGGCATATAGTTCAGCTTTTATTTTTCTGTTTGGGAGGGTAAGGATACAGTTAGTGTTTCATTCCGAACTGAGTCCCAGAGGGTAGGGATATAGTTCAGATTTTATTCATAACTGTGTCCAGAAGGGTATGGATATAATTATGATTTTATTCCTAACTGTGTCTTGTAGAATGTAGATGGTTAGGGTATCATTCAAAACTGTGTTCTGGAGGGTAGAAATATAGTTCAGCTTTTGATCTTAACTGTGTCCAAAAAAGCATGGTTGTAGTTAGGTTGTCATTCATGACTGTCCATGCGGATGGGGATATTCCTTGGCTTTTAATCATAATTGTACTTGAGACTTCACTTTGAGGTTTCATTACAAGTATACAGGAGGGTGGGGATATAGTTCTGCTTTTATTTGTGTGTCAGGGAGGGTACGGATATAGTTAGCATTTAATTGCAAACTGTGTCCCCAAGGGTGGGATATATAGTTCAGCTTTTAATACTAACTGTGTCCAGGAAGGCATGGATATCGTTAGGAATTCTCAACTAACTGTGACCAGGATACAGATAGTGAGGATTTCATTCCAAACTGGGTGCCGGATGGTGGAGGATATACTTCAGCTTTTGTTCATCTTGCAAGAAAAGTATGATTATAGTTATCTTTTCAAACCTGTGTCCAGGAGTGTTGCAATATTGCTCAGCTTTTAATTCTATTTGATCTTGGAGTTTCACAACTAGCTGTATCTAGACGGGTAGGCATATAGTTCAGGTTTTAGTTTTCTGTTTGGAAGGGCCAGGATACAGTTAGTGTTTTATTCCAAACTGTGTCCCAGAGGGTAGGGATATAGTTCAGATTTTATTCCTAACTGTGTCCAGAAGGGAATGGATATAATTAGGATTTCATTCCCAACTGTGTCTGGGAGAGTATAGATGGTTCAGGTTTCATTCCAAACTGTGTTCTGGAGGGTGGGGATATAGTTCAGCTTTTGATCTTAACTGTGCCCAGAAAAGTATGATTATAGTTAGGTTGTCATACCCAACTGTCCATGAGGGTGGGAATATTCCTTGGATTTTAATCCTAACTGTACTTGAGGTTTCATTTTGAGGTTTCACTACTAGATGTGTCCACGAGGGTGGGGACATAGTTTTGATTTTATTTCTGTGTCGGGGAGGGTACAGATATAGTTAGCATTTAATTGTAAACTGTCTCCCTGAAGGTGGGGGATATAGTTCAGCTTTTAACTAACTGCATCCAGAAAGGCATGGATATCGTTAGGAATTCGTAACTAACTGTGAACAGGATACAGATAGTGGGGATTTCATTCTAAACTGTGTGCCAGAGAGTGGGATATGGTTCAGCTTTTGTTCCTGTTGCCAGAAAAGTATGATTATAGTTATCTTTTCAAACCTGTGTCCAGGAGTGTTGCAATATTGCTCAGCTTTTAATTCTATTTGATCTTGGAGTTTCACAACTAGCTGTATCTAGACGGGTGGGCATATAGTTCAGCTTTTATTTTTCTGTTTGGGAGGGCCAGGATACAGTTAGTGTTTTATTTCAAACTGTGTCCGGGAGGGTAGGGATATAGTTCAGATTTTTTTCCTAACTGTGTCCAGAAGGGAATGGATATAATTAGGATTTCATTCCAAAATGTGTCTGGGAGAGTATAGATGGTTCAGGTTTCATTCCAGACTGTGTTCTGGAAGTTGGGGATATAGTTCAGCTTTTGATCTTAACTGTGTACAAAAAAGTATGATTGTAGTTAGGTTGTCTTTCATGACTGTCCATGAGGGTGGGGATATTCCTTGGCTTTTATTTTTTGTGTTTGGGAGGGCCAGGATACAGTTAGTGTTTTATTTTATTTCAAACTGTGTCCGGGAGGGTAGGGATATAGTTCAGATTTTATTCCTAACTGTGTCCAGAAGGGTATCGTTATAATTAGTATTTCATTTCTAACTGTGTCTGGGAGAGTATAGATGGTTAGTGTTTCATTCCAAACTGTGCTCTGGAGGGTGGGGATATAGTTCAGCTTTGATCTAAACTGTGTACAAAAAGTATGATTATAGTTAGGTTGTCTTTCATGACTGTCCATGAGGGTGGGGATATTCCTTGGCTTTTAATCCTAACTGTACTTGAGACTTCACTTTGAAGTTTCACTACAAGAAGTATTCAGGAGGGTGGGGACATAGTTCTGCTTTGATTTCTGTGTCAGGGAGGGCACGGATACATTTAGCATTTAATCGCAATCCATGTCCCAGAAGGTGGGGGATCTAGTTCAGCTTTTAATACTAACTGTATCCAGAAAGGCATGGATATCATTAGGAATTCTGAACTATGACCAGGATAGGGATAGTGAGGATTTCATTCCAAACTATGCGCCATAGAGTGGGATATAGTTCAGCTTTTGTTCCTGTGGTCAGAAAAGTATGATTATAGTTATCTTTTCAAACCTGTGTCCAAGAGGGTTGCAATATTGCACTGCTTTTAATTCTATCTGACATTGGAGTTTCACAACTAGCTGTATCTAGACGGGTGGGCATATAGTTCAGCTTTTATTTTTCTGTTTGGGAGGGTAAGGATACAGTTAGTGTTTCATTCCGAACTGAGTCCCGGAGGGTAGGGATATAGTTCAGATTTTATTCATAACTGTGTCCAGAAGGGTATGGATATAATTATGATTTTATTCCTAACTGTGTCTTGGAGAATGTAGATGGTTAGGGTATCATTCAAAACTGTGTTCTGGAGGGTAGAAATATAGTTCAGCTTTTGATCTTAACTGTGTCCAAAAAAGCATGGTTGTAGTTAGGTTGTCATTCATGACTGTCCATGCGGATGGGGATATTCCTTGGCTTTTAATCATAATTGTACTTGAGACTTCACTTTGAGGTTTCATTACAAGTATACAGGAGGGTGGGGACATAGTTCTGCTTTTATTTGTGTGTCAGGGAGGGTACGGATATAGTTAGCATTTAATTGCAAACTGTGTCCCCAAGGGTGGGATATATAGTTCAGCTTTTAATACTAACTGTGTCCAGAAAGGCATGGATATCGTTAGGAATTCTCAACTAACTGTGACCAGGATACAGATAGTGAGGATTTCATTCCAAACTGGGTGCCGGATGGTGGAGGATATACTTCAGCTTTTGTTCATCTTGCAAGAAAAGTATGATTATAGTTATCTTTTCAAACCTGTGTCCAGGAGTGTTGCAATATTGCTCAGCTTTTAATTCTATTTGATCTTGGAGTTTCACAACTAGCTGTATCTAGACGGGTAGGCATATAGTTCAGGTTTTAGTTTTCTGTTTGGAAGGGCCAGGATACAGTTAGTGTTTTATTCCAAACTGTGTCCCAGAGGGTAGGGATATAGTTCAGATTTTATTCCTAACTGTGTCCAGAAGGGAATGGATATAATTAGGATTTCATTCCAAACTGTGTCTGGGAGAGTATAGATGGTTCAGGTTTCATTCCAAACTGTGTTCTGGAGGGTGGGGATATAGTTCAGCTTTTGATCTTAACTGTGCCCAGAAAAGTATGATTATAGTTAGGTTGTCATACCCAACTGTCCATGAGGGTGGGAATATTCCTTGGATTTTAATCCTAACTGTACTTGAGGTTTCATTTTGAGGTTTCACTACTAGATGTGTCCACGAGGGTGGGGACATAGTTTTCATTTTATTTCTGTGTCGGGGAGGGTACAGATATAGTTAGCATTTAATTGTAAACTGTCTCCCTGAGGGTGGGGGATATAGTTCAGCTTTTAACTAACTGCATCCAGAAAGGCATGGATATCGTTAGGAATTCTTAACTAACTGTGAACAGGATACAGATAGTGGGGATTTCATTCTAAACTGTGTGCCAGAGAGTGGGATATGGTTCAGCTTTTGTTCCTGTTGCCAGAAAAGTATGATTATAGTTATCTTTTCAAACCTGTGTCCAGGAGTGTTGCAATATTGCTCAGCTTTTAATTCTATTTGATCTTGGAGTTTCACAACTAGCTGTATCTAGACGGGTGGGCATATAGTTCAGCTTTTATTTTTCTGTTTGGGAGGGCCAGGATACAGTTAGTGTTTTATTTCAAACTGTGTCCGGGAGGGTAGGGATATAGTTCAGATTTTTTTCCTAACTGTGTCCAGAAGGGAATGGATATAATTAGGATTTCATTCCAAAATGTGTCTGGGAGAGTATAGATGGTTCAGGTTTCATTCCAGACTGTGTTCTGGAAGTTGGGGATATAGTTCAGCTTTTGATCTTAACTGTGTACAAAAAAGTATGATTGTAGTTAGGTTGTCTTTCATGACTGTCCATGAGGGTGGGGATATTCCTTGGCTTTTATTTTTTGTGTTTGGGAGGGCCAGGATACAGTTAGTGTTTTATTTTATTTCAAACTGTGTCCGGGAGGGTAGGGATATAGTTCAGATTTTATTCCTAACTGTGTCCAGAAGGGTATCGTTATAATTAGTATTTCATTTCTAACTGTGTCTGGGAGAGTATAGATGGTTAGTGTTTCATTCCAAACTGTGCTCTGGAGGGTGGGGATATAGTTCAGCTTTGATCTAAACTGTGTACAAAAAGTATGATTATAGTTAGGTTGTCTTTCATGACTGTCCATGAGGGTGGGGATATTCCTTGGCTTTTAATCCTAACTGTACTTGAGACTTCACTTTGAAGTTTCACTACAAGAAGTATTCAGGAGGGTGGGGACATAGTTCTGCTTTTATTTCTGTGTCAGGGAGGGCACGGATACATTTAGCATTTAATCGCAATCCATGTCCCAGAAGGTGGGGGATCTAGTTCAGCTTTTAATACTAACTGTATCCAGAAAGGCATGGATATCATTAGGAATTCTGAACTATGACCAGGATAGGGATAGTGAGGATTTCATTCCAAACTATGCGCCAGAGAGTGGGATATAGTTCAGCTTTTGTTCCTGTGGTCAGAAAAGTATGATTATAGTTATCTTTTCAAACCTGTGTCCAAGAGGGTTGCAATATTGCACTGCTTTTAATTCTATCTGACATTGGAGTTTCACAACTAGCTGTATCTAGACGGGTGGGCATATAGTTCAGCTTTTATTTTTCTGTTTGGGAGGGTAAGGATACAGTTAGTGTTTCATTCCGAACTGAGTCCCGGAGGGTAGGGATATAGTTCAGATTTTATTCATAACTGTGTCCAGAAGGGTATGGATATAATTATGATTTTATTCCTAACTGTGTCTTGGAGAATGTAGATGGTTAGGGTATCATTCAAAACTGTGTTCTGGAGGGTAGAAATATAGTTCAGCTTTTGATCTTAACTGTGTCCAAAAAAGCATGGTTGTAGTTAGGTTGTCATTCATGACTGTCCATGCGGATGGGGATATTCCTTGGCTTTTAATCATAATTGTACTTGAGACTTCACTTTGAGGTTTCATTACAAGTATACAGGAGGGTGGGGACATAGTTCTGCTTTTATTTGTGTGTCAGGGAGGGTACGGATATAGTTAGCATTTAATTGCAAACTGTGTCCCCAAGGGTGGGATATATAGTTCAGCTTTTAATACTAACTGTGTCCAGAAAGGCATGGATATCGTTAGGAATTCTCAACTAACTGTGACCAGGATACAGATAGTGAGGATTTCATTCCAAACTGGGTGCCGGATGGTGGAGGATATACTTCAGCTTTTGTTCATCTTGCAAGAAAAGTATGATTATAGTTATCTTTTCAAACCTGTGTCCAGGAGTGTTGCAATATTGCTCAGCTTTTAATTCTATTTGATCTTGGAGTTTCACAACTAGCTGTATCTAGACGGGTAGGCATATAGTTCAGGTTTTAGTTTTCTGTTTGGAAGGGCCAGGATACAGTTAGTGTTTTATTCCAAACTGTGTCCCAGAGGGTAGGGATATAGTTCAGATTTTATTCCTAACTGTGTCCAGAAGGGAATGGATATAATTAGGATTTCATTCCAAACTGTGTCAGGGAGAGTATAGATGGTTCAGGTTTCATTCCAAACTGTGTTCTGGAGGGTGGGGATATAGTTCAGCTTTTGATCTTAACTGTGCCCAGAAAAGTATGATTATAGTTAGGTTGTCATACCCAACTGTCCATGAGGGTGGGAATATTCCTTGGATTTTAATCCTAACTGTACTTGAGGTTTCATTTTGAGGTTTCACTACTAGATGTGTCCACGAGGGTGGGGACATAGTTTTCATTTTATTTCTGTGTCGGGGAGGGTACAGATATAGTTAGCATTTAATTGTAAACTGTCTCCCTGAGGGTGGGGGATATAGTTCAGCTTTTAACTAACTGCATCCAGAAAGGCATGGATATCGTTAGGAATTCTTAACTAACTGTGAACAGGATACAGATAGTGGGGATTTCATTCTAAACTGTGTGCCAGAGAGTGGGATATGGTTCAGCTTTTGTTCCTGTTGCCAGAAAAGTATGATTATAGTTATCTTTTCAAACCTGTGTCCAGGAGTGTTGCAATATTGCTGAGCTTTTAATTCTATTTGATCTTGGAGTTTCACAACTAGCTGTATCTAGACGGGTGGGCATATAGTTCAGCTTTTATTTTTCTGTTTGGGAGGGCCAGGATACAGTTAGTGTTTTATTTCAAACTGTCTCCGGGAGGGTAGGGATATAGTTCAGATTTTTTTCCTAACTGTGTCCAGAAGGGAATGGATATAATTAGGATTTCATTCCAAAATGTGTCTGGGAGAGTATAGATGGTTCAGGTTTCATTCCAGACTGTGTTCTGGAGGGTGGGGATATAGTTCAGCTTTTGATCTTAACTGTGTACAAAAAAGTATGATTGTAGTTAGGTTGTCTTTCATGACTGTCCATGAGGGTGGGGATATTCCTTGGCTTTTATTTTTGTGTTTGGGAGGGCCAGGATACAGTTAGTGTTTTATTTTATTTCAAACTGTGTCCGGGAGGGTAGGGATATAGTTCAGATTTTATTCCTAACTGTGTCCAGAAGGGTATCGTTATAATTAGTATTTCATTTCTAACTGTGTCTGGGAGAGTATAGATGGTTAGTGTTTCATTCCAAACTGTGCTCTGGAGGGTGGGGATATAGTTCAGCTTTTGATCTTAACTGTGTACAAAAAAGTATGATTGTAGTTAGGTTGTCCTTCATGACTGTCCATGAGGGTGGGGATATTCCTTGGTTTTTAATCCTAACTGTACTTGAGACTTCACTTTGAGGTTTCACTACAAAAAGTATACAGGAGGGTGGGGACATAGTTCTGGTTTTATTTCTATGTCAGGGAGGGCACGGAAACAGTTAGCATTTAATTGCAAACTATGTCCCAGAAGGTGGGGGATATAGTTCCGCGTTTAATACTAACTGTATCCACAAAGGCATGGATATCGTTAGGAATTCTCAACTAACTGTGACCAGGATACGGATAGTGAGTATTTCATTCCAAACTGGGTGCCAGATGGTGGGATATAGTTCAGCTTTTGTTCCTGTGGCCAGAAAAGTATGATTATAGTTGTCTTTTCAAACCTGTGTCCAGGAGGGTTGCAATATTGCTCAGCTTTTAATTCTATCTGACCTTGGAGTTTCACAACTAGATGTATCTAGATGAGTGGGAACATATTTCAGATTTTATTTTTGTGTTTGGGAGGGCGAGGACACAGTTAGTGTTTTATTCCAAACTGTGTCCCAAAGGGTAGGGATATAGTTCAGCTTTTATTCCTAACTGTGCCCGGAAGGGTATGGATATATTTAAGATTTCATTCCTAACTGTTTCTGGGAGAGTATAGATGGTTAGGGTTTCATTCCAAACTGGGCAGAGGGTGGGGATATATTTCAGCTTTTGTTCTTAACTGTTTCCAAAAAGTATGATTATAGTTAGGTTGTCATACACGACTATCCACGAGGGTGGGGATATTCATTGGCTTTTAATCCTAACTGTACTTAAGGTTTCACTTTGAGGTTTCACTACTAGAAGTGCCCAGGAGGGTGGGGACACATAGTTCTGCTTTTATTTCTGTGTTAGGGAGGGTACGGATATAGTTAGCATTTAGTTGCAAACTGTGTCCCGGAGGGTTGGGGATATAGTTCAGCTTTTAATACTAACTGTATCCCGAAAGGTATGGATATCCTTAGGAATTCTTAACTGTGACCAGGATACCGATAGTGAGGATTTCATTCCAAACTGTGTCCCGGATTGTGGGGGATATAGTTCAGCTTTTGTTCCTGTGGCAAGAAAAGTTTGATTGTAGTTATCTTTTCATACCTGTGTCCAGGAATGTTGCAATATTGCTCCACTCTTAATTCTATCGGTACTTGGAGTTTCACTACTAGCCGTATCTAGACGTGTGGGAATACAGTTCAGCTTTTATTTTTGTGTTTGGGAGGGCCAGAAGACAGTTAGTGTTTTATTTCAAACTGTGTCCCAGAGGGTAGGGATATAGTTCAGATTTTATTCCTAACTGTGTCCAGAATGGTATGGATATATTAGGATTTCATTCCTAGCTGTGTCTGGGAGAGAACAGATGGTAAAGGTTTCATTCCAAAATGTGTTCTGGGGGGTGGGGATATAGCTCAGCTTTTGAACTTAACTGTGTTCAAAAAAGTATGATTACAGTTAGGTTGTCATACCCGTCTGTCCATGAGGGTGGGGATATTCCTTGGCTTTTAATCCTAACTGTACCTGGGGTTTCACGTTGAGGTTTCACTACAAGAAGTATACAGGAAGGTGGGGACAAAGTTCTGCTTTTATTTCTGTGTCAGGGAGGGTATGGATATAGTTAGCATTTAATTGCAAACAGTGTCCCCAAAGGTGGGGGATATAGTTCAGCTTTTAATACTAACTGTATCCAGAAAGGCGTGGATATTGTTAGGAATTCTCAACTAACTGTGACCAGGATATGGATAGTGAGGATTTCATTCCAAACTGGGCCCCGGATGGTGGGGGATCTCGTTCAGCATTTGATCCTCTGGCAAGAAAGGATGATTATAGTTATCTTTTCACACCTGAGTTCAGGAGGCTTGCAATTCTGCTCAGCTTTTAATTCTATCTGTACTGGAGTTTCACTACTAGCTGTATCAAGAAGTGTGGGAATATAGTTCAGCTTTTATTTTTGTGTTTGGGAGGGCCAGGAAACAGTTAGTGTTTTATTTCAAACTGTGTCCCAAAGGGTAGGGATATAGTTCAGATTTTATTCCTAACTATGTCCAGAAGGGTATGGATATAATTAGGATTTCATTCCTAGCTGTGTCTGGGAGAGTATAGATTGTAATGATTTCATTCCAAACTGTGTTCTGAAGGGTGGGGATATAGTTCAGCTTTTGATCTTAACTGTGCCCCGAAAAGTATGATTATAGTTAGGTTGCCATACCCAACTGTCCATGAGGGTGGGAATATTCCTTGGATTTTAATCCTAACTGTACTACAGGTTTCATTTTGAGGTTTCACTACTAGATGAGTCCACGAGGGTGGGGACATAGTTTTCATTTTATTTCTGTGTCGGGGAGGGTACAGATATAGTTAGCATTTAATTGTAAACTGTCTCCCTGAGGGTGGGGGATATAGTTCAGCTTTTAATACTAACCGTATCCAGAAAGGCATGGATATCGTTAGGAATTCTTAACTAACTGTGAACAGGATACAGATAGCGGGGATTTCATTCTAAACTGTGTGCCAGAGAGTGGGATATAGTTCAGCTTTTGTTCCTGTGGCCAGAAAAGTATGATTATAGTTATCTTTTCAAACCTGTGTCCAGGAGTGTTGCAATATTTCTCCACTTTTAATTCTATCTGTACTTGGAGTTTCACTACAAGCCGTATCTAGACGTGTGGAAATACAGTTCAGCTTTTATTTTTGTGTTTGGGAGGGCCAGGATACAGTTAGTGTTTTATTCCAAACTGTGTCCCAGAGGGTAGGGATATAGTTCAGATTTTATTCCTAACTGTGTCCAGAAGGGAATGGATATAATTAGGATTTCATTCCAAACTGTGTCTGGGAGAGTATGGATGGTTCAGGTTTCATTCCAAACTGTGTTCTGGAGGGTGGGGATATAGTTCAGCTTTTGATCTTAACTGTGTACAAAAAGTATGATTGTAGTTAGGTTGTCTTTCATGACTGTCCATGGGGGCGGGGATATTCCTTGGCTTTTATTTTTGTGTTTGGGAGGGCCAGGATACAGTTAGTGTTTTATTTCAAACTGTGTCCGGGAAGGTAGGGATATAGTTCAGATTTTATTCCTAACTGTGTCCAGAAGGGTATCGATATAATTAGTATTTCATTTCTAACGGTGTTTGGGAGAGTACAGATGGTTAGTGTTTCATTCCAAACTGTGCTCTGGAGGGTGGGGATATAGTTCAGCTTTGAATCTAAACTGTGTACAAAAAGTATGATTGTAGTTAGGTAGGTTGTCTTTCATGACTGTCCATGAGGGTGGGGATATTCCTTGGCTTTTAATCCTAACTGTAATTGAGACTTCACTTTGAGGTTTCACTACAAGAAGTATTCAGGAGGGTGGGGACATAGTTCTGCTTTTATTTCTGTGTCAGGGAGGGCACAGATACATTTAGCATTTAATCGCAATCTGTGTCCCAGAAGGTGGGGGATCTAGTTCAGCTTTTAATACTCACTGTATCCAGAAAGGCATGGATATCATTAGGAATTCTGAACTAACTATGACCAGGATACGGATAGTGAGGATTTCATTCCAAACTATGCGCCCGAGAGTTGGATATAATTCAGCTTTTGTTCCTGTGGTCAGAAAAGTATGATTATAGTTATCTTTTCAAACCTGTGTCCAGGAGGGTTGCAATATTGCACTGCTTTTAATTCTATCTGACATTGGAGTTTCACAACTAGCTGTATCTAGACGGGTGGGCATATAGTTCAGCTTTTATTTTTCTGTTTGGGAGGGTAAGGATACAGTTAGTGTTTCATTCCGAACTGTGTCCCAGAGGGTAGGGATATAGTTCAGATTTTATTCATAACTGTGTCCAGAAGGGTATGGATATAATTAGGATTTCATTCCTAACTGTGTCTTGGAGAGCGTAGATGGTTAGGGTATCATTCAAAACTGTGTTCTGGAGGGTGGAAATATAGTTCAGCTTTTGATCTTAACTGTGTCCAAAAAAGTATGATTGTAGTTAGGTTGTCATTCATGACTATCCATGCGGATGGGGATATTCCTTGGCTTTTAATCATAACTGTACTTGAGACTTCACTTTGAGGTTTCATTACAAGTATACAGGAGGGTGGGGACATAGTTCTGCTTTTATTTGAGTGTCAGGGAGGGTACGGATATAGTTAGCATTTAATTGCAAACTGTGTCTCCAAGGGTGGGAGATATAGTTCAGCTTTTAATACTAACTGTCCAGAAAGGCATGGATATCGTTAGGAATTCTCAACTAACTGTGACCAGGATACAGATAGTGAGGATTTCATTCCAAACTGGGTCCCGGATGGTGGAGGATATACTTCAGCTTTTGTTCATCTTGCAAGAAAAGTATGATTATAGTTATCTTTTCAAACCTGTGTCCAGGAGTGTTGCAATATTGCTCAGCTTTTAATTCTATTTGATCTTGGAGTTTCACAACTAGCTGTATCTAGACGGGTGGGGATATAGTTCAGCTTTTTTCTGTTTGGGAGGGCCAGGATACAGTTAGTGTTTTATTCCAAACTGTGTCGCAGAGGGTAGGGATATAGTTCAGATGTTATTCCTAACTGTGTCCAGAAGGGAATGGATATAATTAGGATTTCATTCCAAACTGTGTCTGGGAGAGTATAGATGGTTCAGGTTTCATTCCAAACTGTGTTCTGGAGGGCGGGGATATAGTTCAGCTTTTGATCTTAACTGTGTACAAAAAGTATGATTGTAGTTAGGTTGTCTTTCATGACTGTCCATGAGGGTGGGGATATTCCTTGGCTTTTATTTTTGTGTTTGGGAGGGCCAGGATACAGTTAGTGTTTTATTTCAAACTGTGTCCGAGAGGGCAGGGATATAGTTCAGATTTTATTCCTAACTGTGTCCAGAAGGGTATCGATATAATTAGTATTTCATTTCTAACTGTGTCTGGGAGAGTATAGATGGTTAGTGTTTCATTCCAAACTGTGCTCTGGAGGGTGGGGATATAGTTCAGCTTTTGATCTTAACTGTGTACAAAAAAGTATGATTGTAGTTAGGTTGTCTTTCATGACTGTCCATGAGGGTGGAGATATTGCTTGGTTTTTAATCCTAACTGTACTTGAGACTTCACTTTGAGGTTTCACTGCAAAAAGTATACAGGAGGGTGGTGACATAGTTCTGGTTTTATTTCTATGTCAGGGAGGGCACGGAAACAGTTAGCATTTAATTGCAAACTATGTCCCAGAAGGTGGGGGATATAGTTCAGCGTTTAATACTAACTGCACCCACAAAGGCATGGATATCGTTAGGAATTCTCAACTAACTGTGACCAGGATACGGATAGTGAGGATTTCATTCCAAACTGGGTGCCAGATGGTGGGATATAGTTCAGCTTTTGTTCCTGTGGCCAGAAAAGTATGATTATAGTTGTCTTTTCAAACCTGTGTCCAGGAGGGTTGCAATATTGCTCAGCTTTTAATTCTATCTGACCTTGGAGTTTCACAACTAGATGTATCTAGATGGGTGGGAATATATTTCAGATTTTATTTTTGTGTTTGGGAGGGCGAGGACACAGTTAGTGTTTTATTCCAAACTGTGTCCCAAAGGGTAGGGATATAGTTCAGCTTTTATTCCTAACTGTGCCCGGAAGGGTATGGATATATTTAAGATTTCATTCCTAACTGTTTCTGGGAGAGTATAGATGGTTAGGGTTTCATTCCAAACTGGGCAGAGGGTGGGGATATATTTCAGCTTTTGTTCTTAACTGTTTCCAAAAAGTATGATTATAGTTAGGTTGTCATACACGAATATCCACGAGGGTGGGGATATTCATTGGCTTTTAATCCTAACGGTACTTAAGGTTTCACTTTGAGGTTTCACTACTAGAAGTGCCCAGGAGGGTGGGGACACATAGTTCTGCTTTTATTTCTTTGTTAGGGAGGGTACGGATATAGTTAGCATTTAATTGCAAACTGTGTCCCGGGGGGTGGGGGATATAGTTCAGCTTTTAATACTAACTGTATCCAGAAAGGCGTGGATATCATTAGGAATTCTCAACTAACTGTGACCAGGATATGGATAGTGAGGATTTCATTCCAAACTGGGCCACGGATGTTGGAGGATCTCGTTCAGCATTTGATCCTCTGGCAAGAAAGGATGATTATAGTTATCTTTTCACACCTGAGTTCAGGAGGGTTGCAATATTGCTCAGCTTTTAATTCTATCTGTACTGGAGTTTCACTACTAGCTGTTTCAAGACGTGTGGGAATATACTTCAGCTTTTATTTTTCTGTTTGGGAGGGCCAGGATACAGTTAGTGTTTTATTCCAAACTGTGTCCCAGAGGGTAGGGATATAGTTCAGATTTTATTCCTAACTGTGTCCAGAAGGGAATGGATATAATTAGTATTTCATTCCAAACTGTGTCTGGGAGAGTATAGATGGTTCAGGTTTCATTCCAAACTGTGTTCTGGAGGGTAGGGATATAGTTCAGCTTTTGATCTTAACTGTTCCCAGAAAAGTATGATTATAGTTAGGTTGTGATACCCAACTGCCCATGAGGGTGGGAATATTCCTTGAATTTTAATCCTAACTGTACTTGAGGTTTCATTTTGAGGTTTCACTACTAGATGTGTCCACGAGGGTGGGGACATAGTTTTGATTTTATTTCTGTGTCGGGGAGGGTACAGATATAGTTAGTATTTAATTGTAAACTGTCTCCCTGAGGGTGGGGGATATAGTTCAGCTTTTAATACTAACTGTATCCAGAAAGGCATGGATATTGTTAGGAATTCTTAACTAACTGTGAACAGGATACAGATAGTGGGGATTTCATTCTAAACTGTGTGCCAGAGAGTGGGATATAGTTCAGCTTTTGTTCCTGTGGCCAGAAAAGTATGATTATAGCTATCTTTTCAAACCTGTGTCCAGGAGTGTTGCAATATTGGTCCACTTTTAATTCTATCTGTACTTGGACTTTCACTACTAGCCGTATCTAGACGTGTGGAAATGCAGTTCAGCTTTTATTTTTGTGTTTGGGAGGGCCAGGATACAGTTAGTGTTTTATTCCAAACTGTGTCCCAGAGGGTAGGGATATAGTTAAGATTTTATTCCTAACTGTGTCCAGAAGGGAATGCATATAATTAGAATTTCATTCCAAACTGTGTCTGGGAGAGTACAGATGGTTCAGGTTTCATTCCAAACTGTGTTCTGGAGGGTGGGGATATAGTTCAGCTTTTGATCTTAACTGTGTACAAAAAGTATGATTGTAGTTAGGTTGTCTTTCATTACTGTCCATGAGGGCGGGGATATTCCTTGGCTTTTATTTTTGAGTTTGGGAGGGCCAGGATACAGTTGTGTTTTATTTCAAACTGTGTCCGGGAGGGTAGGGATATAGTTCAGATTTTATTCCTAACTGTGTCCAGAAGGGTATCGATATAATTAGTATTTCATTTCTAACTGTGTCTGGGAGAGTATAGATGGTTAGTGTTTCATTCCAAACTGTGCTCTGGAGGGTGGGGATATAGTTCAGCTTTTGATCTTAACTGTGTACAAAAAGTATGATTGTAGTTAGGTTGTCTTTCATGACTGTCCATGAGGGTGGGGATATTCCTTGGCTTTTAATCGTAACTGTACTTGAGACTTCACTTTGAGGTTTCACTACAAGAAGTATTCAGGAGGGTGGGGACATAGTTCTGCTTTTACTTCTGTGTCAGGGAGGGCACAGATACATTTAGCATTTAATCCCAATCTGTGTCCCAGAGGGTGGGGGATCTAGTTCAGCTTTTAATACTAACTGTATCCAGAAAGGCATGGATATCATTAGGAATTCTGAACTAACTATGACCAGGATACGGATAGTGAGGATTTCATTCCAAACTATGCGCCAGAGAGTGGGATATAGTTAAGCTTTTGTTCCCGTGGCCAGAAAAGTATGATTATAGTTACCTTTTCAAACCTGTGTCCAGGAGGGTTGCAATATTGCACTGCTTTTAATTCTATCTGACATTGGAGTTTCACAACTAGCTGTATCTAGACGGGTGGGCATATAGTTCAGCTTTTATTTTTCTGTTTGGGAGGGTAAGGATACAGTTAGTGTTTCATTCCGAACTGTGTCCCAGAGGGTAGGGATATAGTTCAGATTTTATTCATAACTGTGTCCAGAAGGGTATGGATATAATTAGGATTTCATTCCTAAATGTGTCTTGGAGAGTGTAGATGGTTAGGGTATCATTCAAAACTGTGTTCTGGAGGGTGGAAATATAGTTCAGCTTTTGATCTTAACTGTGTCCAAAAAAGTATGATTGTAGTTAGGTTGTCATTCATGACTGTCCATGCGGATGGGGATATTCCTTGGCTTTTAATCATAACTGTACTTGAGACTTCACTTTGTGGTTTCATTACAAGTATACAGGAGGGTGGGGACATAGTTCTGCTTTTATTTGTGTGTCAGGGAGGGTACGGATATAGTTAGCATTTAATTGCAAACTGTGTCCCCAAGGGTGGGAGATATAGTTCAGCTTTTAATACTAACTGTGTCCAGAAAGGCATGGATATCGTTAGGAATTCTCAACTAACTGTGACCAGGATATGGATAGTGAGGATTTCATTCCAAACTGGGCCCCGGATGGTGGAGGATCTCGTTCAGCATTTGATCCTCTGGTAAGAAAGGATGATTATAGTTATCTTTTCACGCCTGAGTTCGGGAAGCTTGCAATATTGCTCAGCTTTTAATTGTATCTGTACTGGAGTTTCACTGCTAGCTGTATCAAGATGTGTGGGAATATAGTTCAGCTTTTATTTTTGTGTTTGGGAGGGCCAGGATACGATTAGTGTTTCATTTCAAACTGTGTCCCAGAGGTTAGGGATATAGTTCAGATTTTATTCCTAACTATGTCCAGAAGGGTATGGATATAATTAGGATTTCATTCCTAGCTGTGTCTGGGAGAGTATAGATTGTTATGGTTTCATTCCAAACTGTGTTCTGAAGGGTGGGGATATAGTTCAGCTTTTGATTTTAACTGTGCCCAGAAAAGTATGATTATAGTGAGGTTGTCATACCCAACTGTCCATGAGGGTGGGAATATTCCTTGGATTTTAATCCTAACTGTACTTGAGGTTTCATTTTGAGGTTTCACTACTAGATGTGTCCACGAGGGTGGGGACATAGTTTTGATTTTATTTCTGTGTCGGGGAGGGTACAGATATAGTTAGCATTTAATTGTAAACTGTCTCCCTGAGGGTGGGGGATATAGTTCAGCTTTTAATACTAACTGTATCCAGAAAGGCATGGATATCGTTAGGAATTCTTAACTAACTGTGAACAGGATACAGATAGTGGGGATTTCATTCTAAACTATGTGCCAGAGAGTGGGATATAGTTCCGCTTTTCTTCCTGTGACCAAAAAGTATGATTTTAGTTATCTTTTCAAACCTGATTCCAGGAGTGTTGCAATATTGCTCCACTTTTAATTCTGTCTGTACTTGGAGTTTCACTACTAGCCTTATCTAGACGTGTGGAAATACAGTTCAGCTTTTATTTTTGAGTTTGGGAGGGCCAGGATAGTTGGTGTTTTATTCCAAACTGTGTCCCAGTGGGAAGGGATATAGTTCAGATTTTATTCCTAACTGTGTCCAGAATGGTATGGATATAATTAGGATTTCATTCCTAGCTGTGTCTGGGAGAGAACAGGTGGTTAGGGTTTCATTCCAAACTGTGTTCTGGGGGGTGGGGATATAGCTCAGCTTTTGAACTTAACTGTGTCCAAAAAAGTATGATGACAGTTAGGTTGTCATACCCGACTGTCCATGAGGGTGGGGATATTCCTTGGCTTTTAATCCTAACTGTACCTGAGGTTTCACGTTGAGGTTTCACTACAAGAAGTATACAGGAGGGTGGTGACAACGTTCTGCTTTTATTTCTGTGTCAGGGAGGGTATGGATATATTTAAGATTTCATTCCTAACTGTTTCTGCGAGAGTATAGATGGTTAGGGTTTCATTCCAAACTGGGCAGAGGGTGGGGATATATTTCAGCTTTTGTTCTTACCTGTTTCCAAAAAGTATGATTATAGTTAGGTTGTCATACACGACTATCCACGAGGGTGGGGATATTCATTGGCTTTGAATCCTAACTGTACTTAAGGTTTCACTTTGAGGTTTCACTACTAGAAGTGCCCAGGAGGGTGGGAACACATAGTTCTGCTTTCATTTCTGTTAGGGAGGGTACGGATATAGTTAGCATTTAATTGCAAACTGTGTCCCGGAGGGTGGGGGATATAGTTCAGCTTTTAATACTAACTGTATCCCAAAAGGTATGGATATCCATAGGAATTCTTAACTGTGGCCAGGATACCGATAGTGAGGATTTCATTCCAAACAGTGTCCCGGATGGTGGGGGATATAGTTCAGCTTTTATTCCTGTGGCAAGAAAAGTTTGATTGTAGTTATCTTTTCATACCTGTGTCCAGGAATGTTGCAATATTGATCCACTTTTAATTCTATCTGTACTTGGAGTTTCACTTCTAGCCGTACCTAGACGTGTGGGAATACAGTTCAGCTTTTATTTTTCTGTTTGGGAGGGCCAGGATACAGTTAGTGTTTTATTTCAAACTGTGTCCCGGAGGGTAGGGATAGAGTTCAGATGTTATTCCTATCTGTGTCCAGAATGGTATGGATATAATTAGGATTTCATTCCTAGCTGTGTCTGGGAGAGAACAGGTGGTTAGGGTTTCATTCCAAACTGTGTTCTGGGGGGGGGGGGGGGGGGGGTGGGGATATAGCTCAGCTTTTGAACTTAACTGTGTCCAAAAAAGTATGATTACAGTTAGGTTGTAATACCCGACTGTCCTTGAGGGTGGGGATATTCCTTGGCTTTTAATCCTAACTGTACCTGGGGTTTCACGTTGAGGTTTCACTACAAGAAGTATACAGGATGGTGGGGACAAAGTTCTGCTTTTATTTCTGTGTCAGGGAGGGTATGAATATAGTTAGCATTTAATTGCAAACAGTGTCCCCAAAGGTGGGGAATATAGTTCAGCTTTCAATACTAACTGTATCCAAAAAGGCGTGGATATCGTTAGGAATTCTCAACTAACTGTGACCAGGATATGGATAGTGAGGATTTCATTCCAAACTGGGCCCCGGATGGTGGAGGATCTCGTTCAGCATTTGATACTCTGACAAGAAAGGATGATTATAGTTATCTTTTCACACCTGAGTTCAGGAGGGTTGCAATACTCCTCAGCTTTTAATTCTATCTGTACTGGAGTTTCACTACTAGCTGTATCAAGACGTGTGGGAATATAGTTCAGCTTTTATTTTTCTGTTTGGGAGGGCCAGGATACAGTTAGTGTTTTATTCCAAACTGTGTCCCAGAGGGTAGGGATATAGTTCTGATTTTATTCCTAGCTGTGTCCAGAAGGGAATGGATATAATTAGGATTTCATTCCAAACTGTGTCTGGGAGAGTATAGATGGTTCAGGTTTCATTCCAAACTGTGTTCCGGAAGACGGGGATATAGTTCAGCTTTTGATCTTAACTGTGTACAAAAAGTATGATTGTAGTTAGGTTGTCTTTCATGACTGTCCATGAGGGTAGGGATATTCCTTGGCTTTTATTTTTGTGTTTGGGAGGGCCATGATACAGTTAGTGTTTTATTTCAAACTGTGTCCGAGAGGGCAGGGATATAGTTCAGATTTTATTCCTGTGTCCAGAAGGGTATCGATATAATTAGGATTTCATTTCTAACTGTGTCTGGGAGAGTATAGATGGTTAGTGTTTCATTCCAAACTGTGTTCTGGAGGGTGGGGATCTAGTTCAGCTTTTGATCTTAACTGTGTACAAAAAAGTATGATTGTAGTTAGGTTGTCTTTCATGACTCTCCATGCGGGGGGGGGGGGGGGGGGGGGGGATATTCCTTGGTTTTTAATCCTAACTGTAATTGAGACTTCACTTTGAGGTTTCACTACAAGAAGTATTCAGGAGGGTGGGGACATAGTTCTGCTTTTATTTCTGTGTCAGGGAGGGCACAGATACATTTAGCATTTAATCGCAATCTGTGTCCCAGAAGGTGGGGGATCTAGTTCAGCTTTTAATACTCACTGTATCCAGAAAGGCATGGATATCATTAGGAATTCTGAACTAACTATGACCAGGATACGGATAGTGAGGATTTCATTTCAAACTGTGCGCCCGAGAGTGGGATATAGTTCAGCTTTTGTTCCTGTGGTCAGAAAAGTATGATTATAGTTATCTCTTCAAACCTGTGTCCAGGAGGGTTGCAATATTGCACTGCTTTTAATTCTATCTGACATTGGAGTTTCACAACTAGTTGTATCTAGACGGGTGGGCATATAGTTCAGCTTTTATTTTTCTGTTTGGGAGGGTAAGGATACAGTTAGTGTTTCATTCCGAACTGTGTCCCAGAGGGTAGGGATATAGCTCAGATTTTATTCCTAACTGTGTCCAGAAGGGAATGGATAGAATTAGGATTTGATTCCAAACTGTGTCTGGGAGAGTATAGATGGTTTTATTTTATTCATAACTGTGTCCAGAAGGGTATGGATATAATTAGGATTTCATTCCTAACTGTGTCTTGGAGAGTGTAGATGGTTAGGGTATCATTCAAAACTGTGTTCTGGAGGGTGGAAATATAGTTCAGCTTTTGATCTTAACTGTGTCCAAAAAAGTATGATTGTAGTTAGGTTGTCATTCATGACTGTCCATGCGGATGGGGATATTCCTTGGCTTTTAATCATAACTGTACTTGAGACTTCACTTTGAGGTTTCATTACAAGTATACAGGAGGGTGGGGACATAGTTCTGCTTTTATTTGAGTGTCAGGGAGGGTACGGATATAGTTAGCATTTAATCGCAAACTGTGTCTCCAAGGGTGGGAGATATAGTTCAGCTTTTAATACTAACTGTGTCCAGAAAGGCATGGATATCGTTAGGAATTCTCAACTAACTGTGACCAGGATACAGATAGTGAGGATTTCATTCCAAACTGGGTCCCGGATGGTGGAGGATATACTTCAGCTTTTGTTCATCTTGCAAGAAAAGTATGATTATAGTTATCTTTTCAAACCTGTGTCCAGGAGGGTTGCAATATTGCTCAGCTTTTAATTCTATTTGATCTTGGAGTTTCATAACTAGCTGTATCTAGACGGGTGGGCATATAGTTCAGCTTTTATTTTTCTGTTTGGGAGGGCCAGGATACAGTTAGTGTTTTATTTCAAACTGTGTCCCAGAGGGTAGGGATATAGTTCAGATTTTATTCCTAACTGTGTCCAGAAGGGAATGGATATAATTGGGATTTCATTCCAAACTGTGTCTGGGAGAGTATAGATGGTTAGTGTTTCATTCCAAACTGTGCTCTGGAGGGTGGGGATATAGTTCAGCTTTTGATCTTAACTGTGTACCAAAAAGTATGAATGTAGTTAGGTTGTCTTTCATGACTGTCCATGAGGGTGGGGATATTCCTTGGTTTTTAATCCTAACTGTACTTGAGACTTCACTTTGAGGTTTCACTACAAAAAGTATACAGGAGGGTGGGGACACAGTTCTGGTTTTATTTCTATGTCAGGGAGGGCACGGAAACAGTTAGCATTTAATTGCAAACTATGTCCCAGAAGGTGGGGTGATATAGTTCAGCGTTTAATACTAACTGCACCCACAAAGGCATGGATATCGTTAGGAATTCTCAACTAACTGTGACCAGGATACGGATAGTGAGGATTTCATTCCAAACTGGGTGCCAGATGGTGGGATATAGTTCAGCTTTTGTTCCTGTGGCCCGAAAAGTATGATTATAGTTGTCTTTTCAAACCTGTGTCCAGGAGGGTTGCAATATTGCTCAGCTTTTAATTCTATCTGACCTTGGAGTTTCACAACTAGATGTATCTAGATGGGTGGGAATATATTTCAGATTTTATTTTTGTGTTTGGGAGGGCGAGGACACAGTTAGTGTTTTATTCCAAACTGTGTCCCAAAGGGTAGGGATATAGTTCAGCTTTTATTCCTAACTGTGACCGGAAGGGTATGGATATATTTAAGATTTCATTCCTAACTGTTTCTGGGAGAGTATGGATGGTTAGGGTTTCATTCCAAACTGGGCATAGGGTGGGGATATATTTCAGCTTTTGTTCTTAACTGTTTCCAAAAAGTATGATTATAGTTAGGTTGTCATACACGAATATCCACGAGGGTGGGGATATTCATTGGCTTTTAATCCTAACGGTACTTAAGGTTTTACTTTGAGGTTTCACTACTAGAAGTGCCCAGGAGGGTGGGGACACATAGTTCTGCTTTTATTTCTGTGTTAGGGAGGGTACGGATAGAGTTAGCATTTAATTGTAAACTGTGTCCCGGAGGGTGGGGGATATAGTTCAGCTTTTAATACTAACTGTATCCAGAAAGGCGTGGATATCGTTAGGAATTCTCAACTAACTGTGACCAGGATATGGATAGTGAGGATTTCATTCCAAACTGGGCTCCGGATGTTGGAGGATGTCGTTCAGCATTTGATCCTCTGGCAAGAAAGGATGATTATAGTTATCTTTTCACACCTGAGTTCAGGAGGGTTGCAATATTGCTCAGCTTTTAATTCTATCTGTACTGGAGTTTCACTACTAGCTGTATCAAGACGTGTGGGAATATACTTCAGCTTTTATTTTTCTGTTTGGGAGGGCCTGGATACAGTTAGTGTTTTATTCCAAACTGTGTCCCAGAGGGTAGGGATATAGTTCAGATTTTATTCCTAACTGTGTCCAGAAGGCAATGGATAAAATTGGGATTTCATTCCAAACTGTGTCTGGGAGAGTATAGATGGTTCAGGTTTCATTCCAAACTGTGTTCTGGAGGGTGGGGATATAGTTCAGCTTTTGATCTTAACTGTGCCCAGAAAAGTATGATTATAGTTAGGTTGTCATACCCAACTGCCCATGAGGGTGGGAATATTCCTTGGATTTTAATCCTAACTGTACTTGAGGTTTCATTTTGAGGTTTCACTACTAGATGTGTCCACGAGGGTGGGGACATAGTTTTGATTTTATTTCTGTGTCAGGGAGGGTACAGATATAGTTAGTATTTAATTGTAAACTGTCTCCCTGAGGGTGGGGGGATATAGTTCAGCTTTTAATACTAACTGTATCCAGAAAGGCATGGATATTGTTAGGAATTCTTAACTAACTGTGAACAGGATACAGATAGTGGGGATTTCATTCTAAACTGTGTGCCAGAGAGTGGGATATAGTTCAGCTTTTGTTCCTGTGCCAGAAAAGTATGATTATAGCTATCTTTTCAAACCTGTGTCCAGGAGTGTTGCAATGTTGGTCCACTTTTAATTCTATCTGTACTTGGAGTTTCACTACTAGCCGTATCTAGACGTGTGGAAATACAGTTCAGCTTTTATTTTGGTGTTTGGGAGGGCCAGGATACAGTTAGTGTTTTATTCCAAACTGTGTCCCAGATGGTAGGGATATAGTTAAGATTTTATTCCTAACTGTGTCCAGAAGGGAATGGATATAATTAGGATTTCATTCCAAACTGTGTCTGGGAGAGTACAGATGGTTCAGGTTTCATTCCAAACTGTGTTCTGGAGGGTGGGGAAATAGTTCAGCTTTTGATCTTAACTGTGTACAAAAAGTATGATTGTAGTTGGGTTGTCTTTCATTACTGTCCATGAGGGCGGGGATATTCCTTGGCTTTTATTTTTGTGTTTGGGAGGGCCAGGATACAGTTGTGTTTTATTTCAAACTGTGTCCGGGAGGGTAGGGATATAGTTCAGATTTTATTCCTGTGTCCAGAAGGGTATCGATATAATTAGTATTTCATTTCTAACTGTCTCTGGGAGAGTACAGATGGTTAGTGTTTCATTCCAAACTGTGCTCAGGAGGGTGGGGATATAGTTCAGCTTTGAATCTAAACTGTGTACAAAAAGTATGATTGTAGTTAGGTAGGTTGTCTTTCATGACTGTCCATGAGGGTGGGGATATTCCTTGGCTTTTAATCCTAACTGTAATTGAGACTTCACTTTGAGGTTTCTCTACAAGAAGTATTCAGGAGGGTGGGGACATAGTTCTGCTTTTATTTCTGTGTCAGGGAGGGCACAGATACATTTAGCATTTAATCGCAATCTGTGTCCCAGAAGGTGGGGGATCTAGTTCAGCTTTTAATACTCACTGTATCCAGAAAGGCATGGATATCATTAGGAATTCTGAACTATGACCAGGATACGGATAGTGAGGATTTCATTCCAAACTATGCGCCCGAGAGTGGGATATAGTTCAGCTTTTGTTCCTGTGGTCAGAAAAGTATGATTATAGTTATCTTTTCAAACCTGTGTCCAGGAGGGTTGCAATATTGCACTGCTTTTAATTCTATCTTGACATTGGAGTTTCACAACTAGCTGTATCTAGACGGGTGGGCATATAGTTCAGCTTTTATTTTTCTGTTTGGGAGAGTAAGGATACAGTTAGTGTTTCATTCGGAACTGTGTCCCAGAGGGTAGGGATATAGTTCAGATTTTATTCATAACTGTGTCCAGAAGGGTATGGATATAATTAGGATTTCATTCCTAACTGTGTCTTGGAGAGTGTAGATGGTTAGGGTATCATTCAAAACTGTGTTCTGGAGGGTGGAAATATAGTTCAGCTTTTGATCTTAACTGTGTCCAAAAAAGTATGATTGTAGTTAGGTTGTCATTCATGACTGTCCATGCGGATGGGGATATTCCTTGGCTTTTAATCATAACTGTACTTGAGACTTCACTTTGAGGTTTCATTACAAGTATACAGGAGGGTGGGGACATAGTTCTGCTTTTATTTGAGTGTCAGGGAGGGTACGGATATAGTTAGCATTTAATTGCAAACTGTGTCTCCAAGGGTGGGAGATATAGTTCAGCTTTTAATACTAACTGTCCAGAAAGGCATGGATATCGTTAGGAATTCTCAACTAACTGTGACCAGGATACAGATAGTGAGGATTTCATTCCAAACTGGGTCCCAGATGGTGGAGGATATACTTCAGCTTTTGTTCATCTTGCAAGAAAAGTATGATTATAGTTATCTTTTCAAACCTGTGTCCAGGAGTGTTGCAATATTGCTCAGCTTTTAATTCTATTTGATCTTGGAGTTTCACAACTAGCTGTATCTAGACGGGTGGGCATATAGTTCAGCTTTTATTTTTCTGTTTGGGAGGGCCAGGATACAGTTAGTGTTTTATTCCAAACTGAGTCCCAGAGGGTAGGGATATAGTTCAGATTTTATTCCTAACTGTGTCCAGAAGGGAATGGATATAATTAGGATTTCATTCCAAACTGTGTCTGGGAGAGTATAGATGGTTCAGGTTTCATTCCAAACTGTGTTCTGGAGGGCGGGGATATAGTTCAGCTTTTGATCTTAACTGTGTACAAAAAGTATGATTGTAGTTAGGTTGTCTTTCATGACTGTCCATGAGGGTGGGGATATTCCTTGGCTTTTATTTTTGTGTTTGGGAGGGCCAGGATACAGTTAGTGTTTTATTTCAAACTGTGTCCGAGAGGGCAGGGATATAGTTCAGATTTTATTCCTAACTGTGTCCAGAAGGGTATCGATATAATTAGTATTTCATTTCTACCTGTGTCTGGGAGAGTATAGATGGTTAGTGTTTCATTCCAAACTGTGCTCTGGAGGGTGGGGATATAGTTCAGCTTTTGATCTTAACTGTGTACAAAAAAGTATGATTGTAGTTAGGTTGTCTTTCATGACTGTCCATGAGGGTGGGGATATTCCTTGGTTTTTAATCCTAACTGTACTTGAGACTTCACTTTGAGGTTTCACTACAAAAAGTATACAGGAGGGTGGGGACATAGTTCTGGTTTTATTTCGATGTCAGGGAGGGCACGGAAACAGTTAGCATTTAATTGCAAACTATGTCCCAGAAGGTGGGGGATATAGTTCAGCGTTTAATACTAACTGTACCCACAAAGGCATGGATATCGTTAGGAATTCTCAACTAACTGTGACCAGGATACGGATAGTGAGGATTTCATTCCAAACTGGGTGCCAGATGGTGGGATATAGTTCAGGTTTTGTTCCTGTGGCCAGAAAAGTATGATTATAGTTGTCTTTTTCAAACCTGTGTCCAGGAGGGTTGCAATATTGCTCAGCTTTTAATTCCATCTGACCTTGGAGTTTCACAACTAGATGTATCTAGATGGGTGGGAATATATTTCAGATTTTATTTTTGTGTTTGGGAGGGCGAGGACACAGTTTGTGTTTTATTCCAAACTGTGTCCCAAAGGGTAGGGATATAGTTCAGCTTTTATTCCTAACTGTGCCCGGAAGGGTATGGATATATTCAAGATTTCATTCCTAACTGTTTCTGGGAGAGTATAGATGGTTAGGGTTTCATTCCAAACTGGGCAGAGGGTGGGGATATATTTCAGCTTTTGTTCTTAACTGTTTCCAAAAAGTATGATTATAGTTAGGTTGTCATACACGAATATCCACGAGGGTGGGGATATTCATTGGCTTTTAATCCTAACGGTACTTAAGGTTTCACTTTGAGGTTTCACTACTAGAAGTGCCCAGGAGGGTGGGGACACATAGTTCTGCTTTTATTTCTTTGTTAGGGAGGGTACGGATATAGTTAGCATTTAATTGGAAACTGTGTCCCGGAGGGTGGGGGATATAGTTCAGCTTTTAATACTAACTGTATCCAGAAAGGCGTGGATATCGTTAGGAATTCTCAACTAACTATGACCAGGATATGGATAGTGAGGATTTCATTCCGAACTGGGCCCCGGTTGTTGGAGGATCTCGTTCAGCATTTGATCCTCTGGCAAGAAAGGATGATTATAGTTATCTTTTCACACCTGAGTTCAGGAGGGTTGCAATATTGCTCAGCTTTTAATTCTATCTGTACTGGAGTTTCACTACTAGCTGTATCAAGACGTGTGGGAATATAGTTCAGCTTTTATTTTTCTGTTTGGGAGGGCCAGTATACAGTTAGTGTTTTATTCCAAACTGTGTCCACGAGGGTGGGGACATAGTTTTGATTTTATTTCTGTGTCGGGGAGGGTACAGATATAGTTAGTATTTAATTGTAAACTGTCTCCCTGAGAGTGGGGGATATAGTTCAGCTTTTAATACTAACTGTATCCAGAAAGGCATGGATATTGTTAGGAATTCTTAACTAACTGCGAACAGGATACAGATAGTGGGGATTTCATTCTAAACTGTGTGCCAGAGAGTGGGATATAGTTCAGCTTTTGTTCCTGTGGCCAGAAAAGTATGATTATAGCTATCTTTTCAAACCTGTGTCCAGGAGTGTTGCAATGTTGGTCCACTTTTAATTCTATCTGTATTCCAAACTGTGTCCCCAAGGGTAGGGATATAGTTCAGCTTTTATTCCTAACTGTGCCTGGAAGGGTATGGATATATTTAAGATTTCATTCCTAACTGTTTCTGGGAGAGTATAGATGGTTAGGGTTTCATTCCAAACTGGGCAGAGGGTGGGGATATATTTCAGCTTTTGTTCTTAACTGTTTCCGATAAGTATGAGTATAGTTAGGTTGTCATACACGACTATCCACGAGGGTGGGGATATTCCTTGGCTTTTAATCCTAACTGTACTTAAGGTTTCACTTCGAGGATTCACTACTAGAAGTGCCCAGGAGGGTGGGGACACATAGTTCTGCTTTTATTTCTTTGTTAGGGAGGGTACGGATATAGTTAGCATTTAATTGCAAACTGTGTCCCCAAGGGTGGGATATATAGTTCAGCTTTTAATACTAACTGTGTCCAGAAAGGCATGGATATCGTTAGGAATTCTCAACTAACTGTGACCAGGATACAGATAGTGAAGATTTCATTCCAAACTGGGTGCCGGATGGTGGAGGATATACTTCAGCTTTTGTTCATCTTGCAAGAAAAGTATGATTATAGTTATCTTTTCAAACCTGTGTCCAGGAGTGTTGCAATATTGCTCAGCTTTTAATTCTATTTGATCTTGGAGTTTCACAACTAGCTGTATCTAGACGGGTGGGCATATAGTTAAGCTTTTATTTTTCTGTTTGGGAGGGCCAGGATACAGTTAGTGTTTTATTCCAAACTGTGTCCCAGAGGGTAGGGATATAGTTCAGATTTTATTCCTAACTGTGTCCAGAAGGGAATGGATATAATTAGGATTTCATTCCAAACTGTGTCTGGGAGAGTATAGATGGTTCAGGCTTCATTCCAAACTGTGTTCTGGAGGGTGGGGATATAGTTCAGCTTTTGATCTTAACTGTGCCCAGAAAAGTATGATTATAGTTAGGTTGTCATACCCAACTGTCCATGAGGGTGGGAATATTCCTTGGATTTTAATCCTAACTGTACTTGAGGTTTCATTTTGAGGTTTCACTACTAGATGTGTCCACGAGGGTGGAGACATAGTTTTGATTTTATTTCTGTGTCGGGGAGGGTACAGATATAGTTAGCATTTAATTGTAAACTGTCTCCCTGAGGATGGGGGATATAGTTCAGCTTTTAATACTAACTGTATCCAGAAAGGCATGGATATCGTTAGGAATTCTTAACTAACTGTGAACAGGATACAGATAGTGGGGATTTCATTCTAAACTGTGTGCCAGAGAGCGGGATATAGTTCAGCTTTTGTTCCTGTGGCCAGAAAAGTATGATTATAGTTGTCTTTTCAAACCTGTGTCCAGGAGTGTTGCAATATTGCTCCACTTTTAATTCTATCTGTACTTGGAGTTTCACTACTAGCCGTATCTGGACGTGCGGAAATACACTTCAGCTTTTATTTTTGTGTTTGGGAGGGCCAGGATACAGTTAGTGTTTTATTCCAAACTGTGTCCCAGAGGGTAGGGATATAGTTGAGATTTTATTCCTAACTGTGTCCAGAAGGGAATGGATATAATTAGGATTTCATTCCAAACTGTGTCTGGGAGAGTATAGATGGTTCAGGTTTCATTCCAAACTGTGTTCTGGAGGGTGGGGATATAGTTCAGCTTTTGATCTTAACTGGGTACAAAAAGTATGATTGTAGTTAGGTTGTCTTTCATGACTGTCCATGAGGGCGGGGATATTCCTTGGCTTTTATTTTTGTGTTTGGGAGGGCCAGGATACAGTTAGTGTTTTATTTCAAACTGTGTCCGGGAGGGTAGGGATATAGTTCAGATTTTATTCCTAACTGTGTCCAGAAGGGTATCGATATAATTAGTATTTCATTTCTAACTGTGTCTGGGAGAGTATAGATGGTTAGTGTTTGATTCCAAACTGTGCTCTGGAGGGTGGGGATATAGATCAGCTTTGATCTAAACTGTGTACAAAAAGTATGATTGTAGTTAGGTTGTCTTTCATGACTGTCCATGAGGGTGGGGATATTCCTTGGCTTTTAATCGTAACTGTACTTGAGACTTCACTTTGAGGTTTGACTACAAGAAGTATTCAGGAGGGTGGGGACATAGTTCTGCTTTTATTTCTGTGTCAGGGAGGGCACGGATACATTTAGCATTTAATCGCAATCTGTGTCCCAGAAGGTGGGGGATCTAGTTCAGCTTTTAATACTAACTGTATCCAGAAAGGCATGGATATCATTAGGAATTCTGAACTATGACCAGGATACGGATAGTGAGGATTTCATTCCAAACTATGCGCCAGAGAGTGGGATATAGTTCAGCTTTTGTTCCTGTGGTCAGAAAAGTATGATTATAGTTATCTTTTCAAACCTGTGTCCAGGAGGGTTGCAATATTGCACTGCTTTTAATTCTATCTGACATTGGAGTTTCACAACTAGCTGTATCTAGACGGGTGGGCATATAGTTCAGCTTTTATTTTCTGTTTGGGACGGTAAGGATACAGTTAGTGTTTCATTTCGAACTGTGTCCCAGAGGGTAGGGATATAGTTCAGATTTTATTCATAACTGTGTCCAGAAGGGTATGGATATAATTAGGATTTCATCCCTAACTGTGTCTTGGAGAGAGTGGATGGTTAGGGAATCATTCAATACTGTGTTCTGGAGGGTGGAAATATAGTTCAGCTTTTGATCTTAACTGTGTCCAAAAAAGCATGATTGTAGTTAGGTTGTCATTCATGACTGTCCATGTGGATGGGGATATTCCTTGGCTTTTAATCATAACTGTACTTGAGACTTCACTTTGAGATTTCATTACAAGTATACAGGAGGGTGGGGGGCATAGTTCTGCTTTTATTTGTGTGTCAGGGAGGGTACGGATATAGTTAGCATTTAATTGCAAACTGTGTCCCCAAGGGTGGGAGATATAGTTCAGCTTTTAATACTAACAGTGTCCAGAAAGGCATGGATATCGTTAGGAATTCTCAACTAACTGCAACCAGGATATGGATAGTGAGGATTTCATTCCAAACTGGGCCCCGGATGGTGGAGGATCTCGTTCAGCATTTGATCCTCTGGTAAGAAAGGATGATTATAGTTATCTTTTCACACCTGAGTTCAGGAAGGTTGCAATATTGCTCAGCTTTTAATTCTATCTGTACTGGAGTTTCACTGCTAGCTGTATCAAGACGTGTGGGAATACAGTTCAGCTTTTATTTTTGTGTTTGGGAGGGCCAGGATACAATTAGTGTTTCATTTCAAACTGTGTCCCAGAGGTTAGGGATATAGTTCAGATTTTATTCCAAACTATGCCCAGAAGGGTGTGGATATAATTAGGATTTCATTCCTAGCTGTGTCTGGGAGAGTATAGATTGTTATGGTTTCATTCCAAACTGTGTTCTGAAGGATGGGGATATAGTTCAGCTTTTGATTTTAACTGTGCCCAGAAAAGTATGAGTATAGTTAGGTTGTCATACCCAACTGTCCATGAGGGTGGGAATATTCCTTGGATTTTAATCCTAACTGTACTTGAGGTTTCATTTTGAGGTTTCACTACTAGATGTGTCCACGAGGGTGGGGACATAGTTTTGATTTAATTTCTGTGTCGGGGAGGGTACAGATATAGTTAGCATTTAATTGTAAACTGTCTCCCTGAGGGTGGGGGATACAGTTCAGCTTTTAATACTAACTGTATCCAGAAAGGCATGGCTATCGTTAGGAATTCTTAACTGTGAACAGGATACAGATAGTGGGGATTTCATTCTAAACTGTGTGCCAGAGAGTGGGATATAGTTCCGCTTTTGTTCCTGTGATCAGAAAAGTATGATTATAGTTATCTTTTCAAACTTGTGTCCAGGAGTGTTGCAATATTGCTCCACTTTTAATTCTATCTGTACTTGGAGTTTCACTACTAGCCTTATCCAGACGTGTGGAAATACAGTTCAGCTTTTATTTTTGAGTTTGGGAGGGCCAGGATACAGTCAGTGTTTTATTCCAAACTGTGTCCCAGAGGGTAGGGATATAGTTCAGATTTTATTCCTAACTGTGTCCAGAAGGGAATGGATATAATTATGATTTCATTCCAAACTGTGTCTGGGAGAGTATAGATGGTTCAGGTTTCATTCCAAACTGTGTTCTGGAGGGTGGGGATATAGTTCAGCTTTTGATCTTAACTGTGTACAAAAAGTCTGATTGTAGTTAGGTTGCCTTTCATGACTGTCCATGAGGGCGGGGATATTCCTTGGCTTTTATTTTTGAGTTTGGGAGGGCCAGGATACAGATAGTGTTTTATTTCAAACTGTGTCCGGGAGGGTAGGTATATAGTTCAGATTTTATTCATAACTGTGTCCAGAAGGGTATGGATATAATTAGGATTTCATTCCTAACTGTGTCTTGGAGAGTGTGGATGGTTAGGGTATCATTCAAAACTGTGTTCTGGAGGGTGGAAATATAGTTCAGCTTGAGGTTTCATTTTGAGGTTTCACTACTAGATGTGTCCACGAGGGTGGGGACATAGTTTTGATTTTATTTCTGTGTCGGGGAGGGTACAGATATAGTTAGCATTTAATTGTAAACTGTCTCCCTGAGGGTGGGGGATATAGTTCAGCTTTTAATACTAACTGTATCCAGAAAGGCATGGATATCGTTAGGAATTCTTAACTAACTGTGAACAGGATACAGATAGTGGGGATTTCATTCTAAACTGTGTGCCAGAGAGTTGGATATAGTTCCGCTTTTGTTCCTGTGACCAGAAAAGTATGATTATAGTTATCTTTTCAAACCTGTGTCCAGGAGTGTTGCAATATTGCTCCACTTTTAATTCTATCTGTACTTGGAGTTTCACTACTAGCCTTATCTAGACGTGCGGAAGTACAGTTCAGCTTTTATTTTTGAGTTTGGGAGGGCCAGGATACAGTTGGTGTTTTATTCCAAACTGTGTCCCAGAGGGTAGGGATATAGTTCAGATTTTATTCCTGTGTCCAGAATGGTATGGATATAATTAGGATTTCATTCCTAGCTGTGTCTGGGAGAGAACAGGTGGTTAGGGTTTCATTCCAAACTGTGTTCTGGGGGGAGGGGATATAGCTCAGCTTTTGAACTTAACTGTGTCCAAAAAAGTATGATGACAGTTAGGTTGTCATACCCGACTGTCCATGAAGGTGGGGATATTCCTTGGCTTTTAATCCTAACTGTACCTGGGGTTTCACGTTGAGGTTTCACTACAAGAAGTATACAGGAGGGTGGGAACAAAGTTCTGCATTTATTTCTGTGTCAGGGAGGGTATGGATATATTTAAGATTTCATTCCTAACTGTTTCTGGGAGAGTATAGATGGTTAGGGTTTCATTCCAAACTGGGCAGAGGGTGGGGATATATTTCAGCTTTTGTTCTTAACTGTTTCCAAAAAGTATGATTATAGTTAGGTTGTCATACACGACTATCCACGAGGGTGGGGATATTCATTGGCTTTTAATCCTAACTGTACTTAAGGTTTCACTTTGAGGTTTCACTACTAGAAGTGCACAGGAGGGTGGGGACACATAGTTCTGCTTTCATTTCTGTGTTAGGGAGGGTACGGATATAGTTAGCATTTAATTGCAAACTGTGTCCCGGAGGGTGGGGGATATAGCTCAGCTTTTAATACTAACTGTATCCCAAAAGATATGGATATCCATAGGAATTCTTAACTGTGACCAGGATACCGATAGTGAGGATTTCATTCCAAACAGTGTCCCGGATGGTGGGGGATATAGTTCAGCTTTTATTCCTGTGGCAAGAAAAGTTTGATTGTAGTTATCTTTTCATACCTGTGTCCAGGAATGTTGCAATATTGATCCACTTTTAATTCTATCTGTACTTGGAGTTTCACTACTAGCCGTATCTAGACGTGTGGGAATACAGTTCAGCTTTTATTTTTGTGTTTGGGAGGGGCAGGATACAGTCAGTGTTTTATTTCAAACTGTGTCCCGGAGGGTAGGGATATAGTTCAGATTTCATTCCTAACTGTGTCCAGAATGGTATGGATATAAATAGGATTTCATTCCTAGCTGTGTCTGGGAGAGAACAGGTGGTTAGGGTTTCATTCCAAACAGTGTTCTGGGGGGTGGGGATATAGCTCAGCTTTTGAACTTAACTGTGTCCAAAAAAGTATGATTACAGTTAGGTTGTCATAGCCGACTGTCCATGAGGGTGGGGATATTCCTTGGCTTTTAATCCTAACTGTACCTGGGGTTTCACGTTGAGGTTTCACTACAAGAAGTATACAGGAGGGTGGGGACAAAGTTCTGCTTTTATTTCTGTGTCAGGGAGGGTATGGATATAGCTAGCATTTAATTGGAAACAGTGTCCCCAAAGGTTGGGAATATAGTTCAGCTTTCAATACTAACTGTATCCAAAAAGGCGTGGATATCGTTAGGAATTCTCAACTGTGACCAGGATATGGATAGTTAGGATTTCATTCCAAACTGGGCCCCGGATGGTGGAGGATCTCGTTCAGCATTAGATCCTCTGGCAAGAAAGGATGATTATAGTTATCTTTTCACACCTGAGTTCAGGAGGGTTGCAATACTGCTCAGCTTTTAATTCTATTTGTACTGGAGTTTCACTACTAGCTGTATCAAGACGTGTGGGAATATAGTTCAGCTTTTATTTTTCTGTTTGGGAGGGCCAGGATACAGTTAGTGTTTTATTTCAAACTGTGTCCCAGAGGGTAGGGATACAGTTCAGATTTTATTCCTAACTATGTCCAGAAGGGTATGGATATAATTAGGATTTCATTCCTAGCTGTGTCTGGGAGAGTATAGATTGTTATGGTTTCATTCCAAACTGTGTTCTGAAGGGTGGGGATATAGTTCAGCTTTTGATCTTAACTGTGCCCAGAAAAGTATGACTATAGTTAGGTTGTCATACCCAACTGTCCATGAGGGTGGGAATATTCCTTGGATTTTAATCCTAACTGTACTTGAGGTTTCATTTTGAGGTTTCTCTACTAGATGTGTCCCCGAGGGTGGGGACATAGTTTTGATTGCATTTCTGTGTCGGGGAGGGTACAGATATAGTTAGCATTTAATTGTAAACTGTCTCCCTGAGGGTGGGGGATATAGTTCAGCTTCTAATACTAACTGTATCCAGAAAGGCATGGATATCGTTAGGAATTCTTAACTAACTGTGAACAGGATACAGATAGTGGGGATTTCATTCTAAACTGTGTGCCAGAGAGTGGGATATAGTTCAGCTTTTGTTCCTGTGGCCAGAAAAGTATGATTTTAGTTATCTTTTCAAACCTGTGTCCAGCAGTGTTCAATATTGCTCCACTTTTAATTCTATCTGTTCTTGGAGTTTCACTACTAGCCGTATCTAGACGTGTGGAAATACAGTTCAGCTTTTATTTTTGTGTTTGGGAGGGCCAGGATACAGTTAGTGTTTTATTCCAAACTGTGTCCCAGAGGGTAGGGATGTAGATTAGATTTTATTCCTGTGTCCAGAAGGGAATGGATATAATTAGGATTTCATTCCAAACTGTGTCTGGGAGAGTATAGATGGTTCAGGTTTCATTCCAAACTGTGTTCTGGAGGGTGGGGATATAGTTCAGCTTTTGATCTTAACTGTGTACAAAAAGTATGATTGTAGTTAGGTTGTCTTTCATGATTGTCCATGGGGGCGGGGATATTCCTTGGCTTTTATTTTTGTGTTTGGGAGGGCCAGGATACAGTTAGTGTTTTATTTCAAACTGTGTCCGGGAGGGTAGGGATATTGTTCAGATTTTATTCCTAACTGTGTCCAGAAGGGTATCGATATAATTAGTATTTCATTTCTAACTGTGTCTCGGAGAGTACAGATGGTTAGTGTTTCATTCCAAACTGTGCTCTGGAGGGTGGGGATATAGTTCAGCTTTTCATCTAAACTGTGTACAAAAAGTATGATTGTAGTTAGGTTGTCTTTCATGACTGTCCAAGAGGGTGGGGATATTCCTTGGCTTTTAATCCTAACTGTAATTGAGACTTCACTTTGAGGTTTGACTACAAGAAGTATTCAGGAGGGTGGGGACATAGTTCTGCTTTTATTTCTGTGTCAGGGAGGGCACGGATACATTTAGCATTTAACCGCAATCTGTGTCCCAGAAGGTGGGGGATCTAGTTCAGCTTTTAATACTAACTGTATCCAGAAAGGCATGGATATCATTAGGAATTCTGAACTAACTATGACCAGGATACGGATAGTGAGGATTTCATTCCAAACTATGCACCCGAGAGTGGGATATAGTTCAGCTTTTGTTCCTGTGGTCAGAAAAGTATGATTATAGTTATCTTTTCAAACCTGTGTCCAGGAGGGTTGCAATATTGCACTGCTTTTAATTCTATCTGACATTGGAGTTTCACAACTAGCTGTATCTAGACGGGTGGGCATATAGTTCAGCTTTTATTTTTCTGTTTGGGAGGGTAAGGATACAGTTAGTGTTTCATTCCGAACTGTGTCCCAGAGGGTAGGGATATAGTTCAGATTTTATTCATAACTGTGTCCAGAAGGGTATGGATATAATTAGGATTTCATTCCTAAGTGTGTCTTGGAGAGTGTAGATGGTTAGGGTATCATTCAAAACTGTGTTCTGGAGGGTGGTAATATAGTTCAGCTTTTGATCTTAACTGTGTCCAAAAAAGTATGATTGTAGTTAGGTTGTCATTCATGACTGTCCATGCGGATGAGGATATTCCTTGGCTTTTAATCATAACTGTACTTGAGACTTCACTATGAGGTTTCATTACATGTATACAGGAGGGTGGGGACATAGTTCTGCTTTTATTTGTGTGTCAGGGAGGGTACGGATATAGTTAGCATTTAATTGCAAACTGTGTCCCCAAGGGTGGGAGATATAGTTCAGCTTTTAATACTAACTGTGTCCGGAAAGGCATGGATATCGTTAGGAATTCTCAACTAACTGTGACCAGGATACAGATAGTGAGGATTTCATTCCAAACTGGGTCCCGGATGGTGGAGGATATACTTCTGCTTTTGTTCATCTTGCAAGAAAAGTATGATTATAGTTATCTTTTCAAACCTGTGTCCAGGAGTGTTGCAATATTGCTCCACTTTTAATTCTATCTGTTCTTGGAGTTTCACTACTAGCCGTATCTAGACGTGTGGAAATACAGTTCAGCTTTTATTTTTGTGTTTGGGAGGGCCAGGATACAGTTAGTGTTTTATTCCAAACTGTGTCCCAGAGGGTAGGGATATAGTTCAGATTTTATTCCTAACTGTGTCCAGAAGGGAATGGATATAATTAGGATTTCATTCCAAACGGTGTCTGGGAGAGTATAGATGGTTCAGGTTTCATTCCAAACTGTGTTCTGGAGGGTGGGGATATAGTTCAGCTTTTGATCTTAACTGTGTACAAAAAGTATGATTGTAGTTAGGTTGTCTTTCATGACTGTCCATGAGGGTGGGGATATTCCTTGGCTTTTATTTTTGTGTTTGGGAGGGCCAGGATACAGTTCGTGTTTTATTTCAAACTGTGTCCGGGAGGGCAGGGATATAGTTCAGATTTTATTCCAAACTGTGTCCAGAAGGGTATCGATATAATTAGTATTTCATTTCTAACTGTGTCTGGGAGAGTACAGATGGTTAGTGTTTCAATCCAAACTGTGTCCCGGAGGGTAGGGATATAGTTCAGATTTTATTCCTGTGTCCAGAATGGTATGGATATAATTAGGATTTCATTCCTAGCTGTGTCTGGAAGAGAACAGGTGGTTAGGGTTTCATTCCAAACTGTGTTCTGGGGGGTGGGGATATAGCTCAGTTTTGAACTTAACTGTGTCCAAAAAAGTATGATTACAGTTAGGTTGTCATACCCGACTGTCCATGAGGGTGGGGATATTCCTTGGCTTTTAATCCTAACTGTACCTGGGGTTTCACGTTGAGGTTTCACTACAAGAAGTATACAGGAGGGTGGTGACAAAGTTCTGCTTTTATTTCTGTGTCAGGGAGGGTATGGATATAGTTAGCATTTAATTGCAAACAGTGTCCCCAAAGGTGGGGAATATAGTTCAGCTTTCAATACTAACTGTATCCAGAAAGGCGTGGATATCGTTAGGAATTCTCAACTAACTGTGACCAGGATATGGATAATGAGGATTTCATTCCAAACTGGGCCCCGGATGGTGGAGGATCTCGTTCAGCATTTGATCATCTGGCAAGAAAGGATGATTATAGTTATCTTTTCACACCTGAGTTCAGGAGGGTTGCAATACTGCTCAGCTTTTAATTCTATCTGTACTGGAGTTTCACTACTAGCTGTATCAAGACGTGTGGGAATATAGTTCAGCTTTTATTTTTGTGTTTGGGAGGGCCAGGATACAGTTAGTGTTTTATTTCAAACTGTGTCCCAGAGGGTCGGGATATAGTTCAGATTTTATTCCTAAATATGTCCAGAAGGGTATGGATATAATTAGGATTTCATTCCTAGCTGTGTCTGGGAGAGTATAGATTGTTATGGTTTCATTCCAAACTGTGTTCTGAAGGGTGGGGGATATAGTTCAGCTTTTGATCTTAACTGTGCCCAGAAAAGTATGATTATAGTTAGGTTGTCATACCCAACTGTCCATGAGGGTGGGAATATTCCTTGGATTTTAATCCTAACTGTACTTGAGGTTTCATTTTGAGGTTTCACTACTAGATGTGTCCACGAGGGTGGGGACATAGTTTTGATTGTATTTCTGTGTCGGGGAGGGTACAGATATAGTTATCATTTAATTGTAAACTGTCTCCCTGAGGGTGGGGGATATAGTTCAGCTTCTAATACTAACTGTATCCAGAAAGGCATGGATATCGTTAGGAATTCTTAACTAACTGTGAACAGGATACAGATAGTGGGGATTTCATTCTAAACTGTTTGCCAGAGAGTGGGATATAGTTCAGCTTTTGTTCCTGTGGCCAGAAAAGTATGATTATAGTTATCTTTTCAAACCTGTGTCCAGGAGTGGTGCAATATTGCTCCACTTTTAATTCTATCTGTTCTTGGAGTTTCACTACTAGCCGTAACTAGACGTGTGGAAATACAGTTCAGCTTCTATTTTTGTGTTTGGGAGGGCCAGGATACAGTTAGTGTTTTATTCCAAACTGTGTCCCAGAGGGTAGGGATATAGTTCAGATTTTATTCCTAACTGTGTCCAGAAGGGAATGGATATAATTAGGATTTCATTCCAGACTGTGTCTGGGAGAGTATAGATGGTTCAGGTTTCATTCCAAACTGTGTTCTGGAGGGTGGGGATATAGTTCAGCTTTTGATCTTAACTGTGTACAAAAAGTATGATTGTAGTTAGGTTGCCTTTCATGACTGTCAATGAGGGCGGGGATATTCCTTGGCTTTTATTTTTGTGTTTGGGAGGGCCAGGATACAGTTAGTGTCTAGAAGGGTAGGGATATAGTTCAGATTTTATTCCTAACTGCGACCAGAAGGGTATCGGTATAATTAGTATTTCATTTCTAACTGTGTCTGGGAGAGTACAGATGGTTAGTGTTTCATTCCAAACTGTGCTCTGGAGGGTGGTGATATAGTTCAGCTTTTGATCTAAACTGTGTACAAAAAGTATGATTGTAGTTAGGTTGTCTTTCACGACTGTCCATGAGGGTGGGGATATTCCTTGGCTTTTAATCCTAACTGTAATTGAGACTTCACTTTGAGGTTTCACTACAAGAAGTATTCAGGAGGGTGGGGACATAGTTCTGCTTTTATTTCTGTGTCAGGGAAGGCACGGATACATTTAGCATTTAATCGCAATCTGTGTCCCAGAAGGTGGGGGATCTAGTTCAGCTTTTAATACTAACTGTATCCAGAAAGGCATGGATATCATTAGGAATTCTGAACTAACTATGACCAGGATACGGATAGTGAGGATTTCATTCCAAACTATGCGCCAGAGAGTGGGATATAGTTCAGCTTTTGTTCCTGTGGTCAGAAAAGTATGATTATAGTTATCTTTTCAAACCTGTGTCCAGGAGGGTTGCAATATTGCACTGCTTTTAATTCTATCTGACATTGGAGTTTCACAACTAGCTGTATCTAGACGGGTGGGCACATAGTTCAGCTTTTATTTTTCTGTTTGGGAGAGTAAGGATACAGTTAGTGTTTCATTCCGAACTGTGTCCCAGAGGGTAGGGATATAGTTCAGATTTTATTCATAACTGTGTCCAGAAGGGTATGGATATAATTAGGATTTCATTCCTAACTGTGTCTTGGAGAGTGTAGATGGTTAGGGTATCATTCAAAACTGTGTTCTGGAGGGTGGTAATATAGTTCAGCTTTTGATCTTAACTGTGTCCAAAAAAGTATGATTGTAGTTAGGTTGTCATTCATGACTGTCCATGCGGATGGGGATATTCCTTGGCTTTTAATCATAACTGTGCTTGAGACATCACTTTGAGGTTTCATTACAAGTATACAGGAGGGTGGGGACATAGTTCTGCTTTTATTTGTGTGTCAGGGAGGGTACGGATATAGTTAGCATTTAATTGCAAACTGTGTCCCCAAGGGTGGGAGATATAGTTCAGCTTTTAATACTAACTGTGCCCAGAAAGGCATGGATATCGTTAGGAATTCTCAACTAACTGTGACCAGGATACAGATAGTGAGGATTTCATTCCAAACTGGGTCCCGGATGGTGGAGGATATACTTCAGCTTTTGTTCATCTTGCAAGAAAAGTATGATTATAGTTATCTTTTCAAACCTGTGTCCAGGAGTGTTGCAATATTGCTCAGCTTTTAATTCTATTTGATCTTGGAGTTTCACAACTAGCTGTATCTAGACGGGTGGGCATATAGTTCAGCTTTTATTTTTCTGTTTGGGAGGGCCAGGATACAGTAAGTGTTTTATTCCAAACTGTGTCCCAGAGGGTAGGGATATAGTTCAGCTTTTATTCCTAACTGTGCCCGGAGGGTATGGATATATTTAAAATTTCATTCCTAACTGTTTCTGGGAGAGTATAGATGGTTAGGGTTTCATTCCAAACTGGGCAGAGGGTGGGGATATATTTCAGCTTTTGTTCTTAACTGTTTCCAAAAAGTATGATTATAGTTAGGTTGTCATACACGACTATCCACGAGGGTGGGGATATTCATTGGCTTTTAATCCTAACTGTACTTAAGGTTTCACTTTGAGGTTTCACTACTAGAAGTGCCCAGGAGGGTGGGGACACATAGTTCTGCTTTTATTTCTGTGTTAGGGAGGGTACGGATATAGTTAGCATTTAATTGCAAACTGTGTCCCGGAGGGTGCGGGATATAGTTCAGCTTTTAATACTAACTGTATCCCGAAAGGTATGGATATCCTTAGGAATTCTTAACTGTGACCAGGATACCGATAGTGAGGATTTCATTCCAAACTGTGTCCCGGATGGTGGGGGATATAGTTCAGCTTTTGTTCCTGTGGCAAGAAAAGTTTGATTGTAGTTATCTTTTCATACATGTGTCCAGGAATGTTGCAATATTGCTCCACTTTTAATTCCATCTGTACTTGGAGTTTCACTACTAGCCGTATCTAGACGTGTGGGAATACAGTTCAGCTTTTATTTTTGTGTTTGGGAGGGCCAGGATACAGTTAGTGTTTTATTTCAAACTGTGTCCCAGAGGGTAGGGATATAGTTCAGATTTTATTCCTAACTGTGTCCAGAATGGTATGGATATAATTAGGATTTCATTCCTAGCTGTGTCTGGGAGAGAACAGATGGTTAGGGTTTCATTCCAAAATGTGTTCTGGGGGGTGGGGATATAGCTCAGCTTTTGAATTTAACTGTGTCCAAAAAAGTATGATTACAGTTAGGTTGTCATGCCCGACTGTCAATGAGGGTGGGGATATTCCTTGGCTTTTAATCCTAACTGTACCTGGGGTTTCACGTTGAGGTTTCACTACAAGAAGTATACAGGAAGGTGGGGACAAAGTTTTTCTTTTATTTCTGTGTCAGGGAGGGTATGGATATAGTTAGCATTTAATTGCAAACAGTGTCCCCAAAGGTGGGGGATATAGTTCAGCTTTTAATACTAACTGTATCCGGAAAGGCGTGGATATTGTTAGGAATTCTCAACTGTGACCAGGATACGGATACTGAGGATTTCATTCCAAACTGGGTGCCAGATGTTGGGATATAGTTCAGCTTTTGTTCCTGTGGCCAGAAAAGTATGATTATAGTTGTCTTTTCAAACCTGTGTCCAGGAGGGTTGCAATATTGCTCAGCTTTTAATTCTATCTGACCTTGGAGTTTCACAACTAGATGTATCTAGATGAGTGGGAATATATTTCAGATTTTATTTTTGTGTTTGGGAGGGCGAGGACACAGTTAGTGTTTTATTCCAAACTGAGTCCCAAAGGGTAGGGATATAGTTCAGCTTTTATTCCTAACTGTGCCCGGAAGGGTATGGATATATTTAAGATTTCATTCCTAACTGTTTCTGGGAGAGTATAGATGGTTCGGGTTTCATTCCAAACTGGGCAGAGGGTGGGGATATATTTCAGCTTTTGTTCTTAACTGTTTCCAAAAAGTATGATTATAGTTAGGTTGTCCTACACGACTATCCACGAGGGCGGGGATATTCATTGGCTTTTAATCCTAACTGTACTTAAGGTTTCACTTTGGGGTTTCACTACTAGAAGTGCCCAGGAGGGTGGGGACACATAGTTCTGCTTTTATTTCTGTGTTAGGGAGGGTACGGATATAGTTAGCATTTAATTGCAAACTGTGTCCCGGAGGGTGGGGGATATAGTTCACCTTTTAATACTAACTGTATCCCGAAAGGTATGGATATCCTTAGGAATTCTTAACTGTGATCAGGATACCGATAGTGAGGATTTCATTGCAAACTGTGTTCCGGATGGTGGGGGATATAGTTCAGCTTTTGTTCCTGTGGCAAGAAAAGTTTGATTGTAGTTATCCTTTCATACCTGTGTCCAGGAATGTTGCAATATTGCTCCACTTTTAATTCTATCTGTACTTGGAGTTTCACTACTAGCCGTATCTAGACGTGTGGGAATACAGTTCAGCTTTTAATTTTGTGTTTGGGAGGGCCAGGATACAGTTAGTGTTTTATTTCAAACTGTGTCCCAGAGGGTAGGGATATAGTTCAGATTTTATTCCTAACTGTGTCCAGAATGGTATGGATATAATTAGGATTTCATTCCTAGCTGTGTCTGGGAGAGAACAGATGGTTAGGGTTTCATTCCAAAATGTGTTCTGGGGGGTGGGGATATAGCTCAGCTTTTGAACTTAACTGTGTCCAAAAAAGTATGATTACAGTTAGGTTGTCATGCCCGACTGTCCATGAGGGTGGGGATATTCCTTGGTTTTTAATCCTAACTGTACCTGGGGTTTCACGTTGAGGTTTCACTACAAGAAGTATACAGGAAGGTGGGGACAAAGTTCTTCTTTTATTTCTGTGTCAGGGAGGGTATGGATATAGTTAGCATTTAATTGCAAACAGTGTCCCCAAAGGTGGGGGATATAGTTCAGCTTTTAATACTAATTGTATCCAGAAAGGCGTGGATATTGTTGGGAATTCTCAACTAACTGTGACCAGGATATGGATAGCGAGGATTTCATTCCAAACTGGGCCCCGGATGGTGGAGGATCTCGTTCAGCATTTGATCCTCTGGCAAGAAAGGATGATTATAGTTATCTTTTAACACCTGAGTTCAGGAGGGTTGCAATACTGCTCAGCTTTTAATTCTATGTGTACTGGAGTTTCACTACTAGCTGTATCAAGACGTGTGGGAATATAGTTCAGCTTTTATTTTTGTGTTTGGGCGGGCCAGGAAACAGTTAGTGTTTTATTTCAAACTGTGTCCCAAAGGGTAGGGATATAGTTCAGATTTTATTCCTAACTATGTCCAGAAGGGTATGGATATAATTAGGATTTCATTCCTAGCTGTGTCTGGGAGAGTATAGATTGTTATGATTTCATTCCAAACTGTGTTCTGAAGGGTGGGGATATAGTTCAGCTTTGATTTCTGTGTCGGGGAGGGTACAGATATAGTTAGCATTTAATTGTAAACTGTCTCCCTGAGGGTGGGGGATATAGTTCAGCTTCTAATACTAGCTGTATCCAGAAAGGCATGGATATCGTTAGGAATTCTTAACTAACTGTGAACAGGATACAGATAGTGGGGATTTCATTCTAAACTGTGTGCCAGAGAGTGGGATATAGTTCAGCTTTTGTTCCTGTGGCAGAAAAGTATGATTATAGTTATCTTTTCAAACCTGTGTCCAGGAGTGTTGCAATATTGCTCCACTTTTAATTCTATCTGTTCTTGGAGTTTCACTACTAGCCGTATCTAGAAGTGTGGAAATACAGTTCAGCTTTTATTTTTGTGTTTCGGAGGGCCAGGATACAGTTAGTGTTTTATTTCAAACTGTGTCCGGGAGGGTAGGGATATAGTTCAGATTTTATTCCTAACTGTGTCCAGAAGGGTATCGATATAATTAGTATTTCATTTCTAACTGTGTCTGGGAGAGTACAGATGGTTAGTGTTTCATTCCAAACTTAGCTCTGGAGGGTGGGGATATAGTTCAGCTTTTGATCTAAACTGTGTACAAAAAGTATGATTGTAGTTAGGTTGTCTTTCACGACTGTCCATGAGGGTGGGGATATTCCTTGGCTTTTAATCCTAACTGTAATTGAGACTTCACTTTGAGGTTTCACTACAAGAAGTATTCAGGAGGGTGGGGACATAGTTCTGCTTTTATTTCTGTGTCAGGGAAGGCACGGATACATTTAGCATTTAATCGCAATCTGTGTCCCAGAAGGTGGGGGATCTAGTTCAGCTTTTAATACTAACTGTATCCAGAAAGGCATGGATATCATTAGGAATTCTGAACTAACTATGACCAGGATACGGATAGTGAGGATTTCATTCCAAACTATGCGCCAGAGAGTGGGATATAGTTCAGCTTTTGTTCCTGTGGTCAGAAAAGTATGATTATAGTTATCTTTTCAAACCTGTGTCCAGGAGGGTTGCAATATTGCACTGCTTTTAATTCTATCTGACATTGGAGTTTCACAACTAGCTGTATCTAGACGGGTGGGCATATAGTTCAGCTTTTATTTTTCTGTTTGGGAGAGTAAGGATACAGTTAGTGTTTCATTCCGAACTGTGTCCCAGAGGGTAGGGATATTGTTCAGATTTTATTCATAACTGTGTCCAGAAGGGTATGGATATAATTAGGATTTCATTCCTAACTGTGTCTTGGAGAGTGTAGATGGTTAGGGTATCATTCAAAACTGTGTTCTGGAGGGTGGAAATATAGTTCAGCTTTTGATCTTAACTGTGTCCAAAAAAGTATGATTGTAGTTAGGTTGTCATTCATGACTGTCCATGCGGATGGGGATATTCCTTGGCTTTTAATCATAACTGTACTTGAGACTTCACTTTGAGGTTTCATTACAAGTATACAGGAGGGTGGGAACATAGTTCTGCTTTGATTTGTGTGTCAGGGAGGGTACGGATATAGTTAGCATTTAATTGCAAACTGTGTCCCCAAGGATGGGAGATATAGTTCAGCTTTTAATACTAACTGTGTCCAGAAAGGCATGGATATCGTTAGGAATTCTCAACTAACTGTGACCAGGATACAGATAGTGAGGATTTCATTCCAAACTGGGTGCCGGATGGTGGAGGATATACTTCAGCTTTTGTTCATCTTGCAAGAAAAGTATGATTATAGTTATCTTTTCAAACCTGTGTCCAGGAGTGTTGCAATATTGCTCAGCTTTTAATTCTATTTGATCTTGGAGTTTCACAACTAGCTGTATCTAGACGGGTGGGCATATAGTTCAGCTTTTATTTTTCTGTTTGGGAGGGCCAGGATACAGTAAGTGTTTTATTCCAAACTGTGTCCCAGAGGGTAGGGATATAGTTCAGATTTTATTCCTAACTGTGTCCAGAAGGGAATGGATATAATTAGGATTTGATTCCAAACTGTGTCTGGGAGAGTATAGATGGTTCAGGTTTCATTCCAAACTGTGTTCTGGAGGGTGGGGATATAGTTCAGCTTTTGATCTTAACTGTGTACAAAAAGTATGATTGTAGTTAGGTTGTCTTTCATGACTGTCCATGAGGGTGGGGATATTCCTTGGCTTTTATTTTTGTGTTTGGGAGGGCCAGGATACAGTTAGTGTTTTATTTCAAACTGTGTCCGAGAGGGCAGGGATATAGTTCAGATTTTATTCCTAACTGTGTCCAGAACGGTATCGATATAATTAGTATTTCATTTCTAACTGTGTCTGGGAGAGTATAGATGGTTAGTGTTTCATTCCAAACTGTGCTCTGGAGGGTGGGGATATAGTTCAGCTTTTGAACTTAACTGTGTACAAAAAAGTATGATTGTAGTTAGGTTGTCTTTCATGACTGTCCATGAGGGTGGGGATATTCCATGGTTTTTAATCCTAACTGTACTTGAGACTTCACTTTGAGGTTTCACTACAAAAAGTATACAGGAGGGTGGGGACATAGTTCTGGTTGTATTTCTATGTCAGGGAGGGCACGGAAACAGTTAGCATTTAATTGCAAACTATGTCCCAGAAGGTGGGGGATATAGTTCCGCGTTTAATACTAACTGTATCCACAAAGGCATGGATATCGTTAGGAATTCTCAACTAACTGTGACCAGGATACGGATAGTGAGGATTTCATTCCAAACTGGGTGCCAGATGGTGGGATATAGTTCAGCTTTTGTTCCTGTGGCCAGAAAAGTATGATTATAGTTGTCTTTTCAAACCTGGGTCCAGGAGGGTTGCAATATTGCTCAGCTTTTAATTCTATCTGACCTTGGAGTTTCACAACTAGATGTATCTAGATGAGTGGGAATATATTTCACATTTTATTTTTGTGTTTGGGAGGGCGAGGACAAAGTTAGTGTTTTATTCCAAACTGTGTCCCAAAGGGTTGGGATATAGTTCAGCTTTTATTCCTAACTGTGCCCGGAAGGGTATGGATATATTTAAGATTTCATTCCTAAATGTTTCTGGGAGAGTATAGATGGTTAGGGTTTCATTCCAAACTGGGCAGAGGGTGGGGATATAGTTCAGCTTTTGTTCTTAACTGTTTCCAAAAAGTATGATTATAGTTAGGTTGTCATACACGACTATCCACGAGGATGGGGATATTCATTGGCTTTTAATCCTAACTGTACTTAAGGTTTCACTTTGAGGTTTCACTACTAGAAATGCCCAGGAGGGTGGGGACACATAGTTCTGCTTTTATTTCTGTGTTGGGGGGGGGGGGTGGGTACGGATATAGTTAGCATTTAATTGCAAACTGTGTCCCGGGGGGTGGGGGATATAGTTCAGCTTTTAATACTAACTGTATCCCGAAAGGTATGGATATCCTTAGGAATTCTTAACTGTGACCAGGATACTGATAGTGAGGATTTCATTCCAAACTGTGTCCCGGATGGTGGGGGATATAGTTCAGCTTTTGTTCCTGTGGCAAGAAAAGTTTGATTGTCGTTATCTTTTCATACCTGTGTCCAGGAATGTTGCAATATTGCTCCACTTTTAATTCTATCTGTACTTGGAGTTTCACGACTAGCCGTATCTAGACGTGTGGGAATACAGTTCAGCTTTTATTTTTGTGTTTGGGAGGGCCAGGATACAGTTAGTGTTTTATTTCAAACTGTGTCCCAGAGGGTAGGGATATAGTTCAGATTTTATTCCTAACTGTGTCCAGAATGGTATGGATATAATTAGGATTTCATTCCTAGCTGTGTCTGGGAGAGAACAGATGGTTAGGGTTTCATTCCAAAATGTGTTCTGGGGGGTGGGGATATAGCTCAGCTTTTGAACTTAACTGTGTCCAAAAAAGTATGATTACAGTTAGGTTGTCATGCCCGACTGTCCATGAGGGTGGGGATATTCCTTGGCTTTTAATCCTAACTGTACCTGGGGTTTCACGTTGAGGTTTCACCACAAGAAGTATACAGGCAGGTGGGGACAAAGTTCTGCTTTTATTTCTGTGTCAGGGAGGGTATGGATATAGTTAGCATTTAATTGCAAACAGTGTCCCCAAAGGTGGGGGATATAGTTCAGCTTTTAATACTAACTGTATCCAGAAAGGCGTGGATATTGTTAGGAATTCTCAACTAACTGTGACCAGGATATGGATAGCGTGGATTTCATTCCAAACTGGGCCCCGGATGGTGGAGGATCTCGTTCAGCATTTGATCCTCTGGCAAGAAAGGATGATTATAGTTATCTTTTCACACCTGAGTTCAGGAGGGTTGCAATACTGCTCAGCTTTTAATTCTATCTGTACTGGAGTTTCACTACTAGCTGTATCAAGACGTGTGGGAATATAGTTCAGCTTTTATTTTTGTGTTTGGGAGGGCCAGGAAACAGTTAGTGTTTTATTTCAAACTGTGTCCCAAAGGGTAGGGATATAGTTCAGATTTTATTCCTAACTATGTCCAGAAGGGTATGGATATAATTAGGATTTCATTCCTAGCTGTGTCTGGGAGAGTATAGATTGTTATGATTTCATTCCAAACTGTGTTCTGAGGGGTGGGGATATAGTTCAGCTTTTGATCTTAACTGCGCCCCGAAAAGTATGATTATAGTTAGGTTGCCATACCCTACTGTCCATGAGGGTGGGAATAGTCCTTGGATTTTAATCTTAACTATACTTGAGGTTTCATTTTGAGGTTTCACTACTAGATGTGTCCACGAGGGTGGGGACATAGTTTTCATTTTATTTCTGTGTCGGGGAGGGTACAGATATAGTTAGCATTTAATTGTAAACTGTCTCGCTGAGGGTGGGGGAGATAGATCAGCTTTTAATACTAACTGTATCCAGAAAGGCATGGATATCGTTAGGAATTCTTAACTAACTGTGAACAGGATACAGATAGTGGGGATTTCATTCTAAACTGTGTGCCAGAGAGTGGGATATAGTTCAGCTTTTGTTCCTGTGGCCAGAAAAGTATGATTATAGTTATCTTTTCAAACCTGCGTCCAGGAGTGTTGCAATATTGCTCCACTTTTAATTCTATCTGTTCTTGGAGTTTCACTACTAGCCGTATCTAGACGTTTGGAAATACAGTTCAGCTTTTATTTTTGTGTTTGGGAGGGCCAGGATACAGTTAGTGTTTTATTCCAAACTGTGTCCCAGAGGGTAGGGATATAGTTCAGATTTTATTCCTAACTGTGTCCAGAAGGGAATGGATATAATTAGGATTTCATTCCAAACTGTGGCTGGGAGAGTATAGATGGTTCAGGTTTCATTACAAACTGTGTTCTGGAGGGTGGGGATATAGTTCAGCTTTTGATCTTAACTGTGTACAAAAAGTATGATTGTAGTTAGGTTGCCTTTCATGACTGTCCATGAGGGCGGGGATATTCCTTGGCTTTTATTTTTGTGTTTGGGAGGGCCAGGATACAGTTAGTGTTTTATTTCAAACTGTGTCCGGGAGGGTAGGGATATAGTTCAGATTTTATTCCTAACTGTGTCCAGAAGGGTATCGATATAATTAGTATTTCATTTCTAGCTGTGTCTGGGAGAGTACAGATGGTTAGTGTTTCATTCCAAACTGTGCACTGGAGGGTGGGGATATAGTTCAGCTTTTGATCTAAACTGTGTACAAAAAGTATGAATGTAGTTAGGTTGTCTTTCATGACTGTCCATGAGGGTGGGGATATTCCTTGGCTTTTAATCCTAACTGTAATTGAGACTTCACTTTGAGGTTTCACTACAAGAAGTATTCAGGAGGGTGGGGACATAGTTCTGCTTTTATTTCTGTGTCAGGGAAGGCACGGATACATTTAGCATTTAATCGCAATCTGTGTCCCAGAAGGTGGGGGATCTAGTTCAGCTTTTAATACTAACTGTATCCAGAAAGGCAGGGATATCATTAGGAATTCTGAACTAACTATGACCAGGATATGGATAGTGAGGATTTCATTCCAAACTATGCGCCAGAGAGTGGGATATAGTTCAGCTTTTGTTCCTGTGGTCAGAAAAGTATGATTATAGTTATCTTTTCAAACCTGTGTCCAGGAGGGTTGCAATATTGCACTGCTTTTAATTCTATCTGACATTGGAGTTTCACAACTAGCTGTATCTAGATGGGTGGGCATATATTTCAGCTTTTATTTTTCTGTTTGGGAGAGTAAGGATACAGTTAGTGTTTCATTCCGAACTGTGTCCCAGAGGGTAGGGATATAGTTCAGATTTTATTCATAACTGTGTCCAGAAGGGTATGGATATAATTAGGATTTCATTCCTAACTGTGTCTTGGACAGTGTAGATGGTTAGGGTATCATTCAAAACTGTGTTCTGGAGGGTGGAAATATAGTTCAGCTTTTGATCTTAACTGTGTCCAAAAAGTATGATTGTAGTTAGGTTGTCATTCATAACTGTCCATGCGGATGGGGATATACCTTGGCTTTTAATCATAACTGTCCTTGAGACTTCACTTTGAGGTTTCATTACAAGCATACAGGAGGGTGGGGACATAGTTCTGCTTTTATTTGTGTGTCAGGGAGGGTACGGATATAGTTAGCATTTAATTGCAAACTGTGTCCCCAAGGGTGGGAGATATAGTTCAGCTTTTAATACTAACTGTGTCCAGAAAGGCATGGATATCGCTAGGAATTCTCAACTAACTGTGACCAGGATACAGATAGTTAGGATTTCATTCCAAACTGGGTCCCGGATGGTGGAGGATATACTTCAGCTTTTGTTCATCTTGCAAGAAAAGTATGATTATAGTTATCTTTTCAAACCTGTGTCCAGGAGTGTTGCAATATTGCTCAGCTTTTAATTCTATTTGATCTTGGAGTTTCACAACTAGCTGTATCTAGACAGGTGGGCATATAGTTCAGCTTTTATTTTTCTGTTTGGGAGGGCCAGGATACAGTTAGTGTTTTATTCCAAACTGTGTCCTAGAGGGTAGGGATATAGTTCAGATTTTATTCCTGTGTCCAGAAGGGAATGGATATAATTAGGATTTCATTCCAAACTGTGTCTGGGAGAATATAGATGGTTCAGGTTTCATTCCAAACTGTGTTCTGGAGGGTGGGGATATAGTTCAGCTTTTGATCTTAACTGTCTACAAAAAGTATGATTGTAGGTAGGTTGTCTTTCATGACTGTCCATGAGGGTGGGGATATTCCTTGGCTTTTATTTTTGTGTTTGGGAGGGCCAGGATACAGTTAGTGTTTTATTTCAAACTGTGTCCGAGAGGGCAGGGATATAGTTCAGATTTTATTCCTAACTGTGTCCAGAACGGTATCGATATAATTAGTATTTCATTTCTAACTGTGTCTGGGAGAGTATAGATGGTTAGTGTTTCATTCCAAACTGTGCTCTGGAGGGTGGGGATATAGTTCAGCTTTTGAACTTAACTGTGTACAAAAAAGTATGATTGTAGTTAGGTTGTCTTTCATGACTGTCCATGAGGGTGGGGATATTCCTTGGTTATTAATCCTAACTGTACTTGAGACTTCACTTTGAGGTTTCACTACAAAAAGTATACAGGAGGGTGGGGACATAGTTTTGATTTTATTTCTATGTCAGGGAGGGCACGGAAACAGTTAGCATTTAATTGCAAACTATGTCCCAGAAGGTGGGGGATATAGTTCCGCGTTTAATACTAACTGTATCCACAAAGGCATGGATATCGTTAGGAATTCTCAACTAACTGTGACCAGGATACGGATAGTGAGGATTTCATTCCAAACTGGGTGCCAGATGGTGGGATATAGTTCAGCTTTTGTTCCTGTGGACAGAAAAGTATGATTATAGTTGTCTTTTCAAACCTGGGTCCAGGAGGGTTGCAATATTGCTCAGCTTTTAATTCTATCTGACCTTGGAGTTTCACAACTAGATGTATCCAGATGAGTGGGAATATATTTCAGATTTTATTTTTGTGTTTGGGAGGGCGAGGACACAGTTAGTGTTTTATTCCAAACTGTGTCCCAAAGGGTAGGGATATAGTTCAGCTTTTATTCCTAACTGTGCCCGGAAGGGTATGGATATATTTAAGATTTCATTCCTAACTGTTTCTGGGAGAGTATAGATGGTTAGGGTTTCATTCCAAACTGGGCAGAGGGTGGGGATTTAGTTCAGCTTTTGTTCTTAACTGTTTCCAAAAAGTATGATTATAGTTAGGTTGTCATACACGACTATCCACGAGGGTGGGGATATTCATTGGCTTTTAATCCTAACTGTACTTAAGGTTTCACTTTGAGGTTTCACTACTAGAAGTGCCCAGGAGGGTGGGGACACATAGTTCTGCTTTTATTTCTGTGTTAGGGAGGGTACGGATATAGTTAGCATTTAATTGCAAACTGTGTCCCGGAGGGTGGGGGATATAGTTCAGCTTTTAATACTAACTGTATCCCGAAAGGTATGGATATCCTTAGGAATTCTTAACTGTGACCAGGATACCGATAGTGAGGATTTCATTCCAAACTGTGTCCCGGATGGTGGGGGATATAGTTCAGCTTTTGTTCCTGTGGCAAGAAAAGTTTGATTGTCGTTATCTTTTCATACCTGTGTCCAGGAATGTTGCAATATTGCTCCACTTTTAATTCTATCTGTACTTGGAGTTTCACGACTAGCCGTATCTAGACGTGTGGGAATACAGTTCAGCTTTTATTTTTGTGTTTGGGAGGGCAGGATACAGTTAGTGTTTTATTTCAAACTGTGTCCCAGAGGGTAGGGATATAGTTCAGATTTTATTCCTAACTGTGTCCAGAATGGTATGGATATAATTAGGATTTCATTCCTAGCTGTGTCTGGGAGAGAACAGATGGTTAGGGTTTCATTCCAAAATGTGTTCTGGGGGGTGGGGATATAGCTCAGCTTTTGAACTTAACTGTGTCCAAAAAAGTATGATTACAGTTAGGTTGTCATGCCCGACTGTCCATGAGGGTGGGGATATTCCTTGGCTTTTAATCCTAACTGTACCTGGGGTTTCACGTTGAGGTTTCACTACAAGAAGTATACAGGAAGGTGGGGACAAAGTTCTGCTTTTATTTCTGTGTCAGGGAGGGTATGGATATAGTTAGCATTTAATTGCAAACAGTGTCCCCAAAGGTGGGGGATATAGTTCAGCTTTTAATACTAACTGTATCCAGAAAGGCGTGGATATTGTTAGGAATTCTCAACTAACTGTGACCAGGATATGGATAGCGAGGATTTCATTCCAAACTGGGCCCTGGATGGTGGAGGATCTCGTTCAGCATTTGATCCTCTGGCAAGAAAGGATGATTATAGTTATCTTTTCACACCTGAGTTCAGGAGGGTTGCAATACTGCTCAGCTTTTAATTCTATCTGTACTGGAGTTTCACTACTAGCTGTATCAAGACGTGTGGGAATATAGTTCAGCTTTGATTTTTGTGTTTGGGAGGGCCTGGAAACAGTTAGTGTTTTATTTCAAACTGTGTCCCAAACCGTAGGGATATAGTTCCGATTTTATTCCTAACTATGTCCAGAAGGGTATGGATATAATTAGGATTTCATTCCCAACTGTGTCTGGGAGAGTATAGATTGTTATGGTTTCATTCCAAACTGTGTTCTGAAGGGTGGGGATATAGTTCAGCTTTTGATCTTAACTGTGCCCAGAAAAGTATGATTATAGTTAGGTTGTCATACCCAACTGTCCATGAGGGTGGGAATATTCCTTGGATTTTAATCCTAACTGTACTTGAGGTTTCATTTTGAGGTTTCACTACTAGATGTGTCCACGAGGGTGGGGACATAGTTTTGATTTTATTTGTGTCGGGGAGGGTACAGATATAGTTAGCATTTAATTGTAAACTGTCTCCCTGAGGGTGGGGGATATAGTTCAGCTTTTAATACTAACTGTATCCAGAAAGGCATGGATATCATTGGGAATTCTTAACTAACTGTGAACAGGATACAGATAGTGGGGATTTCATTCTAAACTGTGTGTCAGAGAGTGGGATATAGTTCCGCTTTTGTTCCTGTGGCCAGAAAAGTATGATTATAGTTATCTTTTCAAACTTGTGTCCGGGAGTGTTGCAATATTGCTCCACTTTTAATTCTATCTGTACTTGGAGTTTCACTACTAGCCGTATCTAGACGTGTGGAAATACAGTTCAGCTTTTATTTTTGTGTTTGGGAGGGCCAGGATACAGTTAGTGTTTTATTCCAAACTGTGACCCAGAGGGTAGGGATATAGTTCAGATTTTATTCCTAACTGTGTCCAGAAGGGAATGGACATAATTAGGATTTCATTCCAAACTGTGTCCCGGATGATGGGGGATATATTTCAGCTTTTGTTCCTGTGGCAAGAAAAGTTTGATTGTAGTTATCTTTTCATACCTGTGTACAGTAGTGTTGCAATATTGCTCCACTTTTAATTCTATCTGTTCTGGAGTTTCACTACTAGCTGTATCAAGACGTGTGGGAATATAGTTCAGCTTTTATTTTTGTGTTTGGGAGGGCTAGGATACAGTTAGTGTTTTATTTCAAACTGTGTCCGAGAGGGTAGGGATATAGATCATATTTTATTCCTAACTATGTCCAGAAGGGTATGGATATAATTAGGATTTCATTCCTAGCTGTGTCTGGGAGAGTATAGATTGTTATGGTTTCATTCCAAACTGTGTTCTGGAGGGTGGGGATATAGTTCAGCTTTTCATCTTAACTGTGCACAGAAAAGTATGATTATAGTTAGGTTGTCATACCCAACTGTCCATAAGGCTGGGAATATTCCTTGGATCTTAATCCTAACTGTACTTGAGGTTTCATTTTGAGGTTTCATTACTAGATGTATCCACGAGGGTGGGGACATAGTTTTGCTTTTATTTCTGTGTCGTGGAGGGTACAGATATAGTTAGCATTTAATTGTAAACTGTCTCCTTGAGGGTGGGGGATATAGTTCAGCTTTTAATACTAACTGTATCCAGAAAGGCAAGGATATCGTTAGGAATTCTTAACTAACTGTGAACAGGATACAGATAGTGGGGATTTCATTCTAAACTGTGTGCCAGAGAGTGGGAAATAGTTCAGCTTTTGTTCCTGTGGTCAGAAAAGTATGATTATATTTATCTTTTCAAACCTGTGTCCAGGAGTGTTGCAATGTTGCTCAGCTTTTAATTCTATCTGACCTTGGAGTTTCACAACTAGCTGTATCTATACGGGAGGGCATATAGTTCAGCTTTTATTCTTGTGTTTGGGAGGGACAGGATACAGTTAGTGTTTTATTCCAAACTGTGTCCCAGAGGGTAGGGATATAGTTCAGATTTTATTCATAACTGTGTCCAGAAGGGAATGGATATAATTAGGATTTCATTCCAAACTGTGTCTGGGAGAGTATAGATGGTTCAGGCTTCATTCCAAGCTGTGTTCTGGAGAGTGGGGATATAGTTCAGCTTTTGATCTTAACTGTGCCCAGAAAAGTATGATTATAGTTAGGTTGTCATACCCAACTGTCCATGAGGGTGGGAATATTCCTTGGATTTTAATCCTAACTGTACTTGAGGTTTCATTTTGAGGTTTCACTACTAGATGTGTCCACGAGGGTGGGGACATAGTTTTGATTTTATTTCCGTGTCGGGGAGGGTACAGATATAGTTAGCATTTAATTGTAAACTGTCTCCCTGAGGGTGGGGGATACAGTTCAGCTTTTAATACTAACTGTATCCAGAAAGGCATGGATATCGTTAGGAATTCTTAACTAACTGTGAAGAGGATACAGATAGTGGGGATTTCATTCTAAACTGTGTGCCAGAGAGTGGGATATGGTTCAGCTTTTGTTCCTGTGGCCAGAAAAGTATGATTATAGTTATCTTTTCAAACCTGTGTCCAGGAGTGTTGCAATATTGCTCAGCTTTTAATTCTATTTGATCTTGGAGTTTCGCAACTAGCTGTATCTAGACGGGTGGGCATATAGTTCAGCTTTTATTTTTCTGTTTGGGAGGGCCAGGATACAGTTGGATATAATTAGGATTTCATTCCAAACTGTGTCTGGGAGAGTATAGATGGTTCAGGTTTCATTCCAAACTGTGTTCTGGAGGGTGGGGATATAGTTCAGCTTTTGATCTTAACTGTGTACAAAAAGTATGATTGTAGTTAGGTTGTCTTTCATGACTGTCCATGAGGGTGGGCATATTCCTTGGCTTTTTTTTTGTGTTTGGGAGGGCCAGGATGCAGTTAGTGTTTTATTTCAAACTGTGTCCGGGAGGGTAGGGATATAGTTCAGATTTTATTCCTAACTGTGTCCAGAAGGGTATCGATATAATTAGTATTTCATTTCTAACTGTGTCTGGGAGAGTATAGATGGTTAGTGTTTCATTCCAAACTGTGCTCTGGAGGGTGGAGATATAGTTCAGCTTTTGATCTTAACTGTGTACAAAAAAGTATGATTGTAGTTGGGTTGTCTTTCATGACTGTCCATGAGGGTGGGGATATTCCTTGGTTTTTAATCCTAACTGTACTTGAGACTTCACTTTGAGGTTTCACTACATAAAGTATACAGGAGGGAGGGGACATAGTTCTGGTTTTATTTCTATGTCAGGGAGGGCACGGAAACAGTTAGCATTTAATTGCAAACTATGTCCCAGAAGGTGGGGGATATAGTTCCGCGTTTAATACTAACTGTATCCACAAAGGCATGGATATCGTTAGGAATTCTCATCTAACTGTGACCAGGATACGGATAGTGAGGATTTCATTCCAAACTGAGTGCCAGATGGTGGGATATAGTTCAGCTTTTGTTCCTGTGGCCAGAAAAGTATGATTATAGTTGTCTTTTCAAACCTGTGTCCAGGAGGGTTGCAATATTGCTCAGCTTTTAATTCTATCTGACCTTGGAGTTTCACAACTAGATGTATCTAGATGAGTGGGAACATATTTCAGATTTTATTTTTGTGTTTGGGAGGGCGAGGACACAGTTAGTGTTTTATTACAAACTGTGTCCCCAAGGGTAGGGATATAGTTCAGCTTTTTTTCCTAACTGTGCCCGGAAGGGTATGGATATATTTAAGATTTCATTCCTAACTGTTTCTGGGAGAGTATAGATGGTTAGGGTTTCATTCCAAACTGGGCAGAGGGTGGGGATATATTTCAGCTTTTGTTCTTAACTGTTTCCAAAAAGTATGATTATAGTTAGGTTGTCATACACGACTATCCACGAGGGTGTGGATATTCATTGGCTTTTAATCCTAACTGTACTTAAGGTTTCACTTTGAGGTTTCACTACTAGAAGTGCCCAGGAGGGTGGGGACACATAGTTCTGCTTTTATTTCTGTGTTAGGGAGGGTACGGATATAGTTAGCATTTAATTGCAAACTGTGTCCCGGAGGGTGGGGGATATAGTTCAGCTTTTAATACTAACTGTATCCCGAAAGGTATGGATATCCTTAGGAATTCTTAACTGTGACCAGGATACCGATAGTGAGGATTTCATTCCAAACTGTGTCCCGGATTGTGGGGGATATAGTTCAGCTTTTGTTCCTGTGGCAAGAAACGTTTGATTGTAGTTATCTTTTCATACCTGTGTCCAGGAATGTTGCAATATTGCTCCACTTTTAATTCTATCTGTACTTGGAGTTTCACTACTAGCCGTATCTAGACGTGTGGGAATACAGTTCAGCTTTTATTTTTGTGTTTGGGAGGGCCCGAATACAGTTAGTGTTTTATTTCAAACTGTGTCCCAGAGGGTAGGGATATAGTTCAGATTTTATTCCTAACTGTGTCCAGAATGGTATCGATATATTAGGATTTCATTCCTAGCTGTGTCTGGGAGAGAACAGATGGTAAGGGTTTCATTCCAAAATGTGTTCTGGGGGGTGGGGATATAGCTCAGCTTTTGAACTTAACTATGTTCAAAAAAGTATGATTACAGTTAGGTTGTCATACCCGACTGTCCATGAGGGTGGGGATATTCCTTGGCTTTTAATCCTAACTGTACCTGGGGTTTCACGTTGAGGTTTCACTACAAGAAGTATACAGGAAGGTGGGGACAAAGTTCTGCTTTTATTTCTGTGTCAGGGAGGGTATGGATATAGTTAGCATTTAATTGCAAACAGTGTCCCCAAAGGTGGGGGATATAGTTCTGCTTTTAATACTAACTGTATCCAGAAAGGCATGGATATTGTTAGGAATTCTCAACTAACTGTGACCAGGATATGGATAGTGAGGATTTCATTCCAAACTGGGCCCCGGATGGTGGAGGATCTCGTTCAGCATTTGATCCTCTGGCAAGAAAGGATGATTATAGTTATCTTTTCACACCTGAGTTCAGGAGGGTTGCAATACTGCTCAGCTTTTAATTCTATCTGTACTGGAGTTTCACTACTAGCTGTATCAAGACGTGTGGGAATATAGTTCAGCTTTTATTTTTGTGTTTGGGAGGGCCAGGAAACTGTTAGTGTTTTATTTCAAACTGTGTCCCAAAGGGTAGGGATATAGTTCAGATTTTATTCCTAACTATGTCCAGAAGGGTATGGATATAATTAGGATTTCATTCCTAGCTGTGTCTGGGAGAGTATAGATTGTTATGATTTCATTCCAAACTGTGTTCTGGAGGGTGGGGATATAGTTCAGCTTTTGATCTTAACTGTGCCCAGAAAAGTATGATTATAGTTAGGTTGTCATACCCAACTGTCCATGAGGGTGGGAATATTCCTTGGATTTTAATCCTAACTGTACTTGAGGTTTCATTTTGAGGTTTCACTACTTGATGTGTCCACGAGGGTGGGGAGATAGTTTTCATTTTATTTCTGTGTCGGGGAGGGTACAGATATAGTTAGCATTTAATTGTAAACTGTCTCCCTGAGGGTGGGGGATATAGTTCAGCTTTTAATACTAACTGTATCCAGAAAGGCATGGATATCGTTAGGAATTCTTAACTAACTGTGAACAGGATACAGATAGCGGGGATTTCATTCTAAACTGTGTGTCAGAGAGTGGAATATAGTTCAGCTTTTGTTCCTGTGGCCAGAAAAGTATGATTATAGTTATCTTTTCAAACCTGTGTCCAGGAGTGTTGCAATATTGCTCCACTTTTAATTCTATCTGTACTTGGAATTTCACTACTAGCCGTATCTAGACGTGTGGAAATACAGTTCAGCTTTTATTTTTGTGTTTGGGAGGGCCAGGATACAGTTAGTGTTTTATTCCAAACTGTGTCCCAGAGGGTAGGGATATAGTTCAGATTTTATTCCTAACTGTGTCCAGAAGGGAATGGACATAATTAGGATTTCATTCCAAACTGTGTCCCGGATGATGGGGGATATAGTTCAGCTTTTGTTCCTGTGGCAAGAAAAGTTTGATTGTAGTTATCTTTTCATACCTGTGTACAGGAGTGTTGCAATATTGCTCCACTTTTAATTCTATCTGTACTTGGAGTTTCACCACTAGCCTTATCTAGACGTGTGGGAAAACAGTTCAGGTTTTATTTTTGTGTTTGGGAGGGCCAAGATATAGTTAGTGTTTTATTTCAAACTGTGTCCCGGAGGGTAGGGATATAGTTCAGATTTTATTCCTAACTGTGTCCAGAATGGTATGGATATAATTAGGATTTCATTCCTAGCTGTGTCTAGGAGAGTACAGATGGTTAGGGTTTCATTCCAAACTGTGTTCTGGGGGTGGAGATATAGCTCAGCTTTTGAACTAAACTGTGTCCAAAACAGTATGATTACAGTTAGGTTGTCACACCCGACTGTCCATGAGGGTGGGGATATTCCTTGGATTTTAAACCTAACTGTACTTGAGGTTTCACGTTGAGGTTTCACTACAAGAAGTATACAGGAGGGTGGGGACAAAGTTCTTCTTTTATTTCTGTGTCAGGGAGGGTATGGATATAGTTAGCATTTAATTGCAAACAGTGTCCCCAAAGGTGGGGGATATAGTTCAGCTTTTAATACTAACTGTATCCAGAAAGACATGGATATCGTTAGGAATTCTCAACTAACTGTGACCAGGATATGGATAGTGAGGATTTCATTCCAAACTGGGCCTCGGATGGTGGAGGATCTCGTTCACCATTTGATCATCTGGCAAGAAAAGCATGATTATAGTTATCTTTTCACACCTGAGTTCAGGAGGGTTGCAATACTGCTCAGCTTTTAATTCTATCTGTACTGGAGTTTCACTACTAGCTGTATCAAGACGTGTGGGAATATAGTTCAGCTTTTATTTTTCTGTTTGGGAGGGCCAGGATACAGTTAGTGTTTTATTTCAAACTGTGTCCCAGAGGGTAGGGATATAGTTCAGATTTTATTCCTAACTATGTCCAGAACGGTATGGATATAATTAGGATTTCATTCCTAGCTGTGTCTGGGAGAGTATAGATTGTTATGGTTTCATTCCAAACTGTGTTCTGAAGGGTGGGGATATAGTTCAGCTTTTGATCTTAACTGTGCCCAGAAAAGTATGATTATAGTTAGGTTGTCATACCCAACTGTCCATGAGGGTGGGAATATTCCTTGGATTTTAATCCTAACTGTACTTGAGGTTTCATTTTGAGGTTTCTCTACTAGATGTGTCCACGAGGGTGGGGACATAGTTTTGATTGCATTTCTGTGTCGGGGAGGGTACAGATATAGTTAGCATTTAATTGTAAACTGTCTCCCTGAGGGTGGGGGATATAGTTCAGCTTCTAATACTAACTGTATCCAGAAAGGCATGGATATCGTTAGGAATTCTTAACTAACTGTGAACAGGATACAGATAGTGGGGATTTCATTCTAAACTGTGTGCCAGAGAGTGGGATATAGTTCAGCTTTTGTTCCTGTGGCCAGAAAAGTATGATTTTAGTTATCTTTTCAAACCTGTGTCCAGGAGTGTTGCAATATTGCTCCACTTTTAATTCTATCTGTTCATGGAGTTTCACTACTAGCCGTATCTAGACGTGTGGAAATACAGTTCAGCTTTTATTTTTGTGTTTGGGAGGGCCAGGATACAGTTAGTGTTTTATTCCAAACTGTGTCCCAGAGGGTAGGGATGTAGTTTAGATTTTATTCCTGTGTCCAGAAGGGAATGGATATAATTAGGATTTCATTCCAAACTGTGTCTGGGAGAGTATAGATGGTTCAGGTTTCATTCCAAACTGTGTTCTGGAGGGTGGGGATATAGTTCAGCTTTTGATCTTAACTGTGTACAAAAAGTATGATTGTAGTTAGGTTGTCTTTCATGACTGTCCATGGGGGCGGGGATATTCCTTGGCTTTTATTTTTGTGTTTGGGAGGGCCAGGATACAGTTAGTGTTTTATTTCAAACTGTGTCCGGGAGGGTAGGGATATAGTTCAGATTTTATTCCAAACTGTATCCAGAAGGGTATCGATATAATTAGTATTTCATTTCTAACTGTGTCTGGGAGAGTATAGATGGTTAGTGTTTCATTCCAAACTGTGTCCGGGAGGGTAGGGATATAGTTCAGATTTTATTCCTAACTGTGTCCAGAAGGGTATCGATATAATTAGTATTTCATTTCTAACTGTGTTTCGGAGAGTACAGATGGTTAGTGTTTCATTCCAAACTGTGCTCTGGAGGGTGGGGATATAGTTCAGCTTTTGATCTAAACTGTGTACAAAAAGTATGATTGTAGTTAGGTTGTCTTTCATGACTGTCCATGAGGGTGGGGATATTCCTTGGCTTTTAATCCTAACTGTAATTGAGACTTCACTGTGAGGTTTCACTACAAGAAGTATTCAGGAGGGTGGGGACATAGTTCTGCTTTTATTTCTGTGTCAGGGAGGGCACGGATACATTTAGCATTTAATCGCAATCTGTGTCCCAGAAGGTGGGGGATCTAGTTCAGCTTTTAATACTAACTGTATCCAGAAAGGCATGGATATCATTAGGAATTCTGAACTAACTATGACCAGGATACGGATAGTGAGGATTTCATTCCAAACTATGCGCCCGAGAGTGGGATATAGTTCAGCTTTTCTTCCTGTGGTCAGAAAAGTATGATTATAGTTATCTTTTCAAACCTGTGTCCAGGAGGGTTGCAATATTGCACTGCTTTTAATTCTATCTGACATTGGAGTTTCAATACTAGCTGTATCTAGACGGTTGGGCATATACTTCAGCTTTTATTTTTCTGTTTGGGAGGGTAAGGATACAGTTAGTGTTTCATTCCGAACTGTGTCCCAGAGGGTAGGAATATAGTTCAGATTTTATTCATAACTGTGTCCAGAAGGGTATGGATATAATTAGGATTTCATTCCTAAGTGTGTCTTGGAGAGTGTAGATGGTTAGGGTATCATTCAAAACTGTGTTCTGGAGGGTGGTAATATAGTTCAGCTTGTGATCTTAACTGTGTCCAAAAAAGTATGATTGTAGTTAGGTTGTCATTCATGACTGTCCATGCGGATGGGGATATTCCTTGGCTTTTAATCATAACTGTACTTGAGACTTCACTTTGAGGTTTCATTACAAGTATACAGGAGGGTGGGGACATAGTTCTGCTTTTATTTGTGTGTCAGGGAGGGTACGGATATAGTTAGCATTTAATTGCAAACTGTGTCCCCAAGGGTGGGAGATATAGTTCAGCTTTTAATACTAACTGTGTCCAGAAAGGCATGGATATCGTTAGGAATTCTCAACTAACTGTGACCAGGATACAGATAGTGAGTATTTCATTCCAAACTGGGTCCCGGCTGGTGGAGGATATACTTCTGCTTTTGTTCATCTTGCAAGAAAAGTATGATTATAGTTATCTTTTCAAACCTGTGTCCAGGAGTGTTGCAATATTGCTCAGCTTTTAATTCTATTTGATCTTGGAGTTTCACAACTAGCTGTATCTAGACGGGTGGGCATATAGTTCAGCTTTTATTTTTCTGTTTGGGAGGGCCAGGATACAGTTAGTGTTTTATTCCAAACTGTGTCCCAGAGGGTAGGGATATAGTTCAGATTTTATTCCTAACTGTGTCCAGAAGGGAAGGGATATAATTAGGATTTCATTCCAAACTGTGTCTGGGAGAGTATAGATGGTTCAGGTTTCATTCCAAACTGTGCTCTGGAGGGTGGGGATATAGTTCAGCTTTTGATCTTAACTGTGTACAAAAAGTATGATTGTAGTTAGGTTATATTTCATGACTGTCCATGAGGGTGTGGATATTCCTTGGTTTTTAATCCTAACTGTACTTGAGACTTCACTTTGAGGTTTCACTACAAAAAGTATACAGGAGGGTGGGGACATAGTTCTGGTTTTATTTCTATGTCAGGGAGGGCACGGAAACAGTTAGCATTTAATTGCAAACTATGTCCCAGAAGGTGGGGGATATAGTTCCGCGTTTAATACTAACTGTATCCACAAAGGCATGGATATCGTTAGGAATTCTCAACTAACTGTGACCAGGATACGGATAGTGAGGATTTCATTCCAAACTGGGTGCCAGATGGTGGGATATAGTTCAGCTTTTGTTCCTGTGGCCAGAAAAGTATGATTATAGTTGTCTTTTCGAACCTGTGTCCAGGAGGGTTGCAATATTGCTCAGCTTTTAATTCTATCTGACCTTGGAGTTTCACAACTAGATGTATCTAGATGAGTTGGAACATAGTTCAGATTTTATTTTTGTGTTTGGGAGGGCGAGGACACAGTTAGTGTTTTATTACAAACTGTGTCCCAAAGGGTAGGGATATAGTTCAGCTTTTATTCCTAACTGTGCCCGGAAGGGTATGGATATATTTAAGATTTCATTCCTAACTGTTTCTGGGAGAGTATAGATGGTTAGGGTTTCATTCCGAACTGGGCAGAGGGTGGGGATATATTTCAGCTTTTGTTCTTAATTGTTTCCAAAAAGTATGATTATAGTTAGGTTGTCATACACGACTATCCACGAGGGTGGGGATATTCATTGGCTTTTAATCCTAACTGTACTTAAGGTTTCACTTTGAGGTTTCACTACTAGAAGCGCCCAGGAGGGTGGGGACACATAGTTCTGCTTTCATTTCTGTGTTAGGGAGGGTACGGATATAGTTAGCGTTTAATTGCAAACTGTGTCCCGGAGGGTGGGGGATATAGTTCAGCTTTTAATACTAAATGTTTCCCAAAAGGTATGGATATCCATAGGAATTCTTAACTGTGACCAGGATACCGATAGTGAGGATTTCATTCCAAACAGTGTCCCGGATGGTGGGGGATATAGTTCAGCTTTTATTCCTGTGGCAAGAAAAGTTTGATTGTAGTTATCTTTTCATACCTGTGTCCAGGAATGTTGCAATATTGATCCACTTTTAATTCTATCTGTACTTGGAGTTTCACTACTAGCCGTATCTAGACGTGTGGGAATACAGTTCAGCTTTTATTTTTGTGTTTGGGAGGGCCAGGATACAGTTAGTGTTTTATTTCAAACTGTGTCCCGGAGGGTAGGGATATAGTTCAGATTTCATTCCTAACTGTGTCCAGAATGGTATGGATATAATTAGGATTTCATTCCTAGCTGTGTCTGGGAGAGAACAGGCGGTTAAGGTTTCATTCCAAACTGTGTTCTGGGGGTGGGGGATATAGCTCAGCTTTTGAACTTAATTGTGTCCAAAAAAGTATGATAACAGTTAGGTTGTCATAGCCGACTGTCCATGAGGGTGGGGATATTCCTTGGCTTTTAATCCTAACTGTACCTGGGGTTTCACGTTGAGGTTTCACTACAAGAAGTATACAGGAGGGTGGGGACAAAGTTCTGCTTTTATTTCTGTGTCAGGGAGGGTATGGATATAGTTAGCATTTAATTGCAAACAGTGTCCCCAAAGGTGGGGAATATAGTTCAGTTTTCAATACTAACTGTATCCAAAAAGGCGTGGATAACGTTAGGAATTCTCAACTAACTGTGACCAGGATATGGATAGTGAGGATTTCATTCCAAACTGGGCCCCGGATGGTGGAGGATCTCGTTCAGCATTTGATCCTCTGGCAAGAAAGGATGATTATAGTTATCTTTTCACACCTGAGTTCAGGAGGGTTGCAATACTGCTCAGCTTTTAATTCTATCTGTACTGGAGTTTCACTACTAGCTGTATCAAGACGTGTGGGAATATAGTTCAGCTTTTATTTTTGTGTTTGGGAGGGCCAGGATACAGTTAGTGTTTTATTTCAAACTGTGTCCCAGAGGGTAGGGATATAGTTCAGATTTTATTCCTAACTATGTCCAGAAGGGTATGGATATAATTAGGATTTCATTCCTAGCTGTGTCTGGGAGAGTATAGATTGTTATGGTTTCATTCCAAACTGTGTTCTGAAGGGTGGGGATATAGTTCAGCTTTTGATCTTAACTGTGCCCAGAAAAGTATGATTATAGTTAGGTTGTCATACCCAACTGTCCATGAGCGTGGGAATATTCCTTGGATTTTAATCCTAACTGTACTTGAGGTTTCATTTTGAGGTTTCTCTACTAGATGTGTCCACGAGGGTGGGGACATAGTTTTGATTGCATTTCTGTGTCGGGGAGGGTACAGATATAGTTAGCATTTAATTGTAAACTGTCTCCCTGAGGGTGGGGGATATAGTTCAGCTTCTAATACTAACTGTATCCAGAAAGGCATGGATATCGTTAGGAATTCTTAACTAACTGTGAACAGGATACAGATAGTGGGGATTTCATTCTAAACTGTGTGCCAGAGAGTAGGATATAGTTCAGCTTTTGTTCCTGTGGCCAGAAAAGTATGATTTTAGTTATCTTTTCAAACCTGTGTCCAGGAGTGTTGCAATATTGCTCCACTTTTAATTCTATCTGTTCATGGAGTTTCACTACTAGCCGTATCTAGACGTGTGGAAATACAGTTCAGCTTTTATTTTTGTGTTTGGGAGGGCCAGGATACAGTTAGTGTTTTATTCCAAACTGTGTCCCAGAGGGTAGGGATGTAGTTTAGATTTTATTCCTGTGTCCAGAAGGGAATGGATATAATTAGGATTTCATTCCAAACTGTGTCTGGGAGAGTATAGATGGTTCAGGTTTCATTCCAAACTGTGTTCTGGAGGGTGGGGATATAGTTCAGCTTTTGATCTTAACTGTGTACAAAAAGTATGATTGTAGTTAGGTTGTCTTTCATGACTGTCCATGAGAGCGGGGATATTCCTTGGCTTTTATTTTTGTGTTTGGGAGGGCCAGGATACAGTTAGTGTTTTATTTCAAACTGTGTCTGGGAGGGTAGGGATATAGTTCAGATTTTATTCCTAACTGTGTCCAGAAGGGTATCGATATAATTAGTATTTCATTTCTAACTGTGTCTGGGAGAGTACAGATGGTTAGTGTTTCATTCCAAACTGTGCTCTGGAGGGTGGGGATATAGTTCAGCTTTTGATCTAAACTGTGTACAAAAAGTATGATTGTAGTTAGGTTGTCTTTCATGACTGTCCATGAGGGTGGGGATATTCCTTGGCTTATAATCCTAACTGTAATTGAGACTTCACTTTGAGGTTTCACTACAAGAAGTATTCAGGAGGGTGGGGACATAGTTCTGCTTTTATTTCTGTGTCAGGGAGGGCACGGATACATTTAGCATTTAATCGCAATCTGTGTCCCAGAAGGTGGGGGATCTAGTTCAGCTTTTAATACTAACTGTATCCAGAAAGGCATGGATATCATTAGGAATTCTGAACTAACTATGACCAGGATACGGATAGTGAGGATTTCATTCCAAACTATGCGCCCGAGAGTGGGATATAGTTCAGCTTTTGTTCGTGTTGTCAGAAAAGTATGATTATAGTTATCTTTTCAAACCTGTGTCCAGGAGGGTTGCAATATTGCACTGCTTTTAATTCTATCTGACATTGGAGTTTCAAAACTAGCTGTATCTAGACGGGTGGGCATATAGTTCAGCTTTTATTTTTCTGCTTGGGAGGGTAAGGATACAGTTAGTGTTTCATTCCGAACTGTGTCCCAGAGGGTAGGGATATAGTTCAGATTTTATTCATAACTGTGTCCAGAAGGGTATGGATATAATTAGGATTTCATTCGTAACTGTGTCTTGGAGAGTGTAGATGGTTAGGGTATCATTCAAAACTGTGTTCTGGAGGGTGGAAATATAGTTCAGCTTTTGATCTTAACTGTGTCCAAAAAAGTATGATTGTAGTTAGGTTGTCATTCATGACTGTCCATGCGGATGGGGATATTCCTTGGCTTTTAATCATAACTGTACTTGAGACTTCACTTTGAGGTTTCATTACAAGTATACAGGAGGGTGGGGACATAGTTCTGCTTTTATTTGAGTGTCAGGGAGGGTACGGATATAGTTAGCATTTAATTGCAAACTGTGTCTCCAAGGGTGGGAGATATAGTTCAGCTTTTAATACTAACTGTGTCCAGAAAGGCATGGATATCGTTAGGAATTCTCAACTAACTGTGACCAGGATACGGATAGTGAGGATTTCATTCCAAACTGGGTGCCAGATGGTGGGATATAGTTCAGCTTTTGTTCCTGTGGCCAGAAAAGTATGATTATAGTTGTCTTTTCAAACCTGTGTCCAGGAGGGTTGCAATATTGCTCAGCTTTTAATTGTATCTGACCTTGGAGTTTCACAACTGGATGTATCTAGATGGGTGGGAATATATTTCAGATTTTATTTTTGTGTTTGGGAGGGCGAGGACACAGTTAGTGTTGTATTCCAAACTGTGTCCCAAAGGGTAGGGATATAGTTCAGCTTTTATTCCTAACTATGCCCGGAAGGGTATGGATATATTTAAGATTTCATTCCTAACTGTTTCTGGAAGAGTATAGATGGTTAGGGTTTCATTCCAAACTGGGCAGAGGGTGGAGATATATTTCAGGTTTTGTTCTTAACTGTTTCCAAAAAGTATGATTATAGTTAGGTTGTCATACACGACTATCCACGAGGGTGGGAATATTCATTGGCTTTTAATCCTAACGGTACTTAAGGTTTCACTTTGAGGTTTCACTACTAGAAGTGCCCAGGAGGGTGGGGACACATAGTTCTGCTTTTATTTCTGTGTTAGGGAGGGTACGGATATAGTTAGCATTTAATTGCAAACTGTGTCCCGGAGGGTGGGGGATATAGTTCAGCTTTTAATACTAACTCTATCCCGAAAGGTATGGATATCCTTAGGAATTCTTAACTGTGACCAGGATACCGATAGTGAGGATTTCATTCCAAACTGTGTCCCGGATGGTGGGGGATATAGTTCAGCTTTTGTTCCTGTGGCAAGAAAAGTTTCATTGTAGTTATCTTTTCATACCTGTGTCCAGGAATGTTGCAATATTGCTCCACTTTTAATTCTATCTGTACTTGGAGTTTCACTACTAGCCGTATCTAGACGTGTGGGAATAGTTCAGCTTTTATTTTTGTGTTTAGGAGGGCCAGGATACAGTTAGTGTTTTATTTCAAACTGTGTCCCAAAGGGTAGGGATATAGTTCAGATTTTATTCCTAACTATGTCCAGAAGGGTATGGATATAATTAGGATTTCATTCCTAGCTGTGTCTGGGAGAGTATAGATTGTTAGGATTTCATTCCAAACTGTGTTCTGAAGGGTGGGGATATAGTTCAGCTTTTGATCTTAACTGTGCCCCGAAAAGTATGATTATAGTTAGGTTGTCATACCCAACTGTCCATGAGGGTGGGAATATTCCTTGGATTTTAATCCTAACTGTACTTGAGGTTTCATTTTGAGGTTTCACTACTAGATGTGTCCAGGAGGGTGGGGACATAGTTTTCATTTTATTTCTGTGTCGGGGAGGGTACAGATATAGTTAGCATTTAATTGTAAACTGTCTCCCTGAGGGTGGGGGATATAGTTCAGCTTTTAATACTAACTGTATCCAGAAAGGCATGGATATCGTTAGGAATTCTTAACTAACTGTGACAGGATACAGATAGCGGGGATTTCATTCTAAACTGTGTGCCAGAGAGTGGGATATAGTTCAGCTTTTGTTCCTGTGGCCAGAAAAGTATGATTATAGTTATCTTTTCAAACCTGTGTCCAGGAGTGTTGCAATATTGCTCCACTTTTAATTCTATCTGTACTTGGAGTTTCACTACTAGCCGTATCTAGACGTGTGGAAATACAGTTCAGCTTTTATTTTTGTGTTTGGGAGGGCCAGGATACAGTTAGTGTTTTATTCCAAACTGTGTCCCAGAGGGTAGGGATATAGTTCAGATTTTATTCCTAACTGTGTCCAGAAGGGAATGGATATAATTAGGATTTTATTCCAAACTGTGTCTGGGAGAGTATAGATGGTTCAGGTTTCATTCCAAACTGTGTTCTGGAGGGTGGGGATATAGTTCAGCTTTTGATCTTAACTGTGTACAACTAGAACTATCACTGAAGGTGATTAATACCCCCGCTTTGGGTTTTTAGAGGAATGCACTTCTGATCATGTAGGTGAAGGCCATAAGGAAATGTATACATAAAGATCATTTTTTGTTGTTGAAATTTGTATTTGCATGTGGCCTTCCACAGAACAGCACTGAATACTTAAAGAGCCCACACATATATGGTTTACATTTGGAAAAACACATTTACAATGTGCAACATGTATTCAAAATCGGTTCATTAATGTAGGAGGAGTTGCACACACAAGAATCCCATCTGAAAACGCATAATAAATCCAAGTTAAAGGGAGATAACCTGGTTAAAATTGTCGCAGATCAAAAATTTGGGAATATGCGTATGTTCACTTAGTTGTGATAATGTTTGAAAGGTTTCGTCAAAATTGATTGATAAATGTAGGAGGAGTTGCACGCACAAGAATTTCATGTAGAAACCCATAATAAATCTAAGTTAAAGGGAGATAACCTAGTTAAAATTGCCACAGCTCAAAAATTTTGGAATATGCGCATGTTTACTTAGTAGTGATGATGTCTGTAAACTTTTGTCCAAATTGATTGATAAATGTAGGAGGAGTTGCGCACACAAGAATTTCACGCAGAAACCCATATTAAATCAAAGTTCAAGAGAGATAGCCTGGTTAAAATTGTCGCAGATCAAAAAGTTTGGAATATGCACATGTTCTCTTAGTAGAGATGATGTTTGAAAGGTTTCATCAAAATCGGTTCATTAATGTAGGAGTTGCGCACACAAGAATTTGTTCGAACGGAAAGACATAATAAATCTAAGTCAAAGGGAGATAACCTGGTTAAAATTGTCGCAGATCAAAAATCTTGGAATATGCGCATGTTCACTTAGTAGTGATGATGTCTGAAAAGTTTTGTCCAAATTGATTGATAAATGTAGGAGGAGTTGCACGCACAAGAATTTCATGTAGAAACCCATAATAAATCTAAGTTAAAGGGAGATAACCTGGTTAAAATTGTCGCAGATCAAAAATCTTGGAATATGCGCATGTTCACTTAGTAGTGATGATGTCTGAAAAGTTTTGTCCAAATTGATTGATAAATGTAGGAGGAGTTGCGCACACAAGAATTTCATGTCCGGAAAGACGTACGGACGGACGGACGTACGGGGCGATTCCTATATAGCCCCCACTTCTTCGAAGCGGGGGTATAAAAAGTATGATTGTAGTTAGGTTGTCTTTCATGACTGTCCATGGGGGCGGGGATATTCCTTGGCTTTTATTTTTGTGTTTGGGAGGGCCAGGATACAGTTAGTGTTTTATTTCAAACTGTGTCCGGGAGGGTAGGGATATAGTTCAGATTTTATTCCAAACTGTATCCAGAAGGGTATCGATATAATTAGTATTTCATTTCTAACTGTGTCTGGGAGAGTATAGATGGTTAGTGTTTCATTCCAAACTGTGTCCGGGAGGGTAGGGATATAGTTCAGATTTTATTCCTAACTGTGTCCAGAAGGGTATCGATATAATTAGTATTTCATTTCTAACTGTGTCTCGGAGAGTACAGATGGTTAGTGTTTCATTCCAAACTGTGCTCTGGAGGGTGGGGATATAGTTCAGCTTTTGATCTAAACTGTGTACAAAAAGTATGATTGTAGTTAGGTTGTCTTTCATGACTGTCCATGAGGGTGGGGATATTCCTTGGCTTTTAATCCTAACTGTAATTGAGACTTCACTTTGAGGTTTCACTACAAGAAGTATTCAGGAGGGTGGGGACATAGTTCTGCTTTTATTTCTGTGTCAGGGAGGGCACGGATACATTTAGCATTTAATCGCAATCTGTGTCCCAGAAGGTGGGGGATCTAGTTCAGCTTTTAATACTAACTGTATCCAGAAAGGCATGGATATCATTAGGAATTCTGAACTAACTATGACCAGGATACGGATAGTGAGGATTTCATTCCAAACTATGCGCCCGAGAGTGGGATATAGTTCAGCTTTTGTTCCTGTGGTCAGAAAAGTATGATTATAGTTATCTTTTCAAACCTGTGTCCAGGAGGGTTGCAATATTGCACTGCTTTTAATTCTATCTGACATTGGAGTTTCACAACTAGCTGTATCTAGACGGTTGGGCATATACTTCAGCTTTTATTTTTCTGTTTGGGAGGGTAAGGATACAGTTAGTGTTTCATTCCGAACTGTGTCCCAGAGGGTAGGAATATAGTTCAGATTTTATTCATAACTGTGTCCAGAAGGGTATGGATATAATTAGGATTTCATTCCTAAGTGTGTCTTGGAGAGTGTAGATGGTTAGGGTATCATTCAAAACTGTGTTCTGGAGGGTGGTAATATAGTTCAGCTTTTGATCTTAACTGTGTCCAAAAAAGTATGATTGCAGTTAGGTTGTCATTCACGACTGTCCATGCGGATGGGGATATTCCTTGGCTTTTAATCATAACTGTACTTGAGACTTCACTTTGAGGTTTCATTACAAGTATACAGGAGGGTGGGGACATAGTTCTGCTTTTATTTGTGTGTCAGGGAGGGTACGGATATAGTTAGCATTTAATTGCAAACTGTGTCCCCAAGGGTGGGAGATATAGTTCAGCTTTTAATACTAACTGTGTCCAGAAAGGCATGGATATCGTTAGGAATTCTCAACTAACTGTGACCAGGATACAGATAGTGAGGATTTCATTCCAAACTGGGTCCCGGATGGTGGAGGATATACTTCTGCTTTTGTTCATCTTGCAAGAAAAGTATGATTATAGTTATCTTTTCAAACCTGTGTCCAGGAGTGTTGCAATATTTCTCAGCTTTTAATTCTATTTGATCTTGGAGTTTCACAACTAGCTGTATCTAGACGGGTGGGCATATAGTTCAGCTTTTATTTTTCTGTTTGGGAGGGCCAGGATACAGTTAGTGTTTTATTCCAAACTGTGTCCCAGAGGGTAGGGATATAGTTCCGATTTCATTCCTAACTGTGTCCAGAAGGGAATGGATATAATTAGGATTTCATTCCAAACTGTGTCTGGGAGAGTATAGATGGTTCAGGTTTCATTCCAAACTGTGTTCTGGAGGGTGGGGATATAGTTCAGCTTTTGATCTTAACTGTGTACAAAAAGTATGATTGTAGTTAGGTTGTCTTTCATGACTGTCCATGAGGGTGGGGATATTCCTTGGCTTTTATTTTTGTGTTTGGGAGGGCCAGGATACAGTTAGTGTTTTATTTCAAACTGTGTCTAGGAGGGTAGGGATATAGTTCAGATTTTATTCCAAACTGTATCCAGAAGGGTATCGATATAATTAGTATTTCATTTCTAACTGTGTCTGGGAGAGTATAGATGGTTAGTGTTTCATTCCAAACTGTGTCCGGGAGGGTAGGGATATAGTTCAGATTTTATTCCTAACTGTGTCCAGAAGGGTATCGATATAATTAGTATTTCATTTCTAACTGTGTCTCGGAGAGTACAGATGGTTAGTGTTTCATTCCAAACTGTGCTCTGGAGGGTGGGGATATAGTTCAGCTTTTGATCTAAACTGTGTACAAAAAGTATGATTGTAGTTAGGTTGTCTTTCATGACTGTCCATGAGGGTGGGGATATTCCTTGGCTTTTAATCCTAACTGTAATTGAGACTTCACTTTGAGGTTTCACTACAAGAAGTATTCAGGAGGGTGGGGACATAGTTCTGCTTTCATTTCTGTGTCAGGGAGGGCACGGATACATTTAGCATTTAATCGCAATCTGTGTCCCAGAAGGTGGGGGATCTAGTTCAGCTTTTAATACTAACTGTATCCAGAAAGGCATGGATATCATTAGGAATTCTGAACTAACTATGACCAGGATACGGATAGTGAGGATTTCATTCCAAACTATGCGCCCGAGAGTGGGATATAGTTCAGCTTTTGTTCCTGTGGTCAGAAAAGTATGATTATAGTTATCTTTTCAAACCTGTGTCCAGGAGGGTTGCAATATTGCACTGCTTTTAATTCTATCTGACATTGGAGTTTCACAACTAGCTGTATCTAGACGGTTGGGCATATACTTCAGCTTTTATTTTTCTGTTTGGGAGGGTAAGGATACAGTTAGTGTTTCATTCCGAACTGTGTCCCAGAGGGTAGGAATATAGTTCAGATTTTATTCATAACTGTGTCCAGAAGGGTATGGATATAATTAGGATTTCATTCCTAAGTGTGTCTTGGAGAGTGTAGATGGTTAGGGTATCATTCAAAACTGTCTTCTGGAGGGTGGTAATATAGTTCAGCTTTTGATCTTAACTGTGTCCAAAAAAGTATGATTGTAGTTAGGTTGTCATTCATGACTGTCCATGCGGATGGGGATATTCCTCGGCTTTTAATCATAACTGTACTTGAGACTTCACTTTGAGGTTTCATTACAAGTATACAGGAGGGTGGGGACATAGTTCTGCTTTTATTTGTGTGTCAGGGAGGGTACGGATATAGTTAGCATTTAATTGCAAACTGTGTCCCCAAGGGTGGGAGATATAGTTCAGCTTTTAATACTAACTGTGTCCAGAAAGGCATGGATATCGTTAGGAATTCTCACCTAACTGTGACCAGGATACAGATAGTGAGGATTTCATTCCAAACTGGGTCCCGGATGGTGGAGGATATACTTCTGCTTTTGTTCATCTTGCAAGACAAGTATGATTATAGTTATCTTTTCAAACCTGTGTCCATGAGTGTTGCAATATTGCTCAGCTTTTAATTCTATTTGATCTTGGAGTTTCACAACTAGCTGTATCTAGACGGGTGGGCATATAGTTCAGCTTTTATTTTTCAGTTTGGGAGGGCCAGGATACAGTTAGTGTTTTATTCCAAACTGTGTCCCAGAGGGTAGGGATATAGTTCAGATTTTATTCCTAACCGTGTCCAGAAGGGAATGGATATAATTAGGATTTCATTCCAAACTGTGTCTGGGAGAGTATAGATGGTTCAGGTTTCATTCCAAACTGTGTTCTGGAGGGTGGGGATATAGTTCAGCTTTTGATCTTAACTGTGTACAAAAAGTATGATTGTAGTTAGGTTGTCTTTCATGACTGTCCATGAGGGTGGGGATATTCCTTGGCTTTTATTTTTGTGTTTGGGAGGGCCAGGATACAGTTAGTGTTTTATTTCAAACTGTGTCCGGGAGGGTAGGGATATAGTTCAGATTTTATTCCAAACTGTATCCAGAAGGGTATCGATATAATTAGTATTTCATTTCTAACTGTGTCTGGGAGAGTATAGATGGTTAGTGTTTCATTCCAAACTGTGTCGCGGAGGGTAGGGATATAGTTCAGATTTTATTCCTGTGTCCAGAATGGTATGGATATAATTAGGATTTCATTCCTAGCTGTGTCTGGGAGAGAACAGGTGGTTAGGGTTTCATTCCAAACTGTGTTCTGGGGGGGGGGGGGGGGGGGGGGTGGGGATATAGCTCAGCTTTTGAACTTAACTGTGTCCAAAAAAGTATGATTACAGTTAGGTTGTCATACCCGACTGTCCATGAGGGTGGGGATATTCCTTGGCTTTTAATCCTAACTGCACCTGGGGTTTCACGTTGAGGTTTCACTACAAGAAGTATACAGGAGGGTGGGGACAAAGTTCTGCTTTTATTTCTGTGTCAGGGAGGGTATGGATATAGTTAGCATTTAATTGCAAACAGTGTCCCCAAAGGTGGGGAATATAGTTCAGCTTTGAATACTAACTGTATCCAGAAAGGCGTGGATATCGTTAGGAATTCTCAACTAACTGTTACCAGGATATGGATAATGAGGATTTGATTCCAAACTGGGCCCCGGATGGTGGAGGATCTCGTTCAGCATTTGATCATCTGGCAAGAAAGGATGATTATAGTTATCTTTTCACACCTGAGTTCAGGAGGGTTGCAATACTGCTCAGCTTTTAATTCTATGTGTACTTGAGTTTCACTACTAGCTGTATCAAGACGTGTGGGAATATAGTTCAGCTTTTATTTTTGTGTTTGGGAGGGCCAGGATACAGTTAGTGTTTTATTTCAAACTGTGTCCCAGAGGGTAAGGATATAGTTCAGGTTTTATGCCTAACTATGTCCAGAAGGGTATGGATATAATTAGGATTTCATTCCTAGCTGTGTCTGGGAGAGTATAGATTGTTATGGTTTCATTCCAAACTGTGTTCTGAAGGGTGGGGATATAGTTCAGCTTTTGATCTTAACTGTGCCCCGAAAAGTATGATTATAGTTAGGTTGTCATACCCAACTGTCCATGAGGGTGGGAATATTCCTTGGATTTTAATCCTAACTGTACTTGAGGTTTCATTTTGAGGTTTCACTACTAGATGTGTCCACGAGGGTGGGGACATAGTTTTGATTGTATTTCTGTGTCGGGGAGGGTACAGATATAGTTAGCATTTAATTGTAAACTGTCTCCCTGAGGGTGGGGGATATAGTTCAGCTTCTAATACTAACTGTATCCAGAAAGGCATGGATATCGTTAGGAATTCTTAACTAACTGTGAACAGGATACAGATAGTGGGGATTTCATTCTAAACTGTGTGCCAGAGAGTGGGATATAGTTCAGCTTTTGTTCCTGTGGCCAGAAAAGTATGATTAAAGTTATCTTTTCAAACCTGTGTCCAGGAGTGGTGCAATATTGCTCCACTTTTAATTCTATCTGTTCTTGGAGTTTCACTACTAGCCGTATCTAGACATGTGGAAATACAGTTCAGCTTTTATTTTTGTGTTTGTGAGGGCCAGGATAGAGTTAGTGTTTTATTCCAAACTGTGTCCCAGAGGGTAGGGATATAGTTCAGATTTTATTCCTAACTGTGTCCAGAAGGGAATGGATATAATTAGGATTTCATTCCAAACTGTGTCTGGGAGAGTATAGATGGTTCAGGTTTCATTCCAAACTGTGTTCTGGAGGGTGGGGATATAGTTCAGCTTTTGATCTTAACTGTGTACAAAAAGTATGATTGTAGTTAGGTTGCCTTTCATGACTGTCCATGAGGGCGGGGATATTCCTTGGCTTTTATTTTTGTGTTTGGGAGGGCCAGGATACAGTTAGTGTTTTATTTCAAACTGTGTCTAGGAGGGTAGGGATATAGTTCAGATTTTATTCCTAACTGTGACCAGAAGGGTATCGATATAATTAGTATTTCATATCTAACTGTGTCTGGGAGAGTATAGATGGTTAGTGTTTCATTCCAAACTGTGCTCTGGAGGGTGGGGATATAGTTCAGCTTTTGATCTTAACTGTGTACAAAAAGTATGATTGTAGTTAGGTTGTCTTTCATGACTGTCCATGAGGGTGGGGATATTCCTTGGTTTTTAATCCTAACTGTACTTGAGACTTCACTTTGAGGTTTCACTACAAAAAGTATACAGGAGGGTGGGGACATAATTCTGGTTTTATTTCTATGTCAGGGAGGGCACGGAAACAGTTAGCATTTAATTGCAAACTATGTCCCAGAAGGTGGGGGATATAGTTCAGCGTTTAATACTAACAGTATCCACAAAGGCATGGATATCGTTAGGAATTCTCAACTAACTGTGACCAGGATACGGATAGTGAGGATTTCATTCCAAACTGGGTGCCAGATGGTGGGATATAGTTCAGCTTTTGTTCCTGTGGCCAGACAAGTATGATTATAGTTGTCTTTTCAAACCTGTGTCCAGGAAGGTTGCAATATTGCTCAGCTTTTAATTCTATCTGACCTTGGAGTTTCACAACTGGATGTATCTAGATGGGTGGGAATATATTTCAGATTTTATTTTTGTGTTTGTGAGGGCGAGGACACAGTTAGTGTTTTATTCCAAACTGTGTCCCAAAGGGTAGGGATATAGTTCACCTTTTATTCCTAACTGTGCCCGGAAGGGTATGGATATATTTAAGATTTCATTCCTAACTGTTTCTGGGAGAGTATAGATGGTTAGGGTTTCATTCCAAACTGGGCAGAGGGTGGGGATATATTTCAGCTTTTGTTCTTAACTGTGTCCAAAAAAGTATGATTACAGTTAGGTTGTCATGCCCGACTGTCCATGAGGGTGGGGATATTCCTTGGCTTTTAATCCTAACTGTACCTGGGGTTTCACGTTGAGGTTTCACTACAAGAAGTATACAGGAAGGTGGGGACAAAGTTCTTCTTTTATTTCTGTGTCAGGGAGGGTATGGATATAGTTAGCATTTAATTGCAAACAGTGTCCCCAAAGGTGGGGGATATAGTTCAGCTTTTAATACTAACTGTATCCAGAAAGGCGTGGATATTGTTAGGAATTCTCAACTAACTGTGACCAGGATATGGATAGCGAGGATTTCATTCCAAACTGGGCCCCGGATGGTGGAGGATCTCGTTCAGCATTTGATCCTCTGGCAAGAAAGGATGATTATAGTTATCTTTTCACACCTGAGTTCAGGAGGGTTGCAATATTGTTCAGCTTTTAATTCTATCTGTACTGGAGTTTCACTACTAGCTGTATCAAGACGTGTGGGAATATAGTTCAGCTTTTATTTTTGTGTTTGGGAGGGCCAGGAAACAGTTAGTGTTTTATTTCAAACTGTGTCCCAAAGGGTAGGGATATAGTTCAGATTTTATTCCTAACTATGTCCAGAAGGGTATGGATATAATTAGGATTTCATTCCTAGCTGTGTCTGGGAGAGTATAGATTGTTATGATTTCATTCCAAACTGTGTTCTGAAGGGTGAAGATATAGTTCAGCTTTTGATGTTAACTGTGCCCAGAAAAGTATGATTATAGTTAGGTTGTCATACCCAACTGTCCATGAGGGTGGGAATATTCCTTGGATTTTAATCCTAACTGTACTTGAGGTTTCATTTTGAGGTTTCACTACTAGATGTGTCCACGAGGGTGGGGACATAGTTTTGATTGTATTTCTGTGTCGGGAAGGGGACAGATATAGTTAGCATTTAATTGTAAACTGTCTCCCCGAGGGTGGGTGATATAGTTCAGCTTCTAATACTAACTGTATCCAGAAAGGCATCGTTAGGAATTCTTAACTAACTGTGAACAGGATACAGATAGTGGGGATTTCATTCTAAACTGTGTGCCAGAGAGTGGGATATAGTTCAGCTTTTGTTCCTGTGGCCAGAAGAGTATGATTATAGTTATCTTTTCAAACCTGCGTCCAGGAGTGTTGCAATATTCCTCCACTTTTAATTCTATCTGTTCTTGGAGTTTCACTACTAGCCGTATCTAGACGTGTGGAAATACAGTTCAGCTTTTATTTTTGTGTTTGGGAGGGCCAGGATACAGTTAGCGTTTTATTCCAAACTGTGTCCCAGAGGGTAGGGATATAGTTCAGATTTTATTCCTAACTGTGTCCAGAAGGGAATGGATATAATTAGGATTTCATTCCAAACTGTGGCTGGGAGAGTATAGATGGTTCAGGTTTCATTACAAACTGTGTTCTGGAGGGTGGGGATATAGTTCAGCTTTTGATCTTAACTGTGTACAAAAAGTATGATTGTAGTTAGGTTGCCTTTCATGACTGTCCATGAGGGCGGGGATATTCCTCGGCTTTTATTTTTGTGTTTGGGAGGGCCAGGATACAGTTAGTGTTTTATTTCAAACTGTGTCCGGGAGGGTAGGGATATAGTTCAGATTTTATTCCTAACTGTGTCCAGAAGGGTATCGATATAATTAGTATTTCATTTCTAACTGTGTCTGGGAGAGTACAGATGGTTAGTGTTTCATTCCAAACTGTGCTCTGGAGGGTGGGGATATAGTTCAGCTTTTGATCTAAACTGTGTACAAAAAGTATGATTGTAGTTAGGATGTCTTTCATGACTGTCTATGAGGGTGGGGATATTCCTTGGCTTTTAATCCTAACTGTAATTGAGACTTCACTTTGAGGTTTCACTACAAGAAGTATTCAGGAGGGTGGGGACATAGTTCTGCTTTTATTTCTGTGTCAGGGAAGGCACGGATACGTTTAGCATTTAATCGCAATCTGTGTCCCAGAAGGTGGGGGATCTAGTTCAGCTTTTAATACTAACTGTATCCAGAAAGACATGGATATCATTAGGAATTCTGAACTAACTATGACCAGGATACGGATAGTGAGGATTTCATTCCAAACTATGCGCCAGAGAGTGGGATATAGTTCAGCTTTTGTTCCTGTGGTCAGAAAAGTATGATTATAGTTATCTTTTCAAACCTGTGTCCAGGAGGGTTGCAATATTGCACTGCTTTTAATTCTATCTGACATTGGAGTTTCACAACTAGCTGTATCTAGATGGGTGGGCATATAGTTCAGCTTTTATTTTTCTGTTTGGGAGAGTAAGGATACATTTAGTGTTTCATTCCGAACTGTGTCCCAGAGGGTAGGGATATAGTTCAGATTTTATTCATAACTGTGTCCAGAAGGGTATGGATATAATTAGGATTTCATTCCTAACTGTGTCTTGGAGAGTGTAGATGGTTAGGGTATCATTCAAAACTGTGTTCTGGAGGGTGGAAATATAGTTCAGCTTTTGATCTTAACTGTGTCCAAAAAAGTATGATTGTAGTTAGGTTGTCATTCATAACTGTCCATGCGGATGGGGATATTCCTTGGCTTTCAATCATAACTGTACTTGAGACTTCACTTTGAGGTTTCATTACAAGTATACAGGAGGGTGGGGACATAGTTCTCCTTTTATTTGTGTGTCAGGGAGGGTACGGATATAGTTAGCATTTAATTGCAAACTGTGTCCCCAAGGGTGGGAGATATAGTTCAGCTTTTAATACTAACTATGTCCAGAAAGGCATGGATATCGTTAGGAATTCTCAACTAACTGTGACCAGGATACAGATAGTTAGGATTTCATTCCAAACTGGGTCCCGGATGGTGGAGGATATACTTCAGCTTTTGTTCATCTTGCAAGAAAAGTATGACTATAGTTATCTTTTCAAACCTGTGTCCAGGAGTGTTGCAATATTGCTCTGCTTTTAATTCTATTTGATCTTGGAGTTTCACAACTAGCTGTATCTAGACGGGTGGGCATATAGTTCAGCTTTTATTTTTCTGTTTGGGAGGGCCAGGATACAGTTAGTGTTTTATTCCAAACTGTGTCCCAGAGGGTAGGGATATAGTTCAGATTTTATTCCTGTGTCCAGAAGGGAATGGATATAGTTAGGATTTCATTCCAAACTGTGTCTGGGAGAGTATAGATGGTTCAGGTTTCATTCCAAACTGTGTTCTGGAGGGTGGGGATATAGCTCAGCTTTTGATCTTAACTGTGTACAAAAAGTATGATTGTAGTTAGGTTGTCTTTCATGACTGTCCATGAGGGTGGGGATATTCCTTGGCTTTTAGTTTTGTGTTTGGGAGGGCCAGGATACAGTTAGTGTTTTATTTCAAACTGTGTCCGAGAGGGCAGGGATATAGTTCAGATTTTATTCCTAACTGTGTCCAGAAGGGTATCGATATAATTAGTATTTCATTTCTAACTGTGTCTGGGAGAGTATAGATGGTTAGTGTTTCATTCCAAACTGTGCTCTGGAGGGTGGGGATATAGTTCAGCTTTCGAACTTAACTGTGTACAAAAAAGTATGATTGTAGTTAGCTTGTCTTTCATGACTGTCCATGAGGGTGGGGATATTCCTTGGTTTTTAATCCTAACTGTACTTGAGACTTCACTTTGAGGTTTCACTACAAAAAGTATACAGGAGGGTGGGGGACATAGTTCTGGTTTTATTTCTATGTCAGGGAGGGCACAGAAACAGTTAGCATTTAATTGCAAACTATATCCCAGAAGGTGGGGGATATAGTTCCGCGTTTAATACTAACTGTATCCACAAAGGCATGGATATCGTTAGGAATTCTCAACTAACTGTGACCAGGATACGGATAGTGAGGATTTGATTCCAAACTGGGTGCCAGATGGTGGGATATAGTTCAGCTTTTGTTCCTGTGGCCAGAAAAGTATGATTATAGTTGTCTTTTCAAACCTGGGTCCAGGAGGGTTGCAATATTGCTCAGCTTTTAATTCTATCTGACCTTGGAGTTTCACAACTAGATGTATCTAGATGAGTGGGAATATATTTCAGATTTTATTTTTGTGTTTGGGAGGGCGAGGACACAGTTAGTGTTTTATTCCAAACTGTGTCCCAAAGGGTAGGGATATAGTTCAGCTTTTATTCCTAACTGTGCCCGGAAGGGTATGGATATATTTAAGATTTCATTCCTAAATGTTTCTGGGAGAGTATAGATGGTTAGGGTTTCATTCCAAACTGGGCAGAGGGTGGGGATATAGTTCAGCTTTTGTTCTTAACTGTTTCCAAAAAGTATGATTATAGTTAGGTTGTCATACACGACTATCCACGAGGGTGGGGATATTCATTGGCTTTTAATCCTAACTGTACTTAAGGTTTCACTTTGAGGTTTCACTACTAGAAATGCCCAGGAGGGTGGGGACACATAGTTCTGCTTTTATTTCTGTGTTAGGGAGGGTACGGATATAGTTAGCATTTAATTGCAAACTGTGTCCCGGAGGGTGGGGGATATAGTTCAGCTTTTAATACTAACTGTATCCCGAAAGGTATGGATATCCTTACCAGGATACCGATAGTGAGGATTTCAATCCAAACTGTGTCCCGGATGGTGGGGGATATAGTTCAGCTTTTGTTCCTGTGGCAAGAAAAGTTTGATTGTCGTTATCTTTTCATACCTGTGTCCAGGAATGTTGCAATATTGCTCCACTTTTAATTCTATCTGTACTTGGAGTTTCACTACTAGCCGTATCTAGACGTGTGGGAATACAGTTCAGCTTTTATTTTTGTGTTTGGGAGGGCCAGGATACAGTTAGTGTTTTATTTCAAACTGTGTCCCAGAGGGTAGGGATATAGTTCAGATTTTATTCCTAACTGTGTCCAGAATGGTATGGATATAATTAGGATTTCATTCCTAGCTGTGTCTGGGAGAGAACAGATGGTTAGGGTTTCATTCCAAAATGTGTTCTGGGGGGTGGTGATATAGCTCAGCTTTTGAACTTAACTGTGTCCAAAAAAGTATGATTACAGTTAGGTTGTCATGCCCGACTGTCCATGAGGGTGGGGATATTCCTTGGCTTTTAATCCCAACTGTACCTGGCGTTTCACGTTGAGGTTTCACTACAAGAAGTATACAGGAAGGTGGGGACAAAGTTCTGCTTTTATTTCTGTGTCAGGGAGGGTATGGATATAGTTAGCATTTAATTGCAAACAGTGTCCCCAAAGGTGGGGGATATAGTTCAGCTTTTAATACTAACTGTATCCAGAAAGGCGTGGATATTGTTAGGAATTCTCAACTAACTGTGACCAGGATATGGATAGCGTGGATTTCATTCCAAACTGGGCCCCGGATGGTGGAGGATCTCATTCAGCATTTGATCCTCTGGCAAGAAAGGATGATTATAGTTATCTTTTCACACCTGAGTTCAGGAGGGTTGCAATACTGCTCAGCTGTTAATTCTATCTGTACTGGAGTTTCACTACTAGCTGTATCAAGACGTGTGGGAATATAGTTCAGCTTTCATTTTTGTGTTTGGGAGGGCCAGGAAACAGTTAGTGTTTTATTTCAAACTGTGTCCCAAAGGGTAGGGATATAGTTCAGATTTTATTCCTAACTATGTCCAGAAGGGTATGGATATAATTAGGATTTCATTCCTAGCTGTGTCTGGGAGAGTATAGATTGTTATGATTTCATTCCAAACTGTGTTCTGAGGGGTGGGGATATAGTTCAGCTTTTGATCTTAACTGCGCCCCGAAAAGTATGATTATAGTTAGGTTGCCATACCCTACTGTCCATGAGGGTGGGAATATTCCTTGGATTTTAATCTTAACTATACTTGAGGTTTCATTTTGAGGTTTCACTACTAGATGTGTCCACGAGGGTGGGGACATAGTTTTCATTTTATTTCTGTGTCGGGGAGGGTACAGATATAGTTAGCATTTAATTGTAAACTGTCTCCCTGAGGGTGGGGGATATAGTTCAGCTTTTAATACTAACTGTATCCAGAAAGGCATGGATATTGTTAGGAATTCTTAACTAACTGTGAACAGGATACAGATAGTGGGGATTTCATTCTAAACTGTGTGCCAGAGAGTGGGATATAGTTCAGCTTTTGTTCCTGTGGCCAGAAAAGTATGATTATAGTTATCTTTTCAAACCTGCGTCCAGGAGTGTTGCAATATTGCTCCACTTTTAATTCTATCTGTTCTTGGAGTTTCACTACTAGCTGTATCTAGACGTGTGGAAATACAGTTCAGCTTTTATTTTTGTGTTTGGGAGGGCCAGGATACAGTTAGTGTTTTATTCCAAACTGTGTCCCAGAGGGTAGGGATATAGTTCAGATTTTATTCCTAACTGTGTCCAGAAGGGAATGGATATAATTAGGATTTCATTCCAAACTGTGGCTGGGAGAGTATAGATGGTTCAGGTTTCATTACAAACTGTGTTCTGGAGGGTGGGGATATAGTTCAGCTTTTGATCTTAACTGTGTACAAAAAGTATGATTGTAGTTAGGTTGCCTTTCATGACTGTCCATGAGGGCGGGGATATTCCTTGGCTTTTATTTTTGTGTTTGGGAGGGCCAGGATACAGTTAGTGTTTTATTTCAAACTGTGTCCGGGAGGGTAGGGATATAGTTCAGATTTTATTCCTAACTGTGTCCAGAAGGGTATCGATATAATTAGTATTTCATTTCTAACTGTGTCTGGGAGAGTACAGATGGTTAGTGTTTCATTCCAAACTGTGCTCTGGAGGGTGGGGATATAGTTCAGCTTTTGATCTAAACTGTGTACAAAAAGTATGATTGTAGTTAGGTTGTCTTTCATGACTGTCCATGAGGGTGGGGATATTCCTTGGCTTTTAATCCTAACTGTAATTGAGACTTCACTTTGAGGTTTCACTACAAGAAGTATTCAGGAGGGTGGGGACATAGTTCTGCTTTTATTTCTGTCTCAGGGAAGGCACGGATACATTTAGCATTTAATCACAATCTGTGTCCCAGAAGGTGGGGGATCTAGTTCAGCTTTTAATACTAACTGTATCCAGAAAGGCATGGATATCATTAGGAATTCTGAACTAACTATGACCAGGATATGGATAGTGAGGATTTCATTCCAAACTATGCGCCAGAGAGTGGGATATAGTTCAGCTTTTGTTCCTGTGGTCAGAAAAGTATGATTATAGTTATCTTTTCAAACCTGTGTCCAGGAGGGTTGCAATATTGCACTGCTTTTAATTCTATCTGACATTGGAGTTTCACAACTAGCTGTATCTAGATGGGTGGGCATATATTTCAGCTTTTATTTTTCTGTTTGGGAGAGAAAGGATACAGTTAGTGTTTCATTCCGAACTGTGTCCCAGAGGGTAGGGATATAGTTCAGATTGTATTCATAACTGTGTCCAGAAGGGTATGGATATAATTAGGATTTCATTCCTACCTGTGTCTTGGAGAGTGTAGATGGTTAGGGTATCATTCAAAACTGTGTTCTGGAGGGTGGAAATATAGTTCAGCTTTTGATCTTAACTGTGTCCAAAAAAGTATGATTGTAGTTAGGTTGTCATTCATAACTGTCCATGCGGATGGGGATATTCCTTGGCTTTTAATCATAACTGTACTTGAGACTTCACTTTGAGGTTTCATTACAAGTATACAGGAGGGTGGGGACATAGTTCTGCTTTTATTTGTGTGTCAGGGAGGGTACGGATATAGTTAGCATTTAATTGCAAACTGTGTCCCCAAGGGTGGGAGATATAGTTCAGCTTTTAATACTAACTGTGTCCAGAAAGGCATGGATATCGTTAGGAATTCTCAACTAACTGTGACCAGGATACAGATAGTGAGGATTTCATTCCAAACTGGGTCCCGGATGGTGGAGGATATACTTCAGCTTTTGTTCATCTTGCAAGAAAAGTATGATTATAGTTATCTTTTCAAACCTGTGTCCAGGAGTGTTGCAATATTGCTCAGCTTTTAATTCTAGTTGATCTTGGAGTTTCACAACTAGCTGTATCTAGACGGGTGGGCATATAGTTCAGCTTTTATTTTTCTGTTTGGGAGGGCCAGGATACAGTAAGTGTTTTATTCCAAACTGTGTCCCAGAGGGTAGGGATATAGTTCAGATTTTATTCCTAACTGTGTCCAGAAGGGAATGGATATAATTAGGATTTCATTCCAAACTGTGTCTGGGAGAGTATAGATGGTTCAGGTTTCATTCCAAACTGTGTTCTGGAGGGTGGGGATATAGTTCAGCTTTTGATCTTAACTGTGTACAAAAAGTATGATTGTAGTTAGGTTGTCTTTCATGACTGTCCATGAGGGTGGGGATATTCCTTGGCTTTTATTTTTGTGTTTGGGAGGGCCAGGATACAGTTAGTGTTTTATTTCAAACTGTGTCCGAGAGGGCAGGGATATAGTTCAGATTTTATTCCTAACTGTGTCCAGAAGGGTATCGATATAATTAGTATTTCATTTCTAACTGTGTCTGGGAGAGTATAGATGGTTAGTGTTTCATTCCAAACTGTGCTCTGGACGGTGGGGATATAGTTCAGCTTTTGATCTTAACTGTGTACAAAAAAGTATGATTGTAGTTAGGTTGTCTTTCATGACAGTCCATGAGGGTGGGGATATTCCTTGGTTTTTAATCCTAACTGTACTTGAGACTTCACTTTGAGGTTTCACTACAAAAAGTATACAGGAGGATGGGGACATAGTTCTGGTTTTATTTCTATGTCAGGGAGGGCACGGAAACAGTTAGCCTTTAATTGCAAACTATGTCCCAGATGGTGGGGGATATAGTTCCGTGTTTAATACTAACTGTATCCACAAAGGCATGGATATCGTTAGGAATTCTCAACTAACTGTGACCAGGATACGGATAGTGAGGATTTCATTCCAAACTGGGTGCCAGATGGTGGGATATAGTTCAGCTTTTGTTCCTGTGGCCAGAAAAGTATGATTATAGTTGTCTTTTCAACCCTGTGTCCAGGAGGGTTGCAATATTGTTCAGCTTTTAATTGTATCTGACCTTGGAGTTTCACAACTAGATGTATCTAGATGAGTGGGAATATATTTCAGATTTTATTTTTGTGTTTGGGAGGGCGAGGACACAGTTAGTGTTTTATTCCAAACTGTGTCCCAAAGGGTAGGGATATAGTTCAGCTTTTATTCCTAACTGTGCCCGGAAGGGTATGGATATATTTAAGATTTCATTCCTAACTGTTTCTGGGAGAGTATAGATGGTTAGGGTTTCATTCCAAACTGGGCAGAGGGTGGGGATATATTTCAGCTTTTGTTCTTAACTGTTTCCAAAAAGTATGATTATAGTTAGGTTGTCATACACGACTATCCACGAGGGTGGGGATATTCATTGGCTTTTAATCCTAACTGTACTTAAGGTTTCACTTTGAGGTTTCACTACTAGAAGTGCCCAGGAGGGTGGGGACACATAGTTTTGCTTTTATTTCTGTGTTAGGGAGGGTACGGATATAGTTAGCATTTAATTGCAAACTGTGTCCCGGAGGGTGGAGGATATAGTTCAGCTTTTAATACTAACTGTATCCCGAAAGGTATGGATATCCTTAGGAATTCTTAATTGTGACCAGGATACCGATAATGAGGATTTCATTCCAAACTGTGTCCCGGATGGTGGGGGATATAGTTGAGCTTTTGTTCCTGTGGCAAGAAAAGTTTGATTGTAGTTATCTTTTCATACCTGTGTCCAGGAGTGTTGCAATATTGCTCCACTTTTAATTCTATCTGTACTTGGAGTTTCACAACTAGCCATATCTAGACGTGTGGAAATACAGTTCAGCTTTTATTTTGTGTTTGGGAGGGCCAGGATACAGTTAGTGTTTTATTTCAAACTGTGTCCCAGAGGGTAGGGATATAGTTCAGATTTTATTCCTAACTGTGTCCAGAATGGTATGGATATAATTAGGATTTCATTCCTAGCTGTGTCTGGGAGAGAACAGATGGTTAGGGTTTCATTCCAAAATGTGTTCTGGGGGGTGGGGATATAGCTCAGCTTTTGAACTTAACTGTGTCCAAAAAAGTATGATTACAGTTAGGTTGTCATGCCCGACTGTCCATGAGGGTGGGGATATTCCTTGGCTTTTAATCCTAACTGTACCTTGGGTTTCACGTTGAGGTTTCACTACAAGAAGTATACAGGAAGGTGGGGACAAAGTTCTTCTTTTATTTCTGTGTCAGGGAGGGTATGGATATAGTTAGCATTTAATTGCAAACAGTGTCCCCAAAGGTGGGGGATATAGTTCAGCTTTTAATACTAACAGTATCCAGAAAGGCGTGGATATTGTTAGGAATTCTCAACTAACTGTGACCAGGATATGGATAGCGAGGATTTCATTCCAAACTGGGCCCCGGATGGTGGAGGATCTCGTTCAGCATTTGATCCTCTGGCAAGAAAGGATGATTATAGTTATCTTTTCACACCTGAGTTCAGGAGGGTTGCAATATTGCTCAGCTTTTAATTCTATCTCTACTGGAGTTTCACTACTAGCTGTATCAAGACGTGTGGGAATATAGTTCAGCTTTTATTTTTGTGTTTGGGAGGGCCAGGAAACAGTTAGTGTTTTATTTCAAACTGTGTCCCAAAGGGTAGGGATATAGTTCAGATTTTATTCCTAACTATGTCCAGAAGGGTATGGATATAATTAGGATTTCATTCCTAGCTGTGTCTGGGAGAGTATAGATTGTTATGATTTCATTCCAAACTGTGTTCTGAAGGGTGGGGATATAGTTCAGCTTTTGATCTTAACTGTGCCCAGAAAAGTATGATTATAGTTAGGTTGTCATACCCAACTGTCCATGAGGGTGGGAATATTCCATGGATTTTAATCCTAACTGTACTTGAGGTTTCATTTTGAGGTTTCACTACTAGATGTGTCCACGAGGGTGGGGACATAGTTTTGATTGTATTTCTGTGTCGGGGAGGGTACAGATATAGTTAGCATTTAATTGTAAACTGTCTCCCTGAGGGTGGGGGATATAGTTCAGCTTCTAATACTAACTGTATCCAGAAAGGCATGGATATCGTTAGGAATTCTTAACTAACTGTGAACAGGATACAGATAGTGGGGATTTCATTCTAAACTGTGTGCCAGAGAGTGGGATATAGTTCAGCTTTTGTTCCTGTGGCCAGAAGAGTATGATTATAGTTATCTTTTCAAACCTGAGTCCAGGAGTGTTGCAATATTCCTCCACTTTTAATTCTATCTGTTCTTGGAGTTTCACTACTAGCCGTATCTAGACGTGTGGAAATACAGTTCAGCTTTTATTTTTGTGTTTGGGAGGGCCAGGATACAGTTAGTGTTTTATTCCAAACTGTGTCCCAGAGGGTAGGGATATAGTTCAGATTTTATTCCTAATTGTGTCCAGAAGGGAATGGATATAATTAGGATTTGATTCCAAACTGTGGCTGGGAGAGTATAGATGGTTCAGGTTTCATTACAAACTGTGTTCAGGAGGGTGGGGATATAGTTCAGCTTTTGATCTTAACTGTGTACAAAAAGTATGATTGTAGTTAGGTTGCCTTTCATGACTGTCCATGAGGGCGGGGATATTCCTTGGCTTTTATTTTTGTGTTTGGGAGGGCCAGGATACAGTTAGTGTTTTATTTCAAACTGTGTCCGGGAGGGTAGGGATATAGTTCAGATTTTATTCCTAACTGAGTCCAGAAGGGTATCGATATAATTAGTATTTCATTTCTAACTGTGTCTGGGAGAGTACAGATGGTTAGTGTTTCATTCCAAACTGTGCTATGGAGGGTGGGGATATAGTTCAGCTTTTGATCTAAACTGTGTACAAAAAGTATGATTGTAGTTAGGTTGTCTTTCATGACTGTCCATGAGGGTGGGGATATTCCTTGGCTTTTAATCCTAACTGTAATTGAGACTTCACTTTGAGGTTTCACTACAAGAAGTATTCAGGAGGGTGGGGACATAGTTCTGCTTTTATTTTTGTGTCAGGGAAGGCACGGATACATTTACCATTTAATCGCAATCTGTGTCCCAGAAGGTGGGGGATATAGTTCAGCTTTTAATACTAACTGTATCCAGAAAGACATGGATATCATTAGGAATTCTGAACTAACTATGACCAGGATACGGATAGTGAGGATTTCATTCCAAACTATGCGCCAGAGAGTGGGATATAGTTCAGCTTTTGTTCCTGGGGTCAGAAAAGTATGATTATAGTTATCTTTTCAAACCTGTGTCCAGGAGGGTTGCAATATTGCACTGCTTTTAATTCTATCTGACATTGGAGTTTCACAACTATCTGTATCTAGATGGGTGGGCATATAGTTCAGCTTTTATTTTTCTGTTTGGGAGAGTAAGGATACAGTTAGTGTTTCATTCCGAACTGTGTCCCAGAGGGTAGGGATATAGTTCAGATTTTATTCATAACTGTGTCCAGAAGGGTATGGATATAATTAGGATTTCATTCCTAACTGTGTCTTGGAGAGTGTAGATGGTTAGGGTATCATTCAAAACTGCGTTCTGGAGGGTGGAAATATAGTTCAGCTTTTGATTTTAACTGTGTCCAAAAAAGTATGATTGTAGTTAGGTTGTCATTCATAACTGTCCATGCGGATGGGGATATTCCTTGGCTTTTAATCATAACTGTACTTGAGACTTCACTTTGAGGTTTCATTACAAGTATACAGGAGGGTGGGGACATAGTTCTGCTTTTATTTGTGTGTCAGGGAGGGTACGGATATAGTTAGCATTTAATTGCAAACTGTGTCCCCAAGGGTGGGAGATATAGTTCAGCTTTTAATACTAACTGTGTCCAGAAAGGCATGGATATCGTTAGGAATTCTCAACTAACTGTGACCAGGATACAGATAGTTAGGATTTCATTCCAAACTGGGTCCCGGATGGTGGAGGATATACTTCAGCTTTTGTTCATCTTGCAAGAAAAGTATGACTAGAGTTATCTTTTCAAACCTGTGTCCAGGAGTGTTGCAATATTGCTCAGCTTTTAATTCTATTTGATCTTGGAGTTTCACAACTAGCTGTATCTAGACGGGTGGGCATATAGTTCAGCTTTTATTTTTCTGTTTGGGAGGGCCAGGATACAGTTAGTGTTTTATTCCAAACTGTGTCCCAGAGGGTAGGGATATAGTTCAGATTTTATTCCTGTGTCCAGAAGGGAATGGATATAGTTAGGATTTCATTCCAAACTGTGTCTGGGAGAGTATAGATGGTTCAGGTTTCATTCCAAACTGTGTTCTGGAGGGTGGGGATATAGCTCAGCTTTTGATCTTAACTGTGTACAAAAAGTATGATTGTAGTTAGGTTGTCTTTCATGACTGTCCATGAGGGTGGGGATATTCCTTGACTTTTATTTTTGTGTTTGGGAGGGCCAGGATACAGTTAGTGTTTTATTTCAAACTGTGTCCGAGAGGGCAGGGATATAGTTCAGATTTTATTCCTAACTGTGTCCAGAAGGGTATCGATATAATTAGTATTTCATTTCTAACTGTGTCTGGGAGAGTATAGATGGTTAGTGTTTCATTCCAAACTGTGCTCTGGAGGGTGGGGATATAGTTCAGCTTTTGAACTTAACTGTGTACAAAAAAGTATGATTGTAGTTAGGTTGTCTTTCATGACTGTCCATGAGGGTGGGGATATTCCTTGGTTTTTAATCCTAACTGTACTTGAGACTTCACTTTGAGGTTTCACTACAAAAAGTATACAGAAGGGTGGGCGACATAGTTCTGGTTTTATTTCTATGTCAGGGAGGGCACGGAAACAGTTAGCATTTAACTGCAAACTATGTCCCAGAAGGTGGGGGATATAGTTCCGCGTTTAATACTAACTGTATCCACAAAGGCATGGATATCGTTAGTAATTCTCAACTAACTGTGACCAGGATACGGATAGTGAGGATTTCATTCCAAACTGGGTGCCAGATGGTGGGATATAGTTCAGCTTTTGTTCCTGTGGCCAGAAAAGTATGATTATAGTTGTCTTTTCAAACCTGTGTCCAGGAGGGTTGCAATATTGCTCAGCTTTTAATTCTATCTGACCTTGGAGTTTCACAACTAGATGTATCTAGATGAGTGGGAATATATTTCAGATTTTATTTTTGTGTTTGGGAGGGCGAGGACACAGTTAGTGTTTTATTCCAAACTGTGTCCCAAAGGGTAGGGATATAGTTCAGCTTTTATTCCTAACTGTGCCCGGAAGGGTATGGATATATTTAAGATTTCATTCCTAAATGTTTCTGGGAGAGTATAGATGGTTAGGGTTTCATTCCAAACTGGGCAGAGGGTGGGGATATATTTCAGCTTTTGTTCTTAACTGTTTCCAAAAAGTATGATTATAGTTAGGTTGTCATACACGACTATCCACGAGGGTGGGGATATCCATTGGCTTTTAATCCTAACTGTACTTAAGGTTTCACTTTGAGGTTTCACTACTAGAAATGCCCAGGAGGGTGGGGACACATAGTTCTGCTTTTATTTCTGTGTTAGGGAGGGTACGGATATAGTTAGCATTTAATTGCAAACTGTGTCCCGGAGGGTGGGGGATATAGTTCAGCTTTTAATACTAACTGTATCCCGAAAGGTATGGATATCCTTAGGAATTCTTAACTGTGACCAGGATACCGATAGTGAGGATTTCATTCCAAACTGTGTCCCGGATGGTGGGGGATATAGTTCAGCTTTTGTTCCTGTGGCAAGAAAAGTTTGATTGTCGTTATCTTTTCATACCTGTGTCCAGGAATGTTGCAATATTGCTCCACTTTTAATTCTATCTGTACTTGGAGTTTCACGACTAGCCGTATCTAGACGTGTGGGAATACAGTTCAGCTTTTATTTTTGTGTTTGGGAGGGCCAGGATACAGTTAGTGTTTTATTTCAAACTGTGTCCCAGAGGGTAGGGATATAGTTCAGATTTTATTCCTAACTGTGTCCAGAATGGTATGGATATAATTAGGATTTCATTCCTAGCTGTGTCTGGGAGAGAACAGATGGTTAGGGTTTCATTCCAAAATGTGTTCTGGGGGGTGGGGATATAGCTCAGCTTTTGAACTTAACTGTGTCCAAAAAAGTATGATTACAGTTAGGTTGTCATGCCCGACTGTCCATGAGGGTGGGGATATTCTTTGGCTTTTAATCCTAACTGTACCTGGGGTTTCACGTTGAGGTTTCACTACAAGAAGTATACAGGAAGGGGGGACAAAGTTCTTCTTTTATTTCTGTGTCAGGGAGGGTATGGATATAGTTAGCATTTAATTGCAAACAGTGTCCCCAAAGGTGGGGGATATAGTTCAGCTTTTAATACCAACTGTATCCAGAAAGGCGTGGATATTGTTAGGAATTCTCAACTAACTGTGACCAGGAAATGGATAGCGAGGATTTCATTCCAAACTGGGCCCCGGATGGTGGAGGATCTCGTTCAGCATCTGATCCTCTGGCAAGAAAGGATGATTATAGTTATCTTTTCACACCTGAGTTCAGGAGGGTTGCAATATTGCTCAGCTTTTAATTCTATCTGTACTGGAGTTTCACTACTAGCTGTATCAAGACGTGTGGGAATATAGTTCAGCTTTTATTTTTGTGTTTGGGAGGGCCAGGAAACAGTTAGTGTTTTATTTCAAACTGTGTCCCAAAGGTTAGGGATATAGTTCAGATTTTATTCCTAACTATGTCCAGAAGGGTATGGATATAATTAGGATTTCATTCCTAGCTGTGTCTGGGAGAGTATAGATTGTTATGATTTCATTCCAAACTGTGTTCTGAAGGGTGGGGATATAGTTCAGCTTTTGATCTTAACTGTGCCCAGAAAAGTATGATTATAGTTAGGTTGTCATACCCAACTGTCCATGAGGGTGGGAATATTCCTTGGATTTTAATCCTAACTGTACTTGAGGTTTCATTTTGAGGTTTCACTACTAGATGTGTCCACGAGGGTGGGGACATAGTTTTGATTGTATTTCTGTGTCGGGGAGGGGACAGATATAGTTAGCATTTAATTGTAAACTGTCTCCCTGAGGGTGGGGGATATAGTTCAGCTTCTAATACTAACTGTATCCAGAAAGGCATCGTTAGGAATTCTTAACTAACTGTGAACAGGATACAGATAGTGGGGATTTCATTCTAAACTGTGTGCCAGAGAGTGGGATATAGTTCAGCTTTTGTTCCTGTGGCCAGAAGAGTATGATTATAGTTATCTTTTCAAACCTGCGTCCAGGAGTGTTGCAATATTCCTCCACTTTTAATTCTATCTGTTCTTGGAGTTTCACTACTAGCCGTATCTAGACGTGTGGAAATACAGTTCAGCTTTTATTTTTGTGTTTGGGAGGGCCTGGATACAGTTAGCGTTTTATTCCAAACTGTGTCCCAGAGGGTAGGGATATAGTTCAGATTTTATTCCTAACTGTGTCCAGAAGGGAATGGATATAATTAGGATTTCATTCCAAACTGTGGCTGGGAGAGTATAGATGGTTCAGGTTTCATTACAAACTGTGTTCTGGAGGGTGGGGATATAGTTCAGCTTTTGATCTTAACTGTGTACAAAAAGTATGATTGTAGTTAGGTTGCCTTTCATGACTGTCCATGAGGGCGGGGATATTCCTTGGCTTTTATTTTTGTGTTTGGGAGGGCCAGGATACAGTTAGTGTTTTATTTCAAACTGTGTCCGGGATCCGGGAGGGTAGGGATATAGTTCAGATTTTATTCCTAACTGTGTCCAGAAGGGTATCGATATAATTAGTATTTCATTTCTAACTGTTTCTGGGAGAGTACAGATGGTTAGTGTTTCATTCCAAACTGTGCTCTGGAGGGTGGGGATATAGTTCAGCTTTTGATCTAAACTGTGTACAAAAAGTATGATTGTAGTTAGGTTGTCTTTCATGACTGTCTATGAGGGTGGGGATATTCCTTGGCTTTTAATCCTAACTGTAATTGAGACTTCACTTTGAGGTTTCACCCATAGAAGTATTCAGGAGGGTGGGGACATAGTTCTGCTTTTATTTTTGTGTCAGGGAAGGCACGGATACATTTAGCATTTAATCGCAATCTGTGTCCCAGAAGGTGGGGGATCTAGTTCAGCTTTTAATACTAACTGTATCCAGAAAGACATGGATATCATTAGTAATTCTGAACTAACTATGACCAGGATACGGATAGTGAGGATTTCATTCCAAACTATGCGCCAGAGAGTGGGATATAGTTCAGCTTTTGTTCCTGTGGTCAGAAAAGTATGATTATAGTTATCTTTTCAAACCTGTGTCCAGGAGGGTTGCAATATTGCACTGCTTTTAATTCTATCTGACATTGGAGTTTCACAACTAGCTGTATCTAGATGGGTGGGCATATAGTTCAGCTTTTATTTTTCTGTTTGGGAGAGTAAGGATACATTTAGTGTTTCATTCCGAACTGTGTCCCAGAGGGTAGGGATATAGTTCAGATTTTATTCATAACTGTGTCCAGAAGGGTATGGATATAATTAGGATTTCATTCCTAACTGTGTCTTGGAGAGTGTAGATGGTTAGGGTATCATTCAAAACTGTGTTCTGGAGGGTGGAAATATAGTTCAGCTTTTGATCTTAACTGTGTCCAAAAAAGTATGATTGTAGTTAGGTTGTCATTCATAACTGTCCATGCGGATGGGGATATTCCTTGGCTTTTAATCATAACTGTACTTGAGACTTCACTTTGAGGTTTCATTACAAGTATACAGGAGGGTGGGGACATAGTTCTGCTTTTATTTGTGTGTCAGGGAGGGTACGGATATAGTTAGCATTTAATTGCAAACTGTGTCCCCAAGGGTGGGAGATATAGTTCAGCTTTTAATACTAACTGTGTCCAGAAAGGCATGGATATCGTTAGGAATTCTCAACTAACTGTGACCAGGATACACATAGTTAGGATTTCATTCCAAACTGGGCCCGGATGGTGGAGGATATACTTCAGCTTTTGTTCATCTTGCAAGAAAAGTATGACTATAGTTATCTTTTCAAACCTGTGTCCAGGAGTATTGCAATATTGCTCAGCTTTTAATTCTATTTGATCTTGGAGTTTCACAACTAGCTGCATCTGGACGGGTGGGCATATAGTTCAGCTTTTATTTTTCTGTTTGGGAGGGCCAGGATACAGTTAGTGTTTTATTCCAAACTGTGTCCCAGAGGGTAGGGATATAGTTCAGATTTTATTCCTGTGTCCAGAAGGGAATGGATATACTTAGGATTTCATTCCAAACTGTGTCTGGGAGAGTATAGATGGTTCAGGTTTCATTCCAAACTGTGTTCTGGAGGGTGGGGATATAGCTCAGCTTTTGATCTTAACTGTGTACAAAAAGTATGATTGTAGTTAGGTTGTCTTTCATGACTGTCCATGAGGGTGGGGATATTCCTTGGCTTTTATTTTTGTGTTTGGGAGGGCCAGGATACAGTTAGTGTTTTATTTCAAACTGTGTCCGAGAGGGCAGGGATATAGTTCAGATTTTATTCCTAACTGTGTCCAGAAGGGTATCGATATAATTAGTATTTCATTTCTAACTGTGTCTGGGAGAGTATAGATGGTTAGTGTTTCATTCCAAACTGTGCTCTGGAGGGTGGGGATATAGTTCAGCTTTCGAACTTAACTGTGTACAAAAAAGTATGATTGTAGTTAGCTTGTCTTTCATGACTGTCCATGAGGGTGGGGATATTCCTTGGTTTTTAATCCTAACTGTACTTGAGACTTCACTTTGAGGTTTCAGTACAAAAAGTATACAGGAGGGTGGGGGACATAGTTCTGGTTTTATTTCTATGTCAGGGAGGGCACGGAAACAGTTAGCATTTAATTGCAAACTATGTCCCAGAAGGTGGGGGATATAGTTCCGCGTTTAATACTAACTGTATCCACAAAGGCATGGATATCGTTAGGAATTCTCAACTAACTGTGACCAGGATACGGATAGTGAGGATTTCATTCCAAACTGGGTGCCAGATGGTGGGATATAGTTCAGCTTTTGTTCCTGTGGCCAGAAAAGTATGATTATAGTTGTCTTTTCAAACCTGGGTCCAGGAGGGTTGCAATATTGCTCAGCTTTTAATTCTATCTGACCTTGGAGTTTCACAACTAGATGTATCTAGATGAGTGGGAATATATTTCAGATTTTATTTTCGTGTTTGGGAGGGCGAGGACACAGTTAGTGTTTTATTCCAAACTGTGTCCCAAAGGGTAGGGATATAGTTCAGCTTTTATTCCTAACTGTGCCCGGAAGGGTATGGATATATTTAAGATTTCATTCCTAAATGTTTCTGGGAGAGTATAGATGGTTAGGGTTTCATTCCAAACTGGGCAGAGGGTGGGGATATAGTTCAGCTTTTGTTCTCAACTGTTTCCAAAAAGTATGATTATAGTTAGGTTGTCATACACGACTATCCACGAGGGTGGGGATATTCATTGGCTTTTAATCCTAACTGTACTTAAGGTTTCACTTTGAGGTTTCACTACTAGAAATGCCCAGGAGGGTGGGGACACATAGTTCTGCTTTTATTTCTGTGTTAGGGAGGGTACGGATATAGTTAGCATTTAATTGCAAACTGTGTCCCGGAGGGTGGGGGATATAGTTCAGCTTTTAATACTAACTGTATCCCGAAAGGTATGGATATCCTTAGGAATTATTAACTGTGACCAGGATACCGATAGTGAGGATTTCATTCCAAACTGTGTCCCGGATGGTGGGGGATATAGTTCAGCTTTTGTTCCTGTGGCAAGAAAAGTTTGATTGTCGTTATCTTTTCATACCTGTGTCCAGGAATGTTGCAATATTGCTCCACTTTTAATTCTATCTGTACTTGGAGTTTCACGACTAGCCGTATCTAGACGTGTGGGAATACAGTTCAGCTTTTATTTTTGTGTTTGGGAGGGCCAGGATACAGTTAGTGTTTTATTTCAAACTGTGTCCCAGAGGGTAGGGATATAGTTCAGATTTTATTCCTAACTGTGTCCAGAATGGTATGGATATAATTAGGATTTCATTCCTAGCTGTGTCTGGGAGAGAACAGATGGTTAGGGTTTCATTCCAAAATGTGTTCTGGGGGGTGGGGATATAGCTCAGCTTTTGAACTTAACTGTGTCCAAAAAAGTATGATTACAGTTAGGTTGTCATGCCCGACTGTCCATGAGGGTGGGGATATTCCTTGGCTTTTAATCCTAACTGTACCTGGCGTTTCACGTTGAGGTTTCACTACAAGAAGTATACAGGAAGGTGGGGACAAAGTTCTGCTTTTATTTCTGTGTCAGGGAGGGTATGGATATAGTTAGCATTTAATTGCAAACAGTGTCCCCAAAGGTGGGGGATATAGTTCAGCTTTTAATACTAACTGTATCCAGAAAGGCGTGGATATTGTTAGGAATTCTCAACTAACTGTGACCGGGATATGGATAGCGTGGATTTCATTCCAAACTGGGCCCCGGATGGTGGAGGATCTCGTTCAGCATTTGATCCTCTGGCAAGAAAGGATGATTATAGTTATCTTTTCACACCTGAGTTCAGGAGGGTTGCAATACTGCTCAGCTTTTAATTCTATCTGTACTGGAGTTTCACTACTAGCTGTATCAAGACGTGTGGGAATATAGTTCAGCTTTTATTTTTGTGTTTGGGAGGGCCAGGAAACAGTTAGTGTTTTATTTCAAACTGTGTCCCAAAGGGTAGGGATATAGTTCAGATTTTATTCCTAACTATGTCCAGAAGGGTATGGATATAATTAGGATTTCATTCCTAGCTGTGTCTGGGAGAGTATAGATTGTTATGATTTCATTCCAAACTGTGTTCTGAGGGGTGGGGATATAGTTCAGCTTTTGATCTTAACTGCGCCCCGAAAAGTATGATTATAGTTAGGTTGCCATACCCTACTGTCCATGAGGGTGGGAATATTCCTTGGATTTTAATCTTAACTATACTTGAGGTTTCATTTTGAGGTTTCACTACTAAATGTGTCCACGAGGGTGGGGACATAGTTTTCATTTTATTTCTGGGTCGGGGAGGGTACAGATATAGTTAGCATTTAATTGTAAACTGTCTCCCTGAGGGTGGGGGATATAGTTCAGCTTTTAATACTAACTGTATCCAGAAAGGCATGGATATCGTTAGGAATTCTTAACTAACTGTGAACAGGATGCAGATAGTGGGGATTTCATTCTAAACTGTGTGCCAGAGAGTGGGATATAGTTCAGCTTTTGTTCCTGTGGCCAGAAAAGTATGATTATAGTTATCTTTTCAAACCTGCGTCCAGGAGTGTTGCAATATTGCTCCACTTTTAATTCTATCTGTTCTTGGAGTTTCACTACTAGCCGTATCTAGACGTGTGGAAATACAGTTCAACTTTTATTTTTGTGTTTGGGAGGGCCAGGATACAGTTAGTGTTTTATTCCAAACTGTGTCCCAGAGGGTAGGGATATAGTTCAGATTTTATTCCTGTGTCCAGAAGGGAATGGATATAATTAGGATTTCATTCCAAACTGTGGCTGGGAGAGTATAGATGGTTCAGGTTTCATTACAAACTGTGTTCTGGAGGGTGGGGATATAGTTCAGCTTTTGATCTTAACTGTGTACAAAAAGTATGATTGTAGTTAGGTTGCCTTTCATGACTGTCCATGAGGGCGGGGATATTCCTTGGCTTTTATTTTTGTGTTTGGGAGGGCCAGGATACAGTTAGTGTTTTATTTCAAACTGTGTCCGGGAGGGTAGGGATATAGTTCAGATTTTATTCCTAACTGTGTCCAGAAGGGTATCGATATAATTAGTATTTCATTTCTAACTGTGTCTGGGAGAGAACAGATGGTTAGGGTTTCATTCCAAAATGTGTTCTGGGGGGTGGGGATATAGCTCAGCTTTTGAACTTAACTGTGTCCAAAAAAGTATGATTACAGTTAGGTTGTCATGCCCGACTGTCCATGAGGGTGGGGATATTCCTTGGCTTTTAATCCTAACTGTACCTGGGGTTTCACGTTGAGGTTTCACTACAAGAAGTATACAGGAAGGTGGGCACAAAGTTCTGCTTTTATTTCTGTGTCAGGGAGGGTATGGATATAGTTAGCATTTAATTGCAAACAGTGTCCCCAAAGGTGGGGGATATAGTTCAGCTTTTAATACTAACTGTATCCAGAAAGGCGTGGATATTGTTAGGAATTCTCAACTAACTGTGACCAGGATATGGATAGCGAGGATTTCATTCCAAACTGGGCCCCGGATGGTGGAGGATCTCGTTCAGCATTTGATCCTCTGGCAAGAAAGGATGATTATAGTTATCTTTTCACACCTGAGTTCAGGAGGGTTGCAATACTGCTCAGCTTTTAATTCTATCTGTACTGGAGTTTCACTACTAGCTGTATCAAGACGTGTGGGAATATAGTTCAGCTTTTATTTTTGTGTTTGGGAGGGCCAGGAAACAGTTAGTGTTTTATTTCAAACTGTGTCCCAAAGGGTAGGGATATAGTTCAGATTTTATTCCTAACTATGTCCAGAAGGGTATGGATATAATTAGGATTTCATTCCCAACTGTGTCTGGGAGAGTATAGATTGTTATGGTTTCATTCCAAACGGTGTTCTGAAGGGTGGGGATATAGTTCAGCTTTTGATCTTAACTGTGCCCAGAAAAGTATGATTATAGTTAGGTTGTCATACCCAACTGTCCATGAGGGTGGGAATATTCCTTGGATTTTAATCCTAACTGTACTTGAGGTTTCATTTTGAGGTTTCACTACTAGATGTGTCCACGAGGGTGGGGACATAGTTTTGATTTTATTTGTGTCGGGGAGGGTACAGATATAGTTAGCATTTAATTGTAAACTGTCTCCCTGAGGGTGGGGGATATAGTTCAGCTTTTAATACTAACTGTATCCAGAAAGGCATGGATATCGTTAGGAATTCTTAACTAACTGTGAACAGGATACAGATAGTGGGGATTTCATTCTAAACTGTGTGTCAGAGAGTGGGATATAGTTCCGCATTTGTTCCTGTGGCCAGAAAAGTATGATTATAGTTATCTTTTCAAACTTGTGTCCAGGAGTGTTGCAATATTGCTCCACTTTTAATTCTATCTGTACTTGGAGTTTCACTACAAGCCGTATCTAGACGTGTGGAAATACAGTTCAGCTTTTATTTTTGTGTTTGGGAGGGCCAGGATACAGTTAGTGTTTTAATCCAAACTGTGACCCAGAGGGTAGGGATATAGTTCACATTTTATTCCTAACTGTGTCCAGAAGGGAATGGACATAATTAGGATTTCATTCCAAACTGTGTCCCGGATGATGGGGGATATAGTTCAGCTTTTGTTCCTGTGGCAAGAAAAGTTTGATTGTAGTTATCTTTTCATACCTGTGTACAGTAGTGTTGCAATATTGCTCCACTTTTAAATCTATCTGTTCTGGAGTTTCACTACTAGCTGTATCAAGACGTGTGGGAATATAGTTCAGCTTTTATTTTTGTGTTTGGGAGGGCCAGGATACAGTTAGTGTTTTATTTCAAACTGTGTCCGAGAGGGTAGGGATATAGATCATATTTTATTCCTAACTATGTCCAGAAGGGTATGGATATAATTAGGATTTCATTCCTAGCTGTGTCTGGGAGAGTATAGATTGTTATGGTTTCATTCCAAACTGTGTTCTGGAGGGTGGGGATATAGTTCAGCTTTTCATCTTAACTGTGCCCAGAAAAGTATGATTATAGTTAGGTTGTCATACCCAACTGTCCATGAGGCTGGGAATATTCCTTGGATCTTAATCCTAACTGAACTTGAGGTTTCATTTTGAGGTTTCATTACTAGATGTATCCACGAGGGTGGGGACATAGTTTTGCTTTTATTTCTGTGTCGTGGAGGGTACAGATATAGTTAGCATTTAATTGTAAACTGTCTCCTTGAGGGTGGGGGATATAGTTCAGCTTTTAATACTAACTGTATCCAGAAAGGCAAGGATATCGTTAGGAATTCTTAACTAACTGTGAACAGGATACAGATAGAGGGGATTTCATTCTAAACTGTGTGCCAGAGAGTGGGAAATAGTTCAGCTTTTGTTCCTGTGGTCAGAAAAGTATGATTATATTTATCTTTTCAAACCTGTGTCCAGGAGTGTTGCAATGTTGCTCAGCTTTTAATTCTATCTGACCTTGGAGTTTCACAACTAGCTGTATCTATACGGGAGGGCATATAGTTCAGCTTTTATTCTTGTGTTTGGGAGGGACAGGATACAGTTAGTGTTTTATTCCAAACTGTGTCCCGGAGGGTAGGGATATAGTTCAGATTTTATTCATAACTGTGTCCAGAAGGGAATGGATATAATTAGGATTTCATTCCAAACTGTGTCTGGGAGAGTATAGATGGTTCAGGCTTCATTCCAAGCTGTGTTCTGGAGAGTGGGGATATAGTTCAGCTTTTGATCTTAACTGTGCCCAGAAAAGTATGATTATAGTTAGGTTGTCATACCCAACTGTCCATGAGGGTGGGAATATTCCTTGGATTTTAATCCTAACTGTACTTGAGGTTTCATTTTGAGGTCTCACTACTAGATGTGTCCACGAGGGTGGGGACATAGTTTTGATTTTATTTCCGTGTCGGGGAGGGTACAGATATAGTTAGCATTTAATTGTAAACTGTCTCCCTGAGGGTGGGGGATATAGTTCAGCTTTTAATACTAACTGTATCCAGAAAGGCATGGATATCGTTAGGAATTCTTAACTAACTGTGAACAGGATACAGATAGCGGGGATTTCATTCTAAACTGTGTGTCAGAGAGTGGGATATAGTTCAGCTTTTGTTCCTGTGGCCAGAAAAGTATGATTATAGTTATCTTTTCAAACCTGTGTCCAGGAGTGTTGCAATATTGCTCCACTTTTAATTCTATCTGTACTTGGAGTTTCACTACTAGCCGTATCTAGACGTGTGGAAATACAGTTCAGCTTTTATTTTTGTGTTTGGGAGGGCCAGGATACAGTTAGTGTTTTATTCCAAACTGTGTCCCAGAGGGTAGGGATATAGTTCAGATTTTATTCCTAACTGAGTCCAGAAGGGAATGGACATAATTAGGATTTCATTCCAAACTGTGTCCCGGATGATGGGGGATATAGTTCAGCTTTTGTTCCTGTGGCAAGAAAAGTTTGATTGTAGTTATCTTTTCATACCTGTGTACAGTAGTGTTGCAATATTGCTCCACTTTTAATTCTATCTGTACTTGGAGTTTCACAACTAGCCTTATCTAGACGTGTGGGAATACAGTTCAGCTTTTATTTTTGTGTTTGGGAGGGCCAGGATACAGTTAGTATTTTATTTCAAACTGTGTCCCAGAGGGTAGGGATATAGTTCAGATTTTATTCCTAACTGTGTCCAGAATGGTATGGATATAATTAGGATTTCATTCCTAACTGTGTCTAGGAGAGTACAGATGGTTAGGGTTTCATTCCAAACTGTGTTCTGGGGGGTGGAGATATAGCTCAGCTTTTGAACTAAACTGTGTCCAAAACAGTATGATTACAGTTAGGTTGTCACACCCGACTGTCCATGAGGGTGGGGATATTCCTTGGCTTTTAATCCTAACTGTACTTGAGGTTTCACGTTGAGGTTTCACTACAAGAAGTATACAGGAGGGTGGGGACAAAGTTCTTCTTTTATTTCTGTGTCAGGGAGGGTATGGATATAGTTAGCATTTAATTGCAAACAGTGTCCCCAAAGGTGGTGGATATAGTTCAGCTTTTAATACTAACTGTATCCAGAAAGGCATGGATATTGTTAGGAATTCTCAACTAACTGTGACCAGGATATGGATAGTGAGGATTTCATTCCAAACTGGGCCACGGATGGTGGAGGATCTCGTTCACCATTTGATCATCTGGCAAGAAAAGCATGATTATAGTTATCTTTTCACACCTGAGTTCAGGAGGGTTGCAATATTGCTCAGCTTTTAATTCTATCTGTTCTGGAGTTTTACTACTAGCTGTATCAAGACGTGTGGGAATATAGTTCAGCTTTTATTTTTGTGTTTGGGAGGGCCAGGATACAGTTAGTGTTTTATTTCAAACTGTGTCCGAGAGGGTAGGGATATAGATCATATTTTATTCCTAACTATGTCCAGAAGGGTATGGATATAATTGGGATTTCATTCCTAGCTGTGTCTGGGAGAGTATAGATTGTTATGGTTTCATTCCAAACTGTGTTCTGGAGGGTGGGGATATAGTTCAGCTTTTCATCTTAACTGTGCCCTGAAAAGTACGACTATAGTTAGGTTGTCATACCCAACTGTCCAGGAGGCTGGGAATATTCCTTGGATCTTAATCCTAACTGTACTTGAGGTTTCATTTTGAGGTTTCATTATTAGATGTATCCACGAGGGTGGGGACATAGTTTTGCTTTTATTTCTGTGTCGTGGAGGGTACAGATATAGTTAGCATTTAATTGTAAACTGTCTCCTTGAGGGTGGGGGATATAGTTCAGCTTTTAATACTAACTGTATCCAGAAAGGCAAGGATATCGTTAGGAATTCTTAACTAACTGTGAACAGGATACAGATAGTGGGGATTTCATTCTAAACTGTGTGCCAGAGAGTGGGAAATAGTTCAGCTTTTGTTCCTGTGGTCAGAAAAGTATGATTATATTTATCTTTTCAAACCTGTGTCCAGGAGTGTTGCAATGTTGCTCAGCTTTTAATTCTATCTGACCTTGGAGTTTCACAACTAGCTGTATCTATACGGGTGGGCATATAGTTCAGCTTTTATTCTTGTGTTTGGGAGGGACAGGATACAGTTAGTGTTTTATTCCAAACTGTGTCCCAGAGGGTAGGGATATAGTTCAGATTTTATTCCTAACTGTGTCCAGAAGGGAATGGATATAATTAGGATTTCATTCCAAACTGTGTCTGGGAGAGTATAGATGGTTCAGGCTTCATTCCAAACTGTGTTCTGGAGAGTGGGGATATAGTTCAGCTTTTGATCTTAACTGTGCCCAAAAAAGTATGATTATAGTTCGGTTGTCATACCCAACTGTCCATGAGGGTGGGAATATTCCTTGGATTTTAATCCTAACTGTACTTGAGGTTTCATTTTGAGGTTTCATTACTAGATGTATCCACGAGGGTGGGGACATAGTTTTGCTTTTATTTCTGTGTCGTGGAGGGTACAGATATAGTAAGCATTTAATTGTAAACTGTCTTCCTGAGGGTGGGGGATATAGTTCAGCTTTTAATACTAACTGTATCCAGAAAGGCATGGATATCGTTGGGAATTCTTAACTAACTGTGAACAGGATACAGATAGTGGGGATTTCATTCTAAACTGTGTGCCAGAGAGTGGGATATAGTTCAGCTTTTGTTCCTGTGGCCAGAAAAGTATGATTATAGTTATCTTTTCAAACCTGTGTCCAGGAGTGTTGCAATATTGCTCCACTTTTAATTCTACCTGTACTTGGAGTTTCACTACTAGCCGTATCTAGACGTGTGGAAATACAGTTCAGCTTTTATTTTTGTGTTTGGGAGGGACAGGATACAGTTAGTGTTTTATTCCAAACTGTGTCCCAGAGGGTAGGGATATAGTTCAGATTTTATTCCTAACTGTGTCCAGAAGGGAATGGATATAATTAGGATTTCATTCCAGACTGTGGCTGGGAGAGTATAGATGGTTCAGGTTTCATTACAAACTGTGTTCTGGAGGGTGGGGATATAGTTCAGCTTTTGATCTTAACTGTGTACAAAAAGTATGATTGTAGTTAGGTTGTCTTTCATGACTGTCCATGAGGGCGGGGATATTCCTTGGCTTTTATTTTTGTGTTTGGGAGGGCCAGGATACAGTTAGTGTTTTATTTCAAACTGTGTCCGGGAGGGTACGGATATAGTTCAGATTTTATTCCTAACTGTGTCCAGAAGGGTATCGATATAATTAGTATTTCATTTCTAACTGTGTCTGGGAGAGTATAGATGGTTAGTGTTTCATTCCAAACTGTGCTCTGGAGGGTGGGGATATAGTTCAGCTTTGATCTAAACTGTGTACAAGAAGTATGATTATAGTTAGGTTGTCTTTCATGACTGCCCATGAGGGTGGGGATATTCCTTGGCTTTTAATCGTAACTGTACTTGAGACTTCACTTTGAGGTTTCACTACAAGAAGTATTCAGGAGAGTGGGAACATAGTTCTGCTTTTATTTCTGTGTCAGGGAGGGCACGGATACATTTAGCATTTAATCGCAACCTGTGTCCCAGAAGGTGGGGGATCTAGTTCAGCTTTTAATACTAACTGTATCCAGAAAGGCATGGATATCATTAGGAATTCTGAACTAACTATGACCAGGATAGGGATAGTGAGGATTTCATTCCAAACTATGCACCAGAGAGTGGGATATAGTTCAGCTTTTGTTCCTGTGGTCAGAAAAGTATGATTATAGTTATCTTTTCAAACCTGTGTCCAGGAGGGTTGCAATATTGCACTGCCTTTAATTCTATCTGACATTGCAGTTTCACAACTAGCTGTATCTAGACGGGTGGGCATATAGTTCAGCTTTTATTTTTCTGTTTGGGAGGGTAAGGATACAGTTAGTGTTTCATCCCGAACTGAGTCCCAGAGGGTAGGGATATAGTTCAGATTTTATTCATAACTGTGTCCAGAAGGGTATGGATATAATTATGATTTTATTCCTAACTGTGTCTTGGAGAATGTAGATGGTTAGGGTACCATTCAAAACTGTGTTCTGGAGGGTGGAAATATAGTTCAGCTTTTGATCTTAACTGTGTCCAAAAAAGCATGATTGTAGTTAGGTTGTCATTCATGACTGTCCATGCGGATGGGGATATTCCTTGGCTTTTAATCATAATTGTACTTGAGACTTCACTTTGAGGTTTCTTTACAAGTATACAGGAGGGTGGGGACATAGTTCTGCTTTTATTTGTGTGTCAGGGAGGGTACGGATATAGTTAGCATTTAATTGCAAACTGTGTCCCCAAGGGTGGGATATATAGTTCAGCTTTTAATACTAACTGTGTCCAGAAAGGCATGGATATCGTTAGGAATTCTCAACTAACTGTGACCAGGATACAGATAGTGAGGATTTCATTCCAAACTGGGTGCCGGATGGTGGAGGATATACTTCAGCTTTTGTTCATCTTGCAAGAAAAGTATGATTATAGTTATCTTTTCAAACCTGTGTCCAGGAGTGTTGCAATATTGCTCAGCTTTTAATTCTATTTGATCTTGGAGTTTCACAACTAGCTGTATCTAGACGGGTGGGCATATAGTTCAGCTTTTATTTTTCTGTTTGGGAGGGCCAGGATACAGTTAGTGTTTTATTCCAAACTGTGTCCCAGAGGGTAGGGATATAGTTCAGATTTTATTCCAAACTGTGTCCAGAAGGGAATGGATATAATTAGGATTTCATTCCAAACTGTGTCTGGGAGAGTATAGATGGTTCAGGTTTCATTCCAAACGGTGTTCTGGAGGGTGGGGATATAGTTCAGCTTTTGATCTGAACTGTGCCCAGAAAAGTATGATTATAGTTAGGTTGTCATACCCAACTGTCCATGAGGGTGGGAATATTCCTTGGATTTTAATCCTAACTGTACTTGAGGTTTCATTTTGAGGTTTCACTACTAGATGTGTCCACGAGGGTGGGGACATAGTTTTGATTTTATTTCTGTGTCGGGGAGGGTACAGATATAGTTAGCATTTAATTGTAAACTGTCTCCCTGAGGGTGGGGGATATTGTTCAGCTTTTAATACTAACTGTATCCAGAAAGGCATGGATATCGTTAGGAATTCTTAACTAACTGTGAACAGGATACAGATAGTGGGGATTCCATTCTAAACTGTGTGCCAGAGAGTGGGATATGGTTCAGCTTTTGTTCCTGTGGCCAGAAAAGTATGATTATAGTTATCTTTTCAAACCTGTGTCCAGGAGTGTTGCAATATTGCTCAGCTTTTAATTCTATTTGATCTTGGAGTTTCGCAACTAGCTGTATCTAGACGGGTGGGCATATAGTTCAGTTTTTATTTTTCTGTTTGGGAGGGCCAGGATACAGTTAGTGTTTTATTCCAAACTGTGTCCCAGAGGGTAGGGATATAGTTCAGATTTTATTCCTAACTGTGTCCAGAAGGGAATGGATATAATTAGGATTTCATTCCAAACTGTGTCTGGGAGAGTATAGATGGTTCAGGTTTCATTCCAAACTGTGTTCTGGAGGGTGGGGATATAGTTCAGCTTTTGATCTTAACTGTGTACAAAAAGAATGATTGTAGTTAGGTTGTCTTTCATGACTGTCCATTAGGGTGGGGATATTCCTTGGCTTTTATTTTTGTGTTTGGGAGGGCCAGGATACAGTTAGTGTTTTATTTCAAACTGTGTCCGGGAGGGTAGGGATATAGTTCAGATTTTATTCCTAACTGTGTCCAGAAGGGTATCGATATAATTAGTATTTCATTTCTAACTGTGTCTGGGAGAGTATAGATGGTTAGTGTTTCATTCCAAACTGTGCTCTGGAGGGTGGGGATATAGTTCAGCTTTTGATCTTAACTGTGTACAAAAAAGTATGATTGTAGTTAGGTTGTCTTTCATGACTGTCCATGAGGGTGGGGATATTCCTTGGTTTTTAATCCTAACTGTACTTGAGACTTCACTTTGAGGTTTCACTACAAAAAGTATACAGGAGGGTGGGGACATAGTTCTGGTTTTATTTCTGTCAGGGAGGGCACGGAAACAGTTAGCATTTAATTGCAAACTATGTCCCAGAAGGTGGGGGGATATAGTTCCGCGTTTAATACTAACTGTATCCACAAAGGCATGGATATCGTTAGGAATTCTCAACTAACTGTGACCAGGATATGGATAGTGAGGATTTCATTCCAAACTGGGCCCCGGATGGTAGAGGATCTCGTTCAGCATTTGAGCCTCTGGCAAGAAAGGATGATTATAGTTATGTTTTCACACCTGAGTTCAGGAGGGTTGCAATACTGCTCAGCTTTTAATTCTATCTGTACTGGAGTTTCACGACTAGCCGTATTTAGACGTGTGGGAATACAGTTCAGCTTTTAATTTTGTGTTTGGGAGGGCCAGGATACAGTTAGTGTTTTATTTCAAACTGTGTCCCAGAGGGTAGGGATATAGTTCAGATTTTATTCCTAACTGTGTCCAGAATGGTATGGATATAATTAGGATTTCATTCCTAGCTGTGTCTGGGAGAGAACAGATGGTTAGGGTTTCATTCCAAAATGTGTTCTGGGGGGTGGGGATATAGCTCAGCTTTTGAACTTAACTGTGTCCAAAAAAGTATGATTACAGTTAGGTTGTCATGCCCGACTGTCCATGAGGGTGGGGATATTCCTTGGCTTTTAATCCTAACTGTACCTGGCGTTTTACGTTGAGGTTTCACTACAAGAAGTATACAGGAAGGTGGGGACAAAGTTCTGCTTTTATTTCTGTGTCAGGGAGGGTATGGATATAGTTAGCATTTAATTGCAAACAGTGTCCCCAAAGGTGGGGGATATAGTTCAGCTTTTAATACTAACTGTATCCAGAAAGGCGTGGATATTGTTAGGAATTCTCAACTAACTGTGACCAGGATATGGATAGCGTGGATTTCATTGCAAACTGGGCCCCGGATGGTGGAGGATCTCGTTCAGCATTTGATCCTCTGGCAAGAAAGGATGATTATAGTTATCTTTTCACACCTGAGTTCAGGAGGGTTGCAATACTGCTCAGCTTTTAATTCTATCTGTACTGGAGTTTCACTACTAGCTGTATCAAGACGTGTGGGAATATAGTTCAGCTTTCATTTTTGTGTTTGGGAGGGCCAGGAAACAGTTAGAGTTTTATTTCAAACTGTGTCCCAAAGGGTAGGGATATAGTTCAGATTTTATTCCTAACTATGTCCAGAAGGGTATGGATATAATTAGGATTTCATTCCTAGCTGTGTCTGGGAGAGTATAGATTGTTATGATTTCATTCCAAACTGTGTTCTGAGGGGTGGGGATATAGTTCAGCTTTTGATCTTAACTGCGCCCCGAAAAGTATGATTATAGTTAGGTTGCCATACCCTACTGTCCATGAGGGTGGGAATATTCCTTGGATTTTAATCTTAACTATACTTGAGGTTTCATTTTGAGGTTTCACTACTAGATGTGTCCACGAGGGTGGGGACATAGTTTTCATTTTATTTCTGTGTCGGGGAGGGTACAGATATAGTTAGCATTTAATTGTAAACTGTCTCCCTGAGGGTGGGGGATATAGTTCAGCTTTTAATACTAACTGTATCCAGAAAGGCATGGATATCGTTAGGAATTCTTAACTAACTGTGAACAGGATACATATAGTGGGGATTTCATTCTAAACTGTGTGCCAGAGAGTGGGATATAGTTCAGCTTTTGTTCCTGTGGCCAGAAAAGTATGATTATAGTTATCTTTTCAAACCTGCGTCCAGGAGTGTTGCAATATTGCTCCACTTTTAATTCTATCTGTTCTTGGAGTTTCACTACTAGCCGTATCTAGACGTGTGGAAATACAGTTCAGCTTTTATTTTTGTGTTTGGGAGGGCCAGGATACAGTTAGTGTTTTATTCCAAACTGTGTCCCAGAGGGTAGGGATATAGTTCAGATTTTATTCCTGTGTCCAGAAGGGAATGGATATAATTAGGATTTCATTCCAAACTGTGGCTGGGAGAGTATAGATGGTTCAGGTTTCATTACAAACTGTGTTCTGGAGGGTGGGGATATAGTTCAGCTTTTGATCTTAACTGTGTACAAAAAGTATGATTGTAGTTAGGTTGCCTTTCATGACTGTCCATGAGGGCGGGGATATTCCTTGGCTTTTATTTTTGTGTTTGGGAGGGCCAGGATACAGTTAGTGTTTTATTTCAAACTGTGTCCGGGAGGGTAGGGATATAGTTCAGATTTTATTCCTAACTGTGTCCAGAAGGGTATCGATATAATTAGTATTTCATTTCTAACTGTGTCTGGGAGAGTACAGATGGTTAGTGTTTCATTCCAAACTGTGCTCTGGAGGGTGGGGATATAGTTCACCTTTTGATCTAAACTGTGTACAAAAAGTATGATTGTAGTTAGGTTGTCTTTCATGACTGTCCATGAGGGTGGGGATATTCCTTGGCTTTTAATCCTAACTGTAATTGAGACTTCACTTTGAGGTTTCACTACAAGAAGTATTCAGGAGGGTGGGGACATAGTTCTGCTTTTATTTCTGTGTCAGGGAAGGCACGGATACATTTAGCATTTAATCACAATCTGTGTCCCAGAAGGTGGGGGATCTAGTTCAGCTTTTAATACTAACTGTATCCAGAAAGGCATGGATATCATTAGGAATTCTGAACTAACTATCACCAGGATATGGATAGTGAGGATTTCACTCCAAACTATGCGCCAGAGAGTGGGATATAGTTCAGCTTTTGTTCCTGTGGTCAGAAAAGTATGATTATAGTTATCTTTTCAAACCTGTGTCCAGGAGGGTTGCAATATTGCACTGCTTTTAATTCTATCTGACATTGGAGTTTCACAACTAGCTGTATCTAGATGGGTGGGCATATATTTCAGCTTTTATTTTTCTGTTTGGGAGAGAAAGGATACAGTTAGTGTTTCATTCCGAACTGTGTCCCAGAGGGTAGGGATATAGTTCAGATTGTATTAATAACTGTGTCCAGAAGGGTATGGATATAATTAGGATTTCATTCCTACCTGTGTCTTGGAGAGTGTAGATGGTTAGGGTATCATTCAAAACTGTGTTCTGGAGGGTGGAAATATAGTTCAGCTTTTGATCTTAACTGTGTCCAAAAAAGTATGATTGTAGTAAGGTTGTCATTCATAACTGTCCATGCGGATGGGGATATTCCTTGGCTTTTAATCATAACTGTACTTGAGACTTCACTTTGAGGTTTCATTACAAGTATACAGGAGGGTGGGGACATAGTTCTGCTTTTATTTGTGTGTCAGGGAGGGTACGGATATAGTTAGCATTTAATTGCAAACTGTGTCCCCAAGGGTGGGAGATATAGTTCAGCTTTTAATACTAACTGTGTCCAGAAAGGCATGGATATCGTTAGGAATTCTCAACTAACTGTGACCAGGATACAGATAGTGAGGATTTCATTCCAAACTGGGTCCCGGATGGTGGAGGATATACTTCAGCTTTTGTTCATCTTGCAAGAAAAGTATGATTATAGTTATCTTTTCAAACCTGTGTCCAGGAGTGTTGCAATATTGCTCAGCTTTTAATTCTATTTGATCTTGGAGTTTCACAACTAGCTGTATCTAGACGGGTGGGCATATAGTTCAGCTTTTATTTTTCTGTTTGGGAGGGCCAGGATACAGTAAGTGTTTTATTCCAAACTGTGTCCCAGAGGGTAGGGATATAGTTCAGATTTTATTCCTAACTGTGTCCAGAAGGGAATGGATATAATTAGGATTTCATTCCAAACTGTGTCTGGGAGAGTATAGATGGTTCAGGTTTCATTCCAAACTGTGTTCTGGAGGGTGGGGATATAGTTCAGCTTTTGATCTTAACTGTGTACAAAAAGTATGATTGTAGTTAGGTTGTCTTTCATGACTGTCCATGAGGGTGGGGATATTCCTTGGCTTTTATTTTTGTGTTTGCGAGGGCCAGGATACAGTTAGTGTTTTATTTCAAACTGTGTCCGAGAGGGCAGGGATATAGTTCAGATTTTATTCCTAACTGTGTCCAGAAGGGTATCGATATAATTAGTATTTCATTTCTAACTGTGTCTGGGAGAGTATAGATGGTTAGTGTTTCATTCCAAACTGTGCTCTGGACGGTGGGGATATAGTTCAGCTTTTGATCTTAACTGTGTACAAAAAAGTATGATTGTAGTTAGGTTGTCTTTCATGACTGTCCATGAGGGTGGGGATATTCCTTGGTTTTTAATCCTAACTGTACTTGAGACTTCACTTTGAGGTTTCACTACAAAAAGTATACAGGAGGGTGGGGACATAGTTCTGGTTTTATTTCTATGTCAGGGAGGGCACGGAAACAGTTAGCCTTTAATTGCAAACTATGTCCCAGAAGGTGGGGGATATAGTTCCGTGTTTAATACTAACTGTATCCACAAAGGCATGGATATCGTTAGGAATTCTCAACTAACTGTGACCAGGATACGGATAGTGAGGATTTCATTCCAAACTGGGTGCCAGATGGTGGGATATAGTTCAGCTTTTGTTCCTGTGGCCAGAAAAGTATGATTATAGTTGTCTTTTCAACCCTGTGTCCAGGAGGGTTGCAATATTGTTCAGCTTTTAATTGTATCTGACCTTGGAGTTTCACAACTAGATGTATCTAGATGAGTGGGAATATATTTCAGATTTTATTTTTGTGTTTGGGAGGGCGAGGACACAGTTAGTGTTTTATTCCAAACTGTGTCCCAAAGGGTAGGGATATAGTTCAGCTTTTATTCCTAACTGTGCCCGGAAGGGTATGGATATATTTAAGATTTCATTCCGAACTGTTTCTGGGAGAGTATAGATGGTTAGGGTTTCATTCCAAACTGGGCAGAGGGTGGGGATATATTTCAGCTTTTGTTCTTAACTGTTTCCAAAAAGTATGATTATAGTTAGGTTGTCATACACGACTATCCACGAGGGTGGGGATATTTATTGGCTTTTAATCCTAACTGTACTTAAGGTTTCACTTTGAGGTTTCACTACTAGAAGTGCCCAGGAGGGTGGGGACACATAGTTCTGCTTTTATTTCTGTGTTAGGGAGAGTACGGATATAGTTAGCATTTAATTGCAAACTGTGTCCCGGAGGGTGGAGGATATAGTTCAGCTTTTAATACTAACTGTATCCCGAAAGGTATGGATATCCTTAGGAATTCTTAATTGTGACCAGGATACCGATAATGAGGATTTCATTCCAAACTGTGTCCCGGATGGTGGGGGATATAGTTGAGCTTTTGTTCCTGTGGCAAGAAAAGTTTGATTGTAGTTATCTTTTCATACCTGTGTCCAGGAATGTTGCAATATTGCTCCACTTTTAATTCTATCTGTACTTGGAGTTTCACTACTAGCCATATCTAGACGTGTGGGAATACAATTCAGCTTTTATTTTGTGTTTGGGAGGGCCAGGATACAGTTAGTGTTTTATTTCAAACTGTGTCCCAGAGGGTAGGGATATAGTTCAGATTTTATTCCTAACTGTGTCCAGAATGGTATGGATATAATTAGGATTTCATTCCTAGCTGTGTCTGGGAGAGAACAGATGGTTAGGGTTTCATTCCAAAATGTGTTCTGGGGGGTGGGGATATAGCTCAGCTTTTGAACTTAACTGTGTCCAAAAAAGTATGATTACAGTTAGGTTGTCATGCCCGACTGTCCATGAGGGTGGGGATATTCCTTGGCTTTTAATCCTAACTGTACCTTGGGTTTCACGTTGAGGTTTCACTACAAGAAGTATACAGGAAGGTGGGGACAAAGTTCTTCTTTTATTTCTGTGTCAGGGAGGGTATGGATATAGTTAGCATTTAATTGCAAACAGTGTCCCCAAAGGTGGGGGATATAGTTCAGCTTTTAATACTAACTGTATCCAGAAAGGCGTGGATATTGTTAGGAATTCTCAACTAACTGTGACCAGGATATGGATAGCGAGGATTTCATTCCAAACTGGGCCCCGGATGGTGGAGGATCTCGTTCAGCATTTGATCCTCTGGCAAGAAAGGATGATTATAGTTATCTTTTCACACCTGAGTTCAGGAGGGTTGCAATATTGCTCAGCTTTTAATTCTATCTCTACTGGAGTTTCACTACTAGCTGTATCAAGACGTGTGGGAATATAGTTCAGCTTTTATTTTTGTGTTTGGGAGGGCCAGGAAACAGTTAGTGTTTTATTTCAAACTGTGTCCCAAAGGGTAGGGATATAGTTCAGATTTTATTCCTAACTATGTCCAGAAGGGTATGGATATAATTAGGATTTCATTCCTAGCTGTGTCTGGGAGAGTATAGATTGTTATGATTTCATTCCAAACTGTGTTCTGAAGGGTGGGGATATAGTTCAGCTTTTGATCTTAACTGTGCCCAGAAAAGTATGATTATAGTTAGGTTGTCATACCCAACTGTCCATGAGGGTTGGAATATTCCTTGGATTTTAATCCTAACTGTACTTGAGGTTTCATTTTGAGGTTTCACTACTAGATGTGTCCACGAGGGTGGGGACATAGTTTTGATTGTATTTCTGTGTCGGGGAGGGTACAGATATAGTTAGCATTTAATTGTAAACTGTCTCCCTGAGGGTGGGGGATATAGTTCAGCTTCTAATACTAACTGTATCCAGAAAGGCATGGATATCGTTAGGAATTCTTAACTAACTGTGAACAGGATACAGATAGTGGGGATTTCATTCTAAACTGTGTGCCAGAGAGTGGGATATAGTTCAGCTTTTGTTCCTGTGGCCAGAAGAGTATGATTATAGTTATCTTTTCAAACCTGTGTCCAGGAGTGTTGCAATATTCCTCCACTTTTAATTCTATCTGTTCTTGGAGTTTCACTACTAGCCGTATCTAGACGTGTGGAAATACAGTTCAGCTTTTATTTTTGTGTTTGGGAGGCCCAGGATACAGTTAGTGTTTTATTCCAAACTGTGTCCCAGAGGGTAGGGATATAGTTCAGATTTTATTCCTAACTGTGTCCAGAAGGGAATGGATATAATTAGGATTTGATTCCAAACTGTGGCTGGGAGAGTATAGATGGTTCAGGTTTCATTACAAACTGTGTTCTGGAGGGTGGGGATATAGTTCAGCTTTTGATCTTAACTGTGTACAAAAAGTATGATTGTAGTTAGGTTGCCTTTCATGACTGTCCATGAGGGCGGGGATATTCCTTGGCTTTTATTTTTGTGTTTGGGAGGGCCAGGATACAGTTAGTGTTTTATTTCAAACTGTGTCCGGGAGGGTAGGGATATAGTTCAGATTTTATTCCTAACTGAGTCCAGAAGGGTATCGATATAATTAGTATTTCATTTCTAACTGTGTCTGGGAGAGTACAGATGGTTAGTGTTTCATTCCAAACTGTGCTCTGGAGGGTGGGGATATAGTTCAGCTTTTGATCTAAACTGTGTACAAAAAGTATGATTGTAGTTAGGTTGTCTTTCATGACTGTCCATGAGGGTGGGGATATTCCTTGGCTTTTAATCCTAACTGTAATTGAGACTTCACTTTGAGGTTTCACTACAAGAAGTATTCAGGAGGGTGGGGACATAGTTCTGCTTTTATTTTTGTGTCAGGGAAGGCACGGATACATTTACCATTTAATCGCAATCTGTGTCCCAGAAGGTGGGGGATCTAGTTCAGCTTTTAATACTAACTGTATCCAGAAAGACATGGATATCATTAGGAATTCTGAACTAACTATGACCAGGATACGGATAGTGAGGATTTCATTCCAAACTATGCGCCAGAGAGTGGGATATAGTTCATCTTTTGTTCCTGGGTTCAGAAAAGTATGATTATAGTTATCTTTTCAAACCTGTGTCCAGGAGGGTTGCAATATTGCACTGCTTTTAATTCTATCTGACATTGGAGTTTCACAACTATCTGTATCTAGATGGGTGGGCATATAGTTCAGCTTTTATTTTTCTGTTTGGGAGAGTAAGGATACAGTTAGTGTTTCATTCCGAACTGTGTCCCAGAGGGTAGGGATATAGTTCAGATTTTATTCATAACTGTGTCCAGAAGGGTATGGATATAATTAGGATTTCATTCCTAACTGTGTCTTGGAGAGTGTAGATGGTTAGGGTATCATTCAAAACTGTGTTCTGGAGGGTGGAAATATAGTTCAGCTTTTGATCTTAACTGTGTCCAAAAAAGTATGATTGTAGTTAGGTTGTCATTCATAACTGTCCATGCGGATGGGGATATTCCTTGGCTTTTAATCATAACTGTACTTGAGACTTCACTTTGAGGTTTCATTACAAGTATACAGGAGGGTGGGGACATAGTTCTGCTTTTATTTGTGTGTCAGGGAGGGTACGGATATAGTTAGCATTTAATTGCAAACTGTGTCCCCAAGGGTGGGAGATATAGTTCAGCTTTTAATACTAACTGTGTCCAGAAAGGCATGGATATCGTTAGGAATTCTCAACTAACTGTGACCAGGATACAGATAGTTAGGATTTCATTCCAAACTGGGTCCCGGATGGTGGAGGATATACTTCAGCTTTTGTTCATCTTGCAAGAAAAGTATGACTATAGTTATCTTTTCAAACCTGTGTCCAGGAGTGTTGCAATATTGCTCAGCTTTTAATTCTATTTGATCTTGGAGTTTCACAACTAGCTGTATCTAGACGGGTGGGCATATAGTTCAGCTTTTATTTTTCTGTTTGGGAGGGCCAGGATACAGTTAGTGTTTTATTCCAAACTGTGTCCCAGAGGGTAGGGATATAGTTCAGATTTTATTCTTGTGTCCAGAAGGGAATGGATGTAGTTAGGATTTCATTCCAAACTGTGTCTGGGAGAGTATAGATGGTTCAGGTTTCATTCCAAACTGTGTTCTAGAGGGTGGGGATATAGCTCAGCTTTTGATCTTAACTGTGTACAAAAAGTATGATTGTAGTTAGGTTGTCTTTCATGACTGTCCATGAGGGTGGGGATATTCCTTGACTTTTATTTTTGTGTTTGGGAGGGCCAGGATACAGTTAGTGTTTTATTTCAAACTGTGTCCGAGAGGGCAGGGATATAGTTCAGATTTTATTCCTAACTGTGTCCAGAAGGGTATCGATATAATTATTATTTCATTTCTAACTGTGTCTGGGAGAGTATAGATGGTTAGTGTTTCATTCCAAACTGTGCTCTGGAGGGTGGGGATATAGTTCAGCTTTTGAATTTAACTGTGTACAAAAAAGTATGATTGTAGTTAGGTTGTCTTTCATGACTGTCCATGAGGGTGGGGATATTCCTTGGGTTTTAATCCTAACTGTACTTGAGACTTCACTTTGAGGTTTCACTACAAAAAGTATACAGGAGGGTGGGCGACATAGTTCTGGTTTTATTTCTATGTCAGGGAGGGCACGGAAACAGTTAGCATTTAATTGCAAACTATGTCCCAGAAGGTGGGGGGATATAGTTCCGCGTTTAATAATAACTGTATCCACAAAGGCATGGATATCGTTAGTAATTCTCAACTAACTGTGACCAGGATACTGATAGTGAGGATTTCATTCCAAACTGGGTGCCAGATGGTGGGATATAGTTCAGCTTTTGTTCCTGTGGCCAGAAAAGTATGATTATAGTTGTCTTTTCAAACCTGTGTCCAGGAGGGTTGCAATATTGCTCAGCTTTTAATTCTATCTGACCTTGGAGTTTCACAACTAGATGTATCTAGATGAGTGGGAATATATTTCAGATTTTATTTTTGTGTTTGGGAAGGCGAGGACACAGTTAGTGTTTTATTCCAAACTGTGTCCCAAAGGGTAGGGATATAGTTCAGCTTTTATTCCTAACTGTGCCCGGAAGGGTATGGATATATTTAAGATTTCATTCCTAAATGTTTCTGGGAGAGTATAGATGGTTAGGGTTTCATTCCAAACTGGGCAGAGGGTGGGGATATATTTCAGCTTTTGTTCTTAACTGTTTCCAAAAAGTATGATTATAGTTAGGTTGTCATACACGACTATCCACGAGGGTGGGGATATCCATTGGCTTTTAATCCTAACTGTACTTAAGGTTTCACTTTGAGGTTTCACTACTAGAAATGCCCAGGAGGGTGGGGACACATAGTTCTGCTTTTATTTCTGTGTTAGGGAGGGTACGGATATAGTTAGCATTTAATTGCAAACTGTGTCCCGGAGGGTGGGGGATATAGTTCAGCTTTTAATACTAACTGTATCCCGAAAGGTATGGATATCCTTAGGAATTCTTAACTGTGACCAGGATACCGATAGTGAGGATTTCATTCCAAACTGTGTCCCGGATGGTGGGGGATATAGTTCAGCTTTTGTTCCAGTGGCAAGAAAAGTTTGATTGTCGTTATCTTTTCATACCTGTGTCCAGGAATGTTGCAATATTGCTCCACTTTTAATTCTATCTGTACTTGGAGTTTCACGACTAGCCGTATCTAGACGTGTGGGAATACAGTTCAGCTTTTATTTTTGTGTTTGGGAGGGCCAGGATACAGTTAGTGTTTTATTTCAAACTGTGTCCCAGAGGGTAGGGATATAGTTCAGATTTTATTCCTAACTGTGTCCAGAATGGTATGGATATAATTAGGATTTCATTCCTAGCTGTGTCTGGGAGAGAACAGATGGTTAGGGTTTCATTCCAAAATGTGTTCTGGGAGGTGGGGATATAGCTCAGCTTTTGAACTTAACTGTGTCCAAAAAAGTATGATTACAGTTAGGTTGTCATGCCCGACTGTCCATGAGGGTGGGGATATTCCTTGGCTTTTAATCCTAACTGTACCTGGGGTTTCACGTTGAGGTTTCACTACAAGAAGTATACAGGAAGGGGGGACAAAGTTCTTCTTTTATTTCTGTGTCAGGGAGGGTATGGATATAGTTAGCATTTAATTGCAAACAGTGTCCCCAAAGGTGGGGGATATAGTTCAGCTTTTAATACTAACTGTATCCAGAAAGGCGTGGATATTGTTAGGAATTCTCAACTAACTGTGACCAGGATATGGATAGCGAGGATTTCATTCCAAACTGGGCCCCGGATGGTGGAGGATCTCGTTCAGCATTTGATCCTCTGGCAAGAAAGGATGATTATAGTTATCTTTTCACACCTGAGTTCAGGAGGGTTGCAATATTGCTCAGCTTTTAATTCTATCTGTACTGGAGTTTCACTACTAGCTGTATCAAGACGTGTGGGAATATAGTTCAGCTTTTATTTTTGTGTTTGGGAGGGCCAGGAAACAGTTAGTGTTTTATTTCAAACTGTGTCCCAAAGGGTAGGGATATAGTTCAGATTTTATTCCTAACTATGTCCAGAAGGGTATGGATATAATTAGGATTTCATTCCTAGCTGTGTCTGGGAGAGTATAGATTGTTATGATTTCATTCCAAACTGTGTTCTGAAGGGTGGGGATATAGTTCAGCTTTTGATCTTAACTGTGCCCAGAAAAGTATGATTATAGTTAGGTTGTCATACCCAACTGTCCATGAGGGTGGGAATATTCCTTGGATTTTAATCCTAACTGTACTTGAGGTTTCATTTTGAGGTTTCACTACTAGATGTGTCCACGAGGGTGGGGACATAGTTTTGATTGTATTTCTGTGTCGGGGAGGGGACAGATATAGTTAGCATTTAATTGTAAACTGTCTCCCTGAGGGTGGGGGATATAGTTCAGCTTCTAATACTAACTGTATCCAGAAAGGCATGGATATCGTTAGGAATTCTTAACTAACTGTGAACAGGATACAGATAGTGGGGATTTCATTCTAAACTGTGTGCCAGAGAGTGGGATATAGTTCAGCTTTTGTTCCTGTGGCCAGAAGAGTATGATTATAGTTATCTTTTCAAACCTGCGTCCAGGAGTGTTGCAATATTGCTCCACTTTTAATTCTATCTGTTCTTGGAGTTTCACTACTAGCCGTATCTAGACGTGTGGAAATACAGTTCAGCTTTTATTTTTGTGTTTGGGAGGGCCAGGATACAGTTAGCGTTTTATTCCAAACTGTGTCCCAGAGGGTAGGGATATAGTTCAGATTTTATTCCTAACTGTGTCCAGAAGGGAATGGATATAATTAGGATTTCATTCCAAACTGTGGCTGGGAGAGTATAGATGGTTCAGGTTTCATTACAAACTGTGTTCTGGAGGGTGGGGATATAGTTCAGCTTTTGATCTTAACTGTGTACAAAAAGTATGATTGTAGTTAGGTTGCCTTTCATGACTGTCCATGAGGGCGGGGATATTCCTTGGCTTTTATTTTTGTGTTTGGGAGGGCCAGGATACAGTTAGTGTTTTATTTCAAACTGTGTCCGGGAGGGTAGGGATATAGTTCAGATTTTATTCCTAACTGTGTCCAGAAGGGTATCGATATAATTAGTATTTCATTTCTAACTGTGTCTGGGAGAGTACAGATGGTTAGTGTTTCATTCCAAACTGTGCTCTGGAGGGTGGGGATATAGTTCAGCTTTTGATCTAAACTGTGTACAAAAAGTATGATTGTAGTTAGGTTGTCTTTCATGACTGTCTATGAGGGTGGGGATATTCCTTGGCTTTTAATCCTAACTGTAATTGAGACTTCACTTTGAGGTTTCACTACAAGAAGTATTCAGGAGGGTGGGGACATAGTTCTGCTTTTATTTCTGTGTCAGGGAAGGCACGGATACATTTAGCATTTAATCGCAATCTGTGTCCCAGAAGGTGGGGGATCTAGTTCAGCTTTTAATACTAACTGTATCCAGAAAGACATGGATATCATTAGGAATTCTGAACTAACTATGACCAGGATACGGATAGTGAGGATTTCATTCCAAACTATGCGCCAGAGAGTGGGATATAGTTCAGCTTTTGTTCCTGTGGTCAGAAAAGTATGATTATAGTTATCTTTTCAAACCTGTGTCCAGGAGGGTTGCAATATTGCACTGCTTTTAATTCTATCTGACATTGGAGTTTCACAACTAGCTGTATCTAGATGGGTGGGCATATAGTTCAGCTTTTATTTTTCTGTTTGGGAGAGTAAGGATACATTTAGTGTTTCATTCCGAACTGTGTCCCAGAGGGTAGGGATATAGTTCAGATTTTATTCATAACTGTGTCCAGAAGGGTATGGATATAATTAGGATTTCATTCCTAACTGTGTCTTGGAGAGTGTAGATGGTTAGGGTATCATTCAAAACTGTGTTCTGGAGGGTGGAAATATAGTTCAGCTTTTGATCTTAACTGTGTCCAAAAAAGTATGATTGTAGTTAGGTTGTCATTCATAACTGTCCATGCGGATGGGGATATTCCTTGGCTTTTAATCATAACTGTACTTGAGACTTCACTTTGAGGTTTCATTACAAGTATACAGGAGGGTGGGGACATAGTTCTGCTTTTATTTGTGTGTCAGGGAGGGTACGGATATAGTTAGCATTTAATTGCAAACTGTGTCCCCAAGGGTGGGAGATATAGTTCAGCTTTTAATACTAACTGTGTCCAGAAAGGCATGGATATCGTTAGGAATTCTCAACTAACTGTGACCAGGATACAGATAGTTAGGATTTCATTCCAAACTGGGTCCCGGATGGTGGAGGATATACTTCAGCTTTTGTTCATCTTGCAAGAAAAGTATGACTATAGTTATCTTTTCAAACCTGTGTCCAGGAGTGTTGCAATATTGCTCAGCTTTTAATTCTATTTGATCTTGGAGTTTCACAACTAGCTGTATCTAGACGGGTGGGCATATAGTTCAGCTTTTATTTTTCTGTTTGGGAGGGCCAGGATACAGTTAGTGTTTTATTCCAAACTGTGTCCCAGAGGGTAGGGATATAGTTCAGATTTTATTCCTGTGTCCAGAAGGGAATGGATATAGTTAGGATTTCATTCCAAACTGTGTCTGGGAGAGTATAGATGGTTCAGGTTTCATTCCAAACTGTGTTCTGGAGGGTGGGGATATAGCTCAGCTTTTGATATTAACTGTGTACAAAAAGTATGATTGTAGTTAGGTTGTCTTTCATGACTGTCCATGAGGGTGGGGATATTCCTTGGCTTTTATTTTTGTGTTTGGGAGGGCCAGGATACAGTTAGTGTTTTATTTCAAACTGTGTCCGAGAGGGCAGGGATATAGTTCAGATTTTATTCCTAACTGTGTCCAGAAGGGTATCGATATAATTAGTATTTCATTTCTAACTGTGTCTGGGAGAGTATAGATGATTAGTGTTTCATTCCAAACTGTGCTCTGGAGGGTGGGGATATAGTTCAGCTTTCGAACTTAACTGTGTACAAAAAAGTATGATTGTAGTTAGCTTGTCTTTCATGACTGTCCATGAGGGTGGGGATATTCCTTGGTTTTTAATCCTAACTGTACTTGAGACTTCACTTTGAGGTTTCACTACAAAAAGTATACAGGAGGGTGGGGGACATAGTTCTGGTTTTATTTCTATGTCAGGGAGGGCACGGAAACAGTTAGCATTTAATTGCAAACTATGTCCCAGAAGGTGGGGGATATAGTTCCGCGTTTAATACTAACTGTATCCACAAAGGCATGGATATCGTTAGGAATTCTCAACTAACTGTGACCAGGATACGGATAGTGAGGATTTCATTCCAAACTGGGTGCCAGATGGTGGGATATAGTTCAGCTTTTGTTCCTGTGGCCAGAAAAGTATGATTATAGTTGTCTTTTCAAACCTGGGTCCAGGAGGGTTGCAATATTGCTCAGCTTTTAATTCTATCTGACCTTGGAGTTTCACAACTAGATGTATCTAGATGAGTGGGAATATATTTCAGATTTTATTTTTGTGTTTGGGAGGGCGAGGACACAGTTAGTGTTTTATTCCAAACTGTGTCCCAAAGGGTAGGGATATAGTTCAGCTTTTATTCCTAACTGTGCCCGGAAGGGTATCGATATATTTAAGATTTCATTCCTAAATGTTTCTGGGAGAGTATAGATGGTTAGGGTTTCATTCCAAACTGGGCAGAGGGTGGGGATATAGTTCAGCTTTTGTTCTTAACTGTTTCCAAAAAGTATGATTATAGTTAGGTTGTCATACACGACTATCCACGAGGGTGGGGATATTCATTGGCTTTTAATCCTAACTGTACTTAAGGTTTCACTTTGAGGTTTCACTACTAGAAATGCCCAGGAGGGTGGGGACACATAGTTCTGCTTTTATTTCTGTGTTAGGGAGGGTACGGATATAGTTAGCATTTAATTGCAAACTGTGTCCCGGAGGGTGGGGGATATAGTTCAGCTTTTAATACTAACTGTATCCCGAAAGGTATGGATATCCTTAGGAATTCTTAACTGTGACCAGGATACCGATAGTGAGGATTTCATTCCAAACTGTGTCCCGGATGGTGGGGGATATAGTTCAGCTTTTGTTCCTGTGGCAAGAAAAGTTTGATTGTCGTTATCTTTTCATACCTGTGTCCAGGAATGTTGCAATATTGCTCCACTTTTAATTCTATCTGTACTTGGAGTTTCACGACTAGCCGTATCTAGACGTGTGGGAATACAGTTCAGCTTTTATTTTTGTGTTTGGGAGGGCCAGGATACAGTTAGTGTTTTATTTCAAACTGTGTCCCAGAGGGTAGGGATATAGTTCAGATTTTATTCCTAACTGTGTCCAGAATGGTATGGATATAATTAGGATTTCATACCTAGCTGTGTCTGGGAGAGAACAGATGGTTAGGGTTTCATTCCAAAATGTGTTCTGGGGGGTGGGGATATAGCTCAGCTTTTGAACTTAACTGTGTCCAAAAAAGTATGATTACAGTTAGGTTGTCATGCCCGACTGTCCATGAGGGTGGGGATATTCCTTGGCTTTTAATCCTAACTGTACCTGGCGTTTCACATTGAGGTTTCACTACAAGAAGTATACAGGAAGGTGGGGACAAAGTTCTGCTTTTATTTCTGTGTCAGGGAGGGTATGGATATAGTTAGCATTTAATTGCAAACAGTGTCCCCAAAGGTGGGGGATATAGTTCAGCTTTTAATACTAACTGTATCCAGAAAGGCGTGGATATTGTTAGGAATTCTCAACTAACTGTGACCAGGATATGGATAGCGTGGATTTCATTCCGAACTGGGCCCCGGATGGTGGAGGATCTCGTTCAGCATTTGATCCTCTGGCAAGAAAGGATGATTATAGTTATCTTTTCACACCTAAGTTCAGGAGGGTTGCAATACTGCTCAGCTTTTAATTCTATCTGTACTGGAGTTTCACTACTAGCTGTATCAAGACGTGTGGGAATATAGTTCAGCTTTTATTTTTGTGTTTGGGAGGGCCAGGAAACAGTTAGTGTTTTATTTCAAACTGTGTCCCAAAGGGTAGGGATATAGTTCAGATTTTATTCCTAACTATGTCCAAAAGGGTATGGATATAATTAGGATTTCATTCCTAGCTGTGTCTGGGAGAGTATAGATTGTTATGATTTCATTCCAAACTGTGTTCTGAGGGGTGGGGATATAGTTCAGCTTTTGATCTTAACTGTGCCCAGAAAAGTATGATTATAGTTAGGTTGCCATACCCTACTGTCCATGAGGGTGGGAATATTCCTTGGATTTTAATCTTAACTATACTTGAGGTTTCATTTTGAGGTTTCACTACTAGATGTGTCCACGAGGGTGGGGACATAGTTTTCATTTTATTTCTGGGTCGGGGAGGGTACAGATATAGTTAGCATTTAATTGTAAACTGTCTCCCTGAGGGTGGGGGACATAGTTCAGCTTTTAATACTAACTGTATCCAGAAAGGCATGGATATCGTTAGGAATTCTTAACTAACTGTGAACAGGATACAGATAGTGGGGATTTTATTCTAAACTGTGTGCCAGAGAGTGGGATATAGTTCAGCTTTTGTTCCTGTGGCCAGAAAAGTATGATTATAGTTATCTTTTCAAACCTGCGTCCAGGAGTGTTGCAATATTGCTCCACTTTTAATTCTATCTGTTCTTGGAGTTTCACTACTAGCCGTATCTAGACGTGTGGAAATACAGTTCAGCTTTTATTTTTGTGTTTGGGAGGGCCAGGATACAGTTAGTGTTTTATTCCAAACTGTGTCCCAGAGGGTAGGGATATAGTTCAGATTTTATTCCTGTGTCCAGAAGGGAATGCATATAATTAGGATTTGATTCCAAACTGTGGCTGGGAGAGTATAGATGGTTCAGGTTTCATTACAAACTGTGTTCTGGAGGGTGGGGATATAGTTCAGCTTTTGATCTTAACTGTGTACAAAAAGTATGATTGTAGTTAGGTTGCCTTTCATGACTGTCCATGAGGGCGGGGATATTCCTTGGCTTTTATTTTTGTGTTTGGGAGGGCCAGGATACAGTTAGTGTTTTATTTCAAACTGTGTCCGGGAGGGTAGGGATATAGTTCAGATTTTATTCCTAACTGTGTCCAGAAGGGTATCGATATAATTAGTATTTCATTTCTAACTGTGTCTGGGAGAGTACAGATGGTTAGTGTTTCATTCCAAACTGTGCTCTGGAGGGTGGGGATATAGTTCAGCTTTTGATCTAAACTGTGTACAAAAAGTATGATTGTAGTTAGGTTGTCTTTCATGACTGTCCATGAGGGTGGGGATATTCCTTGGCTTTTAATCCTAACTGTAATTGAGACTTCACTTTGAGGTTTCACTACAAGAAGTATTCAGGAGGGTGGGGACATAGTTCTGCTTTTATTTTTGTGTCAGGAAAGGCACGGATACATTTAGCATTTAATCGCAATCTGTGTCCCAGAAGGTGGGGGATCTAGTTCAGCTTTTAATACTAACTGTATCCAGAAAGACATAGATATCATTAGGAATTCTGAACTAACTATGACCAGGATACGGATAGTGAGGATTTCATTCCAAACTATGCGCCAGAGAGTGGGATATAGTTCAGCTTTTGTTCCTGTGGTCAGAAAAGTATGATTATAGTTATCTTTTCAAACCTGTGTCCAGGAGGGTTGCAATATTGCACTGCTTTTAATTCTATCTGACATTGGAGTTTCACAATTAGCTGTATCTAGATGGGTGGGCATATAGTTCAGCTTTTATTTTTCTGTTTGGGAGAGTAAGGATACAGTTAGTGTTTCATTCCGAACTGTGTCCCAGAGGGTAGGGATATAGTTCAGATTTTATTCATAACTGTGTCCAGAAGGGTATGGATATCATTAGGATTTCATTCCTAACTGTGTCTTGGAGAGTGTAGATGGTTAGGGTATCATTCAAAACTGTGTTCTGGAGGGTGGAAATATAGTTCAGCTTTTGATCTTAACTGTGTCCAAAAAAGTATGATTGTAGTTAGGTTGTCATTCATAACTGTCCATGCGGATGGGGATATTCCTTGGCTTTTAATCATAACTGTACTTGAGACTTCACTTTGAGGTTTCATTACAAGTATACAGGAGGGTGGGGACATAGTTCTGCTTTTATTTGTGTGTCAGGGAGGGTACGGATATAGTTAGCATTTAATTGCAAACTGTGTCCCCAAGGGTGGGAGATATAGTTCAGCTTTTAATACTAACTGTGTCCAGAAAGGCATGGATATCGTTAGGAATTCTCAACTAACTGTGACCAGGATACAGATAGTGAGGATTTCATTCCAAACTGGGTCCCGGATGGTGGAGGATATACTTCAGCTTTTGTTCATCTTGCAAGAAAAGTATGACTATAGTTATCTTTTCAAACCTGTGTCCAGGAGTGTTGCAATATTGCTCAGCTTTTAATTCTATTTGATCTTGGAGTTTCACAACTAGCTGTATCTAGACGGGTGGGCATATAGTTCAGCTTTTATTTTTCTGTTTGGGAGGGCCAGGATACAGTTAGTGTTTTATTCCAAACTGTGTCCCAGAGGGTAGGGATATAGTTCAGATTTTATTCCTGTGTCCAGAAGGGAATGGATATAGTTAGGATTTCATTCCAAACTGTGTCTGGGAGAGTATAGATGGTTCGGGTTTCATTCCAAACTGTGTTCTGGAGGGTGGGGATATAGCTCAGCTTTTGATCTTAACTGTGTACAAAAAGTATGATTGTAGTTAGGTTGTCTTTCATGACTGTCCATGAGGGTGGGGATATTCCTTGACTTTTATTTTTGTGTTTGGGAGGGCCAGGATACAGTTAGGGTTTTATTTCAAACTGTGTCCGAGAGGGCAGGGATATAGTTCAGATTTTATTCCTAACTGTGTCCAGAAGGGTATCGATATAATTAGTATTTCATTTCTAACTGTGTCTGGGAGAGTATAGATGGTTAGTGTTTCATTCCAAACTGTGCTCTGGAGGGTGGGGATATAGTTCAGCTTTTGAACTTAACTGTGTACAAAAAAGTATGATTGTAGTTAGGTTGTCTTTCATGACTGTCCATGAGGGTGGGGATATTCCTTGGTTTTTAATCCTAACTGTACTTGAGACTTCACTTTGAGGTTTCACTACAAAAAGTATACAGGAGGGTGGGGGACATAGTTCTGGTTTTATTTCTATGTCAGGGAGGGCACGGAAACAGTTAGCATTTAATTGCAAACTATGTCCCAGAAGGTGGGGGATATAGTTCCGCGTTTAATACTAACTGTATCCACAAAGGCATGGATATCGTTAGTAATTCTCAACTGTGACCAGGATACGGATAGTGAGGATTTCATTCCAAACTGGGTGCCAGATGGTGGGATATAGTTCAGCTTTTGTTCCTGTGGCCAGAAAAGTATGATTATAGTTGTCTTTTCAAACCTGGGTCCAGGAGGGTTGCAATATTGCTCAGCTTTTAATTCTTTCTGACCTTGGAGTTTCACAATTAGATGCATCTAGATGAGTGGGAATATATTTCAGATTTTATTTTTGTGTTCGGGAGGGCGAGGACACAGTTAGTGTATTATTCCAAACTGTGTCCCAAAGGGTAGGGATATAGTTCAGCTTTTATTCCTAACTGTGCCCGGAAGGGTATCGATATATTTAAGATTTCATTCCTAAATGTTTCTGGGAGAGTATAGATGGTTAGGGTTTCATTCCAAACTGGGCAGAGGGTGGGGATATAGTTCAGCTTTTGTTCTTAACTGTTTCCAAAAAGTATGATTATAGTTAGGTTGTCATACACGACTATCCACGAGGGTGGGGATATTCATTGGCTTTTAATCCTAACTGTACTTAAGGTTTCACTTTGAGGTTTCACTACTAGAAATGCCCAGGAGGGTGGGGACACATAGTTCTGCTTTTATTTCTGTGTTAGGGAGGGTACGGATATAGTTAGCATTTAATTGCAAACTGTGTCCCGGAGGGTGGGGGATATAGTTCAGCTTTTAATACTAACTGTATCCCGAAAGGTATGGATATCCTCAGGAATTCTTAACTGTGACCAGGATACCGATAGTGAGGATTTCATTCCAAACTGTGTCCCAGATGGTGGGGGATATAGTTCAGCTTTTGTTCCTGTGGCAAGAAAAGTTTGATTGTCGTTATCTTTTCATACCTGTGTCCAGGAATGTTGCAATATTGCTCCACTTTTAATTCTATCTGTACTTGGAGTTTCACGACTAGCCGTATCTAGACGTGTGGGAATACAGTTCAGCTTTTATTTTTGTGTTTGGGAGGGCCAGGATACAGTTAGTGTTTTATTTCAAACTGTGTCCCAGAGGGTAGGGATATAGTTCAGATTTTATTCCTAACTGTGTCCAGAATGGTATGGATATAATTAGGATTTCATTCCTAGCTGTGTCTGGGAGAGAACAGATGGTTAGGGTTTCATTCCAAAATGTGTTCTGGGGGGTGGGGATATAGCTCAGCTTTTGAACTTAACTGTGTCCAAAAAAGTATGATTACAGTTAGGTTGTCATGCCCGACTGTCCATGAAGGTGGGGATATTCCTTGGCTTTTAATCCTAACTGTACCTGGGGTTTCACGTTGAGGTTTCACTACAAGAAGTATACAGGAAGGTGGGGACAAAGTTCTGCTTTTATTTCTGTGTCAGGGAGGGTATGGATATAGTTAGCATTTAATTGCAAACAGTGTCCCCAAAGGTGGGGGATATAGTTCAGCTTTTAATACTAACTGTATCCAGAAAGGCGTGGATATTGTTAGGAATTCTCAACTAACTGTGACCAGGATATGGATAGCGAGGATTTCATTCCAAACTGGGCCCCGGATGGTGGAGGATCTCGTTCAGCATTTGATCCTCTGGCAAGAAAGGATGATTATAGTTATCTTTTCACACCTGAGTTCAGGAGGGTTGCAATACTGCTCAGCTTTTAATTCTATCTGTACTGGAGTTTCACTACTAGCTGTATCAAGACGTGTGGGAATATAGTTCAGCTTTTATTTTTGTGTTTCGGAGGGCCAGGAAACAGTTAGTGTTTTATTTCAAACTGTGTCCCAAAGGGTAGGGATATAGTTCAGATTTTATTCCTAACTATGTCCAGAAGGGTATGGATATAATTAGGATTTCATTCCCAACTGTGTCTGGGAGAGTATAGATTGTTATGGTTTCATTCCAAACTGTGTTCTGAAGGGTGGGGATATAGTTCAGCTTTTGATCTTAACTGTGACCAGAAAAGTATGATTATAGTCAGGTTGTCATACCCAACTGTCAATGAGGGTGGGAATATTCCTTGGATTTTAATCCTAACTGTACTTGAGGTTTCATTTTGAGGTTTCACTACTAGATGTGTCCACGAGGGTGGGGACATAGTTTTGATTTTATTTGTGTCGGGGAGGGTACAGATATAGTTAGCATTTAATTGTAAACTGTCTCCCTGAGGGTGGGGGATATAGTTCAGCTTTTAATACTAACTGTATCCAGAAAGGCATGGATATCGTTAGGAATTCTTAACTAACTGTGAACAGGATACAGATAGTGGGGATTTCATTCTAAACTGTGTGTCAGAGAGTGGGATATAGTTCCGCTTTTGTTCCTGTGGCCAGAAAAGTATGATTATAGTTATCTTTTCAAACTTGTGTCCAGGAGTGTTGCAATATTGCTCCACTTTTAATTCTATCTGTACTTGGAGTTTCACTACTAGCCGTATCTAGACGTGTGGAAATACAGTTCAGCTTTTATTTTTGTGTTTGGGAGGGCCAGGATACAGTTAGTGTTTTATTCCAAACTGTGACCCAGAGGGTAGGGATATAGTTCAGATTTTATTCCTAACTGTGTCCAGAAGGGAATGGACATAATTAGGATTTCATTCCAAACTGTGTCCCGGATGATGGGGGATATAGTTCAGCTTTTGTTCCTGTGGCAAGAAAAGTTTGATTGTAGTTATCTTTTCATACCTGTGTACAGTAGTGTTGCAATATTGCTCCACTTTTAATCCTATCTGTTCTGGAGTTTCACTACTAGCTGTATCAAGACGTGTGGGAATATAGTTCAGCTTTTATTTTTGTGTTTGGGAGGGCCAGGATACAGTTAGTGTTTTATTTCAAACTGTGTCCGAGAGGGTAGGGATATAGATCATATTTTATTCCTAACTATGTCCAGAAGGGTATGGATATAATTAGGATTTCATTCCTAGCTGTGTCTGGGAGAGTATAGATTGTTATGGTTTCATTCCAAACTGTGTTCTGGAGGGTGGGGATATAGTTCAGCTTTTCATCTTAACTGTGCCCAGAAAAGTATGATTATAGTTAGGTTGTCATAACCAACTGTCCATGAGGCTGGGAATATTCCTTGGATCTTAATCCTAACTGTACTTGAGGTTTCATTTTGAGGTTTCATTACTAGATGTATCCACGAGGGTGGGGACATAGTTTTGCTTTTATTTCTGTGTCGTGGAGGGTACAGATATAGTTAGCATTTAATTGTAAACTGTCTCCTTGGGGGTGGAGGATATAGTTCAGCTTTTAATACTAACTGTATCCAGAAAGGCAAGGATATCGTTAGGAATTCTTAACTAACTGTGAACAGGATACAGATAGTGGGGATTTCATTCTAAACTGTGTGCCAGAGAGTGGGAAATAGTTCAGCTTTTGTTCCTGTGGTCAGAAAAGTATGATTATATTTATCTTTTCAAACCTGTGTCCAGGAGTGTTGCAATGTTGCTCAGCTTTTAATTCTATCTGACCTTGGAGTTTCACAACTAGCTGTATCTATACGGGAGGGCATATAGTTCAGCTTTTATTCTTGTGTTTGGGAGGGACAGGATACAGTTAGTGTTTTATTCCAAACTGTGTCCCAGAGGGTAGGGATATAGTTCAGATTTTATTCATAACTGTGTCCAGAAGGGAATGGATATAATTAGGATTTCATTCCAAACTGTGTCTGGGAGAGTATAGATGGTTCAGGCTTCATTCCAAGCTGTGTTCTGGAGAGTGGGGATATAGTTCAGCTTTTGATCTTAACTGTGCCCAGAAAAGTATGATTATAGTTAGGTTGTCATACCCAACTGTCCATGAGGGTGGGAATATTCCTTGGATTTTAATCCTAACTGTACTTGAGGTTTCATTTTGAGGTCTCACTACTAGATGTGTCCACGAGGGTGGGGACATAGTTTTGATTTTATTTCCGTGTCGGGGAGGGTACAGATATAGTTAGCATTTAATTGTAAACTGTCTCCCTGAGGGTGGGGGATATAGTTCAGCTTTTAATACTAACTGTATCCAGAAAGGCATGGATATCGTTAGGAATTCTTAACTAACTGTGAACAGGATACAGATAGCGGGGATTTCATTCTAAACTGTGTGTCAGAGAGTGGGATATAGTTCAGCTTTTGTTCCTGTGGCCAGAAAAGTATGATTATAGTTATCTTTTCAAACCTGTGTCCAGGAGTGTTGCAATATTGCTCCACTTTTAATTCTATCTGTACTTGGAGTTTCACTACTAGCCGTATCTAGACGTGTGGAAATACAGTTCAGCTTTTATTTTTGTGTTTGGGAGGGCCAGGATACAGTTAGTGTTTTATTCCAAACTGTGTCCCAGAGGGTAGGGATATAGTTCAGATTTTATTCCTAACTGAGTCCAGAAGGGAATGGACATAATTAGGATTTCATTCCAAACTGTGTCCCGGATGATGGGGGATATAGTTCAGCTTTTGTTCCTGTGGCAAGAAAAGTTTGATTGTAGTTATCTTTTCATACCTGTGTACAGTAGTGTTGCAATATTGCTCCACTTTTAATTCTATCTGTACTTGGAGTTTCACAACTAGCCTTATCTAGACGTGTGGGAATACAGTTCAGCTTTTATTTTTGTGTTTGGGAGGGCCAGGATACAGTTAGTATTTTATTTCAAACTGTGTCCCCGAGGGTAGGGATATAGTTCAGATTTTATTCCTAACTGTGTCCAGAATGGTATGGATATAATTAGGATTTCATTCCTAGCTGTGTCTAGGAGAGTACAGATGGTTAGGGTTTCATTCCAAACTGTGTTCTGGGGGGTGGAGATATAGCTCAGCTTTTGAACTAAACTGTGTCCAAAACAGTATGATTACAGTTAGGTTGTCACACCCGACTGTCCATGAGGGTGGGGATATTCCTTGGCTTTTAATCCTAAATGTACTTGAGGTTTCACGTTGAGGTTTCACTACAAGAAGTATACAGGAGGGTGGGGACAAAGTTCTTCTTTTATTTCTGTGTCAGGGAGGGTATGGATATAGTTAGCATTTAATTGCAAACAGTGTCCCCAAAGGTGGTGGATATAGTTCAGCTTTTAATACTAACTGTATCCAGAAAGGCATGGATATTGTTAGGAATTCTCAACTAACTGTGACCAGGATATGGATAGTGAGGATTTCATTCCAAACTGGGCCTCGGATGGTGGAGGATCTCGTTCACCATTTGATCATCTGGCAAGAAAAGCATGATTATAGTTATCTTTTCACACCTGAGTTCAGGAGGGTTGCAATATTGCTCAGCTTTTAATTCTATCTGTTCTGGAGTTTTACTACTAGCTGTATCAAGACGTGTGGGAATATAGTTCAGCTTTTATTTTTGTGTTTGGGAGGGCCAGGATACAGTTAGTGTTTTATTTCAAACTGTGTCCGAGAGGGTAGGGATATAGATCATATTTTATTCCTAACTATGTCCAGAAGGGTATGGATATAATTAGGATTTCATTCCTAGCTGTGTCTGGGAGAGTATAGATTGTTATGGTTTCATTCCAAACTGTGTTCTGGAGGGTGGGGATATAGTTCAGCTTTTCATCTTAACTGTGCCCAGAAAATTATGACTATAGTTAGGTTGTCATACCCAACTGTCCAGGAGGCTGGGAATATTCCTTGGATCTTAATCCTAACTGTACTTGAGGTTTCATTTTGAGGTTTCATTACTAGATGTATCCACGAGGGTGGGGACATAGTTTTGCTTTTATTTCTGTGTCGTGGAGGGTACAGATATAGTTAGCATTTAATTGTAAACTGTCTCCTTGAGGGTGGGGGATATAGTTCAGCTTTTAATACTAACTGTATCCAGAAAGGCAAGGATATCGTTAGGAATTCTTAACTAACGGTGAACAGGATACAGATAGTGGGGATTTCATTCTAAACTGTGTGCCAGAGAGTGGGAAATAGTTCAGCTTTTGTTCCTGTGGTCAGAAAAGTATGATTATATTTATCTTTTCAAACCTGTGTCCAGGAGTGTTGCAATGTTGCTCAGCTTTTAATTCTATCTGACCTTGGAGTTTCACAACTAGCTGTATCTATACGGGTGGGCATATAGTTCAGCTTTTATTCTTGTGTTTGGGAGGGACAGGATACAGTTAGTGTTTTATTCCAAACTGTGTCCCAGAGGGTAGGGATATAGTTCAGATTTTATTCCTCACTGTGTCCAGAAGGGAATGGATATAATTAGGATTTCATTCCAAACTGTGTCTGGGAGAGTATAGATGGTTCAGGCTTCATTCCAAACTGTGTTCTGGAGAGTGGGGATATAGTTCAGCTTTTGATCTTAACTGTGCCCAGAAAAGTATGATTATAGTTCGGTTGTCATACCCAACTGTCCATGAGGGTGGGAATATTCCTTGGATTTTAATCCTAACTGTACTTGAGGTTTCATTTTGAGGTTTCATTACTAGATGTATCCACGAGGGTGGGGACATAGTTTTGCTTTTATTTCTGTGTCGTGGAGGGTACAGATATAGTTAGCATTTAATTGTAAACTGTCTCCCTGAGGGTGGGGGATATAGTTCAGCTTTTAATACTAACTGTATCCAGAAAGGCATGGATATCGTTAGGAATTCTTAACTAACTGTGAACAGGATACAGATAGTGGGGATTTCATTCTAAACTGTGTGCCAGAGAGCGGGATATAGTTCAGCTTTTGTTCCTGTGGCCAGAAAAGTATGATTATAGTTATCTTTTCAAACCTGTGTCCAGGAGTGTTGCAATATTGCTCCACTTTTAATTCTACCTGTACTTGGAGTTTCACTACTAGCCGTATCTAGACGTGTGGAAATACAGTTCAGCTTTTATTTTTGTGTTTGGGAGGGCCAGGATACAGTTAGTGTTTTATTCCAAACTGTGTCCCAGAGGGTAGAGATATAGTTCAGATTTTATTCCTAACTGTGTCCAGAAGGGAATGGATATAATTAGGATTTCATTCCAAACTGTGGCTGGGAGAGTATAGATGGTTCAGGTTTCATTACAAACTGTGTTCTGGAGGGTGGGGATATAGTTCAGCTTTTGATCTTAACTGTGTACAAAAAGTATGATTGTAGTTAGGTTGTCTTTCATGACTGTCCATGAGGGCGGGGATATTCCTTGGCTTTTATTTTTGTGTTTGGGAGGGCCAGGATACAGTTAGTGTTTTATTTCAAACTGTGTCCGGGAGGGTAGGGATATAGTTCAGATTTTATTCCTAACTGTGTCCAGAAGGGTATCGATATAATTAGTATTTCATTTCTAACTGTGTCTGGGAGAGTATAGATGGTTAGTGTTTCATTCCAAACTGTGCTCTGGAGGGTGGGGATATAGTTCAGCTTTGATCTAAACTGTGTACAAGAAGTATGATTATAGTTAGGTTGTCTTTCATGACTGCCCATGAGGGTGGGGATATTCCTTGGCTTTTAATCGTAACTGTACTTGAGACTTCACTTTGAGGTTTCACTACAAGAAGTATTCAGGAGAGTGGGAACATAGTTCTGCTTTTATTTCTGTGTCAGGGAGGGCACGGATACATTTAGCATTTAATCGCAACCTGTGTCCCAGAAGCAGGGGGATCTAGTTCAGCTTTTAATACTAACTGTATCCAGAAAGGCATGGATATCATTAGGAATTCTGAACTAACTATGACCAGGATAGGGATAGTGAGGATTTCATTCCAAACTATGCGCCAGAGAGTGGGATATAGTTCAGCTTTTGTTCCTGTGGTCAGAAAAGTATGATTATAGTTATCTTTTCAAACCTGTGTCCAGGAGGGCTGCAATATTGCACTGCCTTTTATTCTATCTGACATTGGAGTTTCACAACTAGCTGTATCTAGACGGGTGGGCATATAGTTCAGCTTTTATTTTTCTGTTTGGGAGGGTAAGGATACAGTTAGTGTTTCATTCCGAACTGAGTCCCAGAGGGTAGGGATATAGTTCAGATTTTATTCATAACTGTGTCCAGAAGGGTATGGATATAATTATGATTTTATTCCTAACTGTGTCTTGGAGAATGTAGATGGTTAGGGTATCATTCAAAACTGTGTTCTGGAGGGTGGAAATATAGTTCAGCTTTTGATCTTAACTGTGTCCAAAAAAGCATGATTGTAGTTAGGTTGTCATTCATGACTGTCCATGCGGATGGGGATATTCCTTGGCTTTTAATCATAATTGTACTTGAGACTTCACTTTGAGGTTTCTTTACAAGTATACAGGAGGGTGGGGACATAGTTCTGCTTTTATTCGTGTGTCAGGGAGGGTACGGATATAGTTAGCATTTAATTGCAAACTGTGTCCCCAAGGGTGGGATATATAGTTCAGCTTTTAATACTAACTGTGTCCAGAAAGGCATGGATATCGTTAGGAATTCTCAACTAACTGTGACCAGGATACAGATAGTGAGGATTTCATTCCAAACTGGGTGCCGGATGGTGGAGGATATACTTCAGCTTTTGTTCATCTTGCAAAAAAAGTATGATTATAGTTATCTTTTCAAACCTGTGTCCAGGATTGTTGCAATATTGCTCAGCTTTTAATTCTATTTGATCTTGGAGTTTCACAACTAGCTGTATCTAGACGGGTGGGCATATAGTTCAGCTTTTATTTTTCTGTTTGGGAGGGCCAGGATACAGTTAGTGTTTTATTCCAAACTGTGTCCCAGAGGGTAGGGATATAGTTCAGATTTTATTCCTAACTGTGTCCAGAAGGGAATGGATATAATTAGGATTTCATTCCAAACTGTGTCTGGGAGAGTATAGATGGTTCAGGTTTCATTCCAAACGGTGTTCTGGAGGGTGGGGATATAGTTCAGCTTTTGATCTGAACTGTGCCCAGAAAAGTATGATTATAGTTAGGTTGTCATACCCAACTGTCCATGAGGGTGGGAATATTCCTTGGATTTTAATCCTAACTGTACTTGAGGTTTCATTTTGAGGTTTCACTACTAGATGTGTCCACGAGGGTGGGGACATAGTTTTGATTTTATTTCTGTGTCGGGGAGGGTACAGATATAGTTAGCATTTAATTGTAAACTGTCTCCCTGAGGGTGGGGGATATTGTTCAGCTTTTAGTACTAACTGTATCCAGAAAGGCATGGATATCGTTAGGAATTCTTAACTAACTGTGAACAGGATACAGATAGTGGGGATTCCATTCTAAACTGTGTGCCAGAGAGTGGGATATGGTTCAGCTTTTGTTCCTGTGGCCAGAAAAGTATGATTATAGTTATCTTTTCAAACCTGTGTCCAGGAGTGTTGCTATATTGCTCAGCTTTTAATTCTATTTGATCTTGGAATTTCGCAACTAGCTGTATCTAGACGGGTGGGCATATAGTTCAGCTTTTATTTTTCTGTTTGGGAGGGCCAGGATACAGTTAGTGTTTTATTCCAAAATGTGTCCCAGAGGGTAAGGATATAGTTCAGATTTTATTCCTAACTGTGTCCAGAAGGGAATGGATATAATTAGGATTTCATTCCAAACTGTGTCTGGGAGAGTATAGATGGTTCAGGTTTCATTCCAAACTGTGTTCTGGAGGGTGGGGATATAGTTCAGCTTTTGATCTTAACTGTGTACAAAAAGTATGATTGTAGTTAGGTTGTCTTTCATGACTGTCCATGAGGGTGGGGATATTCCTTGGCTTTTATTTTTGTGTTTGGGAGGGCCAGGATACAGTTAGTGTTTTATTTCAAACTGTGTCCGGGAGGGTAGGGATATAGTTCAGATTTTATTCCTGTGTCCTGAAGGGTATCGATATAATTAGTATTTCATTTCTAACTGTGTCTGGGAGAGTATAGATGGTTAGTGTTTCATTCCAAACTGTGCTCTGGAGGGTGGGGATATAGTTCAGCTTTTGATCTTAACTGTGTACAAAAAAGTATGATTGTAGTTAGGTTGTCTTTCATGACTGTCCATGAGGGTGGGGATATTCCTTGGTTTTTAATCCTAACTGTACTTGAGACTTCACTTTGAGGTTTCACTACAAAAAGTATACAGGAGGGTGGGGACATAGTTCTGGTTTTATTTCTATGTCAGGGAGGGCACGGAAACAGTTAGCATTTAATTGCAAACTATGTCCCAGAAGGTGGGGGATATAGTTCCGCATTTAATACTAACTGTATCCACAAAGGCATGGATATCGTTAGGAATTCTCAACTAACTGTGACCAGGATACGGATAGTGAGGATTTCATTCCAAACTGGGTGCCAGATGGTGGGATATAGTTCAGCTTTTGTTCCTGTGGCCAGAAAAGTATGATTATAGTTGTCTTTTCAAACCTGTGTCCAGGAGGGTTGCAATATTGCTCAGCTTTTAAATCTATCTGACCTTGGAGTTTCACAACTAGATGTATCTAGATGAGTGGGAACATATTTCAGATTTTATTTTTGTGTTTGGGAGGGCGAGGACACAGTTAGTGTTTTATTACAAACTGTGTCCCAAAGGGTAGGGATATAGTTCAGCTTTTATTCCTAACTGTGCCCGGAAGGGTATGGATATATTTAAGATTTCATTCCTAACTGTTTCTGGGAGAGTATAGATGGTTAGGGTTTCATTCCAAACTGGGCAGAGGGTGGGGATATATTTCAGCTTTTGTTCTTAACTGTTTCCAAAAAGTATGATTATAGTTAGGTTGTCATACACGACTATCCACGAGGGTGGGGATATTCATTGGCTTTTAATCCTAACTGTACTTAAGGTTTCACTTTGAGGTTTCACTACTAGAAGTGCCCAGGAGGGTGGGGACACATAGTTCTGCTTTTATTTCTGTGTTAGGGAGGGTACGGATATAGTTAGCATTTAATTGCAAACTGTGTCCCGGAGGGTGTGGGATATAGATCAGCTTTTAATACTAACTGTATCCCGAAAGGTATGGATATCCTTAGGAATTCTTAACTGTGACCAGGATACCGATAGTGAGGATTTCATTCCAAACTGAGTCCCGGATTGTGGGGGATATAGTTCAGCTTTTGTTCCTGTGGCAAGAAAAGTTTGATTGTAGTTATCTTTTCATACCTGTGTCCAGGAATGTTGCAATATTGCTCCACTTTTAATTCTATCTGTACTTGGAGTTTCACTACTAGCCGTATCTAGACGTGTGGGAATACAGTTCAGCTTTTATTTTTGTGTTTGGGAGGGCTCGAATACAGTTAGTGTTTTATTTCAAACTGTGTCCCAGAGGGTAGGGATATAGTTCAGATTTTATTCCTAACCGCGTCCAGAATGGTATCGATATATTAGGATTTCATTCCTAGCTGTGTCTGGGAGAGAACAGATGGTAACGGTTTCATTCCAAAATGTGTTCTGGGGGGTGGGGATATAGCTCAGCTTTTGAACTTAACTATGTCCAAAAAAGTATGATTACAGTTAGGTTGTCATACCCGACTGTCCATGAGGGTGGGGATATTCCTTGGCTTTTAATCCTAACTGTACCTGGGGTTTCACGTTGAGGTTTCACTACAAGAAGTATACAGGAAGGTGGGGACAAAGTTCTGCTTTTATTTCTGTGTCAGGGAGGGTATGGATATAGTTAGCATTTAATTGCAAACAGTGTCCCCAAAGGTGGGGGATATAGTTCAGCTTTTAATACCAACTGTATCCAGAAAGGCATGGATATTGTTAGGAATTCTCAACTAACTGTGACCAGGATATGGATAGTGAGGATTTCATTCCAAACTGGGCCCCGGATGGTGGAGGATCTCGTTCAGCATTTGATCCTCTGGCAAGAAAGGATGATTATAGTTATCTTTTCACACCTGAGTTCAGGAGGGTTGCAATACTGCTCAGCTTTTAATTCTATCTGTACTGGAGTTTCACTACTAGCTGTATCAAGACGTGTGGGAATATAGTTCAGCTTTTATTTTTGTGTTTGGGAGGGCCAGGAAACAGTTAGTGTTTTATTTCAAACTGTGTCCCAAAGGGTAGGGATATAGTTCAGGTTTCATTCCTAACTATGTCCAGAAGGGTATGGATATAATTAGGATTTCATTCCTAGCTGTGTCTGGGAGAGTATAGATTGTTATGATTTCATTCCAAACTCTGTTCTGGAGGGTGGGGATATAGTTCAGCTTTTGATCTTAACTGTGCCCCGAAAAGTATGATTATAGTTAGGTTGCCATACCCAACTGTCCATGAGGGTGGGAATATTCCTTGGATTTTAATCCTAACTGTACTTGAGGTTTCATTTTGAGGTTTCACTACTAGATGTGTCCACGAGGGTGGGGACATAGTTTTGATTTTATTTCTGTGTCGGGGAGGGTACAGAATGGTTAGCATTTAATTGTAAACTGTCTCCCTGAGGGTGGGGGATATAGTTCAGCTTTTAATACTAACTGTATCCAGAAAGGCATGGATATCGTTAGGAATTCTTAACTAACTGTGAACAGGATACAGATAGCGGGGATTTCATTCTAAACTGTGTGCCAGAGAGTGGGATATAGTTCAGCTTTTGTTCCTGTGGCCAGAAAAGTATGATTATAGTTATCTTTTCAAACCTGTGTCCAGGAGTGTTGCAATATTGCTCCACTTTTAATTCTATCTGTACTTGGAGTTTCACTACTAGCCGTATCTAGACGTGTGGAAATACAGTTCAGCTTTTATTTTTGTGTTTGGGAGGGCCAGGATACAGTTAGTGTTTTATTCCAAACTGTGTCCCAGAGGGTAGAGATATAGTTCAGATTTTATTCCTAACTGTGTCCAGAAGGGAATGGATATAATTAGGATTTCATTCCAAACTGTGTCTGGGAGAGTATAGATGGTTCAGGTTTCATTCCAAACTGTGTTCTGGAGGGTGGGGATATAGTTCAGCTTTTGATCTTAACTGTGTACAAAAAGTATGATTGTAGTTAGGTTGTCTTTCATGACTGTCCATGGGGGCGGGGATATTCCTTGGCTTTTATTTTTGTGGTTGGGAGGGCCAGGATACAGTTAGTGTTTTATTTCAAACTGTGTCCGGGAAGGTAGGGATATAGTTCAGATTTTATTCCTAACTGTGTCCAGAAGGGTATCGATATAATTAGTATTTCATTTCTAACTGTGTCTGGGAGAGTACAGATGGTTAGTGTTTCATTCCAAACTGTGCTCTGGAGGGTGGGGATATAGTTCAGCTTTTGATCTAAACTGTGTACAAAAAGTATGATTGTAGTTAGGTTGTCTTTCATGACTGTCCATGAGGGTGGGGATATTCCTTGGCTTTTAATCCTAACTGTAATTGAGACTTCACTTTGAGGTTTCACTACAAGAAGTATTCAGGAGGGTGGGGACATAGTTCTGCTTTTATTTCTGTGTCAGGGAGGGCACGGATACATTTACCATTTAATCGCAATCTGTGTCCCAGAAGGTGGGGGATCTAGTTCAGCTTTTAATACTAACTGTATCCAGAAAGGCATGGATATCATTAGGAATTCTGAACTAACTATGACCAGGATACGGATAGTGAGGATTTCATTCCAAACTATGCGCCAGAGAGTGGGATATAGTTCAGCTTTTGTTCCTGTGGTCAGAAAAGTATGATTATAGTTATCTTTTCAAACCTGTGTCCAGGAGGATTGCAATATTGCACTGCTTTTAATTCTATCTGACATTGGAGTTTCACAACTAGCTGTATCTAGACGGGTGGGCATATAGTTCAGCTTTTATTTTTCTGTTTGGGAGGGTAAGGATACAGTTAGTGTTTCATTCCGAACTGTGTCCCAGAGGGTAGGGAAATAGTTCAGATTTTATTCATAACTGTGTCCAGAAGGGTATGGATATAATTAGGATTTCATTCCTAACTGTGTCTTGGAGAGTGTAGATGGTTAGGGTATCATTCAAAACTGTGTTCTGGAGGGTGGAAATATAGTTCAGCTTTTGATCTTAACTGTGTCCAAAAAAGTATGATTGTAGTTAGGTTGTCATTCATGACTGTCCATGAGGATGGGGATATTCCTTGGCTTTTAATCATAACTGTACTTGAGACTTCACTTTGAGGTTTCATTACAAGTATACAGGAGAGTGGGGACATAGTTCTGCTTTTATTTGTGTGTCAGGGAGGGTACGGATATAGTTAGCATTTAATTGCAAACTGTGTCCCCAAAGGTGGGGGATATAGTTCAGCTTTTAATACTAACTGTATCCAGAAAGGAGTGGATATCGATAGGAACTCTCAACTAACTGTGACCTGGATATGGATAGTGAGGATTTCATTCCAAACTGGGCCCCGGATGGTGGAGGATCTCAATCAGCATTTGATCCTCTGGCAAGAAAGGATGATTATAGTTATGTTTTCACACCTGAGTTCAGGAGGGTTGCAATACTGCTCAGCTTTTAATTCTATCTGTACTGGAGTTTCACTACTAGCTATATCAAGACGTGTGGGAATATAGTTCAGCTTTTATTTTTGTGTTTGGGAGGGCCAGGAAACAGTTAGTGTTTTATTTCAAACTGTGTCCCAAAGGGTAGGGATATAGTTCAGATTTTATTCCTAACTATGTCCAGAAGGGTATGGATATAATTAGGATTTCATTCCCAACTGTGTCTGGGAGAGTATAGATTGTTATGGTTTCATTCCAAACTGTGTTCTGAAGGGTGGGGATATAGTTCAGCTTTTGATCTTAACTGTGACCAGAAAAGTATGATTATAGTCAGGTTGTCATACCCAACTGTCAATGAGGGTGGGAATATTCCTTGGATTTTAATCCTAACTGTACTTGAGGTTTCATTTTGAGGTTTCACTACTAGATGTGTCCACGAGGGTGGGGACATAGTTTTGATTTTATTTGTGTCGGGGAGGGTACAGATATGGTTAGCATTTAATTGTAAACTGTCTCCCGGAGGATGGGGGATATAGTTCAGCTTTTAATACTAACTGTATCCAGAAAGGCATGGATATCGTTAGGAATTCTTAACTAACTGTGAACAGGATACAGATAGTGGGGATTTCATTCTAAACTGTGTGCCAGAGAGCGGGATATAGTTCAGCTTTTGTTCCTGTGGCCAGAAAAGTATGATTATAGTTATCTTTTCAAACCTGTGTCCAGGAGTGTTGCAATATTGCTCCACTTTTAATTCTATCTGTACTTGGAGTTTCACTACTAGCCGTATCTAGACGTGTGGAAATACAGTTCAGCTTTTTTAATTTTGTGTTTGGGAGGGCCAGGATACAGTTAGTGTTTCATTCCAAACTGTGTCCCAGAGGGTAGGGACATAGTTCTGCTTTTATTTCTGTGTCAGGGAGGGCACGGATACATTTAGCATTTAATAGCAATCTGTGTCCCAGAAGGTGGGGGATCTAGTTCAGCTTTTAATACTAACTGTATCCAGAAAGGCATGGACATCATTAGGAATTCTGAAATAACTATGACCAGGATACGGATAGTGAGGATTTCATTCCAAACTATGCGCAAGAGAGTGGGATATAGTTCAGCTTTTGTTCCTGTGGTCAGAAAAGTATGATTATAGTTATCTTTTCAAACCTGTGTCCAGGAGGGTTGCAATATTGCAATGCTTTTAATTCTATCTGACATTGGAGTTTCACAACTAGCTGTATCTAGACGGGTGGGCATATAGTTCAGCTTTTATTTTTCTGTTTGGGAGGGTAAGGATACAGTTAGTGTTTCATTCCAAACTGTGTCCCAGAGGGAAGGGATATAGTTCAGATTTTATTCATAACTGTGTCCAGAAGGGTATGGATATAATTAGGATTTCATTCCTAACTGTGTCTTGGAGAGTGTAGATGGTTAGGGTATCATTCAAAACTGTGTTCTGGAGGGTGGAAATATAGTTCAGCTTTTGATCTTAACTGTGTCCAAAAAAGTATGATTGTAGTTAGGTTGCCATTCATGACTGTCCATGCGGATGGGGATATTCCTTGGCTTTTAATCATAACTGTACTTGAGACTTCACTTTGAGGTTTCATTACAAGTATACAGGAGAGTGGGGACATAGTTCTGCTTTTATTTGTGTGTCAGGGAGGGTACGGATATAGTTAGCATTTAATTGCAAACTGTGTCTCCAAGGGTGGGAGATATAGTTCAGCTTTTAATACTAACTGTGTCCAGAAAGGCATGGATATCGTTAGGAATTCTCAACTAACTGTGACCAGGATACAGATAGTGAGGATTTCATTCCAAACTGGGTCCCGGATGGTGGAGGATATACTTCAGCTTTTGTTCATCTTGCAAGAAAAGTATGATTATAGTTATCTTTTCAAACCTGTGTCCAGGAGTGTTGCAATATTGCTCAGCCTTTAATTCTATTTGATTTTGGAGTTTCACAACTAGCTGTATCTAGACGGGTGCGCATATAGTTCAGCTTTTATTTTTCTGTTTGGGAGGGCCAGGATACAGTTAGTGTTTTATTCCAAACTGTGTCCCAGAGGGTAGGGATATAGTTGAGATTGTATTCCTAACTGTGTCCAGAAGGGAATGGATATAATTAGGATTTCATTCCAAACTGTGTCTGGGAGAGTATAGATGGTTCAGGTTTCATTCCAAACTGTGTTCTGGAGGGTGGGGATATAGTTCAGCTTTTGATCTTAACTATGTACAAAAAGTATGCTTGTAGTTAGGTTGTCTTTCATGACTGTCCATGAGGGTGGGGATATTCCTTGGCTTTTATTTTTGTGTTTGGGAGGGCCAGGATACAGTTAGTGTTTTATTTCAAACTGTGTCCGGGAGGGTAGGGATATAGTTCAGATTTTATTCCTAACTGTGTCCAGAAGGGTATCGATATAATTAGTATTTCATTTCTAACTGTGTCTGGGAGAGTATAGATGGTTAGTGTTTCATTCCAAACTGTACTCTGGAGGGTGGGGATATAGTTCAGCTTTTGATCTTAACTGTGTACAAAAAGTATGATTGTTGTTAGGTTGTCTTTCATGACTGTCCATGAGGGTGGGGATATTCCTTGGCTTTTAATCCTAACTATACTTGAGACTTCACTTTGAGGTTTCACTACAAAAAGTATACAGGAGGGTGGGGACATAGTTCTGGTTTTATTTCTATGTCAGGGAGGGCACGGATACAGTTAGCATTTAATCGCAAACTATGTCCCAGAAGGTGGGGGATATAGTTCAGGGTTTAATACTAACTGTATCCACAAAGGCATGGATATCATTAGGAATTCTCAACTAACTGTGACCAGGATACGGATAGTGAGGATTTCATTCCAAACTGGGTGCCAGATGGTGGGATATAGTTCAGCTTTTGTTCCTGTGGCCAGAAAAGTATGATTATAGTTGTCTTTTCAAACCTGCGTCCAGGAGTGTTGCAATATTGCTCAGCTTTCAATTCTATGTGACCTTGGATTTTAACAACTAGATGTATCTAGATGGGTGGGAATATATTTCAGATTTTATTTTTGTGTTTGGGAGGGCGAGGACACAGTTAGTGTTTTGTTCCAAACTGTGTCCCAAAGGGTAGGGATATAGTTCAGCTTTTATTCCTAACTGTGCCCGGAAGGGTATGGATATATTTAAGATTTCATTCCTAACTGTTTCTGGGAGAGTATAGATGGTTAGGGTTTCATTCCAAACTGTGCAGAGGGTGGGGATATATTTCAGCTTTTGTTCTTAACTGTTTCCAAAAAGTATGATTATAGTTAGGTTGTCATACACGACTATCCACGAGGGTGGCGATATTCCTTGGCTTTTAATCCTAACTGTACTTAAGGTTTCACTTTGAGGTTTCACTACTAGAAGTGCCCAGGAGGGTGGGGACACATAGTTCTGCTTTTATTTCTGTGTTAGGGAGGGTACGGATATAGTTAGCATTTAATTGCAAACTGTGTCCCGGAGGGTGGGGGGATATAGTTCAGCTTTTAATACTAACTGTATCCCGAAAGGTATGGATATCCTTAGGAATTCTTAACTGTGACCAGGATACCGATCGTGAGGATTTCATTCCAAACTGTGTCCCGGATGGTGGGGGATATAGTTCAGCTTTTGTTCCTGTGGCAAGAAAAGTTTGATTGTAGTTATCTTTTCATACCTGTGTCCAGGAATGTTGCAATATTGCTCCACTTTTAATTCTATCTGTACTTGGAGTTTCACTACTAGCCGTATCTAGACGTGTGGGAATACAGTACAGCTTTTATTTTTGTGTTTGGGAGGGCCAGGATACAGTTAGTGTTTTATTTCAAACTGTGTCCCGGAGGGTAGGGATATAGTTTAGATTTTATACCTAACTGTGTCCAGAATGGTATGGATATAATTAGGATTTCATTCCTAGCTGTGTCTGGGAGAGAACAGATGGTTAGGGTTTCATTCCAAACTGTGTTCTGGGGGGTGGGGATATAGCTCAGCTTTTGAACTTAACTGTGTCCAAAAAAGTATGATTACAGTTAGGTTGTCATACCCGACTGTCCATGAGGGTGGGGATATTCCTTGTCTTTTAATCCTAACTGTACCTGGGGTTTCACGTTGAGGTTTCACTACAAGAAGTATACAGGAGGGTGGGGACAAAGTTCTGCTTCTATTCTTGTGTCAGGGAGGGTATGGATATAGTTAGCATTCAATTGCAAACAGTGTCCCGAAAGGTGGGGGATATAGTTCAGCTTTTAATACTAACTGTATCCAGAAAGGCGTGGATATCGTTAGGAATTCTCAACTAACTGTGACCAGGATATGGATAGTGAGGATTTCATTCCAAACTGGGCCCCGGATGGTGGAGGATCTCGTTCAGCATTTGATCCTCTGGCAAGAAAGGATGATTATAGTTATGTTTTCACACCTGAGTTCAGGAGGGTTGCAATACTGCTCAGCTTTTAATTCTATCTGTACTGGAGTTTCACTACTAGCTATATCAAGACGTGTGGGAATATAGTTCAGCTTTTATTTTTGTGTTTGGGAAGGCCAGGATATTAAAATTTTTTAGTAAATTTTGTTTCTTAACATACCTACCACAATTGTTTACAATTGGCTGTAACATAAGTGCAAGCCCTACTTCGGAACTAACTCAAGCTTTTAGAATCTTTTCCAAACGAGTTGGAAAAGTACTAGAGTGCAAAAGCACGAAAAAGATCGAAAAAAGGGTCGAGCGAGACCAGCGCTCGAAATTACAGGTACTCTCTCTGCACACCTCTTGCGTTTACCGAGCGCATGCGCAACAACCGTGACGTCAATTCCGTATTTCCGCCAACGAGAAGTTTGTGATTAGCGGGGAGGCATCGATATCAAAGATATCCCCAAGGAGGGTGGGCCTCCGGTAAACAATTGTGGTAGGTATGTTAAGAAACAAAATTTACTAAAAAATTTTAATTTCTTATCAACCTACTAACAATTGTTTAAAATTGGCTGAATAAAAAATAGGAGGAGGTGAATCACATAACCAATACCAACAAGAGTAGCAGAACGAAAGCAAGGATGGCAGAGAACAAAAACGAAAACCTGTAATGAAGATAGAGAGAAGGCACCTGAAAAAACAAGGCTGAGAGAAGCGCAACCTCGACAAAAACAATTTAACGAGGGTGCACAACAGCCTGAGCAGCAACGAGAGGGCCTAAAGAATAAAGGTCCTCAGATTGCTGCTGAAGGTGGCGGAGATAAAAGGAGGAGAAGGTAGAAGCATTCCTCCAGTAAGCCGCATTCATAACATCACGGAGCGAAACAGAATTGGAGAACGCCCAGGATGTAGAAATGGCACGAACCTCGTCAGCATTAAGCCGGTTCGAAACAAGATCCGATGCAGACAAGCGAGAATAAGCCAGCTTGATTGCAAGACAGATCCACCTGGAAATAGAATGGGAAGAGATAGACTGCCGCTTAGGAATGAGAGACAGAAAGAATCTCTTCCGATCCCTCCTAATGAACTGAGTGCGAGTAGTGTAAGTCTTGACCGCACGAACAGGACAAAGAAGAGGCCTCCGTCCATCTACAGCAGGGAGAGCCCGAATGCAGATGGGAGGAGGTACCGAATCGGGGAGTTGATTCTTAGCCAGAAAAAAGAGCAATCAGTAGTGAATGTGACACTGTTAGCCTCATTTCGGAAGAAGGCAGAATCAACAGATAGCACATGAAGCTCACTGACTCGACGAGCAGAAGCAAACGCTAGAAGAAAAGCCGTCTTATAGGTGAGAAAACGCATGTCGGTCTCAGATAAAGGCTCGAAAGGCGCCCCCTCCAAACAGTGCAACACCCATGCCAAGTTCCACTTGGGTGTAAGACGCAAAACTCGAGGCCTCTTCAAAGAAAAGTGCCGAAGAAGTTTGGAGAGGAAAAGATTACGACCGATACACCGCTTTCCCACATAAGAGAAAGTATCAGACAGCATAGACCGATAGCCCTTAATCGTAATAGGCTGGAGGCCCTTGGAGTCAAAAAGAAAAACCAGAAAATCCGCAATTTGAGCGATAGACGGATCACGGTAATTCACATTGTGATCTGAACAGCAGCGGCAGAAAACCTTCCACTTGGCGGCATAAGTCATTCCAGTGGAAGGTCGCCGCGATGCAGAAATGCACTCCACTGATCGTCTCGAAAAACCTCTACGTCGGAGACTGGACCTGATAAAAGACAGGCGTGAAGGGACAGGCTCGCCAGGTTGTTGTGATACTTCCTGGGACGACCCTGTGAAAGAAGATCGCGACGTAGAGGTAGACGAATCGGTCGATCGGCCAATAGAGGCCGCAGCAGATTGAACCACACCCTCTGTGGAGACAGGGGTGTGATCAGAATGATCCTGCAACTGCAAGCACGAATCTTCGCTAAAACTTGAGGAAGAATCGGTGCAGGAGGGAAGGCATAGCCGACCCAACCTGTCCAGTCCAGAGACAGAGCGTCTACTGCAAATGCCAGAGGATCTGGACAAGGGGAGACAAAAGTCTCTACCTGATGATTCCAGCGAGTAGCGAAAAGGTCGACCTGAGGACGACCCCACTGCTCGCAAATCGCCTGAAACACCGACCGATGTAGCATCCATTCGGTTGGAAGGACACTGTCGCGTCAGGACAGGGAGTCTGCTAGGACGTTGAGACGCCCGGGAATGTGTCGAATGGACACCCGAGCGTTCACATCCAGCGCCAACAGAAGAAGATCCCGAGACAGCCGATACATGGGAATCGAATGAGTGCCTCCCTGATTCCGTATGTAGGCCACTACTGTCGAATTGTCCGAAAGAAGTAGGACAACATGGTCATGAGGGATCCAAAGCCGAAAACTCAACAGAAGAGCAAGGAGCTCCTTCTGGTTGATATGAAGGCCCACCTGCTCGCTGTCCCACTCTCCGTGAGTAGACAGACCGAGAGGGTCCAACGTCGCACCCCAGCCCCGATCGCTGGCATCCGCAGTAAGGATGCGATCGGCCAAAGGAAGATCCAGCGAAAAGGTCGACCTGAGGACGACCCCACTGCTCGCAAATCGCCTGAAACACCGACCGATGTAGCATCCATTCGGTTGGAAGGACACTGTCGCGTCGGGACAGGGAGTCTGCTAGGACGTTGAGACGCCCGGGAATGTTTCGAATGGACACCCGAGCGTTCACATCCCGCGCCAACAGAAGAAGATCCCGAGACAGCCGATACATGGGAATCGAATGAGTGCCTCCCTGATTCCGTATGTAGGCCACTACTGTCGAATTGTCCGAAAGAAGTAGGACAACATGGTCATGAGGGATCCAAAGCCGAAAACTCAACAGAAGAGCAAGGAGCTCCTTCTGGTTGATATGAAGGCCCACCTGCTCGCTGTCCCACTCTCCGTGAGTAGACAGACCGAGAGGGTCCAACGTCGCACCCCAGCCCCGATCGCTTGCATCCGCAGTAAGGATGCGATCGGCCAAAGGAAGATCCAACGGAACACCCTGTGTCAGCCAGGGAATATCTGCCCCAAGTGCGGAGGTGACAAAGCAGAGACCGAGGAATAGTGAGTTCCAGGTCCAGCGGATCTACATTCGGACGCCAATGATCCAACAGGAAGTGTTGGAGAGGTCGGACAAACAAGCGACCGAGCGGAATGAGATCTGTCACCGAACCGCAAAGGCCCAGCATCCGAAGGAAAGTCCTGGCCGAGACCGAGGAAGATTGAAGCAGGTCCCGAGTCAAGGCGGAAAGAATCGTCGCCCGAGCCTGGGGGACCGACACTACATTGTGAAGAGTGTCGAAATCCATCCCCAAATGACGGAATCGCTGAGAAGGAAGAAGATCCGACTTCTCGCGATTGACTCTGAAACCCAGCGACGCTAGCAGGCAAAGAAACTGCCGGACATCGAACTCCAGAACAGCAGCATCGTGGTGCCGTTGGAGGATGTCGTCTAGGTAGGCGGACGAAGTCACTGCCGACTGAGTGCGATGGAAAGCAAGCACATGTGACATCAGTCGGGTGAAGGCCCAAGGAGCCAGGTTCAAACCGAACGGGAGAGCTCTGAATTGAAAAACTCGATCCCGAAACGAGAACCGAAGGTATTTCCGTGACGCCAGATGAATGGGTACATGGAAGTAGGCATCCTTCAGGTCGATACTGGCCGCAAAATCGCCCTGATGAACTGAACGTCGAACCGACCGGAAAGTCTCCATACTGAAACGAGGAGCAATTATGTACTCGTTCAGGGTACTCAGATCGATGACAGGACGATATTGGCCGTTTTTCTTCGGCACCAAGAAAAGTCTCGAGTAAAACCCCGGTGAAAGGGTGTTCCTGACCACCTCGATCGCCCCTTTGGTGAGGAGATTGTCGATCTCCTGCACCAGAAGGTCCCGACGCAGAGAATCTGAAGGGACCTGAGTCGGAAGGGGCACCCGAGATAAACTGGGGGTACCGATGGAAGGACAGTCGCAGACCGGAATGAATGACGTCGAGGACCCAAGAGTCCGACGTTATCTCTGTCCAACGGTCGTAAAACAGCGACAGCCTTCCCCCGACTGGAGGCGAATCGAGGTGAGAACCTTCACTTGCGGCTTCGACGAGGCCCCCGAGAGGAGAAACCACCTCGGGAAGTGACAGAGTCCTGAGACTTTCCAGCCTGAGGCTGCCAGCGGACCTGGCCACGTCGGCGCTTCTTATGAGCAGAAGGAGCAGACGGAGCCGAAGGCGTAGCCGACGTCGCCGACGAGGCAGACGCAGCAGCACGCTTGGCGGGCCTGGAACGACCCCCACCCGCAGCAGCAGGTGGGTCAAGCTGTCTCAGCAAAAGCTGGTCCTTCGAATGACGAAGAACTTCGCCACGAACAGCTTCCACGGAACCATGGAACAACTGAGGTCCCACCAAAGAGGCAGACCTCAGAACAGCACGTTGCTCAGAAGGAAGGGATGGTAAAGAATCCAAAACCGCATCCCGGCGTGCCAGCTCCAAATTGGCCGTGTTACAGGCGTGAGCGTGAGTCAAGTTCATAAGAGCCTGTGACAAAACGCGAAAAGGCGCCTGAGCGTCATCAAACTCCCCTGGTGGAAAATATTCAGCCAGAGCAGCGACGACATGGTCCGCGAGAGATAACATACCCAGCATCTCTCGGGACAGGCCCACCATAGACTCAACTACCGACATCGGGAGAACTGCCGACTTAGGCTTAGTCAACCCGAGGGAAGAAGAATCCTCATCCACAGTAGTCATCCCTTGGAAGACTGGTGGAGAGACGGAATCGTAAACACGAAACCGCGATGGAGGCAGAAAGGCATCAGCTCTAGAAAAGAAGGAACCCTTGAGGGCCTTAGAACGCATTTTGGCGTCTAAGCCCTGGAAGGACTCAACCACCTGAGCCGATTGCAGAGGACGCAAAGCCCCGGAGCTAGAAGGCTCAACAGGGTTACGGCGCTCCACAGTGGACCGCGGCCGGACGGTCACAGAAGGCTGGTCGGAAGGTTGAACGTCCGGCAATAAGCCAAAGACGAAATCCAAAGCCTGCCCCAAGACTGACGAGGGGGGACCATCACCTTCAAGATACTCGTCATCCTCCGTAGCAGAGGAGACGTAGCCCAACTCGGGCTGACCAGCAGAAACCTCCTGTGAATACTGTGCAGTATCCAAGGGGCCAGGCGAGACATCTCGGCGACCGACCAAAGGAGGTTGTGCCTCAGGAGGCACAGGGAGGCCAACTTGAGGGTTGCCAGAAAGCAACCGGGTGAGCGCCAAAACGGCCTGGCGCAGGTCACCCTGAGAATCCGTCGCAGCAGAATCGCCCGACGGAGTGTCCTCCCAATGGACCCTTCTGGTAGAAGAACCCAAATCCTCAGAAGAGACCGACGGCGAACGTCGATCGGCAGACAGAATAGGAGCACGGTGAGAAGACACCGGAGGATAGTCCCGATTGTGACGCCCAGGAGCCATCACTGGCCTCTGCGAAACAGAAGGCCCTGCCTGCAAATCCTCGAAAGGGACCGACGGCGCACGTCGATCGGTAGCTGGACCTAGGACACGGTGAGAAGACACCGGAGGATTGTCCCAAGAATGACAGGAACCTGTCATTGGCCTCTGCGCAGCAGACGGCCCCAACTGCCTATCCTCTGAGACCGACGGCAAGCATCGATCGACACCCAGACTCGGAACACAGTGAGGAATCACCGGAGGAAGGTTCCGAGAGTGACAGCTAACCGGGGCTGTCACTGACCGCTGCCGAACAGCAGGCCCTGGATGCCAACGTCCCAACACCATCCCGCTAGCCGACACACTAGCAGGCGAAGGTGGAACAATAAACGATTCACTCGAGGGACGAGGAATCGCTGCCGAAGCGACCGGCCGGCTCAACCGACTAGGAGCAAACCTAGCCAGATGAGACGGAGCAGACAGCAAACCCGCACAGCCCCGCCGCGAGGCTGGGGGAGGCTGAGAACACACAGACACACCAGCAGATACAGCCTCGAAACCCCGAGACTGTAGACCATCCCCAGAGGAGATAGATGGAAGAGCCACCATCAGACAGAATAGGATCTGGAGTAGCAACCTCCTCAACAACGGTCGACGGTGTAGGAGGCAGATCGGAGAGGGTTACCGAGCTGACCTCGGAAAAGCTCTCAACGAAAACAGACGCCTCAATAGTGACATCCGAAGACAAAGAGACCGCGGTCTCCTCGTCAGGTATCACTGAACTAACACCGCCAACAGTTGCAGAGGAGCTCGCCACAGAAGTCAGATCCGAATCCTGTGTGACAGAGTCACCACGTGCACCAGCAGAAAAGTCTGCTACGGCACGGCTACCCTTACCCCGAGAATGAGGGGTTCTAGCTCTGGAAAGAACCACCTTGTTCACAGAAGCCCAAAATTTAGAGGACCAAACCCCACAGATACCACATGATTGGACCTGAGTGCAATTGTTGCAAGTGACACATGTGGTATGGGAATCGTCCACATGTTTCACCTGCAAACAAGAGGTACAAGGAATAGTCTTAGGCATGATATCAATACAATAATCAAGCTTCCCGCCGACGGAAAACAGTACGAAGGCCGTGTTCACACGTGGGGGAAAGGCAAGATAAAGTGTGAAAAGAACAGCAATAAAAATACAAATTAACATTAAATGATAATAATAATTTGGTAGCTTGAAAAAGGATACAATCCAGTAGCACACTAAAGATGATTAATAAGTTGTTCACGAAGAATTCATAGCATAAAAAGCACGAGTCACAAAAATTTCCGACCATGAACAATGGCGGAAAATAAAGGAATTGACGTCACGGTTGTTGCGCATGCGCTCGGTAAACGCAAGAGGTGTGCAGAGAGAGTACCTGTAATTTCGAGCGCTGGTCTCGCTCGACCCTTTTTTCGATCTTTTTCGTGCTTTTGCACTCTAGTACTTTTCCAACTCGTTTGGAAAAGATTCTAAAAGCTTGAGTTAGTTCCGAAGTAGGGCTTGCACTTATGTTACAGCCAATTGTAAACAATTGTGAGTAGGTTGAAAAGAAACAGTTAGTGTTTTATTTCAAACTGTGTCCCAGAGGGTAGGGATATAGTTGAGATTTTATTCCTAACTGTGTCCAGAAGGGAATGGATATAATTAGGATTTCATTCCAAACTGTGTCTGGGAGAGTATAGATGGTTCAGGTTTCATTCCAAACTGTGTTCTGGAGGGTGGGGATATAGTTCAGCTTTTGATCTTAACTGTGTACAAAAAAGCATGATTGTAGTTAGGTTGTCTTTCATGACTGTCCATGAGGGCGGGGATATTCCTTGGCTTTTAATCATAATTGTACTTGAGACTTCACTTTGAGGTTTCATTACAAGTATACAGGAGGGTGGGGACATAGTTCTGCTTTTATTTGTGTGTCAGGGAGGGTACGGATATAGTTAGCATTTAATTGCAAACTGTGTCCCCAAGGGTGGGATATATAGTTCAGCTTTTAATACTAACTGTGTCCAGAAAGGCATGGATATCGTTAGGAACTCTCAACTAACTGTGACCAGGATACAGATAGTGAGGATTTCATCCCAAACTGGGTGCCGGATGGTGGAGGATATACTTCAGCTTTTGTTCATCTTGCAAGAAAAGTATGATTATAGTTATCTTTTCAAACCTGTGTCCAGGAGTGTTGCAATATTGCTCAGCTTTTAATTCTATTTGATCTTGGAGTTTCACAACTAGCTGTATCTAGACGGGTGGGCATATAGTTCAGGTTTTATTTTTCTGTTTGGGAGGGCCAGGATACAGTTAGTGTTTTATTCCAAACTGTGTCCCAGAGGGTAGGGATATAGTTCAGATTTTATTCCTAACTGTGTCCAGAAGGGAATGGATATAATTAGGATTTCATTCCAAACTGTGTCTGGGAGAGTATAGATGGTTCAGGCTTCATTCCAAACTGTGTTCTGGAGGGTGGGGATATAGTTCAGCTTTTGATCTTAACTGTGCCCAGAAAAGTATGATTATAGTTAGGTTGTCATACCCAACTGTCCATGAGGGTGGGAATATTCCTTGGATTTTAATCCTAACTGTACTTGAGGTTTCATTTTGAGGTTTCACTACTAGATGTGTCCACGAGGGTGGGGACATAGTTTTGATTTTATTTCTGTGTCGGGGAGGGTACAGATATAGTTAGCATTTAATTGTAAACTGTCTCCCTGAGGGTGGGGGATATAGTTCAGCTTTTAATACTAACTGTATCCAGAAAGGCATGGATATCGTTAGGAATTCTTAACTAACTGTGAACAGGATACAGATAGTGGGGATTTCATTCTAAACTGTGTGCCAGAGAGTGGGATATGGTTCAGCTTTTGTTCCTGTGGCCAGAAAAGTATGATTATAGTTATCTTTTCAAACCTGTATCCAGGAGTGTTGCAATATTGCTCAGCTTTTAATTCTATTTGATCTTGGAGTTTCGCAACTAGCTGTATCTAGACGGGTGGGCATATAGTTCAGCTTTTATTTTTCTGTTTGGGAGGGCCAGGATACAGTTAGTGTTTTATTCCAAAATGTGTCCCAGAGGGTAGGGATATAGTTCAGATTTTATTCCTAACTGTGTCCAGAAAGGAATGGATATAATTAGGATTTCATTCCAAACTGTGTCTGGGAGAGTATAGATGGTTCAGGTTTCATTCCAAACTGTGTTCTGGAGGGTGGGGATATAGTTCAGATTTTGATCTTAACTGTGTACAAAAAGTATGATTGTAGTTAGGTTGTCTTTCATGACTGTCCATGAGGGTGGGGATATTCCTTGGCTTTTATTTTTGTGTTTGGGAGGGCCAGGATGCAGTTAGTATTTTATTTCAAACTGTGTCCGGGAGGGTAGGGATATAGTTCAGATTTTATTCCTAACTGTGTCCAGAAGGGAATGGATATAATTAGGATTTCATTCCAAACTGTGTCTGGGAGAGTATAGATGGTTCAGGTTTCATTCCAAACTGTGTTCTGGAGGGTGGGGATATAGTTCAGCTTTTGATCTTAACTGTGTACAAAAAAGTATGATTGTAGTTAGGTTGTCTTTCATGACTGTCCATGAGGGTGTGGATATTCCTTGGTTTTTAATCCTAACTGTACTTGAGACTTCACTTTGAGGTTTCACTACAAAAAGTATACAGGAGGGTGGGGACATAGTTCAGGTTTTATTTCTATGTCAGGGAGGGCACGGAAACAGTTAGCATTTAATTGCAAACTATGTCCCAGAAGGTGGGGGATATAGTTCCGCGTTTAATACTAACTGTATCCACAAAGGCATGGATATCGTTAGGAATTCTCAACTAACTGTGACCAGGATACGGATAGTGAGGATTTCATTCCAAACTGGGTGCCAGATGGTGGGATATTGTTCAGCCTTTGTTCCTGTGGCCAGAAAAGTATGATTATAGTTGTCTTTTCAAACCTGTGTCCAGGAGGGTTGCAATATTGCTCAGCTTTTAATTCTATCTGACCTTGGAGTTTCACAACTAGATGTATCTAGATGAGTGGGAACATATTTCAGATTTTATTTTTGTGTTTGGGAGGGCGGGGACACAGTTAGTGTTTTATTACAAACTGTGTCCCAAAGGGTAGGGATATAGTTCAGCTTTTATTCCTAACTGTGCCCGGAAGGGTATGGATATATTTAAGATTTCATTCCTAACTGTTTCTGGGAGAGTATAGATGGTTAGGGTTTCATTCCAAACTGGGCAGAGGGTGGGGATATATTTCAGCTTTTGTTCTTAACTGTTTCCAAAAAGTATGATTATAGTTAGGTTGTCATACACGACTATCCACGAGGGTGGGTATATTCATTGGCTTTTAATCCTAACTGTACTTAAGGTTTCACTTTGAGGTTTCACTACTAGAAGTGCCCAGGAGGGTGGGGACACATAGTTCTGCTTTTATTTCTGTGTTAGGGAGGGTACGGATATAGTTAGCATTTAATTGCAAACTGTGTCCCGGAGGGTGGGGGATATAGTTCAGCTTTTAATACTAACTGTATCCCGAAAGGTATGGATATCCTTAGGAATTCTTAACTGTGACCAGGATACCGATAGTGAGGATTTCATTCCAAACTGTGTCCCGGATTGTGGGGGATATAGTTCAGCTTTTGTTCCTGTGACAAGAAACGTTTGATTGTAGTTATCTTTTCATACCTGTGTCCAGGAATGTTGCAATATTGCTCCACTTTTAATTCTATCTGTACTTGGAGTTTCACTACTAGCCGTATCTAGACGTGTGGGAATACAGTTCAGCTTTTATTTTTGTGTTTGGGAGGGCCCGAATACAGTTAGTGTTTTATTTCAAACTGTGTCCCAGAGGGTAGGGATATAGTTCAGATTTTATTCCTAACTGTGTCCAGAATGGTATCGATATATTAGGATTTCATTCCTAGCTGTGTCTGGGAGAGAACAGATGGTAAGGGTTTCATTCCAAAATGTGTTCTGGGGGGTGGGGATATAGCTCAGCTTTTGAACTTAACTATGTCCAAAAAAGTATGATTACAGTTAGGTTGCCATACCCGACTGTCCATGAGGGTGGGGATATTCCTTGGCTTTTAATCCTAACTGTACCTGGGGTTTCACGTTGAGGTTTCACTACAAGAAGTATACAGGAAGGTGGGGACAAAGTTCTGCTTTTATTTCTGTGTCAGGGAGGGTATGGATATAGTTAGCATTTAATTGCAAACAGTGTCCCCAAAGGTGGGGGATATAGTTCAGCTTTTAATACTAACTGTATCCAGAAAGGCATGGATATTGTTAGGAATTCTCAACTAACTGTGACCAGGATATGGATAGTGAGGATTTCATTCCAAACTGGGCCCCGGATGGTGGAGGATCTCGTTCAGCATTTGATCCTCTGGCAAGAAAGGATGATTATAGTTATCTTTTCACACCTGAGTTCAGGAGGGTTGCAATACTGCTCAGCTTTTAATTCTATCTGTACTGGAGTTTCACTACTAGCTGTATCAAGACGTGTGGGAATATAGTTCAGCTTTTATTTTTGTGTTTGGGAGGGCCAGGAAACAGTTAGTGTTTTATTTCAAACTGTGTCCCAAAGGGTAGGGATATAGTTCAGATTTTATTCCTAACTATGTCCAGAAGGGTATGGATATAATTAGGATTTCATTCCTAGCAGTGTCTGGGAGAGTATAGATTGTTATGATTTCATTCCAAACTGTGTTCTGGAGGGTGGGGATATAGTTCAGCTTTTGATCTTAACTGTGCCCCGAAAAGTATGATTATAGTTAGGTTGCCATACCCAACTGTCCATGAGGGTGGGAATATTCCTTGGATTTTAATCCTAACTGTACTTGAGGTTTCATTTTGAGGTTTCACTACTAGATGTGTCCACGAGGGTGGGGACATAGTTTTCATTTTATTTCTGTGTCGGGGAGGGTACAGATATAGTTAGCATTTAATTGTAAACTGTCTCCCTGAGGGTGGGGGATATAGTTCAGCTTTTAATACTAACTGTATCCAGAAAGGCATGGATATCGTTAGGAATTCTTAACTAACTGTGAACAGGATACAGATAGTGGGGATTTCATTCTAAACTGTGTGCCAGAGAGTGGGATATGGTTCAGCTTTTGTTCCTGTGGCCAGAAAAGTATGATTATAGTTATCTTTTCAAACCTGTATCCAGGAGTGTTGCAATATTGCTCAGCTTTTAATTCTATTTGATCTTGGAGTTTCGCAACTAGCTGTATCTAGACGGGTGGGCATATAGTTCAGCTTTTATTTTTCTGTTTGGGAGGGCCAGGATACAGTTAGTGTTTTATTCCAAAATGTGTCCCAGAGGGTAGGGATATAGTTCAGATTTTATTCCTAACTGTGTCCAGAAGGGAATGGATATAATTAGGATTTCATTCCAAACTGTGTCTGGGAGAGTATAGATGGTTCAGGTTTCATTCCAAACTGTGTTCTGGAGGGTGGGGATATAGTTCAGCTTTTGATCTTAACTGTGTACAAAAAGTATGATTGTAGTTAGGTTGTCTTTCATGACTGTCCATGAGGGTGGGGATATTCCTTGGCTTTTATTTTTGTGTTTGGGAGGGCCAGGATGCAGTTAGTGTTTTATTTCAAACTGTGTCCGGGAGGGTAGGAATATAGTTCAGATTTTATTCCTAACTGTGTCTAGAAGGGAATGGATATAATTAGGATTTCATTCCAAACTGTGTCTGGGAGAGTATAGATGGTTCAGGTTTCATTCCAAACTGTGTTCTGGAGGGTGGGGATATAGTTCAGCTTTTGATCTTAACTGTGTACAAAAAGTATGATTGTAGTTAGGTTGTCTTTCATGACTGTCCATGAGGGTGGGGATATTCCTTGGCTTTTATTTTTGTGTTTGGGAGGGCCAGGATGCAGTTAGTGTTTTATTTCAAACTGTGTCCGGGAGGGTAGGGATATAGTTCAGATTTTATTCCTAACTATGTCCAGAAGGGAATGGATATAATTAGGATTTCATTCCAAACTGTGTCTGGGAGAGTATTGATGGTTCAGGTTTCATTCCAAACTGTGTTCTGGAGGGTGGGGATATAGTTCAGCTTTTGATCTTAACTGTGTACAAAAAAGTATGATTGTAGTTAGGTTGTCTTTCATGACTGTCCATGAGGGTGTGGATATTCCTTGGTTTTTAATCCTAACTGTACTTGAGACTTCACTTTGAGGTTTCACTACAAAAAGTATACAGGAGGGTGGGGACATAGTTCAGGTTTTATTTCTATGTCAGGGAGGGCACGGAAACAGTTAGCATTTAATTGCAAACTATGTCCCAGAAGGTGGGGGATATAGTTCCGCGTTTAATACTAACTGTATCCACAAAGGCATGGATATCGTTAGGAATTCTCAACTAACTGTGACCAGGATACGGATAGTGAGGATTTCATTCCAAACTGGGTGCCAGATGGTGGGATATAGTTCAGCCTTTGTTCCTGTGGCCAGAAAAGTATGATTATAGTTGTCTTTTCAAACCTGTGTCCAGGAGGGTTGCAATATTGCTCACCTTTTAATTCTATCTGACCTTGGAGTTTCACAACTAGATGTATCTAGATGAGCGGGAACATATTTCAGATTTTATTTTTGTGTTTGGGAGGGCGGGGACACAGTTAGTGTTTTATTACAAACTGTGTCCCAAAGGGTAGGGATATAGTTCAGCTTTTATTCCTAACTGTGCCCGGAAGGGTATGGATATATTTAAGATTTCATTCCTAACTGTTTCTGGGAGAGTATAGATGGTTAGGGTTTCATTCCAAACTGGGCAGAGGGTGGGGATATATTTCAGCTTTTGTTCTTAACTGTTTCCAAAAAGTATGATTATAGTTAGGTTGTCATACACGACTATCCACGAGGGTGGGTATATTCATTGGCTTTTAATCCTAACTGTACTTAAGGTTTCACTTTGAGGTTTCACTACTAGAAGTGCCCAGGAGGGTGGGGACACATAGTTCTGCTTTTATTTCTGTGTTAGGGAGGGTACGGATATAGTTAGCATTTAATTGCAAACTGTGTCCCGGAGGGTGGGGGATATAGTTCAGCTTTTAATACTAACTGTATCCCGAAAGGTATGGATATCCTTAGGAATTCTTAACTGTGACCAGGATACCGATAGTGAGGATTTCATTCCAAACTGTGTCCCGGATTGTGGGGGATATAGTTCAGCTTTTGTTCCTGTGGCAAGAAACGTTTGATTGAAGTTATCTTTTCATACCTGTGTCCAGGAATGTTGCAATATTGCTCCACTTTTAATTCTATCTGTACTTGGAGTTTCACTACTAGCCGTATCTAGACGTGTGGGAATACAGTTCAGCTTTTATTTTTGTGTTTGGGAGGGCCCGAATACAGATAGTGTTTTATTTCAAACTGTGTCCCAGAGGGTAGGGATATAGTTCAGATTTTATTCCTAACTGTGTCCAGAATGGTATCGATATATTAGGATTTCATTCCTAGCTGTGTCTGGGAGAGAACAGATGGTAAGGGTTTCATTCCAAAATATGTTCTTGGGGGTGGGGATATAGCTCAGCTTTTGAACTTAACTATGTCCAAAAAAGTATGATTACAGTTAGGTTGCCATACCCGACTGTCCATGAGGGTGGGGATATTCCTTGGCTTTTAATCCTAACTGTACCTGGGGTTTCACGTTGAGGTTTCACTACAAGAAGTATACAGGAAGGTGGGGACAAAGTTCTGCTTTTATTTCTGTGTCAGGGAGGGTATGGATATAGTTAGCATTTAATTGCAAATAGTGTCCCCAAAGGTGGGGAATATAGTTCAGCTTTTAATACTAACTGTATCCAGAAAGGCATGGATATTGTTAGGAATTCTCAACTAACTGTGACCAGGATATGGATAGTGAAGATTTCATTCCAAACTGGGCCCCGGATGGTGGAGGATCTCGTTCAGCATTTGATCCTCTGGCAAGAAAGGATGATTATAGTTATCTTTTCACACCTGAGTTCAGGAGGGTTGCAATACTGCTCAGCTTTTAATTCTATCTGTACTGGAGTTTCACTACTAGCTGTATCAAGACGTGTGGGAATATAGTTCAGCTTTTATTTTTGTGTTTGGGAGGGCCAGGAAACAGTTAGTGTTTTATTTCAAACTGTGTCCCAAAGGGTAGGGATATAGTTCAGATTTTATTCCTAACTATGTCCAGAAGGGTATGGATATAATTAGGATTTCATTCCTAGCTGTGTCTGGGAGAGTATAGATTGTTATGATTTCATTCCAAACTGTGTTCTGGAGGGTGGGGATATAGTTCAGCTTTTGATCTTAACTGTGCCCCGAAAAGTATGATTATAGTTAGGTTGCCATACCCAACTGTCCATGAGGGTGGGAATATTCCTTGGATTTTAATCCTAACTGTACTTGAGGTTTCATTTTGAGGTTTCACTACTAGATGTGTCCACGAGGGTGGGGACATAGTTTTCATTTTATTTCTGTGTCGGGGAGGGTACAGACATAGTTAGCATTTAATTGTAAACTGTCTCCCTGAGGGTGGGGGATATAGTTCAGCTTTTAATACTAACTGTATCCAGAAAGGCATGGATATCGTTAGGAATTCTTAACTAACTGTGAACAGGATACAGATAGTGGGGATTTCATTCTAAACTGTGTGCCAGAGAGTGGGATATGGTTCAGCTTTTGTTCCTGTGGCCAGAAAAGTATGATTATAGTTATCTTTTCAAACCTGTATCCAGGAGTGTTGCAATATTGCTCAGCTTTTAATTCTATTTGATCTTGGAGTTTCGCAACTAGCTGTATCTAGACGGGTGGGCATATAGTTCAGCTTTTATTTTTCTGTTTAGGAGGGCCAGGATACAGTTAGTGTTTTATTCCAAAATGTGTCCCAGAGGGTAGGGATATAGTTCAGATTTTATTCCTAACTGTGTCCAGAAGGGAATGGATATAATTAGGATTTCATTCCAAACTGTGTCTGGGAGAGTATAGATGGTTCAGGTTTCATTCCAAACTGTGTTCTGGAGGGTGGGGATATAGTTCAGCTTTTGATATCTTAACTGTGTACAAAAAGTATGATTGTAGTTAGGTTGTCTTTCATGACTGTCCATGAGGGTGGGGATATTCCTTGGCTTTTATTTTTGTGTTTGGGAGGGCCAGGATGCAGTTAGTGTTTTATTTCAAACTGTGTCCGGGAGGGTAGGGATATAGTTCAGATTTTATTCCTAACTGTGTCCAGAAGGGAATGGATATAATTAGGATTTCATTCCAAACTGTGTCTGGGAGAGTATAGATGGTTCAGGTTTCATTCCAAACTGTGTTCTGGAGGGTGGGGATATAGTTCAGCTTTTGATCTTAACTGTGTACAAAAAGTATGATTGTAGTTAGGTTGTCTTTCATGACTGTCCATGAGGGTGTGGATATTCCTTGGTTTTTAATCCTAACTGTACTTGAGACTTCACTTTGAGGTTTCACTACAAAAAGTATACAGGAGGGTGGGGACATAGTTCAGGTTTTATTTCTATGTCAGGGAGGGCACGGAAACAGTTAGCATTTAATTGCAAACTATGTCCCAGAAGGTGGGGGATATAGTTCCGCGTTTAATACTAACTGTATCCACAAAGGCATGGATATCGTTAGGAATTCTCAACTAACTATGACCAGGATACGGATAGTGAGGATTTCATTCCAAACTGGGTGCCAGATGGTGGGATATAGTTCAGCCTTTGTTCCTGTGGCCAGAAAAGTATGATTATAGTTGTCTTTTCAAACCTGTGTCCAGGAGGGTTGCAATATTGCTCAGCTTTTAATTCTATCTGACCTTGGAGTTTCACAACTAGATGTATCTAGATGAGTGGGAACATATTTCAGATTTTATTTTTGTGTTTGGGAGGGCGGGGACACAGTTAGTGTTTTATTACAAACTGTGTCCCAAAGGGTAGGGATATAGTTCAGCTTTTATTCCTAACTGTGCCCGGAAGGGTATGGATATATTTAAGATTTCATTCCTAACTGTTTCTGGGAGAGTATAGATGGTTAGGGTTTCATTCCAAACTGGGCAGAGGGTGGGGATATATTTCAGCTTTTGTTCTTAACTGTTTCCAAAAAGTATGATTATAGTTAGGTTGTCATACACGACTATCCACGAGGGTGGGTATATTCATTGGCTTTTAATCCTAACTGTACTTAAGGTTTCACTTTGAGGTTTCACTACTAGAAGTGCCCAGGAGGGTGGGGACACATAGTTCTGCTTTTATTTCTGTGTTAGGGAGGGTACGGATATAGTTAGCATTTAATTGCAAACTGTGTCCCGGAGGGTGGGGGATATAGTTCAGCTTTTAATACTAACTGTATCCCGAAAGGTATGGATATCCTTAGGAATTCTTAACTGTGACCAGGATACCGATAGTGAGGATTTCATTCCAAACTGTGTCCCGGATTGTGGGGGATATAGTTCAGCTTTTGTTCCTGTGGCAAGAAACGTTTGATTGTAGTTATCTTTTCATACCTGTGTCCAGGAATGTTGCAATATTGCTCCACTTTTAATTCTATCTGTACTTGGAGTTTCACTACTAGCCGTATCTAGACGTGTGGGAATACAGTTCAGCTTTTATTTTTGTGTTTGGGAGGGTCCGAATACAGTTAGTGTTTTATTTCAAACTGTGTCCCAGAGGGTAGGGATATAGTTCAGATTTTATTCCTAACTGTGTCCAGAATGGTACCGATATATTAGGATTTCATTCCTAGCTGTGTCTGGGAGAGAACAGATGGTAAGGGTTTCATTCCAAAATGTGTTCTGGGGGGTGGGGATATAGCCCAGCTTTTGAACTTAACTATGTCCAAAAAAGTATGATTACAGGTAGGTTGTCATACCCGACTGTCCATGAGGGTGGGGATATTCCTTGGCTTTTAATCCTAACTGTACCTGGGGTTTCACGTTGAGGTTTCACTACAAGAAGTATACAGGAAGGTGGGGACAAAGTTCTGCTTTTATTTCTGTGTCAGGGAGGGTATGGATATAGTTAGCATTTAATTGCAAACAGTGTCCCCAAAGGTGGGGGATATAGTTCAGCTTTTAATACTAACTGTATCCAGAAAGGCATGGATATTGTTAGGAATTCTCAACTAACTGTGACCAGGATATGGATAGTGAGGATTTCATTCCAAACTGGGCCCCGGATGGTGGAGGATCTCGTTCAGCATTTGATCCTCTGGCAAGAAAGGATGATTATAGTTATCTTTTCACACCTGAGTTCAGGAGGGTTGCAATACTGCTCAGCTTTTAATTCCATCTGTACTGGAGTTTCACTACTAGCTGTATCAAGACGTGTGGGAATATAGTTCAGCTTTTATTTTTGTGTTTGGGAGGGCCAGGAAACAGTTAGTGTTTTATTTCAAACTGTGTCCCAAAGGGTAGGGATATAGTTCAGATTTTATTCCTAACTATGTCTGGAAGGGTATGGATATAATTAGGATTTCATTCCTAGCTGTGTCTGGGAGAGTATAGATTGTTATGATTTCATTCCAAACTGTGTTCTGGAGGGTGGGGATATAGTTCAGCTTTTGATCTTAACTGTGCCCCGAAAAGTATGATTATAGTTAGGTTGCCATACCCAACTGTCCATGAGGGTGGGAATATTCCTTGGATTTTAATCCTAACTGTACTTGAGGTTTCATTTTAAGGTTTCACTACTAGATGTGTCCACGAGGGTGGGGACATAGTTTTCATTTTATTTCTGTGTCGGGGAGGGTACAGATATAGTTAGCATTTAATTGTAAACTGTCTCCCTGAGGGTGGGGGATATAGTTCAGCTTTTAATACTAACTGTATCCAGAAAGGCATGGATATCGTTAGGAATTCTTAACTAACTGTGAACAGGATACAGATAGCGGGGATTTCATTCTAAACTGTGTGTCAGAGAGTGGGATATAGTTCAGCTTTTGTTCCTGTGGCCAGAAAAGTATGATTATAGTTATCTTTTCAAACCTGTGTCCAGGAGTGTTGCAATATTGCTCCACTTTTAATTCTATCTGTACTTGGAGTTTCACTACTAGCCGTATCTAGACGTGTGGAAATACAGTTCAGCTTTTATTTTTGTGTTTGGGAGGGCCAGGATACAGTTAGTGTTTTATTCCAAACTGTGTCCCTGAGGGTAGGGATATAGTTCAGATTTTATTCCTAACTGTGTCCAGAAGGGAATGGACATAATTAGGATTTCATTCCAAACTGTGTCCCGGATGATGGGGGATATAGTTCAGCTTTTGTTCCTGTGGCAAGAAAAGTTTGATTGTAGTTATCTTTTCATACCTGTGTACAGTAGTGTTGCAATATTGCTCCACTTTTAATTCTATCTGTCCTTGGAGTTTCACAACTAGCCTTATCTAGACGTGTGGGAATACAGTTCAGCTTTTATTTTTGTGTCTGGGAGGGCCAGGATACAGTTAGTGTTTTATTTCAAACTGTGTCCCGGAGGGTAGGGATATAGTTCAGATTTTATTCCTAACTGTGTCCAGAATGGTATGGATATAATTAGGATTTCATTCCTAGCTGTGTCTAGGAGAGTACAGATGGTTAGGGTTTCATTCCAAACTGTGTTCTGGGGGGTGGAGATATAGCTCAGCTTTTGAACTAAACTGTGTCCAAAACAGTATGATTACAGTTAGGTTGTCACACCCGACTGTCCACGAGGGTGGGGATATTCCTTGGCTTTTAATCCTAACTGTACTTGAGGTTTCACGTTGAGGTTTCACTACAAGAAGTATACAGGAGGGTGGGGACAAAGTTCTTCTTTTATTTCTGTGTTAGGGAGGGTATGGATATAGTTAGCATTTAATTGCAAACAGTGTCCCCAAAGGTGGGGGATATAGTTCAGCTTTTAATACTAACTGTATCCAGAAAGGCATGGATATCGTTAGGAATTCTCAACTAACTGTGACCAGGATACGGATAGTGAGGATTTCATTCCAAACTGGGTGCCAGATGGTGGGATATAGTTCAGCTTTTATTCCTGTGGCCAGAAAAGTATGATTATAGTTGTCTTTTCAAACCTGTGTCCAGGAGGGTTGCAATATTGCTCAGCTTTCAATTCTATGTGACCTTGGATTTTAACAACTAGATGTATCTAGATGGATGGGAATATATTTCAGATTTTATTTTTGTGTTTGGGAGGGCGAGGACACAGATAGTGTTTTGTTCCAAACTGTGTCCCAAAGGGTAGGGATATAGTTCAGCTTTTATTCCTAACTGTGCCCGGAAGGGTATGGATATATTTAAGATTTCATTCCTAACTGTTTCTGGGAGAGTATACATGGTTAGGGTTTCATTCCAAACTGTGCAGAGGGTGGGGATATATTTCAGCTTTTGTTCTTAACTGTTTCCAAAAAGTATGATTATAGTTAGGTTGTCATACACGACTATCCACGAGGGTGGGGATATTCCTTGGCTTTTAATCCTAACTGTACTTAAGGTTTCACTTTGAGGTTTCACTACTAGAAGTGCCCAGGAGGGTGGGGACACATAGTTCTGCTTTTATTTCTGTGTTAGGGAGGGTACGGATATAGTTAGCATTTAATTGCAAACTGTGTCGCGGAGGGTGGGGGGATATAGTTCAGCTTTTAATACTAACTGTATCCCGAAAGGTATGGATATCCTTAGGAATTCTTAACTGTGACCAGGATACCGATAGTGAGGATTTCATTCCAAACTGTGTCCCGGATGGTGGGGGATATAGTTCAGCTTTTGTTCCTGTGGCAAGAAAAGTTTGATTGTAGTTATCTTTTCATACCTGTGTCCAGGAATGTTGCAATATTGCTCCACTTTTAATTCTATCTGTACTGGAGTTTCACTACTAGCCGTATCTAGACGTGTGGGAATACAGTTCAGCTTTTATTTTTGAGTTTGGGAGGGCCAGGATACAGTTAGTGTTTTATTTCAAACTGTGTCCCGGAGGGTAGGGATATAGTTCAGATTTTATTCCTAACTGTGTCCAGAATGGTATGGATATAATTAGGATTTCATTCCTAGCTGTGTCTGGGAGAGTATAGATTGTTATGATTTCATTCCAAACTGTGTTCTGAAGGGTGGGGATATAGTTGAGCTTTTGATCTTAACTGTGCCCAGAAAGGTATGATTATAGTTAGGTTGTCATACCCAACTGTCCATGAGGGTGGGAATATTTCTTGGATTTTAATCCTAACTGTACTTGAGGTTTCATTTTGAGGTTTCACTACTAGATGTGTCCACGAGGGTGGGGACATAGTTTTGATTTTATTTCTGTGTCGGGGAGGGTACAGATATGGTTAGCATTTAATTGTAAACTGTCTCCCTGAGGGTGGGGGATCTAGTTCAGCTTTTAATACTAACTGTATCCAGAAAGGCATGGATATCGTTAAGAATTCTTAACTAACTGTGACCAGGATACAGATAGTTAGGATTTCATTCCAAACTGGGTCCCGGATGGTGGAGGATATACTTCAGCTTTTGTTCATCTTGCAAGAAAAGTATGACTATAGTTATCTTTTCAAACCTGTGTCCAGGAGTGTTGCAATATTGCTCAGCTTTTAATTCTATTTGATCTTGGAGTTTCACAACTAGCTGTATCTATACGGGTGGGGATAAAGTTCAGCTTTTATTTTTGTGTTTGGGAGGGCCAGGATACAGTTAGTGTTTTATTCCAAACTGTGTCCCAGAGGGTAGGGACATAGTTCTGCTTTTATTTCTGTGTCAGGGAGGGCACGGATACATTTAGCATTTAATAGCAATCTGTGTCCCAGAAGGTGGGGGATCTAGTTCAGCTTTTAATACTAACTGTATCCAGAAAGGCATGGATATCATTAGGAATTCTGAAATAACTAAGACCAGGATACGGATAGTGAGGATTTCATTCCAAACTATGCGCCAGAGAGTGGGATATAGTTCAGCTTTTGTTCCTGTGGTCAGAAAAGTATGATTATAGTTATCTTTTCAAACCTGTGTCCAGGAGGGTTGCAATATTGCACTGCTTTCAATTCTATCTGACATTGGAGTTTCACAACTAGCTGTATCTAGATGGGTGGGCATATAGTTCAGCTTTTATTTTTCTGTTTGGGAGGGTAAGGATACAGTTAGTGTTTCATTCCGAACTGTGTCCCAGAGGGTAGGGATATAGTTCAGATTTTATTCATAACTGTGTCCAGAAGGGTATGGATATAATTAGGATTTCATTCCTAACTGTGTCTTGGAGAGTGTAGATGGTTAGGGTATCATTCAAAACTGTGTTCTGGAGGGTGGAAATATAGTTCAGCTTTTGATCTTAACTGTGTCCAAAAAAGTATGATTGTAGTTAGGTTGCCATTCATGACTGTCCATGCGGATGGGGATATTCCTAGGCTTTTAATCATAACTGTACTTGAGACTTCACTTTGAGGTTTCATTACAAGTATACAGGAGAGTGGGGACATAGTTCTGCTTTTATTTGTGTGTCAGGGAGGGTACGGATATAGTTAGCATTTAATTGCAAACTGTGTCCCCAAGGGTGGGAGATATAGTTCAGCTTTTAATACTAACTGTGTCCAGAAAGGCATGGATATCGTTAGGAATTCTCAACTAACTGTGACCAGGATACAGATAGTGAGGATTTCATTCCATACTGGGTCCCGGATGGTGGAGGATATACTTCAGCTTTTGTTCATCTTGCAAGAAAAGTATGATTATAGTTATCTTTTCAAACCTGTGTCCAGGAGTGTTGCAATATTGCTCAGCCTTTAATTCTATTTGATTTTGGAGTTTCACAACTAGCTGTATCTAGACGGGTGGGCATATAGTTCAGCTTTTATTTTTCTGTTTGGGAGGGCCAGGATACAGTTAGTGTTTTATTCCAAACTGTGTCCCAGAGGGTAGGGATATAGTTCAGATTGTATTGCTAACTGTGTCCAGAAGGGAATGGATATAATTAGGATTTCATTCCAAACTGTGTCTGGGAGAGTATAGATGGTTCAGGTTTCATTCCAAACTGTGTTCTGGAGGGTGGGGATATAGTTCAGCTTTTGATCTTAACTGTGTACAAAAAGTATGATTGTAGTTAGGTTGTCTTTCATGACTGTCCATGAGGGTGGGGATATTCCTTGGCTTTTATTTTTGTGTTTGGGAGGGCCAGGATACAGTTAGTGTTTTATTTCAAACTGTGTCCGGGAGGGTAGGAATATAGTTCAGATTTTATTCCTAACTGTGTCCAGAAGGGTATCGATATAATTAGTATTTCATTTCTAAGTGTGTCTGGGAGAGCATAGATGGTTAGTGTTTCATTCCAAACTGTGCTCTGGAGGGTGGGGATATAGTTCAGCTTTTGATCTTAACTGTGTACAAAAAGTATGATTGTAGTTAGGTTGTCTTTCATGACTGTCCATGAGGGTGGGGATATTCCTTGGCTTTTAATCCTAACTGTACTTGAGACTTCACTTTGAGGTTTCACTACAAAAAGTATACAGGAGGGTGGGGACATAGTTCTGGTTTTATTTCTATGTCAGGGAGGGCACGGATACAGTTAGCATTTAATCGCAAACTATGTCCCAGAAGGTGGGGGATATAGTTCAGGGTTTAATACTAACTGTATCCACAAAGGCATGGATATCATTAGGAATTCTCAACTAACTGTGACCAGGATACGGATAGTGAGGATTTCATTCCAAACTGGGTGCCAGATGGTGGGATATAGTTTAGCTTTTGTTCCTGTGGCCAGAAAAGTATGATTAAAGTTGTCTTTTCAAACCTGTGTCCAGGAGGGTTGCAATATTGCTCAGCTTTCAATTCTATGTGACCTTGGATTTTAACAACTAGATGTATCTAGATGGGTGGGAATATATTTCAGATTTTATTTTTGTGTTTGGGAGGGCGAGGACACAGTTAGTGTTTTGTTCCAAACTGTGTCCCAAAGGGTAGGGATATAGTTCAGCTATTATTCCTAACTGCGCCCGGAAGGGTATGGATATATTTAAGATTTCATTCCTAACTGTTTCTGGGAGAGTATAGAAGGTTAGGGTTTCATTCCAAACTGTGCAGAGGGTGGGGATATATTTCAGCTTTTGTTCTTAACTGTTTCCAAAAAGTATGATTATAGTTAGGTTGTCATACACGACTATCCACGAGGGTGGGGATATTCCTTGGCTTTTAATCCTAACTGTACTTAAGGTTTCACTTTGAGGTTTCACTACTAGAAGTGCCCAGGAGGGTGGGGACACATAGTTCTGCTTTTATTTCTGTGTTAGGGAGGGTACGGATATAGTTAGCAATTAATTGCAAACTGTGTCCCGGAGGGTGGGGGGATATAGTTCAGCTTTTAATACTAACTGTATCCCGAAAAGTATGGATATCCTTAGGAATTCTTAACTGTGACCAGGATACCGATAGTGAGGATTTCATTCCAAACTGTGTCCCGGATGGTGGGGGATATAGTTCAGCTTTTGTTCCTGCGGCAAGAAAAGTTTGATTGTAGTTATCTTTTCATACCTGTGTCCAGGAATGTTGCAATATTGCTCCACTTTTAATTCTATCTGTACTTGGAGTTTCACTACTAGCCGTATCTAGACGTGTGGGAATACAGTACAGCTTTTATTTTTGTGTTTGGGAGGGCCAGGATACAGTTAGTGTTTTATTTCAAACTGTGTCCCAGAGGGTAGGGATATAGTTTAGATTTTATACCTAACTGTGTCCAGAATGGTATGGATATAATTAGGATTTCATTCCTAGCTGTGTCTGGGAGAAAACAGATGGTTAGGGTTTCATTCCAAACTGTGTTCTGGGGGGTGGGGATATTGCTCAGCTTTTGAACTTAACTGTGTCCAAAAAAGTATGATTACAGTTAGGTTGTCATACCCGACTGTCCATGAGGGTGGGGATATTCCTTGGCTTTTAATCCTAACTGTACCTGGGGTTTCACGTTGAGGTTTCACTACAAGAAGTATACAGGAGGGTGGGGACAAAGTTCTGCTTCTATTCTTGTGTCAGGGAGGGTATGGATATAGTTAGCATTCAATTGCAAACAGTGTCCCCAAAGGTGGGGGATATAGTTCAGCTTTTAATACTAACTGTATCCAGAAAGGAGTGGATATCGATAGGAACTCTCAACTAACTGTGACCAGGATATGGATAGTGAGGATTTCATTCCAAACTGGGCCCCGGATGGTGGAGGATCTCAATCAGCATTTGATCCTCTGGCAAGAAAGGATGATTATAGTTATGTTTTCACACCTGAGTTCAGGAGGGTTGCAATACTGCTCAGCTTTTAATTCTATCTGTACTGGAGTTTCACTACTAGCTATATCAAGACGTGTGGGAATATAGTTCAGCTTTTATTTTTGTGTTTGGGAGGGCCAGGATACAGTTAGTGTTTTATTTCAAACTGTGTCCCAGAGGGTAGGGATATAGTTCAGATTTTATTCCTAACTATGTCCAGAAGGGTATGGAGATAATTAGGATTTCATTCCTAGCTGTGTCTGGGAGAGTATAGATTGTTATGATTTCATTCCAAACTGTGTTCTGAAGGGTGGGGATATAGTTGAGCTTTTGATCTTAACTGTGCCCAGAAAGGTATGATTATAGTTAGGTTGTCATACCCAACTGTCCATGAGGGAGGGAATATTTCTTGGATTTTAATCCTAACTGTACTTGAGGTTTCATTTTGAGGTTTCACTACTAGATGTGTCCACGAGGGTGGGGACATAGTTTTGATTTTATTTCTGTGTCGGGGAGGGTACAGATATGGTTAGCATTTAATTGTAAACTGTCTCCCGGAGGATGGGGGATATAGTTCAGCTTTTAATACTAACTGTATCCAGAAAGGCATGGATATCGTTAGGAATTCTTAACTAACTGTGAACAGGATACAGATAGTGGGGATTTCATTCTAAACTGTGTGCCAGAGAGCGGGATATACTTCAGCTTTTGTTCCTGTGGCCAGAAAAGTATGATTATAGTTATCTTTTCAAACCTGTGTCCAGGAGTGTTGCAATATTGCTCCACTTTTAATTCTATCTGTACTTGGAGTTTCACTACTAGCCGTATCTAGACGTGTGGAAATACAGTTCAGCTTTTTTATTTTTGTGTTTGGGAGGGCCAGGATACAGTTAGTGTTTCATTCCAAACTGTGTCCCAGAGGGTAGGGACATAGTTCTGCTTTTATTTCTGTGTCAGGGAGGGCACGGATACATTTAGCATTTAATAGCAATCTGTGTCCCAGAAGGTGGGGGATCTAGTTCAGCTTTTAATACTAACTGTATCCAGAAAGGCATGGACATCATTAGGAATTCTGAAATAACTATGACCAGGATACGGATAGTGAGGATTTCATTCCAAACTATGCGCAAGAGAGTGGGATATAGTTCAGCTTTTGTTCCTGTGGTCAGAAAAGTATGATTATAGTTATCTTTTCAAACCTGTGTCCAGGAGGGTTGCAATATTGCAATGCTTTTAATTCTATCTGACATTGGAGTTTCACAACTAGCTGTATCTAGACGGGTGGGCATATAGTTCAGCTTCTATTTTTCTGTTTGGGAGGGTAAGGATACAGTTAGTGTTTCATTCCAAACTGTGTCCCAGAGGGAAGGGATATAGTTCAGATTTTATTCATAACTGTGTCCAGAAGGGTATGGATATAATTAGGATTTCATTCCTAACTGTGTCTTGGAGAGTGTAGATGGTTAGGGTATCATTCAAAACTGTGTTCTGGAGGGTGGAAATATAGTTCAGCTTTTGATCTTAACTGTGTCCAAAAAAGTATGATTGTAGTTAGGTTGCCATTCATGACTGTCCATGCGGATGGGGATATTCCTTGGCTTTTAATCATAACTGTACTTGAGACTTCACTTTGAGGTTTCATTACAAGTATACAGGAGGGTGGGGACATAGTTCTGCTTTTATTTCTGTGTCAGGGAGGGTATGGATATAGTTAGCATTTAATTGCAAACAGTGTCCCCAAAGGTGGGGGATATAGTTCAGCTTTTAATACTAACTGTATCCAGAAAGGCGTGGATATCATTAGGAATTCTCAACTAATTGTGACCAGGATATGGATAGTGAGGATTTCATTCCAAACTGGGCCCCGGATGGTGGAGGATCTCGTTCAGCATTTGATCCTCTGGCAAGAAAGGATGATTATAGTTATCTTTTCACACCTGAGTTCAGGAGGGTTGCAATACTGCTCAGCTTTTAATTCTATCTGTACTGGAGTTTCACTACTAGCTGTATCAAGACGTGTGGGAACATAGTTCAGCTTTTATTTTTGTGTTTGGGAGGGCCAGGATACAGTTAGTGTTTTATTCCAAACTGTGTCCCAGAGGGTAGGGATATAGTTTCGATTTTATTCCTAACTGTGTCCAGAAGGGAATGGATATAATTAGGATTTCATTCCAAACTGTGTCTGGGAGAGTATAGATGGTTCAGGTTTCATTCCAAACTGTGTTCTGGAGGGAGGGGATATAGTTCAGCTTTTGATCTTAACTGTGTACAAAAAGTATGATTGTAGTTAGGTTGTCTTTCATGACTGTCCATGAGGGCGGGGATATTCCTTGGCTTTTATTTTTGTGTTTGGGAGGGCCAGGATACAGTTAGTGTTTTATTTCAAACTGTGTCCGGGAGGGTAGGGATATAGTTCAGATTTTATTCCTAACTGTGTCCAGAAGGGTATCGATATAATTAGTATTTCATTTCTAACTGTGTCTGGGAGAGTACAGATGGTTAGTGTTTCATTCCAAACTGTGCTCTGGAGGGTGGGGATATAGTTCGGCTTTTGATCTTAATTGTGTACAAAAAGTATGATTGTAGTTAGGTTGTCTTTCATGACTGTCCATGAGGGTGGGGATATTCCTTGGCTTTTAATCCTAACTGTACTTGAGACTTCACTTTGAGGTTTCACCACAAGAAGTATTCAGGAGGGTGGGGACATAGTTCTGCTTTTATTTCTGTGTCAGGGAGGGCACGGATACATTTAGCATTTAATAGCAATCTGTGTCCCAGAAGGTGGGGGATCTAGTTCAGCTTTTAATACTAACTGTATCCAGAAAGGCATGGATATCATTAGGAATTCTGAACTAACTATGACCAGGATACGGATAGGGAGGATTTCATTCCAAACTATGCGCCAGAGAGTGGGATATAGTTCAGCTTTTGTTCCTGTGGTCAGAAAAGTATGATTATAGTTATCTTTTCAAACCTGTGTCCAGGAGGGTTGCAATATTGCACTGCTTTTAATTCTATCTGACATTGGAGTTTCACAACTAGCTGTATCTAGATGGGTGGGCATATAGTTCAGCTTTTATTTTTCTGTTTGGGAGGGTAAGGATACAGTAAGTGTTTCATTCCGAACTGTGTCCCAGAGGGTAGGGATATACTTCAGATTTTATTCATAACTGTGTCCAGAAGGGTATCGATATAATTAGTATTTCATTTCTAACTGTGTCTGGGAGAGTACAGATGGTTAGTGTTTCATTCCAAACTGTGCTCTGGAGGGTGGGGATATAGTTCAGCTTTTGATCTTAACTGTGTCCAAAAAAGTATGATTGTAGTTAGGTTGTCATTCATGACTGTCCATGCAGATGGGGATATTCGTTGGCTTTTATTCATAACTGTACTTGAGACTTCACTTTGAGGTTTCATTACAAGTATACAGGAGAGTGGGGACATAGTTCTGCTTTTATTTGTGTGTCAGGGAGGGTACGGATATAGTTAGCATTTAATTGCAAACTGTGTCCCCAAGGGTGGGAGATATAGTTAAGCTTTTAATACTGTGTCCAGAAAGGCATGGATATCGTTAGGAATTCTCAACTAACTGTGACCAGGATACAGATAGTGAGGATTTCATTCCAAACTGGGTCCCGGATGGTGGAGGATATACTTCAGCTTTTGTTCATCTTGGAAGAAAAGTATGATTATAGTTATCTTTTCAAACCTGTGTCCAGGAGTGTTGCAATATTGCTCAGCTTTCAATTCTATTTGATCTTGGAGTTTCACAACTAGCTGTATCTAGACGGGTGGGCATATAGTTCAGCTTTTATTTTTCTGTTTGGGAGGGCCAGGATACAGTTAGTGTTTTATTCCAAACTGTGTCCCAGAGGGTAGGGATATAGTTCAGATTTTATTCCTAACTGTGTCCAGAAGGGAATGGATATAATTAGGATTTCATTCCAAACTGTGTCTGGGAGAGTATAGATGGTTCAGGTTTCATTCCAAACTGTGTTCTGGGGGGTGAGGATATAGTTCAGCTTTTGGTCTTAACTGTGTACAAAAAGTATGATTGTAGTTAGGTTGTCTTTCATGACTGTCCATGAGGGTGGGGATATTCCTTGGCTTTTATTTTTGTGTTTGGGAGGGCCAGGATATAGTTAGTGTTTTATTTCAAACTGTGTCCGGGAGGGTAGGGATATAGTTCAGATTTTATTCCTGTGTCCAGAAGGGTATCGATATAATTAGTATTTCATTTCTAACTGTGTCTGGGAGAGTATAGACGGTTAGTGTTTCATTCCAAACTGTGCTCTGGTGGGTGGGGATATAGTTCAGCTTTTGATCTTAACTGTGTACAAAAAGTATGATTGTAGTTAGGTTGTCTTTCATGACTGTCCATGTGGGTGGGCATATTCCTTGGCTTTTAATCCTAACTGTACTTGAGACTTCACTTTGAGGTTTCACTACAAAAAGTATACAGGAGGGTGGGGACATAGTTCTGGTTTTATTTCTACGTCAGGGAGGGCACGGATACAGTTAGCATTAAATTGCAAACTATGTCCCAGAAGGTGGGGGCTATAGTTCAGGGTTTAATACTAACTGTATCTACAAAGGCATGGATATCGTTAGGAATTCTCAACTAACTGTGACCAGGATACGGATAGTGGGGACTTCATTCCAAACTGGGTGCCAGATGGTGGGATATAGTTCAGCTTTTGTTCCTGTGGCCAGAAAAGTATGATTATAGTTGTCTTTTCAAACCTGTGTCCAGGAGGGTTGCAATATTGCTCAGCTTTTAATTCTATGTGACCTTGGATTTTAACAACTAGATGTATCTAGATGGGTGGGAATATATTTCAGATTTTATTTTTGTGTTTGGGAGGGCGAGGACACAGTGAGTGTTTTATTCCAAACTGTGTCCCAAAGGGTAGGGATATAGTTCAGCTTTTATTCCTAACTGTGCCCGGAAGGGTATGGATATATTTAAGATTTCATTCCTAACTGTTTCTGGGAGAGTATAGATGGTTAGGGTTTCATTCCAAAGTGGGCAGAGGGTGGGGATATATTTCAGCTTTTGTTCTTAACTGTTTCCAAAAAGTATGATTATAGTTAGGTTGTCATACACGACTATCCACGAGGGTGGGGATATTCCTTGGTTTTTAATCATAACTGTACTTGAGACTTCACTTTGAGGTTTCATTACAAGTATACTGGAGGGTGGGGACATAATTCTGCTTTTATTTGTGTGTCAGGGAGGGTACGGATATAGTTAGCATTTAATTGCAAACTGTGTCCTTAAGGGTGGGAGATATAGTTCAGCTTTTAATACTAACTGTGTCCAGAAAGGCATGGATATCATTAGGAATTCTCAACTAACTGTGACCAGGATACAGATAGTGAGGATTTCATTCCAAACTGGGTCCCGGATGGTGGAGGATATACTTCAGCTTTTGTTCATCTTGCAAGAAAAGTATGATTATAGTTATCTTTTCAAACCTGTGTCCAGGAGTGTTGCAATATGGCTCAGCTTTTAATTCTATTTGATCTTGGAGTTTCACAACTAGCTGTATCTAGACGGGTGGGCATATAGTTCAGCTTTTATTTTTCTGTTTGGGAGGGCCAGGATACAGTTAGTGTTTTATTCCAAACTGTGTCCCAGAGGGTAGGGATATAGTTGAGATTTTATTCCTGTGTCCAGAAGGGAATGGATATAATTAGGATTTCATTCCAAACTGTGTCTGGGAGAGTATAGATGGTTCAGGTTTCATTCCAAACTGTGTTCTGGAGGGTGGGGATATAGTTCAGCTTTTGATCTTAACTGTGTACAAAAAGTATGATTGTAGTTAGGTTGTCTTTCATGACTGTCCATGAGGGTGGGGATATTCCTGGGCTTTTATTTTTGTGTTTGGGAGGGCCAGGATACAGTTAGTGTTTTATTTCAAACTGTGTCCCTGAGGGTAGGGATATAGTTCAGATTTTATTCCTAACTATGTCCAGAAGGGTATGGATATAATTAGGATTTCATTCCTAGCTGTGTCTGGGAGAGTATAGATTGTTATGATTTCATTCCAAACTGTGTTCTGAAAGGTGGGGATATAGTTCAGCTTTTGATCTTAACTGTGCCCAGAAAGGTATGATTATAGTTAGGTTGTCATACCCAACTGTCCATGAGGGTGGGAATATTTCTTCGATTTTAATCCTAACTGTACTTGAGGTTTCACTACTAGATGTGTCCACGAGGGTGGGGACATAGTTTTGATTTTATTTCTGTGTCGGGGAGGGTACAGATATAGTTAGCATTTAATTGTAAACTGTCTCCCAGAGGGTGGGGGATATGGTTCAGCTTTTAATAGTAACTGTATCCAGAAAGGCATGGATATCGTAAGGAATTCTTAACTAACTGGGAACAGGATACAGATAGTGGGGATTTCATTCTAAACTGTGTGCCAGAGAGTGGGATATAGTTCAGCTTTTGTTCCTGTGGCCAGAAAAGTATGATTATAGTTATCTTTTCAAACCTGTGTCCAGGAGTGTTGCAATATTGCTCCACTTTTAATTCTATCTGTACTTGGAGTTTCACTACTAGCCGTATCTGGACGTGTGGAAATACAGTTCAGCTTTTATTTTTGTGTTTGGGAGGGCCAGGATACAGTTAGTGTTTTATTCCAAACTGTGTCCCAGAGGGTAGGGATATAGTTGAGATTTTATTCCTAACTGTGTCCAGAAGGGAATGGATATAATTAGGATTTCATTCCAAACGGTGTCTGGGAGAGTATAGATGGTTCAGGTTTCATTCCAAACTGTGTTCTGGAGGGTGGGGATATAGTTCAGCTTTTGATCTTAACTGTGTACAAAAAGTATGATTGTAGTTAGGTTGTCTTTCATGACTGTCCATGAGGGTGGGGATATTCCTTGGCTTTTATTTTTGTGTTTGGGAGGGCCAGGATACAGTTAGTGTTTTATTTCAAACTGTGTCCGGGAGGGTACGGATATAGTTCAGATTTTACTCCTAACTGTGTCCAGAAGGGTATCGATATAATTAATATTTCATTTCTAACTGTGTCTGGGAGAGTATAGATGGTTAGTGTTTCATTATAAACTGTGCTCTGGAGGGTGGGGATGTAGTTCAGCTTTTGATCTTAACTGTGTACAAAAAGTATGATTGTAGTTTGGTTGTCTTTCATGACTGTCCATGAGGGTGGGGATATTCCTTGGCTTTTAATCCTAACTGTACTTGAGATTTCACTTTGAGGTTTCACTACAAAAAGTATACAGGAGGGTGGGGTCATAGTTCAGGTTTTATTTCTATGTCAGGGAGGGCACGGATACAGTTAGCATTTAATCGCAAACTAAACGATGTCCCAGAAGGTGGGGGATATAGTTCAGCGTTTAATACTAACTGTATCCACAAAGGCATGGGTATCGTTAGGAATTCTCAACTAACTGTGACCAGGATACGGATAGTGAGGATTTCATTCCAAACTGGGTGCCAGATGGTGGGATATAGTTCAGCTTTTGTTCCTGTGGCCAGAAAAGTATGATTATAGTTGTCTTTTCAAACCTGTGTCCAGGAGGGTTGCAATATTGCTCAGCTTTTAATTCTATCTGACCTTGGAGTTTCACAACTAGATGTATCTAGATGGGTGGGAATATATTTCAGATTTTATTTTTGTGTTTGGGAGGGCGAGGACACAGTTAGTGTTTTATTCAAAACTGAGTCCCAAAGGGTAGGGATATAGTTCAGCTTTTATTCCTAACTGTGCCCGGAAGGGTATGGATATATTTAAGATTTCATTCCTAACTGTTTCTGGGAGAGTATAGATGGTTAGGGTTTCATTCCAAACTGGGCAGAGGGTGGGGATATATTTCAGCTTTTGTTCTTAACTGTTTCCAAAAAGTATGATTATAGTTAGGTTGTCATACACGACTATCCACGAGGGTGGGGACATTCCTTGGCTTTTAATCCTAACTGTACTTAATGTTTCACTTTGAGGTTTCACTACTAGAAGTGCCCAGGATGGTGGGGACACATAGTTCTGCTTTTATTTTTGTGTTAGGGAGGGTATGGATATAGTTAGCATTTAATTGCAAACTGTGTCCCGGAGGGTGGGGGATATAGTTCGGCTCTTAATACTAACTGTATCGCGAAAGGTATGGATATCCTTAGGAATTCTTAACTGTGACCAGGATACCGATAGTGAGGATTTCATTCCAAACTGTGTCCCGGATGGTGGGGGATATAGTTCAGCTTTTGTTCCTGTGGCAAGAAAAGTTTGATTGTAGATATCTTTTCATACCTGTGTCCAGGAATGTTGCAATATTGCTCCACTTTTAATTCTATCTGTACTTGGAGTTTCACTACTAGCCGTATCTAGACGTGTGGGAATACAGTTCAGCTTTTATTTTTGTGTTTGGGAGGGCCAGGATACAGTTAGTGTTTTATTTCAAACTGTGTCCCGGAGGGTAGGGATATAGTTCAGATTTTATTCCTAACAGTGTCCAGAATGGTATGGATATAATTAGGATTTCATTCCTAGCTATGTCTGGGAGAGAACAGAGGGTTAGGGTTTCATTCCAAACTGAGTTCTGGGGGGTGGGGATATAGCTCAGCTTTTGAACTTAACTGTGTCCAAAAAAGTATGATTAAGTTAGGTTGTCATACCCAACTGTCCATGAGGGTGGGGATATTCCTTGGCTTTTAATCCTAACTGTACCTGGGGTTTCACGTTGAGGTTTCACTACAAGAAGTATACAGGAGGGTGGGGACAAAGTTCTGCTTTTATTTCTGTGTCAGGGAGGGTATGGATATAGTTAGCATTTAATTGCAAACAGTGTCCCCAAAGGTGGGGGATATAGTTCAGCTTTTAATACTAACTGTATCCAGAAAGGCGTGGATATCGTTAGGAATTCTCAACTAACTGTGACCAGGATATGGATAGTGAGGATTTCATTCCAAAATGGGCCTCGGATGGTGGAGGATCTCGTTCAGCATTTGATCCTCTGGCAAGAAAGGAGGAATATAGTTATCTTTTCACACCTGAGTTCAGGAGGGTTGCAATACTGCTCAGCTTTTAATTCTATCTGTACTGGAGTTTCACTACTAGCTGTATCAAGACGTGTGGGAATACAGTTCAGCTTTTATTTTTGTGTTTGGGAGGGCCAGGATACAGTTAGTGTTTTATTTCAAACTGCTTCCCAGAGGGTAGGGATATAGTTCAGATTTTATTCCTAACTGTGTCCAGAAGGGTATCGATATAATTAGTATTTCATTTCTAACTGTGTCTGGGAGAGTATAGATGGTTAGTTTTTCATTCCAAACTGTGCTCTGGAGGGTGGGGATATAGTTCAGCTTTTGATCTTAACTGTGTACAAAAAGTATGATTGTAGTTAGGTTGTCTTTCATGACTGTCCATGAGGGCGGGGATATTCCTTGGCTTTTAATCCTAACTGTACTTGAGACTTCACTTTGAGGTTTCACTACAAGAAGTATTCAGGAGGGTGGGGACATAGTTATGCTTTTATTTATGTGTCAGGGAGGGCACGGATACATTTAGCATTTAATCGCAATCTGTGTCCCAGAAGGTGGGGGATCTAGTTCAGCTTTTAATACTAACTGTATCCAGAAAGGCATGGATATCATTAGGAATTCTGAACTAACTATGACCAGGATACTGATAGTGAGGATTTCATTCCAAACTATGCGCCAGAGAGTGGGATATAATTCAGCTTTTGTTCCTGTGGGCAGAAAAGTATGATTATAGTTATCTTTTCAAACCTGTGTCCAGGAGGGTTGCAATATTGCACTGCTTTTAATTCTATCTGACATTGGAGTTTCACAACTAGCTGTATCTAGACGGGTGGGCAGCTTTGATTTTTGTGTTTGGGAGGGCCAGGATACAGTTAGTGTTTTATTTCAAACTGTGTCCCAGAGGGTAGAGATATAGTTCAGATTTTATTCCTAACTATGTCCTGAAGGGTATGGATATAATAAGGATTTCATTCCTAGCTGTGTCTGGGAGAGTATAGATTGTTATGGTTTCATTCCAAACTGTGTTCTGAAGGGTGGGGATATAGTTCAGCTTTTGATCTTAACTGTGTCCCAAAAGTATGATTATAGTTAGGTTGTCATACCCAACTATCCATGAGGGTGGGAATATTCCTTGGATTTTAATCCTAACTGTACATGAGGTTTCATTTTGAGGTTTCACTACTAGATGTGTCCACGAGGGTGGGGACATAGTTTTGATTTTATTTCTGTGTCGGAGAGGGTACAGATATAGTTAGCATTTAATTGTAAACTGTCTCCCTGAGGGTGGGGGATATAGTTCAGCTTTTAATACTAACTGTATCCAGAAAGGCATGGATATCGTTAGGAATGTGAACAGGATACAGATAGTGGGGATTTCATTCTAAACTGTGTGCCAGAGAGTGGGATATAGTTCAGCTTTTGTTCCTGTGGCCAGAAAAGTATGATTATAGTTATCTTTTCAAACCTGTGTCCAGGAGTGTTGCGATATTGCTCCACTTTTAATTCTATCTGTACTTGGCGTTTCACTACTAGCCGTATCTAGACGTGTGGAAATTTTTGTGTTTGGGAGGGCCAGGGTACAGTTAGTGTTTTATTCCAAACTGTGTCCCAGAGGGTAGGGATATAGTTCAAATTTTATTCCTGTGTCCAGAAGGGAATGGATATAATTAGGATTTCATTCCAAACTGTGTCTGGGAGAGTATAGATGGTTAGTGTTTCATTCCAAACTGTGCTCTGGAGGGTGGGGATATAGTTCAGCTTTTGATCTTAACTGTGTCCCAAAAGTATGATTATAGTTAGGTTGTCATACCTGACTGTCCATGAGGGGGGGGGGGGGGGGGGGATATTCCTTGGCTTTTAATCCTAACTATACTTGAGGCTTCACATTGAGGTTTTACTACTAGAAGTGTCCAAGAGGGTGGGGACATAGTTCTGCTTTCATTTCTGTGTTGGGGAGGGTAGATATAATTAGCGTTTAATTGTAAACTGTGTCATTGAGGGTGGGGGATTTAGTTCAGCTTTTAATACTAACTGTATCCACAAAGGCATGGATATCGTTAGAAATTAACTAACTGCAACCAGGATACGGATAGTGAGGATTACATTCCAAACTGGGTGCCAGATGGTGCGATAGAGTTCAGCTTTTGTTCCTGTGGCCAGAAAAGTATGATTGTAGTTGTCTTTTCAAACCTGTGTCCAGGAGGGTTGCAATATTGCTCAGCTTTTAATTCTATCTGACCTTGGAGTTTCACAACTAGAAGTATCTAGATGGGTGGGAATATAGTTCAGATTTTATTTTTGTGTTTGGGAGGGCGAGGACACAGTTAGTGTTTTATTCCAAACTGTGTCCCAAAGGGTAGGGATATAGTTCAGCTTTTATTCCTAACTGTGCCCGGAAGGGTATGGATATATTTAAGATTTCATTCCTAACTGTTTCTGGGAGAATATAGATGGTTAGAGTTTCATTCCAAACTGGGCAGAGGGTGGGGATATATTTCAGCTTTTGTTCTTAACTGTTTCCAAAAAGTATGATTATAGTTAGATTGTCATACCCGACTGTCCACAAGGGTGGGGATATTCCTTGGCTTTTAATCCTAACTGTTCTTAAGGTTTCACTTTGAGGTTTCACTACTAGAAGTGCCCAGGAGGGTGGGGACACATAGTTCTGCTTTTATTTCTGTGTTAGGGAGGGTACGGATATAGTTAGCATTTAAATGCAAACTGTGTCCCGGAGAGTGGGGGATATAGTTCAGCTTTTAATACTAACTGTATCCCGAAAGGTATGGATATCGTTAGGAATTCTAAACTGTGACCAGGATAGCGATAGTGAGGATTTCATTCCAAACTGTGTCCCGGATGGTGGGGGATATAGTTCAGCTTTTGTTCCTGTGGCAAGAAAAGTTTGATTGTAGTTATCTTTTCGTACCTGTGTACAGTAGTGTTGCAATATTGCTCCACTTTTAATTCTATCTGTACTTGGAGTTTCACAACTAGCCTTATCTAGACGTGTGGGAATACAGTTCAGCTTTTATTTTTGTGTTTGGGAGGGCCAGGATACAGTTAGTGTTTTATTTCAAACTGTGTCCCGGAGGGTAGGGATATAGTTCAGATTTTGTTCCTGTGTCCAGAATGGTATGGATATAATTAGGATTTCATTCCTAGCTGTGTCTGGGAGAGTACAGATGGTTAGGGTTTCATTCCAAACTGTGTTCTGGGGGGGTGGAGATATAGCTCAGCTTTTGAACTAAACTGTGTCCAAAACAGTATGATTACAGTTAGGTTGTCACACCCGACTGTCCATGAGAGTGGGGATATTCCTTGGTTTTTAATCCTAACTGTACTTGAGGTTTCACGTTGAGGTTTCACTACAAGAAGTATACAGGAGGGTGGGGACAAAGTTCCGCTTTTATTTCTGTGTCAGGGAGGGTATGGATATAGTTAGCATTTAATTGCAAACACGGTCCCCAAAGGTGGGGGATATAGTTCAGCTTTTAATACTAACTGTATCCAGAAAGGCATGGATATCGTTAGGAATTCTCAACTAACTGTGACCAGGATATGGATAGTGAGGATTTCATTCCAAACTGGGCCTCAGATGGTGGAGGAGCTCGTTCACCATTTGATCCTCTGGCAAGAAAAGCATGATTATAGTTATCTTTTCACACTTGAGTTCAGGAGGGTTGCAATATTGCTCAGCTTTTAATTCTATCTGTACTGGAGTTTCACTACTAGCTGTATCAAGACGTATGGGAATATAGTTCAGCTTTTATTTTTGTGTTTGGGAGGGCCAGGATACAGTTAGTGTTTTATTTCATACTGTGTCCGAGAGGGTAGGGATATAGATCATATTTTATTCCTATGTCCAGAAGGGTATGGATATAATTAGGATTTCATTCCTAGCTGTGTCTGGGAGAGTATAGATTGTTATGGTTTCGTTCTAAAGTGTGTTCTGGAGGGTGGGGATATAGTTCAGCTTTTCATCTCAACTGTGCCCAGAAAGGTATGATTATAGTTAGGTTGTCATACCCAACTGTCCATGAGGCTGGGAATATTCCTTGGATCTTAATCCTAAGTGTACTTGAGGTTTCATTTTGAGGTTTCACTACTAGATGTATCCACGAGGGTGGGGACATAGTTTTGCTTTTATTTCTGTGTCGTGGAGGGTACAGATATAGTTAGCATTTAATTGTAAACTGTCTCCTTGAGGGTGGGGGATATAGTTCAGCTTTTAATACTAACTGTATCCAGAAAGGCAAGGATATCGTTAGGAATTCTTAACTAACTGTGAACAGGATACAGATAGCGGGGATTTCATTCTAACCTGTGTGCCAGAGAGTGGGAAATAGTTCAGCTTTTGTTCCTGTGGCCAGAAAAGTATGATTATATTTATCTTCTCAAACCTGTGTCCAGGAGTGTTGCAATGTTGCTCAGCTTTTAATTCTATCTGACCTTGGAGTTTCACAACTAGCTGTATCTATACGGGTGGGCATATAGTTCAGCTTTTATTTTTGTGTTTGGGAGGGCCAGGATACAGTTAGTGTTTTATTCCAAACTGTGTCCCAGAGGGTAGGGATATAGTTCAGATTTTATTCCTAACTGTGTCCAGAAGGGAATGGATATAATTAGGATTTCATTCCAAACTGTGTCTGGGAGAGTATAGATGGTTAGGGTTTCATTCCAAACTGTGTTCTGGAGGGTGGGGATATAGTTCAGCTTTTGATCTTAACTGTGTACAAAATGTATGATTGTAGTTAGGTTGTCTTTCATGACTGTCCATGAGGGTGGGGATATTCCTTGGCTTTTAATCCTAACTGTACTTGAGACTTCACTTTGAGGTTTCACTACAAGAAGTATTCAGGAGGGTGGGGACATAGTTCTGCTTTTATTTCTGTGTCAGGGAGGGCACGGATACATTTAGCATTTAATCGCAATCTGTGTCCCAGAAGGTGGGGGGGATCTAGTTCAGCTTTTAATACTAACTGTATCCAGAAAGACATGGATATCGTTAGGAATTCTCAACTAACTGAGAACAGGATACGGATAGTGAGGATTTCATTCCAAACTGCGTCCCGGATGGTGGAGGATCTAGTTCAGCATTTGTTCCTCTGGCAAGAAAAGTATGATTATAGTTATCTTTTCAAACCTGTGTGCAGGAGTGTTGCAGTATTGCTCAGCTTTTAATTCTATCTGACCTGGGAGTTCCAGAACTAGCTGTATCTAGACGTGTGGGAATATAGTTCAGCTTTTATTTTTGTGTTTGGGAGGGCCAGGATACAGTTAGTGTTGTATTTCAAATTGTGTCCGGGATGGTAGGGATATAGTTCAGATTTGATTCCTAGCTGTGTCCAGAAAGGTATCGAAATAATTAGTATTTCATTTCTAACTGTGTCTGGGAGAGTATAGATGGTTAGTGTTTCATTCCAAACTGTGCTCTGGAGGGTGGGGATATAGTTCAGCTTTTGATCTTAACTGTGTCCCAAAAAGTATGATTATTGTTAGGTTGTCATACCTGACTGTCCATGAGGGTGGGGATATTCCTTGGCTTTTAATCCTAACTATACCTGAGGCTTCACATTGAGGTTTCACTACTAGAAGTGTCCAAGAGGGTAGGGACATAGTTCTGCTTTTATTTCTGTGTTGGGGAGGGTACAGATATAATTAGCGTTTAATTGTAAACAGTGTCATTGAGGGTGGCGGATATAGTTCAGCTTTTAATACTAACTGTATCCACAAAGGCATGGATATCGTTAGAAATTAACTAACTGTGACCAGGATACGGAGAGTGAGGATTTCATTCCAAACTGGGTGCCAGATGGTGGGATATAGTTCAGCTTTTGCTCCTGTGGCCAGAAAAGTATGATTGTAGTTGTCTCTTCAAACCTGTGTCCAGGAGGGTTGCAATGTTGCTTAGCTTTTAATCCTATCTGACCTTAGAGTTTCACAACTAGATGTATCTAGACGGGTGGGAATATAGTTCAGATTTTATTTTTGTGTTTGGGAGGGCCAGGATACAGTTAGTGTTTTATTCCAAACAGTGTCCCAGAGGGTAGGGATATAGTTCAGATTTTATTCTTAACTGTGTACAGAAGCAAATGGATATAATTAGGATTTCATTCCAAACTGTGTCTGGGAGAGTATAGATGGTTAGGGTTTCATTCCAAACTGTGTTCTGGAGGGTGGGGATATAGTTCAGCTTTTGATCTTAACTATGTACAAAAAGTATGATTGTAATTAGGTTATCTTTCATGACTGTCCATGAGGGTGGGGATATTCCTTGGCTTTTAATCCTAACTGTTCTTGAGACTTTACTTTGAGGTTTCACTACAAGAATTATTCAGGAGGGTGGGGACATAGTTCTGCCTTTATTTCTGTGTCAGGGAGGGCACAGATACATTTAGCATTTAATCGCAATCTGTGTCCCAGAAGGTGGGGGGGATCTAGTTCAGCTTTTAATACTAACTGTATCCAGAAAGGCATGAATATCGTTGAGAATTCTCAACTAACTGTGAACAGGATACGGATAGTGAGGATTTCATTCCAAACTGGGTCCCGGATGGTGGAGGATCTAGTTCAGAATTTGTTCCTCTAGCAAGAAAAGTATCATTATAGTTATCTTTTCAAACCTGTGTCCAGGAGTGTTGCAATATTGCTCAGCTTTTAATTCTATCTGACCTGGGAGTTCCACAACTATTTCATTTCTAACTATGTCTGGGAGAGTATAGATGGTTAGTGTTTCATTCCAAACTGTGCTCTGGAGGGTGGGGATATAGTTCAGCTTTTGATCTTAACTGTGTCCCAAAAAGTATGATTATAGTTAGGTTGTCATACCTGACTGTCCATGAGGGGGGGATATTCCTTGGCTTTTAATCCTAACTATACTTGAAGCTTCACTTTGAGGTTTCTTTACTAGAAGTGTCCAAGAGGGTGGGGACATAGTTCTGCTTTTATTTCTGTGTTGGGGAGGGTACATATATAATAAGCGTTTAATTGTAAACTGTGTCCCGGAGGGTGGGGGATATTGTTCAGCTTTTAATACTAACTGTATCCCGAAAGGTATGGATATCGTTAGGAATTCTAAACTGTGAGCAGGATAGCGATAGTGAGGATTTCATTCCAAACTGTGTCCCGGATGGTGGGGGATATAGTTCAGCTTTTGTTCCTGTGGCAAGAAAAGTTTGATTGTAGTTATCTTTTCATACCTGTGTACAGTAGTGTTGCAATATTGCTCCACTTTTAATTCTATCTGTACTTGGAGTTTCACAACTAGCCTTATCTAGACGTGTGGGAATACAGTTCAGCTTTTATTTTTGTGTTTGGGAGGGCCAGGATACAGTTAGTGTTTTATTTCAAACTGTGTCCCGGAGGGTAGGGATATAGTTCAGATTTTATTCCTAACTGTGTCCAGAATGGTATGGACATAATTAGGATTTCATTCCTAGCTGTGTCTGGGAGAGTACAGATGGTTAGGGTTTCATTCCAAACTGTGTTCTGGGGGGGGGGGAGACATAGCTCAGCTTTTGAACTTAACAGTGTCCAAAAAAGTATGATTGCAGTTAGGTTGTCATACCCGACTGTCCATGAGGGTGGGGATATTCCTTGGCTTTTAATCCTAACTGTACTTGGGGTTTCACGTTGAGGTTTCACTACAAGAAGTATACAGGAGTGTGGGGACAAAGTTCTGCTTTTATTTCTGTGTCAGGGAGGGTATGGATATAGTTAGCATTTAATTGCAAACAGTGTCCCCAAAGGTGGGGGATATAGTTCAGCTTTTAATACTAACTGTATCCAGAAAGGCGTGGATATCGTTAGGAATTCTCAACTAACTGTGACCATGATATGGATAGTGAGGATTTCATTCCAAACTGGGCCCCGGATGGTGGAGCATCTCGTTCAGCATTTGATCCTCTGGCAAGAAAGGATGATTATAGTTATCTTTTCACACCTGAATTCAGAACGGTTGCAATATTGCTCAGCTTTTAATTCTATCCGTACTGGAGTTTCACAACTAGCTGTATCAAGACGTTCAGCTTTTATTTTTGTGTTTGGGAGATTTCATTCCTAGCTGTGTCTGGAGAGTATAGATTGTTATGGTTTCATTCCAACCTGTGTTCTGGAGGGTGGGGATATAGTTCAGCTTTTCATCTTGACTGTGCCCAGAAAAGTATGATTATAGTTAGGTTGCCATACCCAACAGTCCATGAGGGTGGGAATATTCTTTGGATTTTAATCCTAACTGTACTTGAGGTTTCATTTTGAGGTTTCACTACTAGATGTGTCCACGAGGGTGGGGACATAGTTTTGCTTTTATTTCTGTGTCGGAGAGAGTACAGATATAGTTAGCATTTAATTGTAAACTGTCTCCCTGAGGGTGGGGGAGATAGTTCAGCTTTTAATACTTACTGTATCCAGAAAGGCATGGATATCGTTAGGAATTCTTAACTAACTGTGAACAGGATACAGATAGTGGGGATTTCATTCTAAACTGTGTGCCAGTGAGTGGGATATAGTTCAGCTTTTGTTCCTGTGGCCAGAAAAGTATGATTATATTTATCTTTTCAAACCTGTGTCCAGGAGTGTTGCAATATTGCTCAACTTTTAATTCTATCTGACCTTGGAGTTTCACAACTAGCTGTATCTATACGGGTGGGCATATAGTTCAGCTTTTATTTTTGTGTTTGGGAGTGCCAGGATACAGTTAGTGTTTTATTCCAAACTGTGTCCCAGAGGGTAGGAATATAGTTCAGATTTTATTCCTAACTGCGTCCAGAAGGGAATGGATATAATTACGATTTCATTCCAAACTGTGTCTGGTAGAGTATAGATGGTTAGGGTTTCATTCCAAATTGTGTTCTGGAGGGTGGGGATATGGTTCAGCTTTTGATCTTAACTGTGTACAAAAAGTATGATTGTAGTTAGGTTGTCTTTTATGACTGTCCATGAGGGTGGGGATATTACTTGGCCTTTAATCCTAACTGTACTTGAGACTTCACTTTGAGGTTTCACTACAAGAAGTATTCAGGAGGGTAGGGACATAGTTCTGCTTTTATTTCTGTGTCAGGGAGGGCAGGGATACATTTAGCATTTAATCGCAATCTGTGTCCCAGAAGGTGGGGGATCTAGTTCGGCTTTTAATACTAACTGTATCCAGAAAGGCATGGATATCGTTAGGAATTCTCAACTAACTGTGAACAGGATACGGATAGTGAGGATTTCATTCCAAACTGGGTCCCGGATGGTGGAGGATCTAGTGCAGCATTTGTTCCTCTGGCAAGAAAAGTATGATTATAGTTATCTTTTCAAACCTGTGTCCAGGAGTGTTGCAATATTGCTCAGCTTTTAATTCTATCTGACCTGGGAGTTCCACAACTAGCTGTATCGAGACGTGTGGGAATATAGTTCAGCTTTTATTTTTGTGTTTGGGAGGGCCAGGATACAGTTAGTGTTTTATTTCAAATTGTGTCCGGGAGGGTAGGGATATAGTTCAGATTTGATTCCTAGCTGGGTCCAGAAGGGTATCGATATAATTAGTATTTCATTTCTAACTGTGTCTGGGAGAGTATAGATGGTTATTGTTTCATTCCAAACTGTGCTCTGGAGGGTGGGGATATAGTTCAGCTTTTGATCTTAACTGTGTCCCAAAAAGTATGATTATTGTTAGGTTGTCATACCTGACTGTCCATGAGGGTGGGGATATTCCTTCGCTTTTAATCCTCACTATACTTGAGGCTTCACATTGAGGTTTCACTACTAGAAGTGTCCAAGAGGGTGGGGACATAGTTCTGCTTTTATTTCTGTTTTGGGGAGGGTACAGATATAATTAGCATTTAATTGTAAACTGTCTCCTTGAGGGTGGGGGATATAGTTCAGCTTTTAATACTAACTGTATCCACAAAGGCATGGATGTCGTTAGAAATTAACTAACTGTGACCAGGATACAGATAGTGAGGATTTCATTCCAACCTGGGTGCCAGATGGTGGGATATAGTTCAGTTTTGTTCCTGTGGACAGAAAAGTATGATTGTAGTTGTCTTTTCAAACCTGTGTCCAGGAGGGTTGCAATATTGCTCAGCTTTTAATTCTATCTGACCTTAGAGTTTCACAACTAGATGTATCTTGACTGGTGGGAATATAGTTCAGATTTTATATTTGTGTTTGGGAGGGCGAGGATACAGTTAGTGTTTTATTCCAAACAGTGTCCCAGAGGGTAGGGATATAGTTCAGATTTTATTCCTATGTCCAGAAGGGTATGCATATAATTAGGATTTCATTCCAAACTGTGTCTGGGAGAGTATAGATGGTTGGGGTTTCATTCCAAACTGTGTTCTGGAGGGAGGGGATATACTTCAGCTTTTTATCTTAACTGTGTACAAAAAGTATGATTGTAGTTAGGTTGTCTTTCATGACTGTCCATGACGGTGGGGATATTCCTTGGCTTTTAATCCTAACTGTACTTGAGACTTCACTTTGAGGTTTCACTACAAGAAGTATTCAGGAGGATGGGGACATAGTTCTGCTTTTATTTCTGTGTCAGGGAGGGCACGGATACATTTAGCATTTAATCGCAATCTGTGTCCCAGAAGGTGGGGGATCTAGTTCAGCTTTTAATACTAAATGTATCCAGAAAGGCATGAATATTGTTAGGAATTCTCAACTAACTGTGAACAGGATACAGATAGTGGGGATTTCATTCCAAACTGGGTCCCGGATGGTGGAAGATCTAGTTCAGCATTTGTTCCTCTGGCAAGAAAAGTATGATTATAGTTATCTTTTCAAACCTGTGTCCAGGAGTGTTGCAATATTGCTCAGCATTTCTATCTGACCTGGGAGTTCTTATAGTTAGGTTGTCATACCCGACTGTCCACGAGGGTGGGGATATTCCTTGGCTTTTAATCCTAACTGTACTTAAGGTTTCACTTTGAGGTTTCACTACTACAAGTACCCAGGAGGGTGGGGACACATAGTTCTGCTTTTATTTCTGTATTAGGGAGGGTACGGATATAGTTAGCATTTAACTGCAAACTGTGTCCCGGAGGGTGGGGGATATAGTTCAGCTTTTAATACTAACTGTATCCCGAAAGGTATGGATATCGTTAGGAAATCTTAACTGTGACCAGGATACCGATAGTGAAGATTTCATTCCAAACTGTGTCTCGGATGGTGGGGGATATAGTTCAGGTTTTGTTCCTCTGGCAAGAAAAGTATGATTATAGTTATCTTTTCACACCTGAGTTCAGGAGGGTTGCAATATTGCTCAGCTTTTAATTCTATCTCTACTGGAGTTTCACTACTAGCTGTATCAAGACGTGTGGGAATATAATTCAGCTTTTATTTTTGTGTTTGGGAGGGCCAGGATACAGTTAGTGTTTAATTTCAAACTGTGTCCCAGAGGGTAGGGATATAGTTCAGATTTTATTCCTAACATGTCCAGAAGGGTATGGATATAATTAGGATTTCATTAATAGCTGAGTCTGGAAGAGTATAGATTGTTATGGTTTCATTCCAAACTGTGTTCAGGAGGGTGGGGATATAGTTCAGCTTTTGATCTTAACTGTGCCCAGAAAAGTATGATTATAGTTAGGTTGCCACACCCAACTGTCCATGAGGGTGGGAATATTCCTTAGATTTTAATCATAACAGTACTTGAGGTTTCCTTTTGAGGTTTCACTACTAGATGTGTCCATGAGGGTGGGGACATAGTTTTGCTTTTATTTCTGTGTCGGGGAGGGTACAGATATAGTTAGCATTTAATTGTAAACTGTCTCCCTGAGGGTGGGGGATATAGTTCAGCTTTTAATACTAACTATATCCAGAAAGGCATGGATATCATTAGGAATTCTTAACTAACTGTGAACAGGATACAGATAGTGGGGATTTCATTCTAAAATGTGTGCCAGCGAGTGGGATATAGTTCAGCTTTTGTTCCTGTGGCCAGAAAAGTATGATTATAGTTATCTTTTCAAACCTGTGTCCAGGAGTGTTGCAATATTGCTCCACTTTTAATTCTATCTGTACTTGAAGTTTTACTACTAGCCGTATCTAGATGTGTGGAAATACAGTTCAGCTTTTATTTTTGTGTTTGGGAGGGCCAGGATACAGTTAGTGTTTTATTCCAAACTGTGTCCCAGAGGGTAGGGATATAGTTCAGATTTTATTCCTAACTGTGTCCAGAAGGGAATGGATATAATTAGGATTTCATTCCAAACTGTGTCTGGGAGAGTATAGATGGTTCAGGTTTCATTCCAAACTTCGTTCTGGAGGGTGGGGATATAGTTCAGCTTTTGATCTTAACTGTGTACAAAAAGTATGATTGTAGTTAGGTTGTCTTTCATGACTGTCCATGAGGGCCGCGATATTCCTTGGCTTTTATTTTTTGTGTTTGGGAGGGCCAGGATACAGTTAGTGTTTTATTTCAAACTGTGTCCGGGAGGGTAGGGATATAGTTCAGATTTTATTCCTAACTGTGTCCAGAAGGCTATCGATATAATTAGTATTTAATTTCTAACTGTGTCTGGGAGAGTATAGATGGTTAGTGTTTCATTCCAAACTGTGCTCTGGAGGGTGGGGATATCGTTCAGCTTTTGATCTTAATTGTGTACAAAAAGTATGATTGTAGTTAGGTTGTCTTTCATGACTGCCCATGAGGGTGAGGATATTCCTTGGCTTTTAATTCTAACTGTACTTGAGACTTCACTTTGAGGTTTCACTACAAGAAGTATTCAGGAGGGTGGGGGCATAGTTCTGCTTTTATTTCTGTGTCAGGGAGGGCACGGATACATTTAGCATTTAATCGCAATCTGTGTCCCAGAAGGTGGGGGATCTAATTCAGCTTTTAATACTAACTGTATCTAGAAAGGCATGGATATCATTAGGAATTCTGAACTATGACCAGGATACGGATAGTGAGGATTTCATTCCAAACTATGCACCAGAGAGTGGGATATAGTTCAGCTTTTGTTCCTGTGGTCAGAAAAGTATGATTATAGTTATCTTTTCAAACCTGTGTCGAGGAGGCTTGCAATATTGCACTGCTTTTAATTCTATCTGACATTGGAGTTTCACAACTAGCTGTATCTAGATGGGTGGTCAAATAGTTCAGCTTTTATTTTTCTGTTTGGGAGGGTAAGGATACAGTTAGTGTTTCATTCCGAACTGTGTCCCAGAGGGTAGGGATATAGTTCAGATTTTATTCATAACCGTGTCCAGAAGGGTATGGATATAATTAGGATTTCATTCCTAACTGTGTCTTGGAGAGTGTAGATGGTTAGGGAATCATTCAAAACTGTGTTCTGGAGGGTGGAAATATAGTTCAGCTTTTGATCTTAACTGTGTCCAAAAAAGTATGATTGTAGTTAGGTTGTCATTCTTGACTGTCCATGCGGATGGGGATATTCCTTGGCTTTTAATCATAACTGTACTTGAGACTTCACTTTGAGGTTTCATTACAAGTATACAGGAGAGTGGGGACATAGTTCTGCTTTTATTTCTGTGTCAGGGAGGGTACGGATATAGTTAGCATTTAATTGCAAACTGTGTCCCCAAGGGTGGGAGATATAGTTCAGCTTTTAATACTAACTGTGTCCAGAAAGGCATGGATATCATTAGGAATTCTCACCTAACTGTGACCAGGATACAGATAGTGAGGATTTCATTCTAAACTGGGTCCCGGATGGTGGAGGATATACTTCAGCTTTTGTTCATCTTGCAAGAAAAGTATGATTATAGTTATCTTTTCAAACCTGTTTCCAGGAGTGTTGCAATATTGCTCAGCTTTTAATTCTATTTGATCTTGGAGTTTCACAACTAGATGTATCTAGACGGGTGGGCATATAGTTCAGCTTTTATTTTTCTGTTTGGGAGGGCCAGGATACAGTTAGTGTTTTATTCCAAACTGTGTCCCAGAGGGTAGGGATATAGTTCAGATTTTATTCCTAACTGTGTCCAGAAGGGAATGGATATAATTAGGGTTTCATTCCAAACTGTGTCTGGGAGAGTATAGATGGTTCAGGTTTCATTCCAAACTGTGTTCTGGAGGGTGGGGATATAGTTCAGCTTTTGATTTTAACTGTGTACAAAAAGTATGATTGTAGTTAGGTTGTCTTTCATGACTGTCAATGAGGGTGGGGATATTACTTGGCTTTTATTTTTGTGTTTGAGAGGGCCAGGATACAGTTAGTGTTTTATTTCAAACTGTGTCCAGTAGGGTAGGGATATAGTTCAGATTTTATTCCTAACTGTGTCCAGAAGGATATCGATATAATTAGTATTTCATTTCAAACTGTGTCTGGGAGAGTATAGATGGTTAGTGTTTCATTCCAAACTGTGCTCTGGAGGGTGGGGATATAGTTCAGCTTTTGATCTTTACTGTGTACAAAAAGTATGATTTTAGTTAGGTTGTCTTTTATGACTGTCCATGAGGGTGGGGATATTCCTTTGCTTTTAATCCTAACTGTACTTCAGACTTCACTTTGAGGTTTCACTACAAGAAGTATTCAGGATGGTGGGGACATAGTTCTGCTTTTATTTCTGTGTCAGGGAGGGCAGGGATACATTTAGCATTTAATCGCAATCTGTGTCCCAGAAGGTGGGGGATCTAGTTCGGCTTTTAATACTAACTGTATCCAGAAAGGCATGGATATCGTTAGGAATTCTCAACTAACTGTGAACAGGATATGGATAGTGAGGATTTCATTCCAAACTGGGTCCCGGATGGTGGAGGATCTAGTTCAGCATTTGTTCCTCTGGCAAGAAAAGTATGATTATAGTTATCTTTTCAAACCTGTGTCCAGGAGTGTTGCAATATTGCTCAGCTTTTAATACTATCTGACCTGGGAGTTCCACAACTAGCTGTATCGAGACGTGTGGGAATATAGTTCAGCTTTTATTTTTGTGTTTGGGAGGGCCAGGATACAGTTAGTGTTTTATTTCAAATTGTGTCCGGGAGGGTAGGGATATAGTTCAGATTTGATTCCTAACTGGGTCCAGAAGGGTATCGATATAATTAGTATTTCATTTCTAACTGTGTCTGGGAGAGTATAGATGGTTAGTGCTTCATTCCAAACTGTGCTCTGGAGGGTGGGGATATAGTTCAGCTTTTGATCTGAACTGTGTCCCAAAAAGTATGATTATTGTTAGGTTGTCATACCTGACTGTCCATGAGGGTGGGGATATTCCATGGCCTTTAATCCTTACTATACTTGAGGCTTCACATTGAGGTTTCACTACTAGAAGTGTCCAAGAGGGTGGGGACAGAGTTCTGCTTTTATTTCTGTGTTGGGGAGGGTACAGTTATAATTAGCATTTAATTGTAAACTGTGTCATTGAGGGTGGGGGATATAGTTCACCTTTTAATACTAACTGTATCCACAAAGGCATGGATATCGTTAGAAATTAACTAACTGTGACCAGGATACAGATAGTGAAGATTTCATTCCAAACTGGGTGCCAGATGGTGGGATATAGTTCAGCCTTTGTTCCTGTGGCCAGAAAAGTATGATTGTAGTTGTCTTTTCAAACCTGTGTCCAGGAGGGTTGCAATATTGCTCAGCTTTTAATTCTATCTGACCTTATAGTTTCACAACTAGATGTATCTAGACGGGTGGGAATATAGTTCAGATTTTATTTTTGTGTTTGGGAGGGTGAGGATACAGTTAGTGTTTTATTCCAAACAGTGTCCCAGAGGGTATGGATATAGTTCAGATTTTATACCTAACTGTGTCCAGAAGGGTATGCATATAATTAGGATTTCATTCCAAACTGTGTCTGGGAGAGTATAGATTTTTAGGATTTCATTCCAAACTGTGTTCTGGAGGGTGGGGATATAGTTCAGCTTTTGATCTTAACTGTGTACAAAAGGTATGATTGTAGTTAGGTTGTCTTTCTTGACTGTCCATGATGGTGGGGATATTCCTTGGCTTTTAATCCTAACTGTACTTCAGACTTCACTTTGAGGTTTCACTACACAAAGTATTCAGGAGGATGGGGACATAGTTCTGCTTTTATTTCTGTGTCAGGGAGGGCACGGATACATTTAGCATTTAATCGCAATCTGTGTCCCAGAAGGTGGGGGATCTAGTTCAGCTTTTAATACTAACTGTATCCAGAAAGGCATGAATATCGTTAGGAATTCTCAACTAACTGTGAACAGGATACGGATAGTGAGGATTTCATTCCAAACTGGGTCCCGGATGGTGGAAGATCTAGTTCAGCATTTGTTCCTCTGGCAAGAAAAGTATGATTATAGTTACCTTTTCAAACCTGTGTCCAGGAGTGTTGCAATATTGCTCAGCTTTTAATTCTATCTGACCTGGGAGTTCCACAACTAGCTGTATCTATACGTGTGGGAATATAGTTCAGCTTTTATTTTTGTGTTTGGGAGAGCCAGGATACAGTGAGTGTTTTATTTCAAACTGTGTCCGGGAGGGTAGGGATATAGTACAGATTTTATTCCTGTGTCCAGAAGGCTATCGATATAATTAGTATTTCATTTCAAACTGTGTCTGGAGAGTATAGATGGTTAGTGTTTCATTCCAAACTGTGCTCTGGAGGGTGGGGATATAGTACAGCTTTTGATCTTAACTGTGTCCCAAAAGTATGATTATAGTTAGGTTGTCATACCTGACTGTCCATGAGGGGGGATATTCCTTGGCTTTTAATCCTAACTATACTTGAGGCTTCACTTTGAGGTTTCTTTACTAGAAGTGTCCAAGAGGGTGGGGACATAGTTCTGCTTTTATTTCTGTGTTGGGGAGGGTACAGATACAATTAGCGTTTAATTGTAAACTGTTTCATTGAGGGTGGGGGATATAGTTCAGCTTTTAATACTAACTGTATCCAGAATGGCATGGATATCGTTAGAAATTAACTAACTGTGACCAGGATAAGGATAGTGAGGATTTCATTCCAAACTGGGTGCCAGATGGTGGGATATAGTTCAGCTTTTGTTCCTGTGGCCAGAAAAGTATGATTATAGTTGTCTTTTCAAACCTGTGTCCAGGAGGGTTGCAATATTGCTCAGCTTTTAATTCTATCTGACCTTGGAGTTTCACAACTAGATGTATCTAGATGGGTGGGAATATAGTTCAGATTTTATTTTTGTGTTTGGGAGGGCGAGGAGACAGTAAGTGTTTTATTCCAAACTGTGTCCCAAATGGTAGGGATATAGTTCAGCTTTTATTCCTAACTGTGCCCGGAAGGGTATGGATATATTTAAGATTTCATTCCTAACTGTTTCTGGGAGAGTATAGATGGTTAGGGTTTCATTCCAAACTGGGCAGAGGGTGGGGATATATTTCAGCTTTTGTTCTTAACTGTTTCCAAAAAGTATGATTATAGTTAGGTTGTCATACCCGACTGTCCACGAGGGTGGGGATATTCCTTGGCTTTTAATCCTAACTGTACTTAAGGTTTCACTTTGAGGTTTCACTACTACAAGTGCCCAGGAGGGTGGGGACACATAGTTCTGCTTTTATTTCTGTGTTAGGGAGGGTACGGATATAGCTAGCATTTAATTGCAAACTGTGTCCCGGAGGGTGGGGGATATAGTTCAGCTTTTAATACTAACTGTATCCCGAAAGGTATGGATATCATTAGGAAATCTTAACTGTGACCAGGATACCGATAGTGAAGATTTCATTCCAAACTGTGTCCCGGATGGTGGGGGATAGGAAATCTTAACTGTGACCAGGATACCGATAGTGAAGATTTCATTCCAAACTGTGTCCCGGATGGTGGGGGATATAGTTCAGCTTTTGTTCCTCTGGCAAGAAAAGTATGATTATAGTTATCTTTTCACACCTGAGATCAGGAGGGTTGCAATATTGCTCAGCTTTTAATTCTATCTGTACTGGAGTTTCGCTACTAGCTGTAACAAGACGAGTGGGAATATAATTCAGCTTTTATTTTTGTGTTTGGGAGGGCCAGGATACAGTTAGTGTTTAATTTCAAACTGTGTCCCAGAGGGTAGGGATATAGTTCAGATTTTATTCCAAACTATGTCCAGAAGGGTATGGATATAATTATGATTTCATTCCTAGCTGTGTCTGGGAGAGTATAGATTGTTATGGTTTCATTCCAAACTGTGTTCTGGAGGGTGGGGATATAGCTCAGCTTTTGATCTTAACTGTGCCCAGAAAAGTATGATTATAGTTAGGTTGTCCATACCCAACTGTCCTGTGAGGGTGGGAATATTCCTTGGATTTTAATCCTAACAGTACTTGAGGTTTCCTTTTGAGGTTTCACTACTAGATGTGTCCACGAGGGTGGGGACATAGTTCTGCTTTTATTTCTGTGTCGGGGAGGGTACAGATATAGTTAGCATTTAATTGTAAACTGTCTCCCTGAGGGTGGGGGATATAGTTCAGCTTTTAATACTAACTATATCCAGAAAGACATGGATATCATTAGGAATTCTTAACTAAGTGTGAACAGGATACAGATAGTGGGGATTTCATTTTAAAATGTGTGCAAGCGAGTGGGATATAGTTCAGCTTTTGTTCCTGTGGCCAGAAAAGTATGATTATAGTTATCTTTTCAAACCTGTGTCCAGGAGTGTTGCAATATTGCTCCACTTTTAATTCTATCTGTACTTGGAGTTTCACAACTAGCTGTATCTATACGGGTGGGCATATAGTTCAGCTTTTATTTTTGTGTTTGAAAGGGTAAGGATACAGTTAGTGTTTCATTCCGAACTGTGTCCCAGAGGGTAGGGATATAGTTCAGATTTTATTCCTAACTGTGTCCAGAAGGGTATCGATATAATTAGTATTTCATTTCTAACTGTGTTTGGGAGAGTATAGATGGTTAGTGTTTCATTCCAAACTGTGCTCTGGAGGGTGGGGATATAGTTCAGGTTTTGATCTTAACTGTGTACAAAAAGTATGATTGTAGTTAGGTTGTCTTTCATGACTGTTCATGAGGGTGGGGATATTCCTTGGCTTTTAATCCAAACTGTACTTGAGACTTCACTTTGAGGTTTCACTACAAGAAGTATTCAGGAGGGTGGGGACATAGTTCTGCTTTAATTTGTATGTCAGAGAGGGCACGGATACATTTAGCATTTAATCGCAATCTGTGTCCCAAAAGGTAGGGTATCTAGTTCAGCTTTTAATACTAACTGTATCCAGAAAAGCATGGATATCATTAGGAATTCTGAACTAACTATGACAAGGATACGGATAGTGAGGATTTCATTCCAAACTATGCGCCAGAGAGTGGGATATAGTTCAGCTTTTGTTCCTGTGGTCAGAAAAGTATGATTATAGTTATCTTTTCAAACCTGTGTCCAGGAGGGTTGCAATATTGCACTGCTTTTAATTCTATCTGACATTGGAGTTTCACAACTAGCTGTATCAAGACGAGTGGGCATATAGTTCAGCTTTTATTTTTCTGTTTGAAAGGGTAAGGTTACAGTTAGTGTTTCATTCCGAACTGTGTCTCAGACGGTAGGGATATAGTTCAGATTTTATTCATAACTGTGTCCAGAAGGGTATGGATATAATTAGGATTTCATTCCCAACTGTGTCTTGGAGAGTGTAGATGGTTAGGGTATCATTCAAAACTGTGTTCTGGAGGGTGGAAATATAGTTTAGCTTTTGATCTTAACTGTGTCCAAAAAAGTATGATTGTAGTTAGGTTGTCATTCATGACTATCCATGTTGATGGGGATATTCCTTGGCTTTTAATCATAACTGTACTTGTGTCCAGAAGGATATCGATATAATTAGTATTTCATTTCTAACTGTGTCTGGGAGAGTATAGATGGTTAGTGTTTCATTCCAAACTGTGCTCTGGAGGGTGGGGATATAGTTCAGGTTTTGATCTTAACTGTGTACAAAAAGTATGATTGTAGTGACTGTCCATGAGGGTGGGGATATTCCTTGGTTTTTAATCCTAACTGTACTTGAAACTTCACTTCGAGGTTTCACTACAAAAAGTATACAGGAGGGTGGGGACATAGTTCTGGTTTTATTTCTATGTCAGGGAGGGCACGGATACAGTTAGCATTTAATCGCAAACTATGTCCCAGAAGGTGGGGGATATAGTTCAGTGTTTAATACTAACTGTATCCACAAAGGCATGGATATCGTTAGGAATTCTCAACTAACTGTGACAAGGATACGGATAGTGAGGATTTCATTCCAAACTGGGTGCCAGATGGTGGGATATAGTTCAGCTTTTGTTCCTGTGGCCAGAAAAGTATGATTATAGTTGTCTTTTCAAACCTGTGTCCAGGAGGGTTGCAATATTGCTCAGCTTTTAATTCTATCTGACCTTGGAGTTTCACAACTAGATGTATCTAGATGGGTGGGAATATATTTCAGATTTTATTTTTGTGTTTGGGAGGGCGAGGACACAGTTAGTGTTTTATTCCAAACTGTGGCCCAAAGGGTAGGGATATAGTTCAGCTTTTATTCCTAACTGTGCCCGGAAGGGTATGGATATATTTAAGATCTCATTCCTAACTGTTTCTGGGAGAGTATAGATGGTTAGGGTTTCATTCCAAACTGGGCAGAGGGTGGGGATATATTTCAGCTTTTGTTCTTAACTGTTTCCAAAAAGTATGATTATAGTTAGGTTGTCATACCCGACTGTCCACGAGGGTGGGGATATTCCTTGGCTTTTAATCCTAACTGTACTTAAGGTTTCACTTTGAGGTTTCACTACTACAAGTGCCCAGGAGGGTGGGGACACATAGTTCTGCTTTTATTTCTGTGTTAGGGAGGGTACGGATATAGCTAGCATTTAATTGCAAACTGTGTCCCGGAGGGTGGGGGATATAGTTCAGCTTTTAATACTAACTGTATCCCGAAAGGTATGGATATCATTAGGAAATCTTAACTGTGACCAGGATACCGATAGTGAAGATTTCATTCCAAACTGTGTCCCGGATGGTGGGGGATAGGAAATCTTAACTGTGACCAGGATACCGATAGTGAAGATTTCATTCCAAACTGTGTCCCGGATGGTGGGGGATATAGTTCAGCTTTTGTTCCTCTGGCAAGAAAAGTATGATTATAGTTATCTTTTCACACCTGAGATCAGGAGGGTTGCAATATTGCTCAGCTTTTAATTCTATCTGTACTGGAGTTTCGCTACTAGCTGTAACAAGACGAGTGGGAATATAATTCAGCTTTTATTTTTGTGTTTGGGAGGGCCAGGATACAGTTAGTGTTTAATTTCAAACTGTGTCCCAGAGGGTAGGGATATAGTTCAGATTTTATTCCAAACTATGTCCAGAAGGGTATGGATATAATTATGATTTCATTCCTAGCTGTGTCTGGGAGAGTATAGATTGTTATGGTTTCATTCCAAACTGTGTTCTGGAGGGTGGGGATATAGCTCAGCTTTTGATCTTAACTGTGCCCAGAAAAGTATGATTATAGTTAGGTTGTCCATACCCAACTGTCCTGTGAGGGTGGGAATATTCCTTGGATTTTAATCCTAACAGTACTTGAGGTTTCCTTTTGAGGTTTCACTACTAGATGTGTCCACGAGGGTGGGGACATAGTTCTGCTTTTATTTCTGTGTCGGGGAGGGTACAGATATAGTTAGCATTTAATTGTAAACTGTCTCCCTGAGGGTGGGGGATATAGTTCAGCTTTTAATACTAACTATATCCAGAAAGACATGGATATCATTAGGAATTCTTAACTAAGTGTGAACAGGATACAGATAGTGGGGATTTCATTTTAAAATGTGTGCAAGCGAGTGGGATATAGTTCAGCTTTTGTTCCTGTGGCCAGAAAAGTATGATTATAGTTATCTTTTCAAACCTGTGTCCAGGAGTGTTGCAATATTGCTCCACTTTTAATTCTATCTGTACTTGGAGTTTCACAACTAGCTGTATCTATACGGGTGGGCATATAGTTCAGCTTTTATTTTTGTGTTTGAAAGGGTAAGGATACAGTTAGTGTTTCATTCCGAACTGTGTCCCAGAGGGTAGGGATATAGTTCAGATTTTATTCCTAACTGTGTCCAGAAGGGTATCGATATAATTAGTATTTCATTTCTAACTGTGTTTGGGAGAGTATAGATGGTTAGTGTTTCATTCCAAACTGTGCTCTGGAGGGTGGGGATATAGTTCAGGTTTTGATCTTAACTGTGTACAAAAAGTATGATTGTAGTTAGGTTGTCTTTCATGACTGTTCATGAGGGTGGGGATATTCCTTGGCTTTTAATCCAAACTGTACTTGAGACTTCACTTTGAGGTTTCACTACAAGAAGTATTCAGGAGGGTGGGGACATAGTTCTGCTTTAATTTGTATGTCAGAGAGGGCACGGATACATTTAGCATTTAATCGCAATCTGTGTCCCAAAAGGTAGGGTATCTAGTTCAGCTTTTAATACTAACTGTATCCAGAAAAGCATGGATATCATTAGGAATTCTGAACTAACTATGACAAGGATACGGATAGTGAGGATTTCATTCCAAACTATGCGCCAGAGAGTGGGATATAGTTCAGCTTTTGTTCCTGTGGTCAGAAAAGTATGATTATAGTTATCTTTTCAAACCTGTGTCCAGGAGGGTTGCAATATTGCACTGCTTTTAATTCTATCTGACATTGGAGTTTCACAACTAGCTGTATCAAGACGAGTGGGCATATAGTTCAGCTTTTATTTTTCTGTTTGAAAGGGTAAGGTTACAGTTAGTGTTTCATTCCGAACTGTGTCTCAGACGGTAGGGATATAGTTCAGATTTTATTCATAACTGTGTCCAGAAGGGTATGGATATAATTAGGATTTCATTCCCAACTGTGTCTTGGAGAGTGTAGATGGTTAGGGTATCATTCAAAACTGTGTTCTGGAGGGTGGAAATATAGTTTAGCTTTTGATCTTAACTGTGTCCAAAAAAGTATGATTGTAGTTAGGTTGTCATTCATGACTATCCATGTTGATGGGGATATTCCTTGGCTTTTAATCATAACTGTACTTGTGTCCAGAAGGATATCGATATAATTAGTATTTCATTTCTAACTGTGTCTGGGAGAGTATAGATGGTTAGTGTTTCATTCCAAACTGTGCTCTGGAGGGTGGGGATATAGTTCAGGTTTTGATCTTAACTGTGTACAAAAAGTATGATTGTAGTGACTGTCCATGAGGGTGGGGATATTCCTTGGTTTTTAATCCTAACTGTACTTGAAACTTCACTTCGAGGTTTCACTACAAAAAGTATACAGGAGGGTGGGGACATAGTTCTGGTTTTATTTCTATGTCAGGGAGGGCACGGATACAGTTAGCATTTAATCGCAAACTATGTCCCAGAAGGTGGGGGATATAGTTCAGTGTTTAATACTAACTGTATCCACAAAGGCATGGATATCGTTAGGAATTCTCAACTAACTGTGACAAGGATACGGATAGTGAGGATTTCATTCCAAACTGGGTGCCAGATGGTGGGATATAGTTCAGCTTTTGTTCCTGTGGCCAGAAAAGTATGATTATAGTTGTCTTTTCAAACCTGTGTCCAGGAGGGTTGCAATATTGCTCAGCTTTTAATTCTATCTGACCTTGGAGTTTCACAACTAGATGTATCTAGATGGGTGGGAATATATTTCAGATTTTATTTTTGTGTTTGGGAGGGCGAGGACACAGTTAGTGTTTTATTCCAAACTGTGGCCCAAAGGGTAGGGATATAGTTCAGCTTTTATTCCTAACTGTGCCCGGAAGGGTATGGATATATTTAAGATCTCATTCCTAACTGTTTCTGGGAGAGTATAGATGGTTAGGGTTTCATTCCAAACTGGGCAGAGGGTGGGGATATATTTCAGCTTTTGTTCTTAACTGTTTCCAAAAAGTATGATTATAGTTAGGTTGTCATACCCGACTGTCCACGAGGGTGGGGATATTCCTTGGCTTTTAATCCTAACTGTACTTAAGGTTTCACTTTGAGGTTTCACTACTACAAGTGCCCAGGAGGGTGGGGACACATAGTTCTGCTTTTATTTCTGTGTTAGGGAGGGTACGGATATAGCTAGCATTTAATTGCAAACTGTGTCCCGGAGGGTGGGGGATATAGTTCAGCTTTTAATACTAACTGTATCCCGAAAGGTATGGATATCATTAGGAAATCTTAACTGTGACCAGGATACCGATAGTGAAGATTTCATTCCAAACTGTGTCCCGGATGGTGGGGGATAGGAAATCTTAACTGTGACCAGGATACCGATAGTGAAGATTTCATTCCAAACTGTGTCCCGGATGGTGGGGGATATAGTTCAGCTTTTGTTCCTCTGGCAAGAAAAGTATGATTATAGTTATCTTTTCACACCTGAGATCAGGAGGGTTGCAATATTGCTCAGCTTTTAATTCTATCTGTACTGGAGTTTCGCTACTAGCTGTAACAAGACGAGTGGGAATATAATTCAGCTTTTATTTTTGTGTTTGGGAGGGCCAGGATACAGTTAGTGTTTAATTTCAAACTGTGTCCCAGAGGGTAGGGATATAGTTCAGATTTTATTCCAAACTATGTCCAGAAGGGTATGGATATAATTATGATTTCATTCCTAGCTGTGTCTGGGAGAGTATAGATTGTTATGGTTTCATTCCAAACTGTGTTCTGGAGGGTGGGGATATAGCTCAGCTTTTGATCTTAACTGTGCCCAGAAAAGTATGATTATAGTTAGGTTGTCCATACCCAACTGTCCTGTGAGGGTGGGAATATTCCTTGGATTTTAATCCTAACAGTACTTGAGGTTTCCTTTTGAGGTTTCACTACTAGATGTGTCCACGAGGGTGGGGACATAGTTCTGCTTTTATTTCTGTGTCGGGGAGGGTACAGATATAGTTAGCATTTAATTGTAAACTGTCTCCCTGAGGGTGGGGGATATAGTTCAGCTTTTAATACTAACTATATCCAGAAAGACATGGATATCATTAGGAATTCTTAACTAAGTGTGAACAGGATACAGATAGTGGGGATTTCATTTTAAAATGTGTGCAAGCGAGTGGGATATAGTTCAGCTTTTGTTCCTGTGGCCAGAAAAGTATGATTATAGTTATCTTTTCAAACCTGTGTCCAGGAGTGTTGCAATATTGCTCCACTTTTAATTCTATCTGTACTTGGAGTTTCACAACTAGCTGTATCTATACGGGTGGGCATATAGTTCAGCTTTTATTTTTGTGTTTGAAAGGGTAAGGATACAGTTAGTGTTTCATTCCGAACTGTGTCCCAGAGGGTAGGGATATAGTTCAGATTTTATTCCTAACTGTGTCCAGAAGGGTATCGTTATAATTAGTATTTCATTTCTAACTGTGTTTGGGAGAGTATAGATGGTTAGTGTTTCATTCCAAACTGTGCTCTGGAGGGTGGGGATATAGTTCAGGTTTTGATCTTAACTGTGTACAAAAAGTATGATTGTAGTTAGGTTGTCTTTCATGACTGTTCATGAGGGTGGGGATATTCCTTGGCTTTTAATCCAAACTGTACTTGAGACTTCACTTTGAGGTTTCACTACAAGAAGTATTCAGGAGGGTGGGGACATAGTTCTGCTTTAATTTGTATGTCAGAGAGGGCACGGATACATTTAGCATTTAATCGCAATCTGTGTCCCAAAAGGTAGGGTATCTAGTTCAGCTTTTAATACTAACTGTATCCAGAAAAGCATGGATATCATTAGGAATTCTGAACTAACTATGACAAGGATACGGATAGTGAGGATTTCATTCCAAACTATGCGCCAGAGAGTGGGATATAGTTCAGCTTTTGTTCCTGTGGTCAGAAAAGTATGATTATAGTTATCTTTTCAAACCTGTGTCCAGGAGGGTTGCAATATTGCACTGCTTTTAATTCTATCTGACATTGGAGTTTCACAACTAGCTGTATCAAGACGAGTGGGCATATAGTTCAGCTTTTATTTTTCTGTTTGAAAGGGTAAGGTTACAGTTAGTGTTTCATTCCGAACTGTGTCTCAGACGGTAGGGATATAGTTCAGATTTTATTCATAACTGTGTCCAGAAGGGTATGGATATAATTAGGATTTCATTCCCAACTGTGTCTTGGAGAGTGTAGATGGTTAGGGTATCATTCAAAACTGTGTTCTGGAGGGTGGAAATATAGTTTAGCTTTTGATCTTAACTGTGTCCAAAAAAGTATGATTGTAGTTAGGTTGTCATTCATGACTATCCATGTTGATGGGGATATTCCTTGGCTTTTAATCATAACTGTACTTGTGTCCAGAAGGATATCGATATAATTAGTATTTCATTTCTAACTGTGTCTGGGAGAGTATAGATGGTTAGTGTTTCATTCCAAACTGTGCTCTGGAGGGTGGGGATATAGTTCAGGTTTTGATCTTAACTGTGTACAAAAAGTATGATTGTAGTGACTGTCCATGAGGGTGGGGATATTCCTTGGTTTTTAATCCTAACTGTACTTGAAACTTCACTTCGAGGTTTCACTACAAAAAGTATACAGGAGGGTGGGGACATAGTTCTGGTTTTATTTCTATGTCAGGGAGGGCACGGATACAGTTAGCATTTAATCGCAAACTATGTCCCAGAAGGTGGGGGATATAGTTCAGTGTTTAATACTAACTGTATCCACAAAGGCATGGATATCGTTAGGAATTCTCAACTAACTGTGACAAGGATACGGATAGTGAGGATTTCATTCCAAACTGGGTGCCAGATGGTGGGATATAGTTCAGCTTTTGTTCCTGTGGCCAGAAAAGTATGATTATAGTTGTCTTTTCAAACCTGTGTCCAGGAGGGTTGCAATATTGCTCAGCTTTTAATTCTATCTGACCTTGGAGTTTCACAACTAGATGTATCTAGATGGGTGGGAATATATTTCAGATTTTATTTTTGTGTTTGGGAGGGCGAGGACACAGTTAGTGTTTTATTCCAAACTGTGGCCCAAAGGGTAGGGATATAGTTCAGCTTTTATTCCTAACTGTGCCCGGAAGGGTATGGATATATTTAAGATCTCATTCCTAACTGTTTCTGGGAGAGTATAGATGGTTAGGGTTTCATTCCAAACTGGGCAGAGGGTGGGGATATATTTCAGCTTTTGTTCTTAACTGTTTCCAAAAACTATGATTATAGTTAGGTTATCATACATGACTATCCACGAGGGTAGAGATATTCCTTGGCTTTTAATCCTAACTGTACTTAAGGTTTCACTTTGAGGTTTCACTACTAGTACTAGAAGTGCCCAGGAGGGTGGGGACACATAGTTCTGCTTTTATTTCTGTGTTAGGGAGGGTACGGGTATAGTTAGCATTTAATTGCAAACTGTGTCCCGGAGGGTGGGGGATATAGTTTAGCTTTTAATACTAACTGTATCCCGAAAGGTATGGATATCCTTAGGAATTCTTAACTGTGACCAGGATACCGATAGTGAGGATTTCATTCCAAACTGTGTCCCGGATGGTGGGTGATATAGTTCAGCTTTTGTTCCTGTGGCAAGAAAAGTTTGATTGTAGTTATCTTTTCATACCTGTGTCCAGGAATGTTGCAATATTGCTCCACTTTTAATTCTATCTGTACTTGGAGTTTCACTACTAGCTGTATCAAGACGTGTGAGAATATAGTTCAGCTTTTATCTTTGTGTTTGGGAGGGCCAGGATACAGTCTGATTTTGCAGACTTTCTGAGGGTTGGTGCGAATCAAACGTGGTGCGAATCGACCATTCCCCTTTGTGACTGTTTGTTGTCAGACTGAAAGACACCTTCCTTCTTGCTGTCATTATGACTTACCTTTTACAGAATAAAACACTTTCTGTCATGAATATTGCTAAAACCCACCCACTTTATTAAGGTATGATGTAGAAAAAGCTTGAAGTGTGTTAATTTAAAATTTGCGAACGCATCGATATCGATTTACCGAAATGAGCACAATATCTTGAATTTTTTTTGAAGATTTCTTTGGTGTCATAAAAAGGTTGCATGCGCACCAAAAATGACCATGCGCATGGGCCTGAGAAACAGAGGTTCTTTTTTTTATGGCCTTATAGTCATCTTTTCATACCTGTGTCCAAGAGGGTTGCTATATTGCTCAGCTTTTAATTCTATCTGTACTGGAGTTTAACTACAAGCTGTATCAAGACATGTGGAATATAGTTCAGCTTTTATTTTTGTGTTTGGGAGGGCCAGGATACAGTTAGTGTTTTATTCCAAACTGTGTCCCGGAGGGTAGGGATATAGTTCAGATTTTATTTCTGTGTCCAGAAGGGTATGGATATAATAAGGATTTCATTCCTGTGTCTGGGAATGTACGGATAGTTAGAGTTTCATTTCAAACTGTGTCCTGTAGGGTGGGGATATAGTTCAGCTTTTGTTCTTAACTGTGTCGAAAAAAGTATGATAATAATTAGGTTGTCATACCCGACTGTCCATGCAGGTGGGGATATTCCTTGGCTTTTAATCCTAACTGTACTTGAGGTTTCACTTTAAGGTTTCACTACTAGAAGTTTCCAGGAGAGTGGGGACAAAGTTCTGCTTTTATTTCTGTATTTTGGAGGGTCCAGATATAATTAGCATTTAATTGGAAACTGTGTCCGGGAGGGTGGGGGATATAGTGCAGCTTGTAAAACTAACTGTCACCAGAAAGGTATGGATATCGTTAGGAATTCTTACCTAACTGGCCAGGATATGGATAGGGAGAATTTCATTCCAAACTGTGTGCGAGAGGGTGAGATATAGTTCAGCTTTTGTTCCTGTGGACAGAAAAGTATGATTATAGTCATCTTTTCATACCTGTGTCCCGGTAGGTTGCAATATTGCTCAGCTTTTAATTCTATCTGTACTTGGGAGTTTCACTACTAGCTGTATCTAGACGTGTGGGCACATAGTTCAGCTTTTATTTTTGTGTTTGGGAGGGCCAGGATACAGTTAGTGTTTTATTCCAAACTGTGTCCTGGATGGTAGGGATATAGTTCAGATTTTATTCCTAAATGTGTCCAGAAGGGTATGGTCATGATTAGGATTTCATTCCTAACTGTGTCTGGGAGAGTATAGACAGTTATGTTTCATTCCAAACTGTGTCCTGGAGGGTGGGGATATAGTCCAGCTTTTGTTCTTAACTGTGTCACAAAAAGTGTGATTATAGTTAGGTTGTCATACCCGACTGTTCATGAGGGTGGGGATATTCCTTGGCTTTTAATCCTAGCTGTACTTGAGGTTTCACTTTGAGGTTTCACTACTAGAAGGGCAAAGGAAAGTGGGGACATTGTTCTGCTTTGATTTCTGTGTTGGGGAGGGTACAGATATAGTTAGCCTTTAATTGCAAACTGTGTCCCGGAGAGTGGGGGATATAGTTCAACTTTTAATACTAACGGTATCCAGAAAGGTATGGATATTGTAAGAAATTCTTACCTAACTGTAACCAGGATACAGATAGCGAGGATTTCATTCCAAACTGTGTGCCAGAGGGTGGGATATAGCTCAGCTTTTGTTCCTGTGGACAGAAAAGTATGATTATAGTTATCTTTTCATACCTGTGTCCAGGAGGGTTGCAATGCTGCTCAGCTTTTAATTCTGTCTGTACTTTGAGTTTCACTACTAGCTGTATCTAGACATTTGGGCATATAGTTCAGATTTTATTTTGGTGTTTGGGAGGGCAAGAATACAGTTAGTGTTTCATTCCAAACTGTGACCCAGAGGGTAGGGATATAGTTCAGATTTTATTCCTGTGTCCAGAAGGGTATGATATAATTAGGATTTCATTCCTAACTGTGTCTTGGAGAGTATAGATGGTTAGGGTTTCATTCCAAACTGTGTCTTGGAGGGTGGGGATATAGTTCAGCTTTTGTTCTTAACTGTGCCAAAAAAGGACGATTATAGTTGTGTTGTCATTCCCGACTGTCCCTGAGGGTGGGGATATTCCTTGGATTTTAATCCTAACTGTACTTGAGGTTTCACTACTAGAAGTGTCCAGGAGGGTTTGGACATAGTTCTGCTTTTATTTCTCTGTCGGGGAGGGTACGGATATAGTTAGCTTTTAATTGCAAACTGTGTACCGGAGGGTGGGGAATGTAGCTCAGCTTTTAATACTAACTGTATCCAGAAAGGTATGGGTATTGTTAGGAATATTTACCTAACTGTGACCAGGATACGACGGATAGCGAGGATTTCATCCCAAACTGTGTGTCAGAGGGTGGGATATAGATCAGCTTTTGTTCCTGTGGCCAGAAAAGTATTAGTTAGGTTGTCATTCCAGACTGTCCATGAGGGTGAGGATATTCCTTGGGTTTTAATCCTAACTGTACCTGAGGTTTCACTTTGAGCTTTCACTACTAGAAGTGTCCAGGAGAGTGGGGACATAGTTCTGCTTTTATTTCTGTGGCAGGGAGGGTACGGATTGTTTATTTGCAAACTGTGTCCCGGAGGGTGGGGGATATAGTTCAGCATTTAATACTAACTGTAACCAGAAAGGTATGGATAGTGTTAAGAATTCTTACCTAACTGTGACGAGGATACGGATAGTGAGGATTTCATTCCAAACTGCGTGCCAGAGGGTGGAATATAGTTCAGCTTTTGTTCCTTTGGCCAGAAAAGTATGATTATAGACATCTTTTCATACGTGTTCCGGAGGGTTGCCATATTGCTCAGCTTTTAATTCTACCTGTACTTGGGAGTTTCACTACGAGCTGTATCTAGACATGTGGGCATATAGTTCAGCTTTTATCTTTGTATTTTGGAGGGCCAGGATACAGTTAGTGTTTTATTCCAAACTGTGTCCACGAGGGTAGGAATATAGTTCAAATTTTATTCCTAAATGTGTCCAGAAGGGTATGGATATAATTAGGATTTCATTCCAGTGTCTGGGAGAGTACAGACAGTTTGGGTTTCATTCCAAACTGTGTCCTGGAGGGTGGGGATATAGTTCAGCTTTTGTTCTGTGTGTCACAAAAAGTGTGATTTTAGTTAGGTTGTCATTCCCAACTGTCCATGAGGGTGGGGATATTCCTTGGCTTTTAATCCTAACTGTACTTGAGGTTTCACTACTAGAAGTGTCCAGGAGGGTTTGGACATAGTTCTGCTTTTATTTCTGTATCGGGGAGGGTACAGATATAGTTAGCGTTTAATTGCAAACTGTGTCCCTGAGGGTGGGGGATATAGTTCAGCTTTTAATTCTAAGTGTATCCAGAAAGGTATGGGTATTGTTAGGAATTCTTACCTAACTCTGACCAGGATACAGATAGCGAGGATTTCATTCTAAACTGTCTGCCAGAGGGTGGGATATAGATCAGCTTTTGTTCCTGTGGCCAGAAAAATATGATTATAGTCATCTTTTCATACCTGCTTCCAGAAGGGTTCCAATATTGCTCAGCTTTTAATTCTATTTGTGCATGGGAGTTTCACTACTAGCTGTATCCAGACATGTGGGCATCTAGTTCAGATTTTATTTTTGTGTTTGGGAGGGCCAGTTAGTGTTTATTCCAAACTGTGTCCTGGAGGGTAGGGATATAGTTCAGATTTTATTCTTAACTGTGTCCGGAAGGGTATGATATAATTAGAATTTCATTCCTAACTGTGTCTGGAAGAGGATATATGGTTAGGGTTTCATTCGAAACTGTGTCCTGGAGGGTGGGGATATAGTTCTGCTTTTGTTCTTAACTGTGTCACAAAAAGTGTGATCATAGTTAGGTTGTCATTCCTGAATGTTCATGAGGGTGGGGATATTACTTGGCTTTTAATCCTAGCTGTATTTGAGGTTTCACTTTGAGGTTTCACTACTAGAAGTATCCAAGAGGGTGGGGACATAGTTCTGCTTTTATTTCTGTCTTGGGGAGGGTACAGATAAAGTTAGCATTTAATTGCAAACTGTGTCCCGGAGGGTGGGCGATATAGTTCAGCTTTTAATACTAACAGTATCCTGAAAGGTATGTATATTGTTAGGAATTCTTACATAACTGACCAGGATACGGATAGCGAGGATTTCATTCCAAAATTATGACTCCCATAATTTTCAATAGATACTGTTGGTCATCAAACTTTACATAGACATTGTTGCTATACCAAAAAGAATTTATATCCGTTAACTATTGTTCAAGTTATGCCATAAACAAGTTTTACTGGATATTTTTTTTAACAAAGGGCTATAACTCCCAAAATTTTTCAAGATATTGATGGTCATCAAACTTGACATAGACATTGTTGCTTTTGAGAAAAATATCGAAAAGAATTGAAATCTGGTTACTATTGTTAAAGTGTATTCCATAAACCAGCATTACACGATATTTAACACTCGATGATCTCATTATATTTTCACTACATTATTGCCTGGAATGAATACATGTGCACGTAAGGACCTATATAGTATGCACATATGCACATATAAAAGGATTTTAGAACAAAACATAATGCTTCCTTCACATAAATGCCGTTTGGGCACAAAGAAGAGTTTCCAAGGGACTCTAAGTACTCACCTGACAAAGACACATGTTTTTGTATGAAGGGATTTGAAGATTTTCAAAAATATTCAAGATTCCTCCCATTATGAGTGGGATGGGAGGATTGTTGGTCAGCTCCCATGAAAAAAAAGTGCAGCTCCAAGAACTGGTAGCATGCTTTTTCCAAAGTTGTTAATTATCATTGCTAAGATGTGATGTCTGACAGAAAATTATTTAAACAAGTGGAAGAGTGAAAAAAATATGTTTGAAATGTTGTGACATTTACTTGTTTAAATGTCAGCACCCCAACAAACACCCCAATAACACCCCTTGAAATATATATGACATCAGGAGCTTTATTTGAAGAATTGTGAATATTATCCTACAAATGTTTTATATATTAATTATGGATGCATTTGGGGCAGTGGTTTTTGGCAAAAAGATGTTTTTAATATTTCCTGGTTACCAACAGTGTTAAAGTCCGAGAAGCCAATGGCACCCCCAACATACATACCCCAGGCCTGTCATTCTGAGGCGGGCGATCGCCCTGCGCACTATCACGCGCCTGATTTTTCCATCCAGACGTGCATTTGAGCCACTTGAATACCTCCATGGATAAGCCCAGCCTCCAACTTTATGAAAAATGCATTTAATTGGAAAACATCCCAAAATAAGGCTACCGCAGATTTTCTAACATACATGTAACATACCGGTAATTACACCATCGAAGGGGACTTCCCAAGTTTTCAATCAAAACAAAATGTTACTTGTTTTGTTGATGTTTTCATTTCATTCATTGCCATAATAAAATCATACATGAAATAAAATTTTAGAATTATTTTGATGTGTTGCTTTTTATATCACTTTATTCTTCCACTGCAGCTAAATTAAAAATCAGAAAAAGATCTTTTGTGTTAATATTGTTTCCCCACTGTGCTAAGCCTTTATATTTAGAAATGAACAGAAAATTCCCAGTTCATAATCGATTATTCCAGGTGGCATGGCAACTCCAGGTATCGTTTTTTGTTTTTTGGAAAATGAGTTGTTTGATTATCTGAAGTAGTGATCAAACAGTTAACAAAATTGGCTGACATAATCAGCCGATTATAGGGTATTGGAACCGAATCAGCACTACAAGAAAAATATGTCACAGGTACTCGTGCCCCATAATATTTATATATACCATTAAGGGGGCACGTCAGTATCGATTCAAAAATGCTATTAGATACCATTTTTCTTTCGATTTCTCATCTTGTGCTGAGTACCTGTGGACTATGTACGTTCAGAAAAATACTAGAGTTTACTGGGAATTTGTCATTGACATAATCAACCTTGTGTCATGTGATGCTAACACTTCCAAGTCAGGAAATTTTTAGTGTCAATAAATTCCAATTCGATAATAAAATTGTTGGATTTAAAAAGGCTACGGTTATCAACAATTTGTTTACAGTAGCTTGATCCAATACGGAGTTTAGGTATGACCACAGCCAATTCATGAGATAATATTCGAGGGTAAAGTCAAAGTTACAGCAAATTTTCGTGATATGAACAATGAATACGAAGGATAACAGATACCGAGAAATTTTACGTTCCCCTCGAGGACCATTATCATCATTCAGTGCTATGATGTTCATGGCTAAGAAATTGTCGACTATGAAAAATAATAGTCGACTATAGCACCTTCTGACGGTTAGTCGACTAGATTAATCGAATAGTCGTGGCAGCCCGAAAAATGGGTACTCAATGAATAATCGGAATTGGCTGATTATAACTGAATAATTGGTAATCGGTTCATGGGCCTATGATATAATCGGTTGATCATTAATCTAAAGCAGTCATATCAATTGAAAAGGCACTTCAAAATAGAAATATAACTTCATACCTTCATTTCAATATCCACTTTGTCAAATATGACATGAAAAGCTGTTTGAAAACAACAAGAAAATGGCAGTGAATTTCAAATTTAGTGGACTAATTGCTGATTATACCTTTGTTACATCATTTGTATCATGTCAATGGACCCAGTATTTGTTATATTGATGTAGTCTGATTTCAAAGCCCCCCTCCCCCCCCAAGTGTTTATTATACATGGTAATGTACTTGTAGCAAATATTATTTCAAGTGTAAGCCAGTGCTGTAAGAGCCTTTTCTTGATTTAGACTACAACTTCAAAGGTCATGCTCCCCCACTCCCCCAGTGTTTATTATAGTTTTTGATTGAGGAAAGCAGTACCCACCTGGGAAAAAATTAAGGAGAGCTACCAATGGCACACCTAACTTTTTCAAAAAGACAGGCCAGATACCCAAAGCCTGATCCAAATATATTTTTCAATCATTCTTACAAAAGTGTATACCAAAAAGGGAAGCACTGGATCAGTGCTTTCGGAAAAGAAGATTTTAACAACTCTCTGTTATCCCCAATCTTAAAAACTCCTGTCCCATGTTGCCCCAGGAGTTAATTTTCACAAACTTGTACATTAACCTTTACAATCATATGATAAATCGAAGATTAATGCATTTGGATTAGTAGTTATCAAAAAGATTTTTTTTAACAGTTTTTTTGCATTTGTGGGAACCACAGAAAGCAAAACAGTGCTTGTTTACTTTGGTAAACAAGTTCTGTTTTACTAGTAAAATAGTAAACATAACTTTGTCCCTTTGTTGTGGCCATGTGACAGCTTAAGATGTTGAGAGTGACCTTAAACACCAATAGATAAATAAGTAAACAATTTTTGTCACTAATCAGTGTTAAAATCTACAGACTGCATCAGGTGGCTCAATATGATCTAGATTTGTTTTTGTAACAAATTTGTATTATTGAGATGTGATTTCTCAAAAGCGAAGATACTTGGACTGGTGGGCCTGCGAATGTTGGACCCATTACCGAGTGTTAAAATGCCTGCCACCATCCAACAATATCACAAACATGACACCACTGTCCAGGGGATCTATAACATTTAAGTGATTCCTGATATGTGACAAAAACACACATGGAAACATATGAAGCCCTGATTTTGAGAATATTTTATATACGTTTTCCCAAATGCAATTACTTACCATGTTAAAATTTGGACACTGGCCAACCCTCCTGATACCCCTCAAGGTGACCAAAGGGGCTATATTTGGACAAACCTGTGAATCATCTTACAAAGATAACCATATACAGTGCAGCTGCCTTGGATTGGTAGTAATCCATGTGTGGGCAGTTATGTCCACACGTGCATTTACCAGGTAATAAAATTTGTCATCAGCAAAATTTTATTAAATGAAGCACCGGGTTGTTTGATGATTATTGAGATATTGCCAACCCATGGAAAGTGGCCACTCCACAGCGGCCGTACTGTATCAAAAAAGTAGGTCTTTGGAGCAGGGTGTTGGATGACGAATGATTGTTGATTGATTTCCTATTACCTATAAAATGGTCTGTTTCCAGCAGTGAGATGGGAGAAGACATTGAAAATCAGAAGCCTCCAACCAAAATCTTGTGATGAACATGTCATCTACTACAACTACAACATTTATAGAAGTACATCCAGGTGACTGATTCAATCTCTCTTCATTTTTACTACAGTAATGTGATTCTTTGGAGCTACGAACATAAACATATACAGAAATATGCATCCATACAAATATTTTTTATTTCCTCGCCATGTGCATTTCTATCCAACTATTTCTTTTGAAACAAAACTTAATAACAAAGTAACATTAACCCAGAATCTCAGGAGAGTGCCGAGTTTCGCAGTACACTAAAATTACTAGTACTGAAATGGTTAACCGGATGATCAGTTTGAAACCAGTTAGCTACCTAACCAATTAGAAAAACCGTCAACCGGTTGTCCGAAATATCGATAGTGATCGTCAATCCACATTTAAAACATAATAAATCTGCAGCTTCTCCTTTGTGATAGATTACACATCGAAGCCGCATTGAAAATATTGAGAAATAATCGACTTTGGCATTCAAGAGTTTGTTAATGATTGGCAGTTTACGTGAGTAATGAGCTATCGCAGAAACTATTCCGTAGTGTGTATACAAACAAACGTTGTTGAGTAATCGACAACGTTCATTTGTATACACACTATGGAATAGTTTGAGAATACTGCTTTCTAATTTCTATAGTTTTGATCCCATATTTGGTGAAATAATGGCCACGGATAACCAGATATTATCTGGTTATCGCTCTCGGTTAGTCGGTTACTAAAATAAAACTGTTTCAGCCCTAAAAATTACCACTTGCCACTAATCACCATAGATGCATAAAATGTCCACAAAAAAAGAAAACTTCAAATTTCCATCAATTCATGAAGCAGATTTCGACAAAATTTGAACAAATTGCATGTATATAACTGATTCCTGTATATGTATATCCATATTATTTTTTGACATTCGTTTTTGGATAAAATGGTTGCAGATTTTTCCGGAGTTAACAAAAATGTTTCCATTTTTTTTCTTTTTGCAGTTGGTCAAAGCTTGGTGGTTTCAATTATTTTCCAATTATCTTTCTATTTATTTATTTTTTTATTTATTTACTGATATTTAGGGTCACATACTTATGCACAATGGCTAATCATGACCGTGACAGTTTTACGGGTGGAGGAAGCCGGAGTACCCGGAGAGAACCACCAATTAGGGTTAAGTGCCTTGCCAAAGGACACAATGCAGGGTGCTCACCTCACATGGTAGCATCAATATCAACCCAGGGAATTGATTTCAACAAGTTGCATACATCTGCCCCTCCTAAGAAAAGCTTACACCAAATATCCAAAGATTCTGACCAGTGGATCTAAAACAAAAGAAGATTTTTAAAGAATATTCCTCATACTGAACTAAGTAATAATTTGGACTCCCACAGGGAGCCCAAATATGAACCCAGGGACTTGGCTTCAACAAACTTGAATCTCACCTCCAATGGGATGCTGTATACCAAATATCAAAAGATTCTGACTGGTGAATGTGAAGAAGATTTCTGAAGAATATTCCTCATATTGAACTAAGTTATAATCTGGGCTCCCACAGGAAGCCCAAATATGAACCCAGGGACTTGGCATGAACAAACCTGAATCTTAGCCCCCCCTAAGGATGCTGCATACCAAATATCAAAACATTCTGAATGCTGGATCTGAAGAAGATTTTTAAAGAAAATTCCTCATTTTGAACTAAGTTATAATTCGGGCTCCCACAGTGAGCCCAAATATGAACCCAGGGACTTGGCTTGAACAAACCTGAATCTTAGCCCCCCCTATGGATGCTGCATACCAAATATCAAAACATTCTGAATACTGGATCTGAAAAAGAAGATTTTTAAAGAAAATTCCTCATTTTGAACTAAGTTATAATTCGGGCTTCCACAGTGAGCCCAAAAATGAACTCAGGAACTTGGCTTGAACAAACTTGAATCTAACCCCCCTAAGGATGCTGTATGCCAAATATCAAAACATTCCGAATGCTGAACCTGAAGAAGATTTTTACAGAAAAATTCCTCATATTGAACTAAGTTATAATTCAAACTCCCACAGGGACTTGGCTTCAACCAACTTGAATCTCAACCCCCTAAGGATGCTGCATACCAAATATTAAAACATTCCGACTGTTGGATCTGAAGAAGAAGATTTTTAAAGAAAATTCCTCATTTTGATCTAAGTTACAATTCGAGCTCTCACAGTGAGCCCAAATATGAACCTAGGGACATGGCTTGAACAAACTTGAATCTCTCCCCCTAAGGATGCGGCATACAAAATATCAAAACATTACGACAACTGGATCTTAAGAAGATTTTTTAAAGAAAATTCCTCATTTTGAAATAAGTTATAATTTGGGATCCCACAGTGAGCCCAAATATGAATGCAAGGACTTGGCTTGAACAAACTTGAATCTCACTGCCCCCCCCCCCCCCCCCCTAAGCATGCTGCATACCAAACATCAAAGGATTCTGATTGGTAGGTCTGAAGAAGAATATTTTTAAAGAATATTCCTCATACTGCACTAATTTAAACATTTGGGCTCCGATACAGAGCCCAAATATGGGCCCAGGGATTTGAGTTCAATAAACATGTGAAACAATCTTCCAAAGATGTTATATGTGCAATTTGAAAGCTTTTTTTTTGGAGCAGTGGTTTGGGAGAAAAGTAATCTTAAATGTTTTCCCATTAGCCAGTGTTAAAAAAATGCTGACTCAGCACTTTTTCTAAGTCCCCAAAAAGTACCCCATGATAAAGCCGATAGCAATGATTTTGGACCATTCCATTCTGTTGGTCCTAAGGAAGCTTCACACCAAATAAGAATTCTCAGTGCCGTGTAGTTTTGGAGATATGGGCGTTTTAATTTTTTCTATTTTTAGTTCCTGCGGTTCCCATGGGGCAACAGGAAATTTTTTATTGGCATGAGTTAAGTACTTATGACCCAATAAGCCCTCATATCAAATTTGGTTCAAATCTGCCCCTCGGTTTGGAAAATAGAAATTTTGGGCAGGGCGAAAATTCCTGCCCCTCCCATAACGAAGGCACGAAGCTCCTCGAACTTCTCTTGAACAAATCTGAGTCTACACCTCAAAAGGAAGCTGCACACCAGATATCAAGTCTCTGCTACTGCTGGTTCATGAGAAGATTTTTTAAGATTTAAGCACACTTTTTGGGCGTGGCCCTACAGAGGGGCGAGGCAACATGCTTTGAACATCAAAATGCGATGTCATAACAAACTTTTATCTCAAATATCAATTAAATTGGTTCAGCAGTTTGGGAGGAGAAGATACAAACACCATCTTCATGGACGACGGACAGTGAGTGATCACTATAGCTCCCCGGACTGAAAGTCAGGCGAGCTAAAAACGGCTATGCAATTTTCATTAAATGCTATACATTTTTTTTAATATGTGTAGCATTTGCTGTGCAAGTTTCATAACTTAAATTATTCCCTAATTGGTACAAGACAACAGAGTTTTTAAAATGAAATTCAAGGATGATGATGACAATTTATCCATTTAAACATCAAAGAATTTGAACTGGTGGAGTAGAGAAGATTTTAAAATATTGAAAATAATGCCTGCAAAAGATCTTTAATATTATGAAGTGGTAATAGAATGTTTTTTCATACCTTAAGGTCTTTACATCTGGGATAAAAATAATAACATTTTGGATGGCTGCTGATTTTTCATTATTCTTAGGTGGGGCGATCTTGATTATCCCTGAGAACGGAAACAAATCTGCAGTCGGCCAAAGTGTTAAGATCATTATACCTACATATGTGTGATGAGCATATACAATACCAATAGTTCATCTTAGCTTCGTCAAACCATGCGAGAAACTTTCGCCCATTAAATTTTAAGTGCTGAGTACCTTTTCTGCTAGGTCTCCATTGTGAACAGACTGCGCTCTGGTGAAGGACAACTTCATTTTGTGAAGGTGAGCATCTGTAGCTTTGGATAACAGGTTTTAATACATTTTGTTTGAATGCAACTGAATTCAATTCCATATATCTCATAATGTCTAAAACATAAAAGACAAACAATGACAAACTGAATATTGAGTCAACTCTTTTTCAGGCTGCCACAATTTCAAACATGTATTAAGGCTATGAACTCCCGATGTTAAAATGGTAAAAAATCAAGCATCAAATTTTACACATAATGCAACTAGGAATTTAAGCAATTCAGTCTTGTTTAACAGAGCTCCATGAGACAAAAAGATGCGATGACAAAATGCGGCAATCCTGCAATCAGATAGAGGAAAAGAGGAGAATTGAAAAAATGGTTGGGCACATACAATCTTCTATTATTTATGTTTAACCTTTACCTGAAAATGAAAATTACCTTTTTTGCCTCAAAACGGAGCTTATGATCCAATTTGAGTAATTTTTTGTGTTGCAAGGTCACATATTTCTGCTCAATGGCTAATCATGACCAAAACATGGAGATAAAGCCAAATTTAGTCAATCGTTTATACCTGTGTTGTCCATTTCTGAGGACTTCCACCCCAAGCATTGGTTACTGGGTCCTATTTTACCAGTAAAACAAAGCTTGTTTACAACAGTAAACAAGCACTGCTTCACTTCTGGGGTTCCCACGGGAAAATTTGAGTAATAAGACTTGTTTTTTGTGCCAATGTGAGAATTTTACAGTTAATGTTAAGTTGCATGAACACAACTAAGAATACTGCAGATGAACAAATATCACAAGCAGAAATACAAGAATGAGCAGTACAACGTAAAGAATATCTAGTCATGGTTCATGTCATTTCTGTAACATGAATATTGAAAGCCACTCAATTATTTCCACATAACTGGTGTGTTTTCTTGTAATTTCTCTTTATACCCTGGAGATGCTTGTTTTGAAAACAATCAAGCCTTGATACTACTACAATTTCAAGGTGATGAAACTGCACCCTAAACAGAAAACATGTGATAATACTGTATTTGAATTGCCTCCGTTAAAAGAAATTCAAATTTCTCATCCCATAGAATGTTTTTTTTTTGTTTTTCCTGCTATATCAAGTTACTTTCATCTTTAAAAATCCACATAATCTTGAAAATGTAATTTTCTGTAATTTAAGCACATTGAAAGCCTCAAAAAGATGTGCCCAAAATAAAGCATCTAAAGGTCTAACATTCTACTTAAAAGTACATTTCATATGTTGTAGTTTAATTATATCCAGTAAAACACAGAAAAAGTTTCATAAAGCTTCAAGTGACAAACCTGATACAAGTAATTCATATAAAATTTGAAGAAAATATTCCTCATGGCATTTTGCTGTAACAATATTTTGTCAGCATGGTATTTTGTTCCTGCAGGAAAATTATAAATATAAAGTAATTTGTATATTTTTATACTTACCAATGGTCCAGACTAGCTGGTGCTTAACTCAAAGTTATTGAGGGCCAAACACAAATTTTAAACCCCCCAATCCTCAAAATTTGCTTGCAAAACCGAAAATTAAAAGTCCTATCTGGCCCTTCATACATTTACACTCCACGCATGCGCAGTCGTCAGGAAGTGACCGGAATTGGCGCCAACATCATCTTGTAGAAGTGAGTACTACATAATAATTCAGCAGGGAGGAATGACTCCCCACTTATGGGAGGGTCATCTCCATCTGGGCCATTGGTAAGTATAAAAATATACCAATTACTTTAAATTTACAATATTTTTACACTGTAAACCAATAGCCCAGACTAGCTGAATCGTAAAAAGGTGGAGGGCCTAGGACTTCAGAATTAGTAGATCAACATAGTTCCAATCCTGTAATCCAGGTGAAAGGAAATTAAAATTATTGGGAATTACAGGTATGTCTCTCTATACAGTAATAGAGAAAAAGTATCATAAAAAGGAGCCCAGTTAATGAGTTCCCAATTTTTAAGGCTAGCCAGGACTAAGCCCCCAAAATAAGGATGGCATATTTGAGAATGAGAGAATATCCCCCAGAAACAAACGCCATATACAATAAAACTCCAGCTGTATGCAGGATATAATTACAGACAAAACAGCTTAACTCATAGTTACATACTTATCAAGCCGGAGGAGAGGTAAAAAAAAAAATCCCCCCCCCCCTTTCTTTTGAAGGAATCTTCAAAAAGAAAGGTGAGCACTCTGGAATCAGTAAAAGCGGGTACCAAAAAACAATATAAATATTTGTCGAACAGGTACTCAGGTATTAATTATTATTAATAAATGGTGCTTAACGCCACTTCAGAAGCTGAGGCTATAGCAACGATCCCAGTAATTAATATCACCCGCTATATAACATACACTGGAGTCAGCATACGCAAATAGGTCGTAAACCGGAGATATAATATATAACATACACATGTCCAATAGAACCACAATGAACAATCTCTGGAAAGTAAACACACTTCCAAGGTAACCCACAGGCGACCCCATTCAGGCGTACAATAAATTCCAGTAACAACAGTCCTTGATGTGTACTATCCGATATCTATGACAGTATAAATGTGCGAATATACGAGAGTGTAAACAAGGTGTATTCGATTGAGTAGCAACCTTAATAGAAACCTGGATCTAGAAAAGGAAGTTGGTATGATTAACAGGCTCAACACGGACCGCCCCTGAAATAATTCTTAATATCTAAGGTTCATAACATACAATAATGCATCTGCCTAATAATTCATTATTATGCGCGTGAGCATTGAAATCCTGCATGTAATCATCTGAATACCAGTTAACTGGCTAGGCAGCCTCCGAGGTACCCAAAGACTACCAATTTATTTATGATGAATTATGCGCTCGTATATGACATCTAGACAAACAACCAAAGGAAACCAACCAACTAAAAAGTGGATGGGCCCATGAGGTCGTCATAGAACACGACCCAGCCGCCAATCGAGAAGTCAAGAAATGCATGTATGTATTTAAACTCATACGAGGCTTGCGAGAAGAAAACTAACTCTTGCCCGGTAATCGCCTCTAAACACATTGACGATGGGGGGGGGGGGGGGGGGGGGGGGGATTCAAAGTCATAGCGAACCCTCCTCACCCACATTACTTAATCGTTCTTGTGTTAATCATAAAATAATATAGGAACCGCAATGGTTCCCTCACGTCTAACCGACTCCATTATGCAACTAGGGGCGGAGAAGGACGTGAAGAACAAAAACTTCCCCTGATAAAGAAGGTCCTCTCATGGAGAAAGCTTCCGGGGAATGTCCCATAACAGACACTAGAGAAGACTGATCCCAGGTTTCTGTGACGAGAGAGGTGCTACTAGTAGGATTCACAACGAGACTGTTTGATCTTAAAAATAATCTACTGAATCAACTGAATTGGAGGGTACGCATATCCTATCATCCATCCACATGACATAGGCAGAGCGTCTACTGCATACGCTCAATGGTCTGGGCATGGCGACACGAACGACAGTAACTGATTGTTCCGGTGCGTCGCAAACAGATCTATCATCAGGCGATCCCTCTGGTAGCAAATCTGTCCAAATACTGGCTTGTTGAGCACCCACTCCAATTGCAACAGGCGACCTTTCCGAGACAGCGAGTCTGCTAGTACATTCCAACAACCCGGTATATGGCGGATAGAAAGATGAACATGATGATTCATGACGTATAGGAAAATCTCTGTTAGTTGGCATAACGGAAATGAATGAGCGCCGTCCTGGTTCCCGATGTACGCTACTACTGTTGAGTTGTCCGACCAAATTTGAACATGGACGTCCGTTATTATGTGAATCCAATGTTGTAGCGCTAGCCATACTGATATCATCTTTTAGATGTTTATGTGTTTCTCCTGCAACTGAGGGTCCCAAAGACCCTGACCCTTCAAGACTGTGGGACATAGGGTCGTGCCCCAACCCTCTGACTCACATCCATCATAAACGTGAAAGCCGGATCTGGCAGTTGCAGAAGAACTCCCTGAGTTAACCACTAAATAAATGACCAAATCTGAACCCTTGTTTTACTAGGTCCGTTAAAACAATACTGGTTCAAGAGAAAGCGTCTTCACACTCAAGTTCTCAGTCAAGAATATCTGGAGGGGACGTGCGTGCAAACGGCCCATCAGAATGAGATCCACAGCCGCTCCGCACAGCCCCAACAGTCGTATGAATTCCCTCACTATTAATGCGTCTGAGTATAGACAAAAGCGAGCATAACAACTGACTAATTTTGCTCTGGGTAACGACAGACAAACCAGATTGTTGCAAGTCTCAAAGCTCAATCCGAAGTGACGAGACGATTTGTACGGAGCTAGATCCGACTTTTTCTCGTTTACGATGAAACCGAGATGTTGGAGTAATAGAAGCAGACTCTGACCATTGTTCTATATAATAATTTTGCTGCTGTATCCCTGTAGAAGGTCGTCCGAGTAAGCCGACGTTACCGCAGTCGAATGAGCTGATAAGTATGACATTACTGAGTTTATTATTCGAGTGAACGCCCAGGGGGCCAGATTCAGGCCAAAGCATACTGCTCTGAACTGATACACCTTCCTTTGTACGGCGAACCGAAGGTACTTTTATAAGCAAGGATGTACCAGGACATGCAAGTACGCATCCTTAGATCTATGCTTGCCGCATAATTGATCACTCGAACGCTCGCTTTTACCGACCGAATAAATTTTTGGAGCCATGATAAGCTTGTTATCCAGCTCAAGTCTATTACCAGTCGGAACGAGCCATCTGGAATCGGTACAAGGAACAGGTGACTGTAAACACTTGAGAATCCTGATCTCGACGACCTGTACTGCTTCCTTTGATAAGAGAGCTTATACCTCCAGTAGGAGAAACACTCTTATGCAAGAATTTGATGGAAGATTTGTCCAATGCAGACAACTTGTTAGTGGGTTTTTTGCTTGGAATGATAGCTGTAAGCCATCCGAGACTACACTTCTCACCCACTGATCTTCAGTGATTATTATCCAGTCTTTTGTGGAGCTTGATAACCTTCCGCCAACTGGCCAGCAATAGAGGAATAAACCATCACCTGTATGACCTGCAAGGCTTACGGGAGGAGGAACCACGTCCTCCCCCGAAAAACCTCATCTCGTCTGACCTATAGTCCCGATGAGATCTACGCCCCTTTCCCGAGTCACTATACTGACGACCTCAGGAGTAATTATAAGAGGGTTTCTTGTTTCCTCGTGAGGAGTTTCCTTTTGACGATTTTTGTCAGGAACGCCCTCCTTTACTCTTGTCTGCTGAAGTGGGGGCTGATACGCCCACTTCAAAAGCAGAGCACTAGATGCTTTCTTAATAGCCTGTTCATAGGCTAACAAAAGCTAGTCTTCGAAAATAAAATGTCCGGAAACTGGAGCGACTCGGAGAGAGCTTTTCACCTTGTCATCTTATCAGAGATGACGACGCAAGGCAGCATCATGTCTGATTAACTCCAGATTAGCTAGCCACTGTTAGGGTGGAGTTTTACGTGGTGTACATAATTGTCCTGGAAAGAACTATAAGTGAGGTACAAACATCCTCAAATTCCTTTCCCTTGAGATGTTGCGGCATAGTGAATGATACAGGCAAGGATACCTTTAGATCCCCGGCCTGCTCATTCAAACGCAGAACAACTCTCTTCCCCGACCGTTTTTAAATGAATGTGGTCCAAAAAACGGTATGTATACGGAAGATGAAGATAAGAAACCATCTTCTTCCATCGCACTCAAGAGGATAAATACGGTGTCGTCTATATGGCCAAAGGCCTGCGACACCTGAAAAAACTGGACCGGAAAAGAAAGGACTTCCTCCTTTGTCTGGATAAAGTCTGCGTCTAACGACGCCAGCGGTTTCGCTCTTGTCGAAGCAGCATTCTGCAGAACAAAATCAGGGTAGTATTGATGGAAGGGGAAGGGTAATCCTCTTCCTTATCCCTTTCACCATCCAAAAGAATCAGTTGCGAATCTCGGTCCATTGCATCTGCCCAAACAGATGACTGCACCAATCCAGAACTGTCCGACAGCTCAGATTCTGAGTCTGAGGGAGGCTGCATCTGCACTTGCTGGAATGCTGCAATCAACTGCGCAATCTGCGACAGCAAATCCGTCATCGAGGCCTGAGGAGCAGCGGTCTTCTGTTCCTTAGCCACATGTTGCTCCTGGGATGGTGTGTCGAAAACCGATCCTTTCTCTGAAAGTCCCGATGATCAAGGCCTCGTCTCCCTAGCAACAGGATGGTCTGCCTTCACAGGTGAAGAATGGTTCCTTCTTCGTGCAACAGGCTGGATATCCTAAGTCGGGTAGCTAGGATGCAGTCGTGTGTGCTTAAATAACATAGCAGGGGAAGCCGTGACTGAAGCCGACCCCGGTTGCAGACTGGACAGAGCGTTCCAAGTGGCGGGCAGACATATGCTCCATCTTGTGCAAGTTTCCAGCCAGAAAACTTCATTTTGGCCTTGTCAAACATAGCGGTGGAAGCCTTTACTGAAGCCGACCCTGGCTGCAGAATAAACAAAATGTCCCGAGTGGAGGGCGGACATATGCTCCGGCTTGTGCAAGTTTCTCAGAACAACATATGACCCCAGACATTGCTAGATTAGAGAGGGGGGGGGGCCTCTCCCGCTCACGGTCTATCAGACCTCGCCGAGTACAAGAACTTGCTGACTTCCTCTCTATTTCCATCGTCGCTGGGTGAGCTATTTATATTATAGTGCTCGCTCTACCCAATCCACTTCTTAGACCGCAACGGACTTACCTGGCGTCACGGCACCCACGGAAGGAGTACTGCTTCACTGGTCGAGCTAGTGCTTGCAAGAGATTAAAACCTTTAACAAAAGGCCCTAACTCTTGCAATAATGAGCACTGCAGCTAGCTTTATATGCTCCAAGGAGCACAACGATGGTAGCACACTTGGATGGGTGTCAGAATATCATTACCATGTTCATGTTCCTCCGAAACAGAAAATGACAGAATGAATTAAAATTGCAAGAGGCTCTGATCCTTAGAACTACACCGCCAACAACATACCGCGACACTCAACTCCAACATCAGTCATCCCAGTGCAACACAAGAATGACAAGAGTCCGCAGGAGTGTATCCATTAAAGTCGATATCAGTCATCCAAACTCCACAACAATATTTTTATATAACTGAGATACATGAATAATAGCAATCATAATTAAATTCAAAATATTTTTTGTAAACAAAAAATTTTGAAAATACGCCCAAGTTCCCAAATCTAAAAAAAAGAGATTTTTAAAGAATCATATATCATATTGAACTAAGTTATAATTCAGGTTCCCACAGGGAGCCCATATATGAACTCAGGGACTTGGCTTTAACAAACTTGAATCTCACCACCTAAGGATGCTGCACACCAAATATCAAAACATTCCGACTGCTGGATCTGAAGAACAAGATTTTTTAAAGAAAATTACTCATTTTGAACTAAGTTATAATTCAGGCTCCCACAGGGAGCCCATATATGAACTCAGGGATTTGGCTTTAACAAACTTGAATCTCACCCCCTAAGGATGCTGCACACCAAATATCAAAACATTCCGACTGCTGGATCTGAAGAACAGGATTTTTTAAAGAAAATTACTCATTTTGAACTAAGTTACAATTCAAGCTCCCACAGTGAGTCCAAATATGGACCTAGGGACATGGCTTGAACAAACTTGAATTTCACCCCCCTAAGGATGCTGCATACCAAATATCAAAACATTCTGAAGAAGATTTTTAAAGAAAATTACTCATTTTGAACTAAGTTATAATTCGGGCTACCACAGTGAGCCCAAATATGAACCCAGGGACTTGGCTTGAACAAATTTGAATCTCACCTCCCTAAGTATGGTGCATACCCAATATCAAAAGATTCTGCCTGCTGGATCTGGAGAAGAAGATTTTCAAAGAAATTTGCCTGAAATGCACTAAGTTCAAATTTGGGCTTCTATCGTGAGCCCAAATATGAATCCAGGGGGCCGATTTGAACAAACTTGAATCAGATCCACCCCACAATGTTGCATACCAAATATGAAAAGATTCTGCCTGCTGGATCTGGAGAAGATTTTTGAAGAAATTGCCTGAAATGCACTAAGTTCGCATTCGAGCTTCTATAGTGAACCCAAATATGAATCTAGGGAGTCGATTTGAACAAATTTGAATCAGATCCACCCCACAATGTTGCATACCAAATATAAAAAGATTCTGCCTGCTGGATCTGCAGAAGATTTTTTAAGAAATTTGCCTGAAATGCACTAAGTTCGAATTCGCGCTTCTATAGTGAGCCCAAATATGAATCCAGGGGGGTGATTTGAGCAAACTTGAATCAGATCCACCCCACAATGTTGCATACCAAATATGAAAAGATTCTGCCTGCTGGATCTGGAGAAGAAGATTTTTGAAGAAATTTGCCTGAAATGCACTAAGTTCGAATTCGAGCTTCTACAGTGAGCCCAAATATGAATCTAGGGAGCCGATTTAAAAAAACCTGAATCAGATCCACCCCGACAATATTGCATACCAAATATGAAAAGATTCTGCCTGCTGGATCTGGAGAAGAAGATTTTTGAAGAAATTTGCCTGAAATGCACTAAGTTCGAATTTGAGCTTCTATAGTGAGCCCAAATATGAATCTAGGGAGCCGATTTGAACAAACTTGAATCAGATCCACCCCACAATGTTGCATATCAAATATCAAAAGTTTCTGCCTGTTGGATTTGGAGAAGAAGATTTTTTAAGAAATTTGCCTGAAATGCGCTAAGTTCGAATTCAGGCTTCTGTAGTGAGCCCAAATACGAATCCAGGGGGCCGATTTGAACAAACAAGAATCCGACCCACCCCACAATGTTGCATACCAAATATGAAAAGATTCTGCCTGCTGGATCTGGAGAAGAAGATTTTTGAAGAAATTTGCCTTAAATGCACTAAGTTCGAAATCGGGCTCCTATACTGAGCCCAAATATGAATCTAGGGAGCCGATTTGAAAAAACCTGAATCAGATCCACCCTGACAATATTGCATACCAAATATGAAAAGATTCTGCCTGCTGGATCTGGAGAAGAAGATTTTTGAAGAAATTTGCCTGAAATGCACTAAGTTCGAATTTGAGCTTCTATAGTGAGCCCAAATATGAATCTAGGGAGCCGATTTGAACAAACTTGAATCAGATCCACCCCACAATGTTGCATACCAAATATCAAAAGTTTCTGCCTGTTGGATTTGGAGAAGAAGATTTTTTAAGAAATTTGCCTGAAATGCGCTAAGTTCGAATTCAGGCTTCTGTAGTGAGCCCAAATACGAATCCAGGGGGCCGATTTGAACAAACAAGAATCAGATCCACCCCACAATGTTGCATACCAAATATGAAAAGATTCTGCCTGCTGGATCTGGAGAAGATGATTTTTGAAGAAATTTGCCTGAAATGCACTAAGTTCGAAATCGGGCTCCTATACTGAGCCCAAATATGAACCCAGGGGCCGATTTGAACAAACTTGAATCAGACCCACCCTACAATGTTGCATACCAAATATCAAAAGATTCTGCCTGCTGGTTCTGGAGAAGAAGATTTTTTAAGAAATTTGCCTGAAATGCACTAAGTTCAAATTCGGGCTTCTATAGTGAGCCCAAATATGAATCCAGGGGGCCGATTTGAACAAACTTGAATTAGATCCACCCCACAATGTTGCATACCAAATATGAAAAGATTCTGCCTGCTGGATCTGGAGAAGAAGATTTTTGAAGAAATTTGCCTGAAATGCACTAATTTCGAAATCGAGCTCCTATACTGAGCCCAAATATGAACCCAGGGGCCGATCGGAACAAACTTGAAGCAGACCCACCCTACAATGTTGCATACCAAATATCAAAAGATTCTGGCTGCTGGATCTAGAGAAGAAGATTTTTTAATGTTTTTCCCATTGCCTACAGTGTTAAAAAGTGCTGACTCAGCACTTTTTCAAAGTCCTGAAAAATAGGCCGATGAAATCGTCAGATGTGTACCCATACGCGCAACTAGAAAGCTGTGTGACGGAGGGCCACCACAGATGCCGACATTATGTACACCATACAAGGTATGGGTACATATAGAAATGGATTGGAGGAGTGTCTAATCTGAAGGATAAAGGGTTAATATCTCTGGATCAAATTATCAGATTTACATAAAAACCTATATAGCACAGCACATCAGTAACCTGAATAAATATATAAAATAACATGACAATCGGATTGATATTTTTCGAGTTATCTCATGCCAAAGGGATTGGAGGAATTTTCAATTTGAAGGATAAAGGGTTAATATCTCTGGATCAAATTATCAGATTTACACCAAAAACTATACAGCTCGGCACATCAGTAACCTGAACACAAATATAAAGTAACTTGACAATCCAAGCAATATTTTTTCCAAGTTATCGAATGCCAAAGGGATTGGAGGAATTTTCAATTTGAAGGATAAAGGGTTAATATCTCTGGATCAAAATAACAGATTTACACCAAAAACTATACATCTCGGCACATCAGTAACCTGAACACAAATATAAGGTAACTTGACAATCCAAGCAATATTTTTCAAGTTATTGAATGTCAAAGGGATGGGAGGAATTTTCAATTTGAAGGATAAAGGGTTAATATCTCAGGATCAAATTTTCAGATTTACACCAAAAACTACACAGCTTGGCACATCGGTAACTTGAACACAAATATAAAGTAACTTGACAATCCAAGCAATATTTTTCAAGTTATCGAATGCCAAAGGGATTGGAGGAATTTTCCATTTGAAGGATAAAGGGTTAAAATCTCAGGATCAAATTATCAGATTTACACCAAAAACTATACAGCTCGCCACATCAGTAACCTGGACACAATTATAAAGTAACTTGACAATCCAAGCACTATTTTTCAAGTTATCGAATGCCAAAGGGATTGGAGGAATTTTCAATTTGAAGGATAAAGGGTTAACATCTCGGGATCAAAATAACAGATTTACACCAAAAACTATACAGCTCGGAACATCAGTAACCTGAAGATACATATAAAGTAACATGACAACTGGATTGATATTTTTTGAGTTATCTCATACCAAAGAGATTGGAAGAATTCTCAATTTGAAGGATAAAGAGTTAATATCTCAGGATCAAATTATCAGATATACACCAAAAACTATACAGCTCGGCACATCAGTAACCTGAACACAAATATAAAGTAACTTGACAATCCAAGCAATATTTTTAAGTTATCGAATGCCAAAGAAATCGATATGGACGCCGGATGGACAGATGGATGGACGAAGGATGGACGAACGACAGAGGTCCACCCCGGATGATGGCATTATGTGTACCATACATAGTACGGATACACATAAAAAGTAAAAAGCTTATGCAAGGTCGTTTCCACATACAACATTTACAATATTACAATATAACAGGATCAATAATAGTCAAAAAGTTACATATATATTGTTTAAACTATGCTCATTAAAGTCAGAGATGTTGAAGAATAAGAAGAGAATTATGTATGAAGTGAAAAAGCAGGAAGCCAACCAGGGTGCAAACTGAGCCGATGACAATACCAGCCAACTACAAGCACGGCAGGCGTACACATTCATATGTTAAATTAAAACTCCACTATTTCTAAGTTTGGAATATATATATACACTTACATTTGTAGCTTTGTAGCTACAATATAATTTTGGACTAGACTAAAGACTGAGCTATCATCTTCATTACTTAGAAGTACGGAGCCATAGAGTAGGGTTGACACATTTGGAGTAAATGATAGTTGACCAATGGTTTGGTTACGGATATTGAAGTAGAGTGGGCAGGTTAGCAGGAAATGTTCAGTGGACTCAATCTCCCCACATTGACAGTAAGGTGACAGTGGTATGTGATTGGCATACAAATATGAGTTGAGGTTACTACATCCCAGGCATAACCAACAATGGTATATTTGTGCTGCACGACATTTAGCATTACTGAAGAAGGAAGGCCTATTATGATTTAAATAATTCTTGAAGTTGCTGTAAGAATTGTTATCTCTTATAGGTAATGGTATCTTATTCCATAGTTTAGTTACTTCTGGGATGAAAGAAATTTAGTATAAATTGGTTCATCAGAAGGGGATTCGAAGGTTACCACTGATTCAGTCACAATATTGAATCAAATTTGATTCAACAATCCATGCTGAATATCAGTTTTTCTTCAATGTTTTTGTGGTCGAAATGCAACGAATATCAACTCGAACAAGTTAAATCTATATTTAAAAGATTAACTTGCTGAAATGAAAGTGTCAATGACACTAGCTTAACTTGACTGTGTGTTGTGTTTGATGAATAGGATAATGTTCAACATTTATGAACGGATTATGAAATACGACAAGAATTGTGATAATTGAGAATATGTTAATTTCTGTACCCTGTATGCAATGTTTGACTGGCAACCGTCATAATTATAAAACTCGGATCCGGCAACTGCAGTGGCACTCTCTGAGTCAACCACCGAATGTTTGCCCCAGTCTGAATCTCTTGCTACACTAGATAGACAAGAGAACGTGTAAATCGAGCAATTCATGGATTGCTGAAAAGTTGCCGTCAAAGAGAAGCTTCTCCGAGACCGAAGCGACTCTGAGAGAGTTCTTCACCTTACTATCCACGCGCGTGGATGTAGCTAGGGCTGCGTCACGTCTAACCAACTCCAGGTAGCCACTGAAGGGCGGAGTTATACGTGAACAAACTACTGCCCTCAAAAGAAATCACATTGAGGATCATATCCCGGAATTCTTTCTCTTGAAGACGTAATGATAACGCCTCAGTAAGGTGGATTACGTATGATAAAGCGTCTAAGTTAAGTCTATTAGACATCATTGTCGTTTCCAACATTGTGGTTGGAAAAGACATGGACGGCGAAAAAGATAATTTCCAGTCTTTAACCACGCCGTCTAGACGCATATGAACTCTCGGTATGCCCTGTTCTGCCAAAATAAATTATTCCTATAAATGATAAAAGGCAGAATTGAGCATTGCGAACAAGAAACTAAACTATCATGCTTGGTAGCAGGCTTATATATATATATAGCGTCGATAAATAATACACATGTTCTAATGACATTATTGGACTGTGTCGGTAAGTCAGGGACAATGTCCCTGAACCGATTCAAAATTCCGTGTCCAATGACGCTATAAGTCTCTTATCCAACATCGCAGCAATATAGTCCGAAGGAACAACCACTGGAAGATAATGCCGGAAGAAATGTATGGCAGCTTCCGATGTTCCGAAAGGGAAAACTCGAAATCGTTCGAATCCCTTTCGCCATCCTGTCGGACCCTATAAAGCGTTCGGTCGTCCGAACCTGATGCAACCGCGGACCGCACCGACCCAGCGCCGTCGGATAATTCCTGATCCGACCGAGAAACTGTCGATTGCTGGGATGCTGCGAAAAACTGTGCTAACTTGGATAGCACGTCCGTCACTGAGGCCTGTGGAGAAGCGGTCTTACGATGCATTGCCGCTGGAAGCTCCGTGATCGTTACCCCGTGCATACTACTATTATGCGAGGGAACGGAGTGTATAGGCCTCGTGTCCCTTGGCTACCGGATGGCGTGATCTGTTCGCCGTGGAATCACTGAATGACGAAACTGGTCGGATACTCGAGGTCACGTAGCCAATGTGCAGTCGTGTGCGCTGCTGTGAGGATGAGGAAGCATTATCGACAGTCTCTCGGACTGTCAATATAACGGAGCGTCCCGAGGGGCGGACATATGCTCCGAATGCAAAATATCTGAACCACAACATGCGGTCCCCTATATTGTTGGACAAGAGAGGGACCTCTCTCGTTCACAGCCCGGACGGACCTGGACGAGCCAGGAACCGGACTAACAGGCTTCCTCCGATCTGTCCTCAATCCGTCGTCAATGGGTGAGTACTAAAGTTATTATTGTGCTCGCATCACCGAAATCTCCTTCCTAGACCGCAACGGACGAACCCGGCAGCCGAACCATTCGATGAATGTACACTACACCAGGTGAGCTAGCGAATGCCACTCCGTCGATCCTACAAGGGACCTCTTAGGCGATAGACATATTCCATGAGCACTTATTGCCGCTAGCTCTTCATTAACTATGACGACAGAGGCACACTTGAAAGACATCTCCGTAACTTTGCGAAGAAGAAACCAGAAATGCTTGGTAATAGCAAGCATATAATAATATATATAGCGTTGTTCAATAATTCGAAAGTTTGTGTGACATTATTGGACTATGTCAGAACTGAGGGACGATGTCCCTGAACCGAACCAAAAATTTCTAAGTCCACCGACGCAATCAGTTTCTTATCCGGCATCGCAGCATTCTGGTCCGACGAAAGAACCTGTAGAAGATCAAGTCAGATGACATACACAACAGCATATGTTGTTCCGAAAGGGAAAGCTCGAAATCCTCCGAATCCCTTTCGGGATCCCGTCGGACCGGATGAAATTTTTGGACGTCCGTACCTGCTTCCGCGGAGCGTCCCGACCCAGCATCGTCGGATAATACATTATGCGACAGATTCAGTTGTTGCTGGGATGCTGCGATAAGCTGTGCTATTTGGGATAGCCCGTCCGTCCCCGAGGCCTATGCAGTAGCGGTCTTACGATGCATTGCCTCCGGAAACTCCGTGTACATTGACTCCCGCACACTTTCTTATGCGAACGTCCGGAGTCTGCAGGCCTCGTGTCCCTGGCTACCGGATGGTGTGACCTGGTCGCCGATGATTCTCTGATTGGCGAAGCTGACTGGATATCCGAGGTCACGTAGCCAAGAGCGGTCGTGTGCGCTACCATGAGAATGAGGAAGCCTTATTGACAGTCTATCCGGACTGACTATATGTCGGAGCGTCCCGAGCGGCGGACGTATGCTCCGAATGCGAAACATTTTGTACCACAACATCTGGGGCCAGATGTTGTTGTACGAGAGAGGGGCCTCTCTCGCTCGCCGTCCGGATGGACCTGGACGAGCTAGGAATCGGACTAAAAGGCTTCCTCAGTTCTCCCTCTAATCCGCCGTCACTGGGTGTGCATTTGGCTGATTTATAGTGCTCGCATCACCCCAAAACTCCTTCTAGACCGCAACGGACGAACCCGGCTGCCGAACCATTCGATGAATGGACGCTACACCGGGCGAGCTAGCAGACGTCAAAGGCCGTCGAACCTACTAGGGTCCTCTTAGGCAATTGGCGTATTAACATGAGCACTTTTCCGCTAGCCCTTCATTAATTGTGACGACGGAGGCACACTTTTTGGAAGACATCACGGATACATCACCCTAATCTTGATCGTCTGAAATAGAAATTGATAAAGTAGAGTGACCCTGTGGGGAAAGGACCGGAATGTCCAATTCCCCACTAACATACCTTGACACACGCTTCCCGTGTTGTCATCGAAATCATCACATACAGAACAGGAGTTAGTGCGAGTACACTGACTACATATAGAATGATTATAAAAGTCAGAGGAAGATTTCCTCTTATAACAATTGACCAAAATCCTTTCAATGTGAAAAGAAAACAAAGTCCTAGTACTCGTACCAACCCCTGACAATCAAAATACATAATAATATGATCCATTAACATAGAAAAAATAATTGAAATCAAAATATTTTGAAAAAATATTTTTTCAGAACAGCCCAAGTTTCTGAAAAGTAACGTTGAGCCCCAATGGATCCCAAGCCTAAGTGTGGACAAAAATTTTAAAAATCTTTTAAACAATTTATGCAACACTTACGAACAATAATAATGTATCTAGTTATGATTAAATTAACATCAAGATATTATTTTCAAGAAATCCCCCCTCACACAGAGGGCTGTTGTAAATGTAAACAATAAGTGTAAAAACACTAAAATAAGACTCCAGGCACCCAGGCCCGAAATCAGTTACCAATAATACACTATCTGATGCAAAACAGAGACTTCCAGGGAAGAAACTGCAGAACATCAGATGGTAGATGCAGAACACAATGCCTAACCACCCATAGGTGAAGACGTAAACATGGGGAAAAGAACAGAATTCATTCTGTTATTCAGCTAAAACTCCCAAGAAATTTTAGTAATAAAATTACAGAAAATATGCCAAAAGCATGGGAGAATAGCAAGAGGGGACTTAAAGGAAAGGGAGAGAGGAAAACACTGAACAATCAGTGTAACTTGATAACAAGAATGACAACAAAATGGCTGCTGCCTCGAAAATAGGTAACTTAACATAATTTCATTAAAAAATTTTAAGTTACAGCCCTGATAATTTTCTGTCACACATTTTTCCTCTCCTCCTTCTATATCCTCCTTAGAATCACCATTTCACTAATATTTATGTGTCTGGCATCATTTAAACTGAGATTTACAAGCACAAAGATCAGTCAGATGTTAACTGATGAAGGGCCAAACTAAGAATGATTAATGGCGCAAATTTCGAAACGTCCTTGACACTGCGCATGCGCAGTAGAGTTGAAGTGTGGAGGGCCATTCAGGACATGTTTTCTTTGGTTTTAGATGCAAATTTTGGGGATTGGGGGGCAAAATTTGTGTTTGGCCCTATATTTTAAGAGTTAGCACCAGCTATGTCTGGGTCATTGGTACAGTATAAAAATATGTCCATCCGAGGGTTAATGTCATCTTATATTGATGCATTTAACATATATATGAAATATAAAACCCACAGCATACCAGTGGTAGCATCCACTCATGTATAGCAAAAAAGGATCAGAAATTTTCCACACTGACAAAAATGTCTAACACTGCAAAAACAGGTCAGAAAGTCCACACTGACCAAAAAGTCTACAACTGCATTAAAAAAGACCAAAATCTCTGAAAAATGTCTGGCCAAGGGCTAATGTCATCTTATTTTGATTCATTTAACACAGATATGAAATATAAAAGCCACCACATACTGGTGGTAGCCTCCACTCATGTTTAGCAAAAAGGTCAGAACTTTTCTAAGTCCAAATGGACAAAAAAGTCTAACATTGCAAAAACACTAAAAATCGATAAACTATCACTGGGTAAGGGTTTGTGGGTAATTGTAAGCCATAGAAACACAGTATGAGGTGCATAGCAACAGGGCTGAAAGTCAAAGTGGACTCGTACAATAACTTTAACACAAGTTTGACGCCAATGCGCCTTGGGTCATGACATAAGCTCACACAATTTCATTGGTGAGCTAAAAATGGATTGAGACTGTCAATGAGTAGCAACAATATGCACACATCTTAGGCCCCTGTGAATATTCGGTATTCAAAATATTTAGTTTAACCAATATTTATTCAAAATATTTCCAAATAATATAAATTATACAACGTAGTAGATGGTGGATCCGACAGAATGCTAAAAATAGGCCGATGAAATCATCAGATGTGTACCCATACACGCAACTAGTAGAAAGCTGTATGACGGAGGGCCACCCCGGATGCCGACATTATGTACACCATACATGATATGGGTACATAGAGAAATGGATTGGAGGAAAGCCTAATTTCATGGATAAAGGGTTAATATCTCCGGATCAAATTATTAGATTTACATAAAAAACTATACAGCACAGCACATCAGTAACCTGAATACATATATAAAGTAACCTGATAATCACATTAATATTTTTTGAGTTATCGCATGTTGAAGAAATGGATTGGAGGAGATCTCAATTTGAAGGATAAAGGGTTAATATCACAGGATCAAATTATCCGATTTACACCAAAAACTATACAGCTTGGCACATTAGTAACCTGAACACATATATGAAGTAACATGACAATCGGATTGATATTTTTTGAGTTATCTCAAGCCAAAGGGATTGGAGGAATTTTCAATTTGAAGGATAAAGGGTTAATATCTCTGGATCAAATTATCAGATTTACACCAAAAACTATACAGCTCGGCACATCAGTAACCTGAACACAAATATAAAGTAACTTGACAATCCAAGCAATATTTTTCCAAGTTATCGAATGCCAAAGGGATTGGAGGAATTTTCAATTTGAAGGATAAAGGGTTAATATCTCAGGATCAAAATAACAGATTTACACCAAAAACTATACATCTCGGCACATCAGTAACCTGAACACAAATATAAGGTAACTTGACAATCCAAGCAATATTTTTCAAGTTATTGAATGTCAAAGGGATGGGAGGAATTTTCAATTTGAAGGATAAATGGTTAATATCTCAGGATCAAATTTTCAGATTTACACCAAAAACTACACAGCTTGGCACATCGGTAACTTGAACACAAATATAAAGTAACTTGACAATCCAAGCAATATTTTTCAAGTTATCGAATGCCAAAGGGATTGGAGGAATTTTCAATTTGAAGGATAAAGGGTTAACATCTCGGGATCAAAATAACAGATTTACACCAAAAACTATACAGCTCGGAACATCAGTAACCTGAAGATACATATAAAGTAACATGACAATTGGATTGATATTTTTTGAGTTATCTCATACCAAAGAGATTGGAAGAATTCTCAATTTGAAGGATAAAGAGTTAATATCTCAGGATCAAATTATCAGATATACACCAAAAACTATACAGCTCGGCACATCAGTAACCTGAACACAAATATAAAGTAACTTGACAATCCAAGCAATATTTTTAAGTTATCAAATGCCAAAGAAATCGATATGGACGCCGGATGGACAGATGGATGGACGAAGGATGGACGAACGACAGAGGTCCACCCCGGATGATGGCATTATGTGTACCATACATAGTACGGATACACATAAAAAGTAAAAAGCTTATGCAAGGTCGTTTCCACATACAACATTTACAATATTACAATATAACAGGATCAATAATAGTCAAAAAGTTACATATATATTGTTTAAACTATGCTCATTAAAGTCAGAGATGTTGAAGAATAAGAAGAGAATTATGTATGAAGTGAAAAAGCAGGAAGCCAACCAGGGTGCAAACTGAGCCGATGACAATACCAGCCAACTACAAGCATGGCAGGTGTACACATTCATATGTTAAATTAAAACTCCACTATTTCTAAGTTTGGAATATATATATACACTTACATTTGTAGCTTTGTAGCTACAATATAATTTTGGACTAGACTAAAGACTGAGCTATCATCTTCATTACTTAGAAGTACGGAGCCATAGAGTAGGGTTGACACATTTGGAGTAAATGATAGTTGACCAATGGTTTGGTTACGGATATTGAAGTAGAGTGGGCAGGTTAGCAGGAAATGTTCAGTGGACTCAATCTCCCCACATTGACAGTAAGGTGACAGTGGTATGTGATTGGCATACAAATATGAGTTGAGGTTACTACATCCCAGGCATAACCAACAATGGTATATTTGTGCTGCACGACATTTAGCATTACTGAAGAAGGAAGACCTATTATGATTTAAATAATTCTTGAAGTTGCTGTAAGAATTGTTATCTCTTATAGGTAATGGTATCTTATTCCATAGTTTAGTTACTTCTGGGATGAAAGAAATTTAGTACAAATTGGTTCATCAGAAGGGGATTCGAAGGTTACCACTGATTCAGTCACAATATTGAATCAAATTTGATTCAACAATCCATGCTGAATATCAGTTTTTCTTCAATGTTTTTGTGGTCGAAATGCAACGAATATCAACTCGAACAAGTTAAATCTATATTTAAAAGATTAACTTGCTGAAATGAAAGTGTCAATGACACTAGCTTAACTTGACTGTGTGTTGTGTTTGATGAATAGGATAATGTTCAACATTTATGAAAGGATTATGAAATACGACAAGAATTGTGATAATTGAGAATATGTTAATTTCTGTACCCTGTATGCAATGTTCTCAATAAAAACAAGGAGTTATTGCTAAAGGCAATTCACACCCCCACTGCAGTGCTGGACTGATGAAGCATAAATGAATTAAGTTATGAAAGTTATGAATATTCTCAGACAGACTCACACATGGACGGAAACACAGACGGACAGATGCAAGTAATCCAGTATACTTTTCGAAAGTGGGGGTATAATAATTTGAGGTGTAGAATGCACTAAAGAATAAAGGAGTAGGTTAATGTTGCCCTTACAATTAATGTACGTCAACCAAAATTACCAACTTGAAATTATTCCAAAACGAGATATCCTATCAAGTTACAATGAAATCCCTTCATAAATAAGGCCTGTAGACTGTGCTAAAGGTTTTTGGGCTTCGTGGCTGTGTAGCCATCACAGTTGACTGATCGGGAAATTCTCATTTAGACATTATACTGAGTCATCCTACCCAGTTAAAATAAAATCCCTTCAAAAATGTGACCTGTAGTCTGTGCTAACGGTTTTGAGGTTTTGGGCTCGGGCAGCCATCACAGTTGAATGATCACTGCAAAATGGGGAGTTCTCATCTTGATATTATCTGGAGTCATCCTATCAAGTTACAATGAAAGCCCTTCATAAATACGACCAGTAGACTGTGCTAAAGGTTTTTCGGGCTTCAGGCCCCTGTAGCCATCACAGTTGACCGATCGCGACCAAATAGTCTAGTCATCTTTACCAAAAAAGGGCCTAGAAATCGTGTTAGAAGCATTTTTGGGTAAAAGTGTGAAACAGTTTTTTAGGATATTTTGAGGTTGCTGATTTCGAATATTAACATTACCAAAACTTATTTTGGTTCCTTGACCTTGAAAATCGAGAATCAAAATGGCCACCTATCTTCAATTTTTTTCCTATTTAATTCCATGTACCACTTGTGTTTGTACACAAACAATGTGAAATATGCCTGAATGTGTTTGTAACTGCCATACACCACTTATGTTTCATAGAACAGTTCTAACTAGAGGTACTGAGAGCAAGCTCACAAAGTGATACCCCGTGCCTGAAATGTATTAAGTTAGATTATCTCCCCTTGGATATGTCAGAACGGAATTATATTGCTCCATGCACATCTTCATATGGAGTTCTTCCATTGTGTAAAGTTTCATGAAAATTCTTCAAACGGTTTAGGAGGAGTTGCGCTTATGAGGATGGAAAGACAGACAGACGGACGGACGGATGGATGGATGGATGGGCGGACGGACGGACGGACGGACGGACGGACGGACGGACAGGGTGATTCCTATATACCCCCCAAACTTTGTTTGCGGGGGGTATAATAATATCACTTTACAATTGAAAACAGCCTTAACATACTTATTTTCATTAATATACCACAAACCATAGGTCACTTGATATTTTTTAACTATACTCTTGTCTACATTCTTTGTGTTTTTTAATCGTGTCATAAGGCTCCACACAGCGTAAAATTTACTATAACAGTGCATATATACCTATATCACTGTATTTGTCGTGTCCCATACATTAATGTTTGCATATCTTTTTATAGTGTTAGAAGCAGACGACAATGCTTGTGATAAAATTTGAAACAGTTTAAATTTTCTGGTGAGTTAAACCTCCAGATTTGTACATAAAGAGTAGCATTTACTGCAAACAACTAATTCCATTAAAACATAGGAAAATTGAGTAAATACAAATAACTGTAGTCATGTGTGGATGTATAGCCATGTCCAGTTTGTGTGTTTCAGAGAAAGTACGAAAACACAGAGGTGACACTAGCTGTTGTGACTAAGAGTTAATTTGCGAACTGGTGGGGCATGCATAGTGAAGAAACCTCTGAGTACTCTAGTGAACTGTTACACAGCAACGTGTGCATGCATGTAAGTGTGTGTGAGGAGAGAAGTGGGATGGGTTGATAGTATGCGCGAGTTTGCATGTAGGCCCTAAATGTGGTTTTGAGTAGGTGTGCTCATTACGAGATCATGTATGCATCTCTTTTCACTGTACATCAGTGTTTCATCGGTACATATCAAGCAAGACGAGCAGTGGACACGAGTGAGATAATGAAGCATGAGCTTATGCCAGTGCGGAAGTGCCACTATCATTGGATGAGTTGAATGGGTCCATTCGCACAGGCAACAAATCAGTTCTTAGAGCTTAGTGAGGTTCTGACTGAAGGAATAATTTGCCCAAGCACAATTAATCTGACCGATCATGCATTATAGTTGATGGACATGCTTTAGTTGTATCTCTTGGAAAGCCTGCCCAGATGGAGACATGTGGTGATTTGGCCGATATATTTGTGAATACATTGTGTTGTACTTCGATTGGATATGTATGTACTGATATAGTTTTTGATAGATATTTAAATGAATGAAACTATCAAAGCAAAACCACTGGCTTGGCGAAACCAGAAAGTGCAACCAGTTCGAAGAGTAATTGAAAATTGTCAGATTCCTTTGCCAAAGTGTAGGACTAACTTTATAGCCTTAGCTCAGGATAAAGCTAATTTAGCTAGGTTTCTTTCTGAGCATATGCTTATATTATATCCAAAAGATAGAGCATTTGTTGTTGTCTGTGGTTTCACGGGAGGAACAGAAGAAGTGAGATTCAACTTTACAACAGACGTTTGCAACACAACTAGCCTTCAATCCACACAGAAAGAGGTGGATACCCATTTAGTATTACATGCAAGTAGTTTTGAAAATGTTGTCATTATGTCAAGAGAAACAGATGTTCTTTTGCTTCTGATCTCACATTTTCAAAAATGAGGTACAGATCCTTATGGCTAATGTGTGGCACAGCTGAAAAAAACAAGAGTGCACGTATTGCTGAAGCAATACAATGTCCCCTACCGGACTAATGAGCATTAATAATTATACAAATGTTATAACCTAGATGTGATCAGCATGAATTCCATTGAAGCATTTCCAAAAAAAGTCCAGAAAACTGATATTTTGGCGCTTTTCCATAATTCCAAGGGCCATAACTCACACAAGAATAATGCAATCAGCATGAAACTCAAACTTGATCTGTAAGTCATCGTTCTATAGTAGGTTACCAAGAATGAAATCATTCGGTTGAAGCATTTCCAAAAACAGTCCGGAAAACTAAAGTATGACTGACTGACAGACTGACGGACGGACAGAGTGCAAATGAAACTTGATCTGTAAGTCATCGTTCTATAGTAGGTTACCAAAAATGAAATCATTCCGTTGAAGTGTTTCCAGAAAAAGTCTGGAAAACTGATATTTTGGCGCTTTTCCATATTTCCAAGGGCCATAACTCACACAAGAATAAGGCAATCAGCATGAAACTCAAACTTGATCTGTAAGTCATCGTTCTATAGTAGGTTACCAAAAATGAAATCATTCTGTAGAAGCGTTTCCAAAACAAGAGGCCCCAAGGGGTCTTAATCGCTCACCGTGCAAAGTGATTCAAAGAAGTATTTGGGGTCACATTCAGTTAGACATGGTTCATCAACACTGCAAAAGAATGAAGTAATGAGAGACAAATTTTATGGAACTAGGGACATGGCTTGAACAAACTTGAATCTTACCCCCCTAAGGATGCTGCATACCAAATATCAAAAGCATTCATCTGCTGGATCTGAAGAAGGAGATTTTTAAAGAAAATTCCTCATTTTGAACTAAGTTATCATTCGGGCTCCCACAGTGAGCCCAAATATGAACCCAAGGACTTGGCTTTAACAAACTTGAATCTCACCCCCCCCCTAAGAATGCTACACACCACATATCAAAACATTCCGACTGCTGTATCTGAAGAAGATTTTTTAAAAAATTCCTCATTTTAAACTGAGTTACAATTCAAGCTCCCACAGTGACCCTAAATATGGACCTATGGACATGGCTTGAACAAACTTGAATCTCCCCCCCCCCCCCCCTCCCCCCCCCCCCCCCCACCCCCAAGAGGATGCTGCATACCAAATATCAAAACATTCCAACTGCTGGATCTGAAGAAGATTTTTAAAGAAAATTCCTCATTTTGAACAAAGTTATCAGTCAGGCTCCCACAGTGAACCCAAATATGGACCTAGGGACATGGTTTGAACAAACTTGAATCTCACCCCCCTAAAGATGCTGCATACCAAAATATCAAAACATTCTGGCCGCTGGATCTGAAGAAGAAGATTTTTAAAGAAAATTCCTTTGAACTAAGTTATAATTCGGGCTACCACAGTGAGCCCAAATATGAACCCAGGGACTTGGCTTGAACAAACTTGAATCTCACCCCCCTAGGCATGCTGCATACCAAATATCAAAAGATTCTGCCTGCTGGATCTGGAGAAGAAGATTTTTTTTTAAGAAATTTGCCTGAAATGCACTAAGTTCGAATTCGAGCTTTTATAGTGAGCCCAAATATGAATCCAGGGGCCGATTTGAACAAACTTGAATCAGATCCACACCACAATGTGGCATACCAAATATCAAAAGATTCTCCCTGCTGGATCTGGAGAATATTTTTTAAGAAATTTGGCTGAAATGCACTAAGTTCAAATTTGGGCTCCTATACTGAGCCCAAATATGAACCCACGGGGCCGATTTGAACGAACTTGAATCAGATCTACCCACAATGTTGAATACCAAATATCCAAAGATTCTGCCTGCTGGATCTGGAGAAGAAGATTTTTTAAGAAATTTGCCCGAAATGCACTAAGTTCGAATTCGGGCTTCTAAACTGAGCCCAAATATGAATCCAGGGAGCCGATTTGAACAAACTTGAATCAGATCCACACACAATGTAGCATACCAAATATCAAAAGATTCTGCCTGCTGGATCTGGAGAAGAAGATTTTTTAAGAAATTTGGCTGAAATGCACTGAGTTCAAATTCGGGCTTCTATACTGAGCCCAAATATCAATCCAGGGGACCGATTTGAACAAACATGAATCAGACCCATACCAAGATGCTGCATACCAAATATTAAAAGATTCTGCCCACTGGTTCTGGAGAAGAAGATTTTTTAATAATTTTTCTATAATTCATACGATGCTATCAGAATTATGTCCCATACAGAGCCCCCATGGGACGTGGCCATTTCATTTGAACAAACATGAATTGCCATATAGTAATGAATATCCACATGAAGTTTTGTGAAAATCGGACCAGTGGTTTCAGAGGAGAAGTCGTTTCAAAAATGATCACAACGACGGACGGCCGGTGATAAGTTAAGCACCCTTCGGTGAGCTAAAAACTCCAGAAAACTGATATTTTGGCACTTTTCCATATTTCCAAGGGCCATAACTCTCAAAAGAATAATGCAATCAGCATGAAACTCAAACTTGATCTGTAAGTCATCGTTCTATAGTAGTTTACCAAAAATGAAATCATTCTGTTGAAGCGTTTCCAAAAAAACTCCGGAAAACTGATATTTTGGTGCTTTTCCATGTTTCCAAGGGCCGTAACTCACACAAGAATAATGCAATCAGCATGAACCTCAAACTTGATCTGTAAGTCATCGTTCTATAGTAGTTTACTAAAAATGAAATCATTCCGTTGAAGCGTTTCCAAAAAAACTCTGGAAAACTAAAGTGTGACTGACAGACTGATGGATGGACAGAGAGCAAACCTATAGTCCCCTCCGGCGATGCCGGTAGGGCACTAAAAAAGGCGATACATACCAATTCATGGAGTTTTTCGCTCTTTGCCTATTGACACAGTTAAATCTCTGCTACTATTCCATACACTGACCCACTGGGACACCACATGATACATGGCAAACCATTCTGAGAAAACAGCTTGGAAAGTATTTCAAGAGAACAATACTTTGTTGTCTGATACAGAAGTTGGTGTGTTTGATTCTGCGAAAACACGAGCAGCTCAGAAATTTATGTGCCATTTATACGGTACTCCTAACCTTGATTGCTTGGATGAATCTCGAATGGTACTTTTCTTTAAAACTACAAAACTGGAAGCTTTGCCACCAACCCATGTCTCATTTAAAAACCGTCTGATGAAAAGCTCATTACCAAACAATGATATAGGCCATGTCATAGTGTAATGTACCCGACTTGCCTCAGCTGACAGAGATGAGTTGGAAACGCACAGATGATGGATTAAAACCAATTCTGATGTCACTGAATCCTTTTCCAGAAAGTTGTATAGAGATGATTCGCTGTGTCTGCAAAAAGCTATGCAGTTTTCGCCGATTTAAATGCAACCAGCCAAATCTCAAATGCACAGCCATGTGTGCATGCAAATATGGCTCAGATGAAGAGAATCGGTGTGTGAACATGTGATTACATTTGTGATACTCTAAATACGTGCCATGTAGACTTGCTAGGCACTGGAGAATGAAAGTGGTATTGGCACCAAAGACCAGTAATATCGAGTATTGATGACAGTTACGGTGCGTAGAGAGTGATTCCCCTGAATACACACGCCGAGCAGAATTTCACACTTCAGTAATACCCAGTGGTCCATCCACAAAATATTTGCTGATGGTTCCAGTCGTCCTTTCATAATTTCAATGTTTATAGTCGGGTGGGCGTACGTCCAATCGGTGTGTTCGGGGGAAATGACTTTTTACGCTCTGTATCCCTCCAAACATCTTATGTATATGTAGTAAAATATCTCACGAAGATTTAATATCACCTCCAATATATATTTGCAATACATAAATACTGGAATCACAAAATCTTTCCTCTTTTCAGAGGAAAGCATTGAACCTGAATTGTCAATATGCTCCAGCATCCACAACCTACCAAGGCTTAACAACATATTTATGGGAAATATCCCATTCTTGCAACGCTGCACACATGCAGCTTTAATGTTAGGTAAATGAGAACCGTAAAAATTATCTGGTAAGCGCAAATATATTTTGGGAACCCTAACTCCTTTGATGTGAATAGGGTATTTGACTCGAATTAACATGAATTCATGCTCTCTCGCATTTAGTATAACATTTCAACAAGCTATAAATCTTAAGCTATGATATACTATAAGACATATAATATGCTTTATAATATTATACAAGCACAGAAAATTATACAAAAATGCATTTCCCTTTGACCTTCTTGATGGTGATTTTGTCTTTATTAATTTCAAGGTCAAACATGCAATTTTTGTGACGACTTTTCGAATAAAAACCCCCCTGGGCTGGCCAAAAATGTATGAAACATTAATCTAAAAATGTTTCCAAATTGTACCTTCTGAGAAGAGAAATTGCCTCTTTCATGAAAATGGCCCACTTGAGTCGAATCAACATCAATTTGCGATGCTTAAATTCCGTAAAATGTTTATTTACGCAAATATGAATATTGGTGATAAATCCTATGCTGTGCTATGCCCTACGATGGTAGCAAGCCCATCATGATGTTACACGTGCTCAGAGAACTCATAAAATGTATTTTTAAAGTTTACATGAATGGCTGCCATTTTGTTTTTCATTTTTCAAGGTCAAGGACTCAATTTCATTTTTGGTAACATCGATTTTTGGAATCAGCACACTCGAATTATCCCAAAAAGTCATGTTACCAACTTTTACCAAAAAATGTCTCTAAAAGTCATTTTTTCTGCAAAGATAACTAGACTAAAAAGGGGATGTTCTCATCGAGACATTATATGGAGTCATCCTACCAAGTTACAATGAAATCCCTTCATAAATATGACCTGTAGACTGTGTTAAAGGTTTTTGGGCTCAGGCAGCAGTCACGGTTGACAGATCGCAACCAAATGGGGAAGTTTTCATCTAGACATATACAGAGTCATCCTACCAAGTTACAATGAAATCCCTCCATATTAAATACGACCTGTAGACTGTGCTAAAAGTTTTGGGGTTTTGGGCTTGTGCAGCCGTCACAGCTGACAGATCATGACCAAAAGGGGATGTTCTCATCTAGGCACTATACAGTCATCTTACCAAGTTACAAAGAAATCCCTTCATAAATACAAACTGTAGACTGTGCTAAAGGTTTTCAGGTTTTGGGCTCGGGCAGCCATCACGGTTGACTGATTATGACCAAAAGGGGATGTTCTCATCTAGACATGACCCCAAACCTGCATATGAAGTTAAGTGGCAATCAGACAAGAACTGCAGGGGTGTAGCCTGTGCTAAAGGAAAATGTGAACAGACCCTCAGACTTCCGCATGCGCGATGGCAACAGCTTATCTTGACTTTGTCAAGTTAAGCTAAAAACAGGCATTGGAAATCCAAAAGAAGTCAGTGGTTAATCATTAACAACTGACTACTTTCTGATTTTCCGTGCCTGTTAACAGTTAATGCTTACAGCCTACAACATTACCAAGTTATTTCCTGTTAAGTGTCAACTCAAAGAGACTGGGTTCACACCAACGTGCATTGGGGGCATAAATTAATGACTGGTTGTTAGGGAGAGGCAGTATTGGAAGTTTCAAGTTGGGTATCAGTTTTGGTATTTTATTGGAGGTTCCCATCGTATTATTTATTTATTTATTGGTGTTTAAGGTCACATACTTATGCACAATGGCTAATTGTGACCGTGACAGTGTTATGGGTGGAGTAAGTTGGAGTACCCAGAGAAAACTACCGAGCATCGACGAGCAGCTGTCAGCTCCCCAACATTCTAACTCTGTTCAAGCTCCACTCATGCAGGGTTACAGCGGTTGAAGACATGTGCACCATCGATGTACAGTATGCCTTAGTACACGGCATCATCGTGCCCCCATGTAGGCAACTGGGATAAAGTGCCTTGCCCAAGGACACAGTGCAGGTTGTCCCGGACGGGGATATCATATTCATTTGGTATTCAGTTATCAGACTTGACTGAGATTTTCTGATTGTGCTAAAGGGAAATTCACACCTGGAAAATAGAGAATAAGTTGTTCATGTATCATTCTACCACAAATGCCACTGCCAATGAGCTCAACATTAGCATTCTTTCGAAAACACAAATCATATCTGCTGTAATTTTGTGACTTTTTCAAACACACCGTAACCCATTAAGGTCAATATAAGACAAGTCCTGGTTACCCCTTACATGCAGCCAAGACTGGACAAGAAATCACAACTAAGCAATTGGACATGCACAGGTTGTAGCTGATGGGAATTCAGGACAAATACCCAGTCCCCTGGGGGTTAACAGAACTGAAAATAATTTTAGTGACTTCTTTGAAGAAAATGAACACTTCTACTGGTATCAAGCCTCAACAAGGCCTTATAAATAGTGACTGTGGGAAAATGAGAAAATACAGATTGTTTTGGTGTGCAATGATAGGTTCGGTTTGGTTTTTTGGTGTCCCTAAGATAGCAGTATTGGATCTGTTTATCATTATATTGCCCATCTTTATTGGTTGTATAAAATCATCAACTCATTAGCAATGATAATGATGTTGAATCTACATCCGCCTGCAGCTCAGTGTCAGCTGCAGAACTGTTTGACCAAAAAATGGCAAGGCCACTTTTGACTTATGAAGTGAGCTGAAACAATACTACCATTGTGTTTGATGCTTATACTGACCACTGTCATCATCATCATCATCATCATCATCAGATACATCCGTCTTTTGGGGCATTTTTAGTTGTTTTCCTGGGAGGTTTTTAACAGTCTTTCCTTTAACAGCCTAAACTGAGGAATTTCTTCCTGAAATTAACAAAACATTTAAGATTATGGCACAGCATCTTGAGATTATTAACATATTAGGATTTCCATAAAATTTCATGCTTCATATAAAGTAATACAATCACACATGTCAATCCATCACCTTGGATATATATCTGTCTAAAGCTGGAACTGTGTTGATCTCCAAAGCTTTTTAGATTTAAAGGTTTAGTTTGGTGTAAGAATTGAAAAGAGTGACTGCAATCTTCTTCACATTTTCTGTCTGCCATGCTGACCACATTAGTCTGGCCGCCAAGGCACTGAACCTAGTTTTGTTGTATTAAGTTTTTTTCTCGGCGGATTATTATTCTATAGGGTCTCCTTGATGAGATTTTTCTTACTGGACAGCTGACAGTGTTGAGCAATTTTTTTTATTCGACAAAATCCAAGATGGCCACCAAGGTGGTCGCTATGAAAAAATACAATATCACCATATAACTTGGATCGGAATTTCTGGTAAGATAATATAGAATTTTGAAGATTTTTCTTCTTGATTCATCGTACACATATATAATTGTTACTTATTGGCCAAAATAAGATTACCAAAATCCAATATGGCGGCCAAGATGGCCGCCAATGTGTCACACTTTTCTCATTTTTTTGAGATTTCACCACGTATCCTTCATATTGTTGCTAAGATGTTGACAAATATGCATGCTTATATAATTCTATTTACCAGAGGGGCCATTTCTGCACACACTGGTACTCTAATATCCACCAGAAGTGGATTGTTGCTCACTGTATCAGGTTATGTATAAATGCCGGTATAACCTAGTCAATCCGAAAAAAGTTGCGAATTATGTTATGTCCGTCATAATTAACCGATATTATATGTATAAACAATGTAAGGTATATACACATATCGGCACATTTTCATGAACCTACTGTTACTCTTGTGTGTCCTATGAAATATATTCTCTCAAAACCCAAGATGGCATTCAAAATGGCTGCAAATATGGCAGAAAATCATCATTTCTTACAAATATAGGAGGCTATTAGGCGCTATTATTTTAAAATGTCCAACCATGATTACCGATATGAATTAGCCATATGGGGTGATGCTCTTTTGTTATATATGATCAAAGGAATTGTTTGTGAAACCCAATATGGCGTCCAAAATGCCCCCAAAATTGGAAAAGTAACAATTACAGTCTATACTCTGTCTGTCCATAGTCCAGTCGCCAATATACTTAACCTAGTTTTTTCTTGGTGTATTATCGTATCACTATATCATATAACTATATGGTCTCCTCGTGCGATTCCTTTTACTGGGCAGCTGACAGGGTTGATCAATTTCCTTATAACCGCCAAAACCTAAGATGGCCCCAAATTCAAGTTTCTGCCGATACCACTGAAAATATTGAAATTGAAAGTCAAAAATCTTTACAAAATAATTCAATACAGTACACCATTTCCAACTGATTGTGTTGGTCACAAAGCAGGTCAGCTTATCCCCAGATTTTCCAGAAAAAATCAAAATGGCTACCAAAATTAGTAACATTTTGCTATTTTCAGCAGTAGTGTTAAAGACTCCAAAATGGAGGTGGGAACTGAAATGTACGAGAAATTGTAACAAGAGAGATGTTTGCAAATATCATTGGTGAAGTACTTTATAAGGACCACACAAGATGCAGTGAATATCAAGTTGAATGACTGTGTAGTTCCTTAGATCGACTCATCACTACGCATTACTGCCAGTGATGTCTGTTCATTGCCACAGTCCTCTGAAACACTGCACGCACAGAAAATGGTACATGTTTGCTGCATTACACTTACACCTCGAATATTTGCATGGCGCACATGTGCACCTAATCATCTTCAGTATTTCATCAGGTGCTAGCTTGACATTAGACGCGACAGTCACAGGGTTCAAAGATTTTGTATTCACGTCTTTCTCGAATCCAAATACAGTTGGGTCCATCTGCGGTGGGTTAGGTTGAAGGGCATGCTTCCATATACAAGTTTGCAAGTGGGCCCGTTTGACATTCTCAGTAAAAGCCTCTGATGTGGGTGGTAGGCTGCACAGTTTAGGAGCAGATGTTGCAGTCGGATTCCCAATTCGTGTTCTCCATATGCACAAATGAGCATCGGACATTGATGTTGATTTAGGAGATCTATAGCATAATGCTGTGAGCTTGGTAGCTTGTTCTAGAACATCCGATATCTCCACGTTATTCTCACCAAGTGATTCCAGTGTCCCACCAGTTTGCAGAACCTTCAGTACACGCCGTTCGCCGATACCAAAGTATCCCCCTACAGTATCACACCCGGAAAGTGCGTGGGCAGTGAGCAATTGAGGAACAATTTATTTTCTTGTGTGTATCAACTGCAGCAGGTATATCTATCACCACCCGTCCATGGATTGGTGACTCCATAGTCATTGCAACCGTCAAGTGTTGTTCAAGGTAGTCATGCAGCAACAACAAATAGATGTCAGTGTCGTGAGCAACAACCACAAAGTTATTACATTCAGCTGCAGCAAACAATATTGCCTGTTGAACGATAATGTTGTCAGCTTCCTCGTGACTAGTTGCCATATCTACTCTATCTGTCACCGATCCATAACTAACCTCAACCGGAACATCATGTTGGCCAGTAATTACAAGTTTGTGTGTTTTGCTCAGCAAAACTTTTGTCCATGGTGAGTTCATCACATATAATAGAGATCAGTTGCTTTTTGTTCTCCACTACGGTCAGCAAATGTTTTTTGTGGTGGTAGCAGGGAGGTGGGTACAAGTTGAAACACCCGGCAGCTATCGGCCTTTCTGTGTGCCCTTGTCACGTACTTGGTGCTGTAATCAACATATCTGTCAAATACCAAATACACATCCCTCGATCGCAACTTCTGTTTGATGTTGTCTTTAAATGCTGTAATGAAGTCTAGAACAGTTGCCGGTCTGCTTTTGGTAGACACGGGCCAATGAGGTATCCAGAGCAGTGCGCAGCCATCAATAACAATTGCAGATTTCTTATCCACACCAGACATTCTTTTTGGTTTCGCAACAACTGTTTTATTTTTCAATACTGATTTTGATGTGCACACGCGCATATCCCCGGATTCATCAAATATGGTGGTTGGTAGTGGTGACAGTTCAAAGGAAAGGATATGTTTAGTATCTAATTCATGTGAACTACATAAAAGTCTGATAACTCTGGAATAAATGAGATTACTGTCATATATTTTGACCTCCCCAACCTTCAGCGACGTTTTCAAGATTGCCATAGTTTGTACTGGTTTCGAAACTGACTCATAAAATCCACTCGCGAAGGCCTCTTCAAATTCCGTTTTTTCTGAACTCCGAGGCTGACAATCTTATCGACATTGACAGACCAGTTGCAATGTTAATTATGGTCTCAGGGTGACCGTTTGGATCCAATAGGTCGATACACATTCCTAGTTTAGTTCTCAGACCCATACGGTCGACAGAATCACTTGCAATTCTAGATTTGGCCTCTTCCTTATGTGCGATCTGTAATTTGTCACTACCTCGATCTTCTCGCAAATTTGATATACCGGTAGCTAACTTCCCACATGCATGCAAACTCAGTGCCCAGGTTTTTAGTGTTTCTGGCTTTAATGTGATCCCTATTATACCGGATTTGCCATGGCCATATCGCATGAAGGTAGCTTCGATATACATATCGCTCCATATGCCATTCCATAGACCAAGTATGTGTCTCATCACATGTTCACCCTTCAAGAAATGAGATAAAATATCCGGTGGCATATTTTGCATCTGCCGCAGATAGTAAAGCCCATATCTTGCGTAATTTGTATGACCAGAAGCAAAGAAATAAGGAAGCATGCTTTTCACAGCTTCGATGTGCAAAAGCCAGTCACCTTCTCTCTCCGCTCGTACGAACAACATCATGAGGAAGCATGGTTTCAAAAAAGCATCAACCCACATTTTTGTCATGCGACTTTTGCACGCGTTCTCTTCTAGCAATGCAAATAAATCTTCTGCACATTGCAAATCATTATTCTCGAAAGCTGTTCGCAAAAGTTCTTCTGATAACAAACGCATGGCTCTCATATTCATTGGAAACTTTTTCCCAGTCACCATCTTTTCAACCCCACCGAATACTGACGCAAGTATATCGGAAAGTCCAGTATTGGCCATGAGCGTTCCAACTGAACCAGTGAAACTCATGAGCAAATGCATGCCACCCAATCGAGGAACAAATGCCGCAAATTTGTCTGGATAAGACCATAACACCTGAACTGCTATCTTGTATAACTGCTGATCGGCAGTAAATATAGTGAACGGATGTCCTGCATCTGACGTTATTTGCTCTGCCTTTTCCATAGCTGTCATGATAGTGCCTGGATCAGCAGGTGTCATGTCTATTAGAGGGAGGTATGCTGCGTTCGTTTTTGGGTTCGTTGCTTGACCAGAGTCTCTCATCATGCGGGTATTATACCCATTGAACTCCGGACAGTTGTGGTCACTGACAATATCTTTAAAAAATGCGAAGTCAAGTTCTATTGCTCTGCGTAATGACATTGCACTGCGACACAATGTTGAAAGAAGGGGAACAGTGTTTCGTACATGTGATGCGGGCATGTCGGGTCGTTTGGATCCATTGAAACGCACAACATCCAATTCGTACTCTGTTGGTTTTATTATATCAGACTTTTTCAATCTTGGGATCGTCTGAGACACAACAGAATCATTATTGTCCTTTTGAGCCATCAAGATTGCCAATGAATGGGTGCTTAGCTTCCCATTTTGAGAAGCAATTTCAGCATCAAAGTTGTCAACAACCACTTGTATGAGGCCATTGTTGGCATCCGAAATCGGTGTATCATTTGCATTCTTTGCAGCCAGAGCTGTCGCAGATTTTTTGAATCTTAATAGCTCGTCATATGAGCATGTAACACCAAAATCATACATGGTTTTTATCAACTCTTTAGAATCTCTTAACAGCATTGCCAACGAAATTTGAAGCGGTTTGTATTTTCCACACAACGCTGATGTCACTACGTTTTATATCATCAGAGCAGGTAATGTGTGGTCCAACTGTGGAGCTAAACGACTTGATAATGTGAGAAGTGTACTACTTACAAATGAGGATACGCTCTCGCTGTTAACATCAGTGGCGTAGTTATCTTTATCATGATCCATATCTTTGATTTCTTTGCCAATTGCTTTACTGAGAATCTTTATGGAACTGTCAATATTGTCATCATCTGAGTCTTTAACGTGCCTAAGTAAGGTGCCAGCTCTGGATTTGCCTGCCAAAATGGTGGCGATTCCCGGGGAAGACAACACCAAAATGTCATCTCCACAGGTATCGACTAGATCAGACACAAATGATCAATGGGAATTGTAAGTCCCACCAGATTGCAGATAAAGATCAAACAATTCGACAGAACTCCACATGGGGGATGTGTCACTTTTCATGTAAGATATGACAGATTGTATGGCCCGACTATGTGGTGACGAAAGATCAATTTTCTGTTTTGCAGCTGATTCTACCGATTTTGGATTCGTAAATTTTGACCTACAGTCAACATGGTACCGAGCATCGGCAGCATGTAAGTTGCTAACTGCACCACACACTCTAAGCTTTACTTCTTCGGACCATTTATCGTTCCTACGACAACAAATGCCAATTATTTCCTCACTAACTGACATATGCGGTGTATGTGTGCCTATTTGGCGAAACAGGTAGGCGGGCCCCCACCTTGAAGGATTCTTCGTATCCCGGTCAACTATGCAGTCATCACCACAAAATAGGCAATGACGCCTGAAAGTAAATTCGTCATGTGAACGTTAGGGTTGTTTTTCGGGCAGAGCATCAGAATCTAGGGATGTGCTATGAGCAATGCTTGCTTGCTTCACATTCTTCAGGTGCAAATACTTCTCAACACAGTATTTATGGCAACTCAGAGTCAAATCTGGGTCTGCATCGTACCCATGTTGCAAAGCTATATGTAAGTCATCGTTATAAATCCTACTACACCTGAGTATATTCTCAATTCGCTTTGCTTTCACATTCATTAGAGAATCTTTGTTCCTCGATTCAGCACAACCGAACGTGGTTGAGAAAAAACAAGCATCTGACATGACGGAGTTAGTCTATGTCGTTTCAAAACAAAGGTCGCCCAAACCTGATGCTATATCGAGTGAAGTTGAAGAAATAGAAACGCAAGTGATAAAAGGCAAGACAAACTTGTAAGTTTATGAGGTGTGTAGTGGGACACAATTGCACAGTTGCAATAATGCATCCTCGCTCTAAGAAATCAAAGGGAAAGAACAGTTATATGACGCAATCTCCAAACGCATTCACATATAAAGAGCGTTGTTAGATATAAATAGCGTTGATAGATATAAATAGTGGTGTAATATCCGGTCAATTTCTACCAAATACCCAATGCGGATGTAGTCACTATATTGAAACACAATTACATCACATTTTGTGCTTATATAGTGAGTTAAGATGAAATAATCATTCGGATCTGTAATTTCCACATTAATTTTCGACCCTTTCAACAGTACCTCACTTTAAGGCCCAATTAAAAAAAATTATCAATGCTGACAGCAGTCGAGTAAGAAAAATTAGTAAGAGGGGTGTCTGAACTAATAAAAACCGATGAGAAAAAACTTAATACAACAAAACATGGTTTGGTGAAAAAATGGCATCGTGGTCCTAAAAAAGCTTTTGCTTCTCGGTAGGACTGTGACGATATGACTCCCTAAGGATATATGTATCACAATTCAGTGTGCACGATATATGTATCATCATACAGGGCTAATATTTCATCTAAATATTGGGAGATTCCATTTGGATTCTCGCAAAAATTGTTGCGAGAATCCTTACCTGCTGCAAGTGTCCTGGGATCACTAGGTTTGTTGCGCAAATCTTTGAGAAAATGGATTCTTGGATTCTCGTCGACATGTAAGCCCAGTGATACACATGATCTCTCATGGTATGCAACTACAAATGTCAGCTACTTTGGGGGCTGTATGTATTCATTTCCAGTAGCTTACATGCATTATAAATTAGGATGCACTCTTTAAACAACAGGTAACTTCTCAATGTGTAAACCCATGACATTAAGTGATTGAAGGTTTTTATTTTATGACCCATTTTGCAGTGCCTTTTTTCCTCTCAGAAAATATGTTCTAAACATTTAATCCCTTACATCTTGTTTGACAGAGCTCAGTGACCTCTGTCCAACAAGTTATACACCCAGAACTTAATTAAACACCCCGTTTTTCGCAGTGGTGTTAATAGACACTGTCATTACTTTCATGCTATTTTTCAGATGACCAAAAGCAATTGTTTGTGGAACGAATGGCCTATTGACAAATGAAAAACAGCACAATGATGAAAATATGCTGTATTTTAATGGAGCTAATTACACATATCTGTCACTAATGTTTTTGGTGGAAAAATGTTCTCTCGACAAGTGCGGTGCTGGAAGGGTCAGTGATGAAACAATGCCAGTAATTACTGACAAAAAATGTAACTTGTGATCTTCTGAACACTGAATAGCAATGACTGGGGTCAGTAGCGAGTGTATCCACCACGTACCTGAATGACAGCCTGAACCCTCCTCCTAATGCTAACAGTGAGCCTTCTAATACGATCCAGAGGCAACTGCTGCCGCTCCTCGTGCAATACAGCTTCCAAATTGGCCAAATTCTTTACACCCTTGTTTGCACACGACGCCCAAAAAAGTTCCAGATGTGTTCTAAGGGATTCAAATCGAGGCTCATTGCAGTCCAAGGTAGTGTTGTGATAGAGTTGTTCTGAAGTGTTCAGTCCAAGGTAGTGCTGTGATAGAGTTGTTCTGAAGGAATGTTCTCATAGCATAGGAATGGTGTGGCCTTGCACTGTCATCCATGAATACAGCTCGAGTAGTAAACGGGTGGTTGTCAAAATGAGGCACAACAACCAGACTGAAAATGTACCGGATGTACAGATGACCATTGAGATTCCCTCGTACAGTCACCATATCAAGTTTACAATCATGAGAGAGGCATCATTAATGATCCTCCACCATAAGGAAGAGTAGGTCTGATGATCCTGGACACGTAAGCAGTATTTCTATGCCTCCACACTCTCAAACGACCATCTGTGACGTGAAGCAGGAACCTATTCTTGTCTGACCAGTGGACTCTCCTTCACGGCCTGAGATTCCAATGTTGTCATGCCATATACCACTCCAAACGTCATCTTTGGTGCTGATCAGACAGAGCTGGATGCTTGATGACCCTTCTGGACCTCATACCCAGTGCTTTGAGACGGTTTAGGACAGTTCTGTTGTTCAAATGCATGTTGTGGGAGCCAAAGGAGTTTCAAAACCCCACTTGAAGTAAAGGGTTCACGCCTATTGAGGCATGCCAGACTCCGATCTTCCCGAGAGTTCTTTTAGGGTTGACAAGGCCTTGGTCGGTCTTTAACATCGTTGGCTTGTTGATGTTTTTGGACAAGTCTGCTGATGAAAGAATGACTATAGTCAAGTTGCCTTCCAATAGCTTCGAATGACATGCCTGTTAGTCCCTCCGACAGTCTCCACCATGCCATGTCAACCTTTATTGTTAAAAGTGACAAATTTTCCTGTTTTATACCCAGATATTGGATGTGGATGATAGTGTTTTTTTGTGACATTCATGGGTAGCATACTTCATGTGGAAGAGGGGATGAGTTTGGGGTACGCTATCAACCAGAAACATCATGTTTCACTAGATGAAATGTACTGCAAGACATTGCAATCATTAAAACATAATAATCAGTAACAGCAACTTCAATGTCATGAAACATTTCAAGGGGTGCTAATTAAGTTCCAAGTGTATATAATGGATTAATCACATAAATATTTAGTAAAAAATCCAGCAAGAGGATCACAGATCCAGAAGTCGAGTTTTGACATTAAATTCTGAAAAAATAAGCCATTTATAGTAACAGTGACATTGACCTTGGAGTCCCAGACACCGAAATCAATAGGTGTCTTTCCTTCCTATAAGGTAACCTCTGGTATAAGTTTGGTAAAGGTGCATCAAATAGAACTAAAGTTATTGCCCAGAACCAATTTGTCACAAAATATTTTATTGATAGTAACAGTGATCTTGACCTTGGGACCCCAGACTCCAAAATCGATAGGTGTCTTCCCTTCCTATAGGGTAACATGTGGTATAAGTTTGGTAAAGGTACGTCAAATAGAACTAAATTTATTGCCCGGAAACCAATTTGTCATAAAATATTCTATTTATAGTAACAGTAACCTTGACCTTGGAGTCCCAGACTCCAAAATCAATAGGTGTCTTCCCTTCCCATAGGGTAACCTCTGGTATAAGTTTGGTAAAGGTGCGTCAAATAGAACTAAATTTATTGCCTGGAAACCAATTTGTCATAAAATATTCTATTTATAGTAACAGTGACCTTGATCTTGGGGCACGTGACTCTGAAATCGATAGGTGTCTTCCTTTCCTATAGGGTAACCTCTGGTATAATCTTTGTAAAGGTGCATCAAATAGAACTAAAGTTATTGCCCGGAAACCAATTTGTCACAAAATATTCTATTTATAGTAACAGTGACCTTGACCTTGGAGTCCCAGACTCCAAAATCAATAGGTGTCTTCCCTTCCTATAGGGTAACCTCTGGTATAAGTTTGGTAAAGGTACGTCAAATAGAACTAAAGTTATTGCCCGGAAACCAATTTGTCATAAAATATTCTATTTATAGTAACAGTGACCTTGACTTTGGAGTCCCAGACTCCAAAATCAATAGGTGTCTTCCCTTCCCATAGTGTAACCTCTGGTATAAGTTTGGTAAAGGTGTGTCAAATAGAACTAAAGTTATTGCCCAGAAACCAATTTGTCATAAAATATTCTATTTATAGTAACAGTGACCTTGATCTTGGGGCGCGAGACTCTGAAATCGATAGGTGTCTTCCTTTCCTATAGGGTAACCTCTGGTATAATTTTGGTAAAGGTGCATCAAATAGAACAAAAGTTATTGCCCGTAAACCAATTTGTCATAAAATATTCTATTTACAGTTACAGTGACCTTGACCTTGGAGTCCCAGACTCCAAAATCAATAGGTGTCTTCCCTTCCTACAGGGTAACCTATGGTATAAGTTTGGTAAAGGTGCGTCAATTAGAACTAAAGTTATTGCCCGGAAACCAATTTGTCACAAAATATTCTATTTATAGTAACAGTGACCTTGATCTTGGGGCGCGAGACTCTGAAATCTATAGGTGTCTTCCTTTCCTACAGGGTAACCTCTGGTATAATTTTGGTAAAGGTGCATCAAATAGAACTCAAGTTATTGCCCGCAAACCAATTTTGCCCGCCGCCCTCTGCTTACCAGTCATTTTATCAAACTATAAGTCGAGTTTGACTTCGTCAAAACTCGACTAAAAAAGAGGGAATTCACTAAATTTTGGTCAGCTGAATAATCCCTTTAATCACATATTTATCACTATCAATGTTAGCATGCAAAAATAATGTTTCTCTGAATTAGTTTTCAAAATGCAAGAAGTTATTTTGTATGATATTATTTATATGTATTGTATTGTGATACAAACTGAGAACGATATGTATTGAATCGTGAGCATTGAAGAGTGATTCAAGCATGTCACTAACTCCTACTATAGGGAATCAAGTTTCAGTTCTTCAATGTTGCATAACCCAAGTTGGTTACCAAGATGTTTATCAGGGGAACGAACAATTTGGTTACCTACCTGAATGGGTTATGCAAAATGCTGAAATGTTATAGTCTGCAACTATTGGTAACTTTATACTAAAACATCTCCTACCTCTAAGGTGTGACTGCATGTCGAAAATGTTTTTTTTATAGAAGTGAGTAGTGAAATACTCAAGACATTTTGATACAGGCAAACAGAAAAGTTTTATTTATTATTAACATTGTCCACTGCCATACCATCTTGACTTTCTTTAGAACACTGTATCATATATTATGGCAACTTGTTTCTCGGATCCAAGTTAGTGATTTAGAGGAGAGGGAGAACTCTTCTTGTTGTAAGCCGGACGGAAGGGGATTTAGATATTCAAGGCCCTCTGAATGCGTTTGAGCTGCAAACCAGTGAAAATATTTTAGCGACAAATTTGAATTTTAATAGCACTTTTCCCAAAATATTTATATTTCATACATAATAGAGAAGTTAGTCATGGCAAATGTCCTTCCTCTTCAACAACTGCTACTTCAAATTTTTTTTAATGCAGCATCCACTTCGTCAATTAGCAAATTTCAAATTAAAACACTCATCTTACAGTGCAAACACAACATGAAAGTGTCAATGACACTGTAGCTCAACTTGTGTAAGACATGTACACATATATAGTATGTGACACAGCAATGACACACATCTAGGTAATGACCTGATAACAAAGGTACATGTAAAGTATTGTAAAGGTCTGTACATAAATACTGACCATAGTCTGTAACAAATGTACAGGTAAAGTATTGTAAAGGTGGGTGACAGATGCTAAACTAGAAAAGAAATCTCCATGGGGTTAATGTTACAATGAGGATCCTTGTATGGTGCATCATAAGCCACATGTTAGCAATTGTTTTGGCCTGTTTGATTCAAACTAATTAATAAATATTTGTCCAGTCCTTCTTGAAATGTAGGTATTTGAATTTTTTATCTTTAGCTCGTAGGGTTCCCACGGGTGAGGAGGTTTCACTTTTCTCATTGGAAACAGAAAACTGAGTTGTGCTAATAATGTTTACCCTCCCCAAACAACACCAAATATTAAATCAGCTGAGCCCAAAAGCACTCGTTACCATCCCATGATGATAACAAACGTAATCCTAGAAGTTCTGTACAACAAGAGGCCCCAAGTGGCCTGAGGTCACTCATCTGACATGGTAGCCTAAATATCAACCCAGAGAATTGATTTCAACAAGTTGCATCTGCTCCTCCTAAGAAAAGCTTATACCAAATATCCAAAGATTCTGACCAGTGGATCTAAAAAAAAAAGATTTTTAAAGAATATTCCTCATATTGAACTAAGTTATAATTCGAGCTCCCACAGGGAGCCCACAAATGAACCAAGGGACTTGGCTTTAACAAACTTGAATCTCACCCACCTAAGGATGCTCCACACCAAATACCAAAACATTCTGACAGCTGGATCTGAAGAAGAAGATTTTTAAAGAAAATTCCTCATTTTGAACTAAGTTACAATTCGAGCTCCCACAGTGAGTCCAAATATAGACCTTGGGACATGGCTTGAACAAACTTGAATCTCCCTCCCCTCCCCCCCCCCCCCCCCCCACCCAAGGATGCTGCATACCAAATATCAAAACTTTCCGACTGCTGGATCTGAAGAAGACTTTTAAAGAAAATTCCTCATTTTGAACTAAGTTATCATTTGGGCTCCCACAGTGAGCCCAAATATGGACCTAGGGACATGGCTTGAACAAACTTGAATCTCATCCTCCTAAGGATGCTGCATACCAAATATCAAAACATTCCGACTGCTGGATCTGAAGAAGATTTTTCAAGAAAATTCCTCATTTTGAACTAAGGTATAATTCGGGCTACCAAAGTGAGCCCAAATATGAACCCAGGGACTTGGCTTGAACAAACTTGAATCTCACCCTCCTAAGCAATGTGCATACTCAATATTAGAAGATTCTGTCAGCTGGATCTTGAGAAGAAGATTTTCAAAGAAATTTGCCTGAAATGCACCTATACTGAGCCCAAATATAAACCCAGGGAGCCAATTTGAATAAACTTGAATCAGATCCACCCCACAATGTTGCATACAAAATATCAAAAGATTCTTCCTGCTGGATCTGGAGAAGAAGATTTTTGAAGAAATTTGCCTGAAATGCACTAAGTTCGAATTTGAGCTTCTATAGTGAGCCCAAATATGAATCCAGGGGGCCGATTTGAACAAACTTGAATCAGATCCACCTCACAATGTTGCATACCAAATATCAAAAGATTCTGCATGCTGGATCTGAAGAAGATTTTTGAAGAAATTTGCCTGAAATGCACTCAATTCGAATTCGAGCTTCTGTAGTGAGCTCAAATATGAATCCAGGGGGCCGATTTGAACAAACTTGAATCAGATCCACCCCACAATGTTGCATACCAAATATCAAAAGATTCTGCCTGCTGGATCTGAAGAAGAAGATTTTTGAAGAAATTTGCCTGAAATGCACTAAGTTCGAATCTGAGCTTCTATAGTGAGCCCAAATATGAATTCAGGGGGCCGATTTGAACAAACTTGAATCAGATCCACCCCACAATGTTGCATACCAAATATCAAAAGATTCTGCCTGCTGGATCTGGAGAAGATGATTTTTGAAGAAATTTGTCTGAAATGAACTAAGTTCGAATTTGAGCTTCTATAGTGAGCCCAAATATGAATCTAGGGAGACGATGTGAACAAATTTGAATCAGATCCACCCCACAATGTTGCATACCAAATATCAAAAGATTCTGCCTGCTGGATCTGGAGAAGAAGATTTTTAAAAAAATTTGCCTGAAATGCACTAAGTTCGAAATCGGGCTCCTATACTGAGCCCAAATATGAACCCAGGGGGCCAATTTGAACAAACTTGAATCAGATCCACCCTACAATGTTGCATACCAAATATCAAAAGATTCTGCCTGCTGGATCTGGAGAAGATTTTTTAATGTTTTTCCCATTGCCTACAGTGTTAAAAAGTGCTGACTCAGCACTTTTTCAAAGTCCTGAAAAAAGTACCTTGTGATCAAACCGATAGGGATTTTTTTTAACCATTCTATTCTACTGGATAAAAGTAAGATTTATACAAAATAAGAATTCTCTGTGCCGTGTAGTTTTGGAGATATGGCAGTTTTAAGGTTTTTCCTATTTTCAGCTCCCGGGGTTCCCACCAATCAACTACTTATGACCCATTATCATCTCATATCAAATTTGGTTCAAATCGACCTAACGGTTCTGAAAATAGAAATTTTAGGCGTAACCAAAATTTTTGCCCCTCCCATAATGAAGGCAAATAATGCCCGACAAACTTGTCTTGAACAAACTTGATTCTAAACCTCAAAAGGACTCTGTATACCACATATCAAGTCTCTGCTACTGGTGGTTCATTAGAAAAAGATTTTCAAAAAATTTGGTCATTTTTTCCCCAACTCTCTGTTCAATATGAGCCCAAACCTAATTTGCATAAAAATCAAAAATGCCCCTATATAACCACTACTTACATGAAATTTAATTAAAATGTGGCCAGTGGTTTAGGAGAAAGAGGCTCAAACACCACCTTCACGAAGGCCGGACGACGGACGAAGAGTGATAAGAAAAGCTCACCCTGACTTTCAGTCAGGTGAGCTAAAAAACTGATTGCACCTGATTTTGCTGTAAAATGGCTGCTGTCAACCATCTTGAATTTCAGACCGCACCCAAAAATACTCGTTCTCGTCCCAAAGTGATAACAAAGGTACCCAAGAAGTTTCGTGAAGATCAGTTCATAAATACAGCCTCTAGCCCGAGCCATATTGACATGTGCACTTGCTGTGTATAAGTAGTGCTGAATAAATCAAAGTTCATCTAATTTGCATAATTTCTGCAGAAAAAAACCTGTATTATATGTAATGTATTCCATGTTACTGAACATTCATACAAAAATTTATTCAAATCAGAACTTTCATACATAAGTTCTGTACAAAAACTGATTGCATTAATTTCTGTACAAAATAGCTGCTGGCGGCCATCATGAATTTCGGACTCCACCCCAAAACACTCGTTCTTGCCCCATGGTGATAACAAAGGTGCCCAAGAAGTTTCGTAAAGATCAGTTCATAAATACGGCCTCTAACCCAAGCCGTATAGAAGTTCTGTACAAAAAACCGATTATACCTAATTTCGGTACAAAATGGCCACCGACAGCCATCTTGAATTTTGGACCACACCCAAAAACACTTGGTCTCGTTCCAAGGTGAGAACAAAGGTACCCAAGATGTTTTGTGAAGATTAGTTCATAAATACAGCCCCTAGCCCGAGTCGTATTGACATGTGCACTTACTGTGTATAAGTAGCACTGAATGAATCAAAGTTCATCTAATTTGCATAATTTCAGCACCAGGCCTGGCATTCTGAAAAATTTAGGGGGGGGGGGGCTAAAAATTGCTCTCCTGAAATGATCTGGGAGAGCCAATGGCTCTCCTAATTTTTTTTTGACATGGAAGGCAGTTGGATATATCATATGAATGCAGTTGAACACTGTGACCAGACATGCTCTACTCACAAAGTTGCATTGCGTAATTTGGATAGTTGTAATACATGTTACTTCGAAAGTTACTCAATACTGTGTTGAAGTCATCGGTCCCGACAACTCATAACTGTCACAAGCCAATCATGGTTCAACTTCATCCCCCTTCAAGTTCATCCCATCAGATAAATTTTGAATTTCAGTTCATTGCACCTGAGCCAGCAGTACAGTACATAACATACGTATATGTCTGTGTATAAGTCACACTTTTTTACCTGAAATGTTATGTCAAAATCGGGGCTTTGTCTTATACATGGGTATGGCTTGTTTCAGAGAATTTTCAGAGCACTGACTTCTTCAGACAAACGTTGTTCCTATGTTCCTAGCGTTTGTCAACTGTATAACAGACAGTACAATCATGTGGTTTTGACTGAGTGCAGATTCACCAAAATTATTTTCTTTTCATTTTATTTCAGTTTAAATTCTCCAGAAAATAAATTGTCAATAAAATATTATGTGTGTTTTCTGTTACTTTTATCCATAAATAATAATAAAGAAGTATTCTGTATAGTCATTGTTGTTCAATCGGCCCATGTGTTTACATCAGTGTGTGTACCGGAAATCAACAGGTTTGTGGGGCCAATATGGATGAAACTATAAAAAATACAAAATCATCAAAATAACAACGAAATGAAAGTGTCAATGACACTGTAGCTCAACTTGTCAAGACAAAGACATGTACATGTATAGTATGTGACACAGCAATGACAAACATCTAGGTAATGACCTGATAACAAAGGTACATATAAAGTATTGTAACGGTCTGTACATAAATGCTGACCGTTGCCTGTAACAAATGTGTAGGTAAAGTATTGTAAAGGTGGGTGACAGTCAGATGCTAAACTAGAAAAGAAATCTTTGAGTCCCAGAGTGGGTCTGACTGAACCCCAAAATATTTGTTCTCATAGCACAGTGATAACAAAGGCACCCCAAAACACACTCATTCCTGTCCCAAGGTGAAAACAAAGGTATCCAAGAAGTTTCATGAAGATCAGTTCACAAATATGAGCTGTGTAGAAGTTGTGACAAAAAAACTGTTTGGACCTAATTTCGGTACAAAATGGCCACTGGCAACCATCTTGAATTTTGGACCGCACCCAGAAACACTCGTTCTCTTCCCAAGGTGATAACAAAGGTACCCAAGAAGTTTTGTGAAGATTGGTTGATAAATACAGCCTCTAGCCCGAGCCGTATTGAGATTTGCACTTACAGTGTATAAGTAGCACTGAATAAATCAAAGTTCATCTAATTTGCATAATTTCTGCACGAGAAAAAAACCTGTACTATATGTGATGTATTCCATGTTACTAAACATTCATACAAAAATTTATTCAAATCAGAACTTTCATACAGAAGTTCTGCACAAAAGACTGATTGCACTAATTTGGGTACAAAAATGGCTGCTGGTAGCCATCTTGAATTTCGGACCACACCCAAAAACACTCGTTCTCATCCCACGGTGATAACAAAGGTACCCAAGAAGTTTCGTAAAGATCGGTTCATAAATGCGGCCTCTAGCCTGAGCCGTATAGAAGTTTTTTGTACAAAAAACTGATTAGACCTAATTTCGGTACGAAATGGCCACTGGCAGCCATCTTGAATTTTGGACCGCAAACACTCGTTCTCGCCCCAAGGTGATAACAAAGGTACCCAAGACGTTTCGTGAAGATCGGTTCATAAATACAGACTCTAGCCCGAGCTGTATTGACATGTGTACTTACTGTGTGTAAGTAGCACTGAAAAAATCAAAGTTCATCTAATTTGCATAATTTCTGCACGAGAAAAAAACCCGTATTATATGTGATGTATCCCATGGTACTAAACATTCACACAAAAAATTATTCAAATCAGCGATTTCATATGGAAGTTCTGTGCAAAAAATCTAATTGCACCAAATTTTTGTACAAAATGGCTGCCATCGGCCATCTTGAATTTCGGACCGGACCCAAAGACACTAGTTCTCATCCCACGGGGATAACAAAGGTACCCAAGGAGTTTTGTAAAGATCGGTTCATAAATACAGCCTCTAGCCCGAGCCGTATTGGCATTAGCACTTACAGTGCTGAAAGTAACACCAAAAAACATCAAAGTTAGTCTAATTTGCATAATTTCTGCACGAGAAAAAAACCCGTACTATATGTGATGTATTCCATGTTACTAAACATTCATACAAAAATTTATTCAAATCAGAACTTTCATACAGAACTTCTGTACAAAAGACTGATTGCAATAATTTTGTTACAAAATGGCTGCTGGTGGCCATCTTGAATTTCGGACCACACCCAAAAACACTCGTTCTCATCCCACGGTGTTAACAAAGGTACCCAAGAAGTTTCGTAAAGATCAGTTCATAAATACGGCCTCTAGCCTGAGCCGTATAGAAGTTGTGTACAAAAAACTGATTGGACCTAATTTCGGTACAAAATGGCCACTGGCAGCCATCTTGAATTTTGGACCGCACCCAGAAACACTCTTTCTCGTCCCAAGGTGATAACAAAGATACCCAAGAGGTTTCGTGAAGATCGGTTCATAAATACAGACTCTAGCCCGAGCCGTATTGACATGTGTACTTACTGTGTGTAAGTAGCACTGAAAAAATCAAAGTTCATCTAATTTGCATAATTTCTGCACGAGAAAAAAAACCGTATTATATGTGATGTATCCCATGGTACTAAACAATCACACAAAAAATTATTCAAATCAGCACTTTCATATGGAAGTTCTGTGCAAAAATCTGATTGCACCAAATTTTGTACAAAATGGCTGCCATCGGTCATCTTGAATTTCGGGCCGCACCCAAAAACACTCGTTCTCGTCCCACGGTGATAACAAAGGTACCCAAGGAGTTTCGTAAAGATCGGTTCATAAATACGGCCTCTAGCCCGAGCCGTATTGGCATTTGCACTTACAGTGCTGAAAGTAACACCAAAAAACATCAAAGTTAGTCTAATTTGCATAATTTACGCACGAGAAAAAAAAACGTATTATATGTGATGTATCCCATGGTACTAAACATTCACACAAAAAATTATTCAAATCAGAGCTTTCATATGGAAGTTCTGTACAAAAAAACAGATTTCTGCATCGTCGGTACAAAATGGCGGCTGGGAGCCATCTTAAATTTCGGACCGCACCCAACAAAACTCGTTCTCGTCCCACAGTCATAACAAAGGTACCCAAGAAGTTTCGTAAAGATCGGTTCATAAATACGGCCTCTAGCCCGAACCGTATCCAATTGTTGACGGACAGACGGACGACGGGCCATGGCATAAGCTCAAATTTGGCTTCGCCAAAGTTGAGCTAAAAATAAATAAAAACGCATTAAATGTATGCCAGCAATACTTGGAGAGAAGTATTTATATATTCCATGAACTCCAATTCACTGATGTGTAATGTCCGGTTATAAATTATGCACACATGCACCAGGTAAAGTTAGTCTCAATAGCACCAACAATGCTTATGTGCTTATGTGGGACAACAATCTGAAAACAACGAGCGTTGGATTTTCTTGACAGGGATGAAGACATTGGGGTGATAAACAAACAACGAAAAACAAATAAATGCAAGTATTTTTTAATAATAATTTTCCTTTATTCTTTTATCTTACTCGCCACGTGGTAACTCGTGAAAACTTACCTATTTCCGTTGCATCCCAAACTGCCCCAAATTGGCAAAACGTAACTTGCAACTAATTCTTTTGACTTCATATATTTAAAAATGGGGGTGCAACTTATACATGAGCTTTAGGCAAAAGGGAAGAATTCCAAGTGTGAGTTTGGGGTGCGACTTATACACGGGGGCGACTCATACATGGACATATACGGGTACCTATCTTTGTGCACCCAGGGGAGTGAAATTTCACAGACCTTTATGGTTCTAGGCGCACGAAAAAATTGCACGCCTGAAAACGCCAGGCCTGTAGCACGAGAAAAAACCCCGCATTATATGTGATGTATTCCATGTTACTAAACATTCATACAAAAATTTATTCAAATCAGAACTTGTTCTTGTTCCACAGTGATAACAAAGGTACCCAAGAAGTTCAAAAAGATCGGTTTATAAATACTGTCTCTAGCCCGAGCCGTATTGAATTGTTGACGCCGGACAGAGACAGATGGGCCATGGCATAACCTCAAATTTGACTATGCCAAAGTTGAGTTAAAAATAATAAACGAATGACCTTGAATGCACATGCATCTCAAGAATGGATTAATTTTCAGGAATGGTTAAAGAACAAAACTGTATTGTACAATTGGAACTGAACATTTTGGAAATGGTTACTGAATGGAACAGTACCACAGAAGAGGAACAAATGTTATAATTCGCCAGAAACTGGGAAAAACAGAATAGTTTTACTTTGTAAAATGTAAAAGCTGGAAAAAAAACAAGAGGCTCCAAGGGGACTGAGAGCGCTCACCTGACACTGACAACTATCAACCGAGGGTCCTGATTTGAACAAACTTGCATCTGCCCCATTAAGAAAACCATATACCAAATATCAAAACATACTGACCGGTGGATCTGAATTTTTTCTTTTTTAAATATTCCTCATATTAAACTAAGTTATAATTCAGGCTCCCATAGGGATCCCAAATATGAACCCAGGGACTTGGCTTTAACAAATTTGAATCTCACCTCCCTTACGATACAGTATACCAAATATCAAAAGATTCTTACTGGTAGATGTGAAGAAGATTTTTGAAGAATGTTCCTCACATTGAACTAAGTTACAATTCGGACTCCCACAGAGAGACCAAATATGGACTGAGAGAGAGACTTGGCTTGAACAAACTTAAAACACACCTCCCAAAGGACGCTGTATACCAAATATCAAAACATTCCGACTGCTCGATCTAAACAAAAAGATTTTTTAAAGAAAATTCCTCTTATTGAACTAAGTTATAATTTGAGCCCAAATACGACCCCAGTGACTCGGCTTGAACAAACATGAATCTCACACTCCACCCCCCCCCCCCCACCCCCCACCCCACCCGCCAGGATGCTGCATACCAAATATCAAGAGTTTCTTACTGGTGGATGTGAAGAAAAAGATTTTCAAAGAATGTTCCTCATATTGAACTAACTTACAATTCGGTCACCCACAGGGTGCCCAAATATGAACTCAAGAGACTTTGCTTGAAAAAACTTGAATTACACCTCCCTAAGGATGCTGTATACCAAATATCAAAACATTCCATCTGCTGGATCTGAACAAGAAGATTTTTAACAAAAATTCCTCATATTGAACTAAGTTATAATTCAGGCTCTCACAGGGAACCCAAATATGAACCCAGAGACTTGGCTTGAACAAACGGGAATCTTAGCCCCTAAGGATGCTGCATACCAAATATCAAAAGATTCTGATTGGTCGATCTGAAGAATAAGATTTCTAAAGAATAATCCTCATACTGCACAAATTTAATTTATTTATTTATTTATTAGTGTTTAAGGTCACATACTTAATGCGCAATGGCTAATCGTGACCGTGACAGTTTTACAGGTGGAGGAAGCCAGAGTACCCAGAGAGAACCATGGAGCATCGATGAGCAACTGTCACCTCCTCAACATTCTAACTCTGTTCAAGCTCTGCCCAAGCAGGATTACAGCAGTTGAAGACATGTGCACCATCAATGTGCAGTACGCCTCAGTACACGGCGTCAGTATGCCCCCACGTAGGCAACTGGGATAAAGTGCCTTGCCCAAGGACACAACGTGGGTCGTCCTGGATGGGGACTGAACTCAGGACCTTTAGCATTGAAGTCCAACAGTCTACCACTGAGCTATTGTACTCTCCAAAAATTAAACATTTGGGCTCCCATAAAGAGCCCAAATATTCACCCAGGGATTTGATTTCAACAAACATGTGAAACAATCTTCCAAAGATGTTACATGTGAAATTTGAAAGCTCTTGGAGTAGTGGTTTGGGAGAAGAGTCTTAAATGTTTTCACCATTACCCACAGTGTTTGAAAATGCTGACTCAGCATTTTTTCAATGTCCCGAAAAAGTACCGTATGATAAATCAGATAGCAATTTTTTTACCATTCCATTCTGTTGGTCCTAAGGAAGCTTCACACCAAATAATAATTCTCAGAAGAGTGCAGTTTTGGAGATATGCAGTGACGCATGGGAAAGGCATGCGATCACTCTCGCAAACCATTGCTCACGCAAAAATTGTCCAAGGGGCACGAATAATTGCTCACCTCTATTTTTGGGTGTGTTTTCATCCTTTTGAGCTGTGCCAACAGAAACATTCAATTAAGTTTTGATGTTGGGAAATTTTTAAGAATCACTCACAATTTGAAGCTTTAAAGTGCAATTCCAGACAATTTCCTTTTCATCATTACAAACATGACACACAGTAGTTCGCTTATACATCCACACACAACACGCTAACAGTAAGAGGGTTGTACATTGACAACTCGCCCAGAGCTTACTCCCGTCACAAAATGAACATGCATGTTCAGATAAAAAAAAAACGGTGGTCATTCTGAGATCTGAGAAACGTTTTAATACTTCTGTATTTTTTTTTATTAGAGACATGCGAAATGTTGCCACGTTCGTTATTTTCCTTTATACACGTGACATCTGTCGCTCCAATTCACCAGTGACACAAATTAATGTGCCCGATTTGGAATTTACGCATCCATTTTCCACGATTTTAATAATCTGCCATTTAAAATCCAGACCTAATTTTAGTGGGTTACATATATTTTCACCGTCAAAATTTCCATCCGTGTTCAGTTGTATTCATACAATCATTTCGAAATCAACACTCTCAATCAAAATCACTCTCCTCACATGTTTCACTCTCGCAAACTTTATTTGAGGTGAGCAATATTCCACTCACCTCCATTTTGCTCCCATTCATCACTGGAAATGAGCATATGAAATTTTTTCTATTTTTAGCTCCTGTGGTTCTTAATGCTTCCATCAAAGTAAGCTCTGCCCACCAAGTGAGTGATCCCACGTCAGCATAATCATCTGTTAAATGTTGTCATTTACCATTGTCAATGTCACAGGTACTCATGCCCCCATAATATTTATTCAAAAATTCTATCAAATATCATTTTTTTTTTATTTCTCAGCTTGTGCTGCGTACCTGTGGTCTATGTACGTTCAGAAAAATACTAGTGTTAACTGGGAATTCGTAACTGACATGATAAATTTTGTGTCAGGTGATGCTAACACTTCCAAGTCTGAAAACTTTTAGTGTCAATAAATTCCAATTCGATAATAAAATTGTTGGATTTAAAGTTGCAACAATTAACAGATTATCAACAATCTGTTCACAGTAGCTTAATCCAGTACAGAGTTTAGGTACGGCCAGTCCAATTGTTATTTCCCCTTGTCTATGTCACAGGTACTTGTGCCCCCATAATATTTATATATACCATTATGGGGGCACATCAGAATCAATTCAAAAATGCTATCAGATATCATTTTTCTTTTGATTTCTCAGCTTGTGCTGAGTACCTGTGGTCTCTGTACGTTCAGAAAAATACTACTGTTTACTGGGAATTTGTCACTGACATGATCAATTTTGTGTCAGGTGATGCTAACACTTCCAAGTCTGGAAATTTTTAGTGTCCATAAATTCCAATTCGATAAAATTGTTGGATTTAAAGTTGCAACAATTAACATGGATTATCAACAATTTGTTCACTGTAACTTAATCCAGTACAGAGTTTAGGTATGACCACGTCCAATTCATGAGATAATATGCAAGAGTAAAGTCAAAGTTACTGCCTACTTTCACGATATGAACAAAGAATACGAAGGATAACAGGTACTGAGAAATATTACATACCCTCGCAGACCAATAACATCATCCAGTGGTATGATGTACACGGCTATGAAATAGCCGAATATGAAAAATAATAGTCGACTATAGCACCTTCCAATGGTTAGTCGGCTTGATTAATCAAATAGTTGTGGCAGCCCTAAAAATGGGTGCTCAATTAATAATTAATAATTGGAATCAGAATCGGTTGATTATAACTCTGAATAATCGGTAATCAGTTCATGGGCCTATGATATAATCAGTTGATCATTAAGCTAAAGCAGTCATATTGAAAAGGCACTTCAAAAAAGAAATATAACTCCATACCTTCATTTTAGTATCCACTTTGTCAAATATGACATGAATAGCTGTTTGAAAACAACACACATGTGAAGCCATTTTGGTGTTAACAATGAGAAACCTCTTTGCACACCACAGCGGTCTGGTAAAATATAGCTTGTATTTTTATGAGCGTGCCCATGTGGTTATATTAATGTTTCATGTCGCGCATGTGCTTGTTCAACAGTGTAACTTGAAATGGAGATCATTAACGTTTGTGGTCTTTGATACTGTGTACAAAGAGACAGTTTTGTAAGTTGAGGATTTATCTTAACTCAATGCTTTACAATTCATACTTGACACAATGGGAGTGATATGCTGAAGTGGTGAACAACAAGTAAAATGGCAGTGACTTTCAAATTTAGTGGACTAATTGTTGATTATACATTTGTCGCATCATTCGCATCACATCACTGGACCCGGTATTTGTTATATTGATATAGCCTATGACTTCAAAGCACCCCCTCCCCACCCCCCCCCCCCACCCCCCGCAAATTGTTTATTATACATGGTAATGTACTGTAGTGAATATTATTTCTAGGACAAACCTGTGCTGATTTACACTACAACTTCAAAGCCTGCCCTCCTCCACCACCCCCTCCCTCCAGTGATTGTTAGTTTTCGATCGAGGAGAGCAGTACCCATCTGGAAAAAAATTAAGGAGAGCTACCAATGGCTTGCCTAACTTTTTCAAAAAGACAGGCCTGACACCCGGAGCCTGATTTAAGTATATTTTTCAATCATTCTTACAAAAGTGTATTCCAAACACGGAAGCACTGGATTAGTGATTTCAGAAAAGAAGATTTTAACAACTTCTCCCTGTTATCCCCAAATTGGCCAATCTTGAAATCTCCTGTTCCATGTTGCCCCAGGAGTCAATTTTCAGAAACTTGTGCATTAACCTTACAATCAGGTGACATATCAAAGATTGATGCATTTGGATCAGTAGTTAGCAAAAAGATTTTTTTTAACAGTTTCACCTCTGTGGGAACCACAGGAAGTGAAGCAGTGCTTCTTTACTTTGGAAAAAAAAGTTCTGTTTTACCAGTAAAATAGGACCCAGAACCAAAGCCTGGTTACAAGTCCTTTAAAGTGGAAAACAATTGGCTAAACTTGACTTTGTCCCTTTGTTATGGTCATGTGCCAGCTTAAGATGTTGTGAGTGACATTAAACAGCAATAAACAATTTTTGTCATTAATCAGTGTTGAAATCTACACACTGCATCAGATGGTTCAATAGGATCTAAATTTGTTTTTGTAACAAATTTGTTTTTGTAACAAATTTGTATTACTGAGATGTGATTGCTCAAAAGCGAAGATACTTTGACTGGTGGACCTGTGAATGTTGCACCCATTACCCAGTGTTAAAATGCCTGCCACCACCCAACAATATCACAAACATGACACCACTGTCCAGGGGCTCTGTAACTTCTAAGTGATTCCTGAGGTGTTACATAACAAACATGGAAACATTTTGAGCCCTGATTTGAAGAATATTTTATATAAGTTTTCCCTAATGCCACTACTCACCATGTTAATATTTAGACACTGGCCACAACACCAGATACCCCACGTGATACCCCTCAATGTGACCAACAGGGGCTATATTTGAACTTGTGAATCATCTTTCAAAGATAACTCTATACAATACAGTTGCAGTGGATTGGTCGTAATCCACATGTGGGCAGTGATGTCCACGTGTGCGTTTACCAGGTAATAAAAATCGTCATCTGCAAAATTTTTATTAACCATTTACCCAATGCAGACGATATCAATTTATTATTTTAAATATAACTTTTTTAAACTTTTCAAAAGATTTCAACAAAACCGTATCATTTGACCCCTCATTGGAACGTGATCAATGAGCTCATTCCAATGAGGGGTCACATGATATGGTTTTGTTGGAATATTTTGAAAAATTTAATTTTTTCAACTGCTCAATTTGCATATTGAGCGATTCGTTAGGTAAAGGGTTAATGAGGCACCAGGTTGTACCTGGTGCTACATTAATTAAAAGGTTTGACGATTATTCCTATAATTAGTGTTTGGAATCTAATATTATTGCATCCGTGGAAATATTGCCAACCAGTGGAACGTGACCTCTCCATGGCGGCCAAACTGTATCAAAAAAGGAGGTCCTAGGAGCAGGGTATTGGATGAAGAATGATTCCTGAATGACTCCCCGTTACCTATAACATGGTTTGTTTCCAGCAGTGAGATGGGAGAAGGCATTGAAAATCAGAACCCTACAACCAAAATCTTGTGACCTACATGTCATCTACTACAACTACAACATTTATAGAAATACATCCAGGTGACTGATTCAATCTCTCTTCATTTTTACTACAGTAATGTGATTCTCTGGAGCTTCGTACATAAACATTTACAGAAATATGCATCCATACAAATATTTTTTATTTCCCCACCATGTGCATTTCTAACCAGCTATTTGTTTTGAGACAAAACTTAATAACAAAGTAACATTAACCCAGAATAACAGGAGAGTACCAAGTTTCACGGTACATCAAAATTACCACTTGCCACTATTCACCATACATGCATAAAATGTACACCAAAAAGAAAACTTCAAATTTACTTCAATTCATGAAGCAGATATCGACAAAATTTGAACAAATTACATGTAAATAACTCATTCATGAATACAATGAATTATACAATGTAATGCAGATGAAATCAGTGGGATTCAATCTCTTTTTCAAATTTCCTGCTTGAGGTATAGAATACAGAATTCGGCATTTCTTTTATGTATCCATGAATATGTATATCCACATTATTTTTTAACATTCGTTTTTAGATAAAACAGTTGTGGACTTGCCTGAGTTAACAAAAATGTTTCCATTTTTTTGCAGTTGGTCACAGTTTGGATGTTTATTTATTGGGGTTTCCAAGAACAATTTTGATAGGAGGACCTTGTGACGGAAATTATCTTTTAGCTTCTTTAAATACAACCATTTGAGACAAATTTGCTTAGATTACAGTAACATTTTCAGAAGAATATTTTTAAACATTATTCCCCATATTGCCCTAAGTTAAAAATTCAGGCTCCTGTATTGAACCCAAACATGAACAGAGGGATTTAAGTTTAACAAACTTGTATCTGACCCTCTAAGGATGTGATATACCAAATATCAAAAGATTCTGATCTATGGTTCTGGAGAAGAAATATTTTTTTTAAATTTTGCAAATATGCTGACTCAGCATTTTTTGATGCTCCCTACAGAACACCCTGACACAGCCAAAGGCAATTTATTTTTTTACCACTCCATTCTACTGGTCCTAATGATACTTTACACCAAATAATAGTTCTCTGTTCCATGCGGTTTGGGGAATATCTATGTCTATTTTTAGCTCAAGGGACACAGGAAATATTTTGTGCATGAAACAAGTACTTATGACATAGTAATACCACATGGTCCAAATCGGTTTAGAAAACAAATTTTGAGCGGTTACAGGGGGCACGGTGGTGTGGCGGTAACCGGTTCTCGTCAGATCACCAAAGTTAAGCAACGTCGAGCCCAGTTAGTCCTCGGATGGGTGACCATCTGAGTGATCGATCCGGACTCCCACGTTGTGTCCTTGGGCAAGGCACTTAACCCCGACTGTCCACATGGGAGCACGATGATGCTGTGTACTAAGGCGTACCGCACGTCGATGGTGCGCATGTCTTCAACCAATCGAACCCTGCCTGTGCCGCAGTGCGGAGTTACGATGTTGGAGAGCTGGCAGCTGCTCGTCGTTGCTCAGTGGTTCTCTCTGGGTACTCCAGCTTCCTTTACCTGTAAAACTGTCACAGTCATGATTAGCCGTTGTACATAAGTATGTGACCTTAAACACCAATAAATAAATAAATAAATGTTGAGCAGTTACAAATGCAAATACTGCGTAACAAACTTTGTTTAAACAAACCTGAAGTTGATACTACACCTAAAAACGAAGCTCCATACCAAAAATTAAGTCAGTGTACCCACTGGTTCATGAGGAGTTTTTTTTCAAATTTTGAATCATTTTCCCCCACCCGTCCCCATGGGCTGGGCAAGTTGATTTGAACAAAAGCAAGATGCGATGTCAGAACAAGCAACCACCTCAAATTCAACTGAAATCGGCTCAGTGGTTTTGGAGAAGGTACAAACACCATGTTCTTGGATGCCAGACAACAGAGAGTTAGTGATAACAATAGCTCATCCTGACTTTCAGTCAGATGAGCTAAAAATGGCTATGCAATTTTCATTAAATGCTATACATTTTTTGATGTGCATAGCATTTCCTGTGCAAGTTTCAAAAATTAAAATATCCCCCAGATCCCAGATGGTATCAGACAAAAAAGTTTTAAAATGAAATTCAAGGATGATGATGGCAATTTATGCATTTAAACATCAAAATATTTGGACTGGTGGAGTAGAGAAGATTTCAAAATATTTTTCCACATGTCATACTGTGTTAAAATAATGCCCCAAAAGATCTTTAATCTTATGATGTGGTTATAGAATGTTTTTACATACCTTAAGGTCCTTACACCTGGGATAAAACTAATAACATTTGGATGGCTGATTTGTCATGGTTCTTAGTGGGTACGATCTTGATTACCCCCCTGAGAACTGCAACAAATCTTCATTCAGCCAAAGAGTTATTATCATTATACCTACATGTGTGTGATACGCAAGTACAATACCAATAGTTCATCTTAACTTCGTCAAACCATGCCAAAAACTTTTGCCCATTATATTTTAAGTGCTAAGTACCTTTTCTGCTTTGTCTCCATTGCGCTCTGGTGAAGAAAAACCTCATTTGTGAAGAGGAGCATCTGTAGCTTTGGATAACAGATTTTAACACATTTTGTTTGAATGCAACAGAATTCAATTCCATATATCTCATAATGTCTAAAACATAAAAGACAAACAATGACAAACTGAATATTGAGTCAACCCTTTTTCAAATTGCCACAATTTCAAACATGTATTAAGCCTATGAACTCCGATGTTAAAATGGTAAAATATCAAGCAGCAATTTTTTCCCATAATGCAACTAGCAATTTAAGCAATTCATTCTGTTTAACAGAGCTCCATGAGACAAAATGCTGCGATGACAAAATGCTGCAACCCTGCAATCAGATAGAGGAAAAGAGAAGAATTGAAGAAAATGGTTGGGCACATACAATTTTTTATTATTTTTGTTTAACCATTACCTCAAGAGAAAATTTCCTTTTTGGTCTCAGAAACAGGGCTCATGATTCAAATTGAATAATTTATTTATTTTTGTTTAAGGTCACATATTTCTTCACAATGGCTAATCATGACCAACACATGGAGATAAAGCCAAATTTAGTCAATTGTTTGTAACCATGTTGCCCATTTTTGAGGACTTCCATCCGAAGTATTGGTGACTGGGTCCTATTTTACAAGTAAAACAAAGCTTGTTTACCACAGTAAACAAGCACTGCTTCACTGCAGGGAGTTCCCCCAGGAGAATTTGAGTAATAAGACTTGTTTTTTTGGGCCAATGTGAGAACCTTACAGTTAATGTTAGGTTACATGACCACAATCGAGAATACTGCTGATCAACAAATATCACAAACAGAAATACAAGAACGAGCAGTACAACGTAAAGAATATCTAGTCATGGTTCATGTCATTTCTGTAACATGAATATTGAAAACCACTTAATTATTTCCACATAATTGGTGTGTTTTCTTGTAATTTCTCTTTATACCCTGGAGATGCCTGTGTTTTGAGAACAATCTGGCCTTGATACTACTACAAATTCAAGGTGATAAAACTGTGCCCTAAACAGAAAACATGCGATAATACAGTATTTGATTTGTCTATGTTAAAAGAAATTCAAATTTCTCAGCTCATAGAATGTTTTTCTTTTGTTTTTTCTGCTATATCAAGTTATTTTCATCTTTAAAAATCAACACCTTCTCTTGGAAATGTAATTTTCTGTAATTTAAGTACATTGAAAGCCTCAAAAAGATGTGCCTAAAATGAAGTATCTAAAGGTCTAACATTCTACTTAAAGTACATTTCATATGTCGTAGTTTAGGTATTTCCAGGTAAACACACAAAAAAAAGTTTCATAAAGCTTCAAGGGACAAACTTGATACAAGTAATTCATATAAAATTTGAAGAAAATATGACTCATGGCATTTTGCTGAACAATATTTTATATTACTGCAGGAAAATGATCTGGCTTAAGTGTCATGCTGTATAATGGGGATACTGTCAAAATTCACCATCATAAACACCTACCACCATCAAAATTCCTCAATAAAATCCCTCCCTGACAATATCCTCTTTCTATACACCTGCTGACTAGCACTTAGGACTGAAAAACACTAGCAAATTTTCTGTTAAGTGCCAAATGGGTTCAGATACTATCAATCTGAGGCTCATATGAAGCGATGTTGTTAAAATTTGGGCCCCAATCAAGAGCACAAATATTATGACAGGGACTTGGGACTTTCATAAGAATGCTGTATACCAAACATCAAAAGATTCTCATGGGTGGATCTGAAAAAGATTTTGAAGGATTATTTCCCAAATTGCACAAAGTTAAAATTTGAGCTCTCAAAGAAAGCCCAATTATCAACCGTTGGCCTTGATTTGGACAAACTTGAATCTTACCCCTGTATTGTTGAAACGATTGATGCCATTTGGATTTTTACTAATCGACTAATCGTCGGGTAGTAGTTGACGATTAATCGACTAGTTGTTTATGCAATGTCAGATGCTAAACTAAGCAATAAATTGTACAAAACTTTGGTTTTAACTGAATTCATTGGCTGGAGTGGCTTCCAAATTACGATACAATTAATGGGTCTTTCTGCATGACATTATGGAAGCCTGTGTCTCCATTCCTTACGACCAAACAAACGGTGCCACAAAAAATAAATTTGTCTAAAATAAAACTTTGGTGTTCCAATATTCGGTTCTGTCAAATATTTTAAGCGAAATTGAACTTTTCCCCAAAAATTCCTTTGTAAATTGTGGTCTGATAAGAAATTTCTGCACTTTGTTATTGTGCTAAAAAGTTTGAAAGCAAAAAATAGGTCACTGAAAAAGTGTATTCTGTTGACGTGATTGTTCCATGACCTGCATAACTTAATCAACCCCCAATGAAAAAACTAGACAAACTACAAACAATAGCCTCATTGAATATTAAATTTATTTATTTATTTATTGGTGTTTAAGGTCACATACATATGCACAATGGCTAATCGTGACTGTGACAGTTTTATGGGTGGAGGAAGCCAGAGTACCCGGAGAGAATCACCGAGCAACTGTCAGCTCCTCAACATTCCAACTCTGTTCAAGCTCTGCTCAAGCAGGGTTACAGCAGTTGAAGACATGTGCACCATCGACATGCAGTATGCCTTAGTACACGGCGTCATCATGCCCCTATGTAGGCAACCGGGATAAAATGCATTGCCAAGGACACAATGCGGGTCGTCCAGGACGGTGATCAAACTCAGAATCTCTAGCATAGAAGTCCAACAGTCTACCACTGAGCCACCGTGCCCCCATTGAATATTAAATACATCACATGACCAAACAGTGCAATTTGTTTGGTCAGTGTGTGCACTAAGTAATGTGAGTTGTAAAACGTCATTCAGTAGTAAATACCATTATGTAACATTTTGTTTTCTGACCAATCTTATTACAGCAGCATTTACCCAAAACAAGAACGTATTGAAAATACATCTGTAGAGAGCTTTTGTTTCCAAAGTAGAAGCACAAGTGCGATAGCGCACCTCAAATTGAAAGCACTGAATTAATTTTAATAAAATTAAATTAAATTTCTTAAAGTTATACAAAGTGGAAACTTAAAGACTTGAGAGAATACACTCAGGTGACTAATCGACAAGTGATTCACTAATCAGTTAATAGATCTGTTTAGTACTACTATTCACGTCGGCATCAACTAGTCGAAAAATCGTTTCAACACTATACCCTCGGTAAGGAATCTGTATACCACATATCAAAAGATTCTGACGAGTGGTTCTGGAACAAGAGGCTCCAGGGGGCCTTAGGCGCTCACCGAATGTTCAATACTGTTAAGACACAAATTTTATCAAAAGCTATTCTTAAGGTTCTACAGAGTAAATCTATACTCTCTGTGGAGCTAAAACATCAACAGGACTGAATGGGGCAATGCTGCTTATCAAATATCAAAAGATTCTGCATGATGGTTCTGAAGAAAATTTTTAAAGAATTTTCCTTGAATTGAACAAAGTAAACATTCACAACCCCATAGTGAGCCCCAATATTGATCAAAAGACTCAATTTGAACAAACGTGAATCCAACCCATACCAAGATGCTGCATACCAAATATCTAAAGATTCTGCCCACTGGTTCTGGTGAAGAAGATTGTTAAAGATTTTTTCTTAAATTGCACTAAGTAAAAATTCACCCCCATAGTGATCTCCAATATTGAAAGGGAGATTCAATTTGAACAAACTTGAATCAGACCCATACCAAGATGCTGTATACCAAATATCAAAAGATTCTGCCCACCGGTTCCGGAAAAGAAGATTTTTAAAGAAATTTTCTTAAATTGCACCAAGTAAAAATTCACACCCCTTTAGTGAGCCCCAATATTGATCGAGGGACTCAATTTGAACAAATCTGATTCAGACCCATACCAAGATGCTGTATACCAAATATCAAAAGATCCTGCCCATTGGTTCTGGAGAAGAAGATTTTTTAATTTTTTTTCTTAAATTGCACTAAGTAAAAATTCAGGTCCCCATAGTGAGCCCCAAAATTGATCAAGAGACTCCATTTGAACAACCTTGAATCAGACCCATACCAAGATGTTGTATACCAAATATCAAAAGATTCTGCCCACTGGTTCTGGAGAAGATTTTTTAATAATTTTTCTGTAATTCATACGGTGCTATCCGAGTTATGCCCCACACAGAGCCCCCAAGGGACGTGGCCATTTCATTTGAACAAACATGAATTGCCATATAGTAATGAACATCCACATGAAGTTTCATGAAAATCGGACCAATGGCTTTAGAGGAGAAGTAGTTTGAAAAATGTTCATGACGGACAAATTCATGCCCCTATAGGGAGCCCCAATATTGATCAAAGGACTCGATTTGAACAAACTTGAATCAGACACATACCAAGGTGCTGCATACCAAATATCAAAAGATTCTGCCCATTGGTTCTGGAGAAGAAGATTTTTTAAGATTTTTTCTTAAATTGCACTAAGTAAAAATTCATGCCCCCATAGTGAGCCCCAATATTGGTTGAGGGACTCGATTTGAACAAACTTGAATCAGACCCATACCAAGATGCTGCATACCAAGTATCAAAAGATTCTGCCCACTGGTTCTGGAGAAGATTTTTTAATAATTTTTCTGTAATTCATACGGTGCTATCCGAGTTATGCCCCACACAAAGCCCCCAAGGGATGTGGCCATTTCATTTGAACAAACATGAATTGCCATATAGTAATGAACATCCACATGAAGTTTCATGAAAATCGGACCAATGGCTTTAGAGGAGAAGTAGTTTGAAAAATGTTCACGACGGATGACGACGGGCGGCAAGCGATAAGTTGAGCTTCCTTCAGTGAGCTAAAAATTCCTCATATTGACTAAGTTATAATTCGGGCTACCACAGTGAGCCCAAATGTGAACCCAGGGACTTGGCTTGAACAAACATGAATCTCACCCCCCAAAGCATGCTGCATACCCAATATCAAAAGATTCTGCCTGCTGGATCTTGAGAAGAAGATTTTTAAAGAAATTTGCCTGAAATGCACTAAGTTCAAATTGGGCTCCTATACTGAGCCCAAATATGAACCCAGGGGGCCGATGTGAACAAACTTGAATCAGATCCACCCCACAATGTTGCATACCAAATATCAAAAGATTCTGCCTGCTGGATCTTGAGAAGAAGATTTTTTAAGAATTTTGCCTGAAATGCACTAAGTTCGAATTCGGGCTTCTATACTGAGCCCAAATATGAATCCAGGGGGCCGATTTGAACAAACTTGAATCAGATCCACCCCACAATGTTGCATACCAAATATCAAAAGATTCTGCCTGCTGGATCTGGAGAAGATGATTTTTTAAGAAATTTGCCTGAAATGCACTAAGTTCGAATTCGGGCTTCTATACTGAGCCCAAATATGAATCCAGGGGGCCGATTTGAACAAACTTGAATCAGATCCACCCCACAATGTTGCATACCAAGTATCAAAAGATTCTGCCTGCTGGATCTGGAGAAGATGATTTTTAAGAAATTTGCCTGAAATGCACTAAGTTCGAATTCGGGCTTCTATACTGAGCCCAAATGTGAATCCAGGGGGCCGATTTGAACAAACTTGAATCAGATCCACCCCACAATGTTGCATACCAAATATCAAAAGATTCTGCCTGCTGTATCTGGAGAAGAAGATTTTTTAAGAAGTTTGCCTGAAATACACCAAGTTCGAATTTGGGCTTCTATAGGGAGCCCAAATATCAATCCAGGGGGCCGATTTGAACAAACTTGAATCAGACCCATACCAAGATGCTGCATACCAAGTATCAAAAGATTCTGCCCACTGGTTCTGGAGAAGAAGATTTTTTAATTTTTCTATAATTCATACGGTGCTATCAGAGTTATGCCCTATACAGAGCCCCCAAGGGACGTGGCCATTTCGTTTGAACAAACCTGAATTGCCATATAGTAATGAACATCCACATGAAGTTTCGTGAAAATTGGACCAGTGGTTTCAGAGGAGAAGTCATTTAAAAAATGTTCACGACGACGACGGACGACGACGACGACGGACGGCAAGTGATAAGTTAAGCTCCCTTCAGTGAGCTAAAATATAGAACCTTAGTGAGCGCGCTCACATACCCCACGCACCCCCTGATATTTCAAGCTCTAATCATTTTTTAAAAATAAACACAGATTCTAGGAATACTGCAGAAAACAGTGTTCTGTAGTTTCAATGGTATTGAAAGAATTCAAGCAGAATTATAATTTTAATTGAAATATGGAGCCATGTTAAGATTTAATGATACCAACCTTTTTAAATCCAATTTGATCTTTCCAACACACATTGTAAATAATATAAGGTCACACTAGGTCTTTGCTGATAAAATTACTTTAGTGTATGCTTGTTTATAAAAAAAGGTGTCAGATTTAGAATTGCTATCCCAAATAACAGTGTTTATACACAAAAAGTGAAATAGATTATTGTTTTACTTCATGAACAAATTCGAAGTCGATTCATATTCTAATCCCGACTTGAATAACTACATGCTGGGAATATGGAACCGGGATTATTCTTGTGTCACAAGCTATGTCTTTTTTTATGTACACATGGTCAATACAGGAGCTAGAAATGTAAGTCGGTGAGCAAACAACTTGGCTTTAACACTGTGGAGACAATGTTTTTACTAATACGTTGCTTGGTTCTTTCAAAGTATTGACATTTAGTCACCAACAATTACAGTAGGAGGTCTGTCTAATTTATCCATAACTTGAACTAAGTTTTTCAGCCGAGCAGGAAGAAACGCGAACTTGATCTGTAAGTCATTGTGGTAGATTCACATACTAAAATGGCCGTAATTTAGATAATAACTGGAAGTGTGTAGAAAAAAAGTCCGGAAAACTGTAATTTTTAGAAATATGACCCGGAAATCTGTTACTTGTATTTTTCTGAGTCCATGGCCCGTAATTTCCGCAAAAATCAGATGAGCAGAATGAAACGCAAGCTTGATCTGTAAGTCATTGTGGTAGACTCGCATAATAAAATGGGCGTAATTTCGATAATATCTGAAAGCGGGTAGAAAAAAAGGCCGGAAAGGCCATAAAAAAAGAACCTCTGTTTCTCAGGCCCGCACGCATGGTCATTTTTGGTGTGCATGCAACATTTTTATGACACCATAAAATCTTCAAAAAAAAATTGAGATATTGTGCTCATTTCGGTAAATCGATATCGATGCGTTCGCAAATTTTAAATTAACACACTTCAAGCTTTTTCTATATCATACTTTAATAAAGTGGGTGGGTTTTAGCAATATTCGCAACAGAAAGTGTTTCATTCTGTAAAAGGTAAGTCATAATGACAGCAAGAAGGAAGGTTTCTTTCAGTCTGACAACAAACAATCACAAAGGGGAATGGTCGATTCGCACCACGTTTGATTTGCACCAACCCTCAGAAAGTCTGCAAAGTCAGATGCTATGTTGAATGGAACACAGTCTCCTGGCATTTATTTTTAGTAACATTTGTATTGTAAATGGCCGTCATTGGGAATTTGTGTACTGTTATTTGAAACCGTTACGAGTTTCCCAGTTAATTTAAATAAATGCATTTCAGATGCAGGATAATTGGATAACTAATAGTAACCATTGCTTGATATAAAAGTAACAGCCATAATTGAAAATAAATCGCATATAGGCAGGTATGTGCGGTCAAATTGGTTAATAAAAACACGCAAACATTCATTTTGTATTTCATTTTCAGATTTCCAAAAAATATGATTTATGGATGAACTGCCCGTTCAAATGGGTTGTGATAATTTTGAATATAATGGGGAAAAATTGCGATTCACGATTTTATTAGGCAGGTTGTGAAAGGATTTTTTGGGGGGGTAAAATAAATCTCTGAAAGTTGGCACTTCGACATTTGATTTGTCCCAGAGAAGTTTCAACCCGAGACGTTTCACCCACGAGGCATTTCGTCCTGTGTTATATTTTTCACGTTTCACTGAAAAAACAAACATTCAAACCCCACTTCCATGGTGAATAACCAATATATCTGTGAAATTTTGCGTGGTCCACCAGGCATTTGGGTGGGCGTCAAATTACCACAAACAACTTCTCAGGGAGAAAATAAAAAGAATAAAAAAAAAAAACGCCCGCCCGCATGCTTTTTTGGAAAAAATGGCCTGAGAAACAGACAATCAACTTTGTATGGCCAAAATTGTAATTTTGATGAACATTTCAAAGTCTATGGGCCGTAATTTTGGTAAAAATCAGTGGAGCGGAACAAAACCCAAACTTGTTCTGTAGGCCACCATGTTAGACTAACATGCCAAAAATCAGCTCAATATCTGGAAGCATGTAGGAAAAAAGTCTGCAAAACTGTAATTTTGATGAACTTTTCAAAGTTCAAGGGCCGTAATTTCGGTAAAAATCAGTGGAGCGGAACAAAATGCAAACTTGATCTGTAGGCCACCATGTCAGACTAACATACCAAAAATCAGCTCAATATCTGGAAGCGTGTAGAAAAAAAGTCTGGAAAACTGTAATTTTGATGAATTTTTCAGAGTCCAAGGGCCGTTATTTTGGTAAAAATCAGTGGAGCAGAACAAAATGCAAACATGATCTGTAGGCCACCATGTTAGACTGACATACCAAAAATCAGCTCAATATCTGGAAGCGTGTAGAAAAAAAGTCCGGAAAACAAGAAGGACTGACGGACTGACAGACTGACGGACTGGCAGACTGATGGACGGACCAGTCAAAAACATTATACCCCCACAGCTTCATTGCTTGGGGTATAAAAAGGGGTTTGAAGATTATTCCTCATATTTGAGCAAGTTAAACTTTGGGCTCCAATAGGGAGCCCAAATTCTCATACAGGGACTTGGTTAAAACAAACTTAAATCTGAGCTCCCTCAGAATGCTGTATACCAAATAATATCAAAAGATTCTGACTGGGGATCTAAAAAGATTTTTAAAGATATTTCCCATTTTCCAGTACTGTACCGAGTTAAAATTTGGCCCCCTAGGAAGCCTAAATATTAACTGGGGGGATTGGATTTGAACAAATGTGAACTGACCTGTAGCAATGTTGAATACCAAATATTAAAAGATTCTGACCGGTGGTTCTGTTAGCGGGGGAGGAATTCGTCACATACAGGTGAATTGTGCACTTGGTGATACCTTCTTGAAATTTGGCACACTGTTAGTGTAGGCTATGAGGTTCTCAAAAACGATCGGCTACAAGTTGACACCGACCGGTGGCGACCAGTAGCGGCACAATCCAAAATGGCCGCCAGCGGCTGAAGGGAACCTCCTTTTCGACGGTCTACCGACTATACATCCGATTGTAAGGGCGCGAAAGTGAACTCTGATCCACGCACGTGTTGGAAACAGACGTGGGAGATGATGTAGAATAAAACGAGATTCTCTATACGGACGCATCAATTTCTTGGAACTTGAAAAGAGCGTTGTTTCTCCGGGATCAGCGTCATTCAGGCAAACCTGAATGACGCTGATCCCGGAGAAACAACGCTCTTTATGAAGCAGTCTCTTTGCCATACAATCTCTTGTTTGGCGTAATTCCGCAAGCAATTCTGATTTGTCTGTCGAAATTAATTCGAGAACGCGATTGTTCACAAAAATCATTCACAGAATGAGTGAGAATCCTCTTCGTGTACGGACTAGTACTGACTGGGAACGTTGTTGCTTTTGCCAGCAAGACAGTTCCAAGAAATTGATGCGTCCGTATAGAGAATCTCGTTTTCATGACGCCTATAAAGCTATTGAGGAAGACATAACGCGCTTCCTAGATAATGGCGTTGAGCTTCCATATAATTTGACCATTGATTGTTTGATGAGAGAGAGTGATGAGTGTATGTCGATGTCACTGTTGACGAATAAGGCAATATATCATAAGACATGCCGTGACAGTATTCGGACTCACATCGTACAGCGCGTGCTACACAAGCGAGAGCGAAATGAGGCAGTGGCATCCTGCTCCACGCTGAGTCCTAAAAGAACACGGACAAGTTTTGAATCTGGCTGTGACAGGAAACTGCCCCAGTGTGTTTATTGTCACAAACGCGAAGGTGACAGCAGTGAGCCTATTTGCAGATCAATGTCTGATAACAATAAACTCAAAATTATGGCAAAGGAAGCCGAGAACTGGGTTGTTTTTTCTCGGGTCAATGCAGCATTTGATTCCGCTGCTAGTGATCTTTACTATCACAAAACCTGTTATTGTAAGCTTGCCAATGAAGCACGAGCGGCTAAATCTAAAAAGTCGAAGAACGCCGAACATTCCGCGTCAGGCCTGCCCTATGACCCTCTCGTTATGGCAGAGCTCATAACATTTGTTGAACACAACGATTCCGCGATGAAGCTTGTCGATCTCAAGAATCTGTACAGTCGGAGGTTGAAGCAAGTCGGTTCTGATTGGCTTAGTGAAGAAATACATTCCACTCGATTCAAAGAACATTTGTTGCAGAAATTGGGCGATGGCTGGGACGCCTTCACACAGGGTAGAGATGTGTTTATTTCAAGTAGGTTTCGAGTTGGCTCCTTGTTGTCCGAATCTTTAACTCGTATAGTGTCTGAGGAAGAGGCAAAAAAGATAGTTGATGTGGGTCTTCTTCTGCGTAAACACATACTCATATCTCAAGCTCCTTTCACGGGATCATTTTCATCTTATTGCTTGAGCGAGCCTGTACCCAACTCACTCCTGACTCTTCTTAGAGTTCTACTTGAGGGCACATGTAGTATACAGAACTTAGGCGATGATGAGACTGTTAATGCCAAGACTCGAGTGGCTTGTACTATTTCACAGATGTTGATCAGCAATTCAGCGAAACGCTCCGAACATGCACAAAATGTTCACCAGAGACGTGACAGAGAAACTCCAATGCCTCTTTATGTGGGTTTGAAGTTGCATGCCCATGATCGTATGAAAAATCTTATCAGAGATTTTCATCAAATGGGACTCTCTGTCTCTTATGATCGCGTAATGGATGTTCGCAGGAGTTTCGCGAGAGCTGTTTCACTGCGGTTCAAGAACGAAGGTGTTGTAGTCCCAGCTAACTGCAAACGTAATGTTTTCTCGATAGGAACCACTGATAACATTGATGTATCTGGTAGATCTGATATGCATGGTACGTCCATCACACTCATTGGTCAACTGAGCAGGGACAATGTGGGTACTGATCCCCCACCACTGAGTTTAGATGTTCCAGAAGACACACAAATTGAACTCCCAGACGACTATGCATTTGTTCCTTTCGTTGAAGACTTTGGTGGGGACATCAGGCTTGAATCTCCAGATGAATGTAATGTACGGCCCAATGAATATGCAGATTTGAACGTGGGAGAGAATGACTGGTTGTCTCATGTGTCACAGATCAGCAATAAAGGGAAGGTTGATGGCAGCTGGCAGCTTGATGAAGTCCCTGTGACCTTTTCAGGCTTCTTTTCAAAACATGAAGATCAAGACAATGTCAAACCTCGTGCAGTTATTGGGGTATTCCCTGTTTTCAGTGAGCAGAAAGCGGACTCACTCAGTATGCAGAAGCATGCTATGTATGTGGTCAGGGAAGCTACTGCTTTCGTAAACCCCGGCCAGATACCTGTCATTGAAGGTGACTGTCCGTTGTATGCCAGGCAGAAAAAATGTCAATGGCTGTTCCCAGAGGAGATAGGTGAGGATCGAATGGTGTGTATGATTGGATTCCTGCATCTTGAAATGTGCACCCAAGAAGCTGGTGGTAAGCTTATGGGTGGTTCTGGTTGGGAGCGAATGTTTCACCTCGCAAAGATATTCACACCCGGTGTAGCATCATCCCTACTTGGTGGGAAACATGTCAAGAGGACGCGACAGGCATATCTTCTCACTCTAGCTTGGCTTGAGATCCTCAGAAAGAATGCTTATGAGATTTACTGTCAGCAGACTGGGCCCCATGAGTCATTTGAAATGTGGGAACAGAGGATTCTTTCACAATCTCCAACTGCGCGCTATTGGGGTGAAATCGTTCGGAACTTTCTCTTGACAAGCTGTCAATTCGTTCGGAACCAACGAATCGGTAACTGGCCTGGTACACTGTGTTCTATCGATGAGTTGTGCAGTTACTTTTTTGCCCTAGGACATACAAATTATTGTCGGTGGGTCCCCGTATTTCTGAGAGACATGTCTCAGCTACCCAGGCGGCATCCTTCAATCCACAACAAATTCATGGAAGGCCATTTTGTGGTCCAGCGTAGTGAGAGGAAGTTCAGTATGATGGGTTTAGATCAGAGCCAAGAACATAGTATCCAACTACTCAAAGAAGACAGTGGTCCAAAAGGTCTCTATGGCCAGGCTGAAGAGAAAGTCGTTATTGAGCTTTCAAGGTCAGAAGTTCTGCGTGTTATAGATGAGTATGAATATGCAAGTTTCCACACAACATCATCAGATAACACGGAACACCCGGAAAGTTCGGTATCAGAGCAGAAAAAATTTCTGAATCAATTGAAATCTCTCCTCGATCTGGTGAATCAGGGACTCATTATCAACCCTTATGATGAAACTAGTGGTCAGCTGGTGACATTAGATACTGGTGAATATATGGACCCCGAAGTTAGTAAGAGTTTACGGTCATTACCCGAAAGGGGCAAGCATTTATATTCCACTTTCTTGAAGGAAAGGCTTGTGGAATGCACCGTACCCCTGAATGATGTTATTCCCAAGGCAAATATATATACCTTCCTTAACCCACCCCCAGCCAACCTGGACAAAGGCCGAGACAAACTCATGTCAAGTAAAGCAACTGCCGCAATAGTTACCCAGATGTTCGTTTCACTGCAAGCCCGGCCTGATTCAAACATGGATGAGTTTTTCATGCACGAGAATGCACGTGATCCGCCAGCATTATCCGATAGAGGTAAGCTACGGAGTGGGACAAAATCTCAAATTCTCAATTGTTTACCAGCTATTCCTGCACAAGGGAAGAATTCAGCAGCTAGACAAGCTTCAGTTGTCATCTTGGATATGCCTGCTGTAGTCCATGTAATCAAACCACAGAAAGCGGATCTGTTTGGAGAATATGCTCGATTGCAATTATTGCCATACATCGAATCTCTGATTAACACGAACACCACAAGGGTTGATGCGATCTATGACTGTTACCCCGAAGGCAGTTTGAAGAATCAGACGCGAGCAAAACGCCTCGGTGAGACAGCAGTTAGGTTGATACGGGTGTCCGAGAACGTCCCTTTACCTAAAGGGAAGAATTGGCAGGCATTCTTGAAAGTTAGTGAGAATAAAGACGAATTTTTCAAGTTCCTGTCTGCTGAACTGCTGAAATTAACATCAACATCCGAGTACCAGTTGTTAACGACATCAGGAGAATATGTACTATGCAATAAGGATGTTAGCTTATGTGACATATCTCCATCGAACCACGAGGAAGCAGACACGCGCATGATGCTTCATCTCAACCATGCAGTCTCACAAGGTCACAAAATAGCTTTTCTTCGCACGGTTGATTCTGATGTCGTCATTCTGTCTTTGCACCATTTCGCAACATTCCGTGACCTTGGACTCAGTGAGCTGTGGATTGGGTTTGGAATTGGAAAGGCATATAAAGATATGCCAATTCATGAGATAGCTTCACAACTTGGACCTGATTACTGTAAGGCCCTGACTTTCTTCCACGCCTTCACAGGTTGTGATGTAACATCCAGCATGCTCGGCATTGGGAAGAAGACAGGATGGAATGCATGGATGAATTTTCCCGCATCAACTGAAATGATGATAGAATTGACTGAGAATCCGCAAGTCTTTTCAGAGGATTCCCCTCATATGCAGCATATCGAAAAACTCACCATACAGATGTACAGTAACAGTTGTGTCAGTACACGTGTCAATGATGCGAGACGGCATATGTTCACACATGGCCTTAAGTCTATGGAAAACATCCCGCCCACCAAAGCAGCTCTGTATCAACATGTAAAAAGGGTAATTCTTGTGTCATCTTTCATTTGGCATCGTGCTCTGCAGAAACACTTATGTGTGCCAGACCCATCACAGTACGGATGGGAGTGGAATCCACGTCTCAATATTCTGGTCCCATTTTGGACTCACCTAGGAGACGCAAGTGCTGCATGTGCACTGATGCTCCACTGTAGTTGTGCCAAGGCCTGCAAGGGCAATTGCAAATGCTTGAAAGCTGGATTAAGGTGCACACCTTTGTGTAAGTGTGAAGGTGGCTGTTGTAACAATATTGAGTAGTATACTGTCATGTTAGGACCAGTCATCTCCTATTCTGGTATTTTTTTTTCCATTTTCGGCCAGTTAACACATGTCATGTTTCTAGTTGAGTTGATTTTGCTAACAAATGTTCATCCCATGTGGCTTGCTACATTGTCCGGGGTATAGGAATACAGTTTTAGATTTCGGAAAATAGTCTGTTATTTACTGCACAAGACGGTGTTAATTCATGCATAGCATGATACAATATCCCCAACTATTTTGCCTCTGTACAACAGTTGATACCTTCGTTCACCCGTGTGTTCATCTATGGTATCCTTGTCTTTCTCTGGCCATAGGCCACATGTGACTAGTCAGTTCCTACTCCATAGCAAATCAACTTGGAAATCCTTCATCTTGTAGCGCACTCATGTCTCAATGAATCCATACCTGAGTTGATCTAATAAATCTAACGTAAGGTATCAAATTGCCATACCGGATCATATTTCGATAAGTTATTCGCTAAAACATTTCGACCACTCATCGACATCAAAGGTCATGTTTTGGCTCCCAGTGGTGGCTATATCTCTATATCCCTGGTAAAGTAGCATACCATGAGGGATGGGCATTAAGTGTCGGCAACATTAATCCTGACTTGGAACACACCACATCTTAACTGGCCGAAAATGAAGAATACTACTTGTAGTCAAAAAATATTCCTGTACCTCGAATGACTGCAAACATACACTCACCCCTTCTAGTCCCATTTTGCCAATGTTCTATACTGGCAAGATAACATTGTATAATTAACAACGGGAACTAATGCATCCCGAGTTCATTCCAGCACTGCCCTTGCTGGCAGACGTGTCGCTATGGTGTTGAGATTGAACCAGAACTCCTCTAGAAATTTGATAGTTTTATTTTCTTAGAAAATAAATCTATCGAAAATGCCGGAAGTTGAGAATAGACTGTCACTTTAATTGGATTATCAAATGTCCAAGTATCCCCACTGCTGCATACTATCGAGTACCCTTGTTCATGTGTTGACAGGAATCTCTCATACCATGTTCATTTGACCATTGCATTCCCGAGAAACATTCAACACTAATTTATCTACGGACGGACGATCATACTGACAGTCAGACACACAGACGCACACATCGACGGAAATTCTGATCCCATTATCCATTAATCTTCCCCCCAACTTGTTCCAAGGGCTTCACTCCATCATTCACATCAATTACAGCACATGTATGGTGTTAGGTTTGGAGCTTCAGTTGTGCGATCGGCGAAAATAGCTTTTTTTCGATCCGCTTGGCGGCCATTTTGGATTTCGCTGCTAGTGGTGGCTAGAGGATGGTGCCAACTTGTAGCCGATCGATTTTGAAATCTCTGATGCCTACCCTTACATCATGCCAAATTTCAGGAAGGTATCACCAAGTGCACAATTCTAGCGAATTCCTCCCCCGCTATGTAGAAGATTTTTTAAAGAGTACTACTCATATTGCACCAAGTTAAAATGTGGGCTCCTGACCCCCCTACAGTATGGATGCTGTATACCAAATATCAAAAGATTCTAATCAGTGGTTCCAGGGAAAAAAATTATTTGTAATTTTTGCAAATATGCTGATTCAGAATTTAAAAAAAAATTTTCTCTGCAGTGCACTATGAGCTAACCAATAGCTGTTTTTTTAACTATGCCATTTTACTGGTCTTAACGATGCACCATTGCAAATAACAGATCTTAGCTCTGTGTGTTTTAGGAAATATGGGCATTTGAAAATATTTCCACTTTTAGCTCCTGGAGTTGCCACAGGGATGTGGGAAATTTTTTTGCATGAATCAAGTACTTTTGATTCAATAATGCAGCATAACAAGTTGGTTCAAATCACCTCATAAGTTCAGAAAATAGAAATTTTGGGTGTGACAAAAATTTCACCTCCCCCCATTACAAAGGCAAATATTGTTCCACGAATTTCATTTGAACAAACTTAATTCTACACCTCCATGGAAACTGCATGCCAAATATCAAGTCAATGTACTCATTTGTTCATGAAGAATTAATTGTTTTCTTGCGGGGGGGGGGGGGGGGGGGGGGGTATTTTCCTCCAACATCCTATGGGGCTGGGCAAGTTGATTTGAACAAAAACAAAATGTGATGTCAGAACAATCACCTTAAATTTAACTGAAATCAGATTTGGAGAAGTCGCAAATTTATTGTTTATAGACGACCGATGACCGAAGAACGATGGCAGATGGCAGATGAGTTTCAAAAGTTAACGGACAACAAATGACAGACATCAAGTGATGGCAATAGCTCCCACTGACTTTCAGTCAGGGGAGCTATAAAAAAAACCCTCTCCTTCACCCTTGGGATTGGGGTCATATGTTGTTTTTTTTTGTTTTTGGGGGGGCGGGGGGTTTGAAAAGGGGGAGGGGGTATTGCTTGTATAGTATCACACTCAGCATGCAATATCCTTTGATGTGCCAGGCATTATTACTAATAGTATAGGAAAAATTGTTACTCTGTTAACTAAAATCTACTTGACACTTTCAAGCTGTGATAGTTACCATTAACAAAAAAACAAGAAAAGCATCGCAGCATGAAATCCATTAACCATTGTTCAAGCTATGCCATAAACATATTTTTATAACAAAGGGCCATAACGACCATAATTTTTCAAGATATTGGTGGTATTCAAACTTGACATAGACATTGTTGCTATCGAGACAAACACCGAAAAGAATTGAAATCGGGTTTCTTCTGTTGAAGTGTATGCCATAAACCAGCATTACACAATATTTATAACTCGATAATCTCATTATATTTTCACTACACTATTGCATAGAATGAATACTTGTGCATGTAAGTACCTACATAGTATGCACATAGGCACACATACAAAAGAATCGATAGAAAAACAATGTTTCCATCACATAAATGCCGCTGGGGCACAAAACGTTTTCCAAGGGGCCCTAAGCACTCACCTGACAAAGGCCAATGTTTTTTCATGAAGCGATTTGAAGATTTTCAAAAATATTCAAGATTCCTCCCATTATGACAAGTGGGATGGGAGGGTGGTGGAGGCAGAATTGGCTAGCTCCCCTAAAAAAAGGTGCAGTGCCAAGTACCTGCAGCATACTTTTTCCAGAGTTGTTAATAATTATTGGTAATATCTGACATCACATCTTAGCAAACACCCCCAAACCACCTCCCAAAATATATATGACACCAGGGGCTTTATTTGAACAATGGTGAAAATTATCCTTACAAATGTTTTATATATTAATTAAGGATGCATTTAGGGCAGTGGTTTGGGCCAAAAGATGTTTTTAATATTTCCAGGTTACCAACTGTGTTAAAAGTCTGAGAAGCCCATGGCACCTCCACATACATACCCACGGCACCTCCACATACATACCCAGAGCCTGATTTAAAAATATTTTTCAATCATCCTTACAAAAGTGTATATCAAACAAGGAAGCACTGTGGCAGTGATTTCAGAAAAGAAGATTTTAGTTTCTCTCTGTTTTCACCAATCTTAAAATCTCCTGTCCCATGACATCCTGTCGCCCCATGCAGGTGTCAATTTTCACAAACTTGTGTGTTATCCTTACAATCATGTGAAATATCAAAGATTAATGCATTTGGATCAGTAGTTTGCAAAAAGATTTTTTTAACAATTTTGCCTTTGTAGGAACCCCAGGAAGTGAAGCAGTGCTTGTTTACTTTGGTAAAAAAAAGTTCTGTTTTACGAGTAAAATAGGACCCAGAACCAAAGCCTGGTTACAAGTCCTTTAAAGTGGAAAACAATTGGCTAAACTTGACTTTGTCCCTTTGTTATGGTCATGTGCCAGCTTAAGATGTTGTGAGTGACATTAAACAGCAATAGATAAATAAACAATTTTTGTCATTAATCAATGTCGAAATCTACACACTGCATCAGATAGTTCAATAGGATCTAAATTTGTTTTCGTAACAAATTTGTTTTTGTAACAAATTTGTATTACTGAGATGTGATTGCTCAAAAGCGAAGATACTTTGACTGGTGGACCTGTGAATGTTGCACCCATTACCCAGTGTTAAAATGCCTGCCACCACCCAACAATATCACAAACATGACACCACTGTCCAGGGGCTCTGTAACTTCTAAGTGATTCCTGAGATGTTACATAATAAACATGGAAACATTTTGAGCCCTGATTTGAAGAATATTTTATATAAGTTTTCCATAATGCCAATACTCACTATGTTCAAATTTAGACACTGGCCACCCCGCCAGATACCCTGCCAGATACCCTGCCTGATACCCCTCAATGTGACCAACAGGGGCTATATTTGAACTTGCGAATCATCTTTCAAAGATAACTCTATACAATACAGTTGCAGTGGATTAGTCGTAATCCACATGTGGGCAGTGATGTCCACGTGTGCATTTACCAGGTAATAAAAATTGTCATCAGCAAAATTTTAATTAATGAAGCACCGGGTTGTACCTGGTGCTGCATTAATTAAAAGGTTTGACGATTATTCCTATAATTAGTGTTTGGAATCTAATATTATTGCATCCGTGGAAATATTGCCAACCAGTGGAAAGTGACCTCTCCACGGCGGCCATACTGTATCAACTAGAGGTACTGTGAGCCAGCTCACAAAGTGACACCCCCCCCCCCCCCCCCCCACGCCTCAGTTGTAGCCTTTTTGGTACATTAAAATGTATAAGTTAGATTATATTCCCTTGGAAATGTCAGAACGGAATTATATTGCTTCATGCACATCTTCATATGGAGTTCTTCCATTGTGTAAAGTTTCATGAAAATTCTTCAAACGGTTTAGAAGGAGTTGCGCTTATAAGGATGGACAGAGAGACTGGCAGACAGACGGACGGACAGACAGGGTGATTCCTATATACCCCTGCAAACAAATTTGCGGGGGGTATAAAAGAGGAGGTTCTTGGAGCAGGGTATTGGATGAAGAATGATTCTTGAATGACTCCACATTACCTATAAAATGGTTTGTTTCAGCAGTGACATGGGAGAAGGCATTGAAAATCAGAACCCTACAACCAAAATCTTGTGACCTACATGTCATCTACTACAACTACAACATTTATAGAAGTACATCCAGGTGACTGATTCAATCTCTCTTCCTTTTTACTACAGTAATGTGATTCTCTGGAGCTACATACATAAATATTTTTTATTTCCCCACCATGTGCATTTCTAACCAGCTAATTGTTTTCAAAACAAAACTTAATAACAAAGTAGCATTAACCCAGAATCCCAGGAGAGTACCAAGTTTCAGAGTACACCAAAATTTCCACTTGCCAAAAATAACCGTAAAATGTCCACCAAAAGAGAAAACTTTGTTTGTAAATAATTGATTCATGTATATGTATATCCATATTATTTTTTAACATTTGTTTTTGAATAAAACAGTTGCGGATTTGCCTGAGTTAGCAAAAATGTTCCCATTATTTTGCAGTCGATCACAGTTTGGTGGTTTCAGTTATTTTCCAATTATCTTTCTTTCTATTTATTTATTTATTTATTGGGGTTTCAACAACACAACATTTTTGACTGCCAGGATGACCTTGTGTCACAAATTATCTTTCAGCTTCAACCATTTCAGACAAATTTGCTTACAATACAATAACATTTACAGAAGAATATCTTTAAACAATATTCCCCATATTGCCCTAAGTCAAAATTCGGGCTCCTGTATTGAACCCAAATATGAACAGAGGGGCTTTATTTCAACAAACTTGTATCTGACACCCTAAAGATGCTATAACCAAATATCAAAAGATTCTGATCGATTTTTCTGGAGAAATTTTTTTTAAATTTTGCAAATATGCCGACTCAGCATTTTTTGGTGCTCCCTACAGAACACCCTGATACAACCGATGGCAATTTGTGTTTTTACCATTCCATTCTACTAGTCCTAAGGATTCTTTACACCAAATAACAGTTCTCTGTTCCATGCGGTTTGGGGAATATGGATGTCTGAAAATATTTCTGTTTTTAATTCCTGGGTTTCACATGGTGACACAGGAAATTCTTTTTGCATGAATCAAATACAGTGGAGCCCACTTAATTGGATATCTCTTAATTGTATATCCCGGTTAATTGAATATAACTTTCTAACACCAAACCATTTACCATACCTTCAGTACAAATTTGATCTGTTAATTGCTTATGGGTTGTAGAGTAAACTCCTGTTAATTGTATATAAATTTTTGTAATATGTCAAAAAAATTACTGTGACACGCACCACATTTCCCTTATTTATCAACCTTTTTGGCCTCACTACATCCAATACAGGCATTTATTCTATTATATCAAATAATAGAATAAATGCTCAGTTTACCTCCAGAACACTGGAAACTGACCAAATCCCTGTCAATTGTATACTCCTGTTAATTGAATAAATTTCACTGGCAAAATGGATATTCAATTAAGAGGACCTATGATTCAATAATACCACATACCAAAATTGGTCCAAATCGGTTTAGTAAACATAAAGTTTGGTTGGTTACAAAGGCAAATACTGCTCCACGAACTTCATTTAAACAAACCTTAAGTTGATTCTACACCTAAAATGAAGCTCCATACCAAATATTAAGTCATTGTACCCACTGGTTCATGAGGAGGTGTTTTAAGAAATTTTTAGCATTTTCTCTCACCCGTCCCTATGGGGATCGGCAAGTTGATTTGAACAAAAGCAAAATGCAATGTCAGAACAAGCAATCAACCCATATTCAACTGAAAACAGTTCAGTGGTTTTGGAGAAGGTACAAACACCATGTTTTCGGATGCCAGACAACAGAGGGTGTGTGATCACAATAGCTCATCTCGACCTTCAGTCAGGTGAGCAAAAAACGTCTATTCAAATTTCATTAAATGTTGCACATTTTTTTTAATATGTATAGCATTTGCTATGCAAGTTTCAAAAATTAAGATATTCCCTAGATAGTGCTAGACAATAAAGTTCTTAAAATGAAATTCAAGGATGATGATGACAATCTGTGCATTTAAACATCAAAATATTTGGACTGGTGGAGCAGTGGAGTAGAGATTTTAAAATATTTTTCCACATGTCATACTGTGTTAAAATAATGCCCCCCAAAAATCTTTAATATTATGATGTGATAATTGAATGTTTTTACATACCTTAAGGTCTTTACGCTTGAGATAAAAGTAATAACATTTTGGATAACTGCTGATTTGTCATGGTTCTAAGGTGGGGCGATCTTTATTTATCCCTGAGAACCGAAACAAATCTTCAAACCCAGTACACCCATTTTATACTCCCTTTTTTCGATTATGCCAATGTAATATGGGATAATAGCAGAGGAGAAATTATACACTTTAGAGAATCTCCAACTAGATGCACTTCGCACAATTTGCAGCACTACCCACGGTACCAGTCACCAATTACTTTATAGAGAAACCGGTTTCGTCCCTCTGAAAACACGATGAACCCGACACAAAACAAGAAAGGTATAAACATTTTTTTAAATTATTCTCTTGAATACTTTGCTCACACAGCTAGTTAGAGAGACTGGGTGGTAATTAATTTTACTGTTTATAGAAAGTTTTTTTGTGAATTTGCAGAATGTTGGCATTCTTCCAGAAAGTAGGGAATACACCTGTAACAAGTGACATGGTAAATATACGCATCAGTGGGTTTTATTGTTTTATTAGGGTTTAACGACACATTAACAGCCAGGGTCATATCATGTCGGTGACAGTTTTACGGGTGGAGGAAGCCGGAGTACCCGGAGAGAACCACCGAGCAACGACGAGCAGCTGTCAGCTCTCCAACATCGTAACTCTGAACTCTGCACCACGGCACAGGCAGGGTTAGATTGGTTGAAGACATGCGCACCATCGACGTGCAGTATGCCTTAGTACACAGCGTCACCATGCCCAATGAAGGCAATCAGGGTTAAGTGCGCATCAGTGGGTAAGCTAACTCTGCAGAGCAAGACTTTAGTATGGTGTTGCTGATTACATCAGGTCCACAAGCCTTAATTATATCCATTTTTGCTAACTCACTTTCATCTTCATCAATCTGTATTCCAATTTCTGTCATCTCATATTCTGCATGTTGACTTGTTGGTAGATTTTTACCTTTAACAAAGACACATTGTTCTATAAAAAAGTTGTTAAAAGTTCACTAATTTCCACAGGATCATCAATGATAACTCAATTTTCTAGCAGTGGGGTTAACAAAACATTTTATTACCCTGATTTTTTAAAAACCGTTTTATAGTTTTCCACCACTGCCCCGAGGAAAAGCTGTTCGATGAGGCAAAATCATCTATTCTTTAATCAAATGCTAGTTTGGCTTTCCTAACAGACTCTAAAGATTCGTTTCTCAATGTTTGAATTTTTTCCCAGACCAGTGGGCAATTCCTATGTTTTGCAATGTTATGGGCATTCTTCCTTTTTCTTATTATTGTGCGGGTATAGGAGTTCATCCAAGGCTTATCTTTTGGTCTGATGAGTAGTTTTGAAGGGTATATAGCATTTTGCAGTGCCGAGAAAATATTCAGTGAAATTATAAGTAATATCATCAATGTTGTTCACATCTAAAATGGGATTCAACGATTTTGATGCTATCTGTAATGCACCTGGGTTTGGTTCAATATCTCGACATTGCATTAGGAGCAAAAATATAATTACAAGTACACGCCCAATGATGTAGTTTAATATGTTTGTATTACCTACAGGGCACAGTGCATACTTACAGTCATAAAATCGACCAATACTGATGCGATAAGTTTGTATATCAATAGCCATTTATATACAAACATGATATCACAACAGTAAAGGACTGGTCGGTATTCGTAACCAGGGGACAGCTATCTTTTGGTGACAAAAATGACAGTGTTTTGCATCTCAAACTATGTGGTGGTGCATGGAAAACAGAAATTGATATGATACTATAAAACATTAATGGTTATGGAATGGTTCAAGTGACAAACTTGTTATAAGTAACTCATAAAAAATTTGAAGAAAATATAACTAACACACTTATAATTTACGAAACTCTGGCATTCGGCCTGATGGCATTTTGCTGTAACAATATTTTGTCTGCATGGTATTTTGTTGCTGCAGGAAAATGACCCGCGGCTTATGTATTTAGCTGTTTAATGGGAATACTGTCAAAATCCACCACCATAAACCCCTTCCACCATCAAAATCCCTCCTCAACAAAATCCTTCCCTCGCAATTTCCTCTTTCTATACACCTACTGACTCACACTTAGGACTGAAGAACACCAGCAAATTTTCAGTTAATGGCCAAATGGGTTCAGATACTACCAATAAGTCTCATATGAAGCAACGTTGTTAAAATTTGGCCCCAAATAGACAGCACAAATATTAACACAGGGACTTGGGTTGAACTTAGCTTTGACCTCCCTAAGAATGCTGAAAACCAAATATCAAAAGATTCTGAGTGGTGGATCTAAAAGTATTTTTAAAGATATTCCCCATAATTCACCGAGTTAAAATTTGGACCCCTTACGGAGCTTAAATATTAACTGGGGGGATTTGATTTGATCAAATGTGGACTGATCTGTAGTGATGTTGCACACCAAATATTAAAAGACTCTTGACTGGTGGTTCTGAAGAAGAAGATTTTTTAAAGAGTACTTCTCACATTTCACAAAGTAAAAATTTGGGCTCCTGACCCCACTACAGTATGGATGCTGTATACTAAATATCAAAAGATTCTGATCAGCGGTTCTGGAAAAGAAAATTGTTTGTTGAAATTTTTGAAAATATTAACCATGCCATTTTACTAGTCTTAAGGATGCACCATACCAAATAAAAGATGTCTGCTCCATGCATTTTAGGAAATATGAGCGTTTGAAAATATTTCTACTTGTAGCTCTTGGGATTCTGACAGGGATGTGGGAAAATATTTTTGCTTGAATCAAGTACTTATAAGTCAATAATGCAACTTAACAATTTGGTTTGAAACAGCTCATCGGTTCAGAAAATAGATATTTTGGACAGGCCAAAAATTTCACCTCTCGTTACAAAAGCAAATATTCCTCGACAAATTTCATTTCAACAAACTTGATTCTATACCTCAAAGGAAACTCCATACCAAATATCAAGTCATTGTACCACTAGTTCATGAAGAGATATTTTGCTTGGAGGGGGGGGGGGGGGTGCATTTTCCTCCACCATATCCTATGGGGCTGGGCAAGTTGATTTGAACAAAAACAAAATGTGATGTCAGAACAATCACTTTAAATTTAACTGAAATCAGCTTTAGAAGTTGCAAATTTAATGTTTATAGACGACAGATGTTTGAAGACCGATGGCAGATGAGTTTCAAAAGTTAACGGACAACGAATGATAGATGACAGACATCAAGTGATGGCAGTAGCTCCCACTGACTCAGTCAGGTGAGCTATAAAAAGACCTTCTCCCTCACCCTTGGGATTGGGACCATATGTTGGGTTTTTTTGTTTTTTGGGGGTGGGGGTGGGGGATTACAAATATCAATTACCTGCATTGCTTGTATCACACCCAGCATGCAATATCCTTTGACATGCTAGGCATTATTACTCACAGGATAGGAAAAATTGTTTCTCTATTAACTTACAGTGATGAACTGATTATCAAAACTTGCTATCAACCGATTACTGATTATTTCTCTGCCAATTATGCTGATTCCAATGCTGAAACCGATGGTTGAAGTAGGACACTGAAGAAAATTTGTTGGTGCCTGTGAAACTACAGAATTCGTTGATAAATCATCAATTACGAAAGCTTAATACCACATAAGTTCTCAGAGTATGCGTATTTAGTGCTGGGCAATATTAAGCAAAATAATATTTGCATTTTGGTTGGGGTGTGGGGAAAAGATCGTTATTCACGATACAATCACATGATATTGTTCTCGTGAAGATTGTGTTGTATTCTGGTAAATAGTGTTAATAAGGTTTTGTGTAAGGATACAATACACTTGGCTGTATTAACCAAGAATATACTGAGCACACATACTCTTTTTCGTAAATGAATAATAATTTTGATTTTAATGTGTGTTGTGAAGTCGTATGAAGCATGGTTTACATGTATGTCACAATATATTATTCAATGTTTTTTTCAACTAGTTACCTCCGTTGATGTGTTTCTCTTATGTTTGCATGAACTCTACAATCTTCTGTAAATGGTGGCGATCTCGTACCGATTGCAGTTGGTAAGTTCCATAATATCTCTGCTCTGCAAATCCCTAAATTTTCTGCTATGCACTACACACGTTTTTAATGGGGAAACTTTATTGAAATTGCCAGATATCAAAGGGATTTTTAATAGTCAGTGTTAAATATAGAATAACCAGAAACTGCAGGTTTTTAACTGCCAGTTGTCATAATCGGCCGATGCCCCATAACCAGCCGGTTTCTGATTGCCGATTCCGAATATCGGTTCATCACTATTAACTAAAATTTACTTACCGCTTTCAAGCTGTCATAGTTACCATAAACAAAAAACAAGAAAAGCATCGCAGAATTAAATCCATTAATTATTGTTCAAGTTATGCCATAAACAAGTTTTACAGGATATTTTTTGTAACAAAGGACCATAACGACCATAATTTTTCAAGATATTGGTGATCATCAAACTTGGCGTAGACATTGTTGCTATAGAGACAAATATCTAAAAGAACTGAAATCTGGTTACTATTGTTAAAATTTATGCCATAAACCAGCATTACATGATATTTATAACTTGATGATCTCATTGTATTTTGTGCTGCAATAAGAGCTACATATGACTAAGGGAATAAATTTTATGAACAGAAAATAACACATAAATGCATTTAAGGACTACACTGTAATGTAGATTTTATTACTTCAATCGTTTTGGATAATGTACAGTGTAGTCAAACAGATAATTCACTAATATTAATGTTAATTACAGTAGTGGGGAGCTTCAAAGACATAGTGGGAGGCATAAATAAAACACCCACAAAACCGATACAGGATAAAATGAGGAAGCAAAACCCACACTGATCCAAGTAAGGATACCAGTGGATGGGTTGAGGTGGGAGGGATTTTAACACTTGTCACCTCAATGTTTTTTCAGTGAATGAAACTCAAAACAAGATGATCATGAGACCAGAATTTCCTGTAAAATCTCATTGGCCATGGCAGCAACTTGCAAATGGAACTATCCTTTCTAAAACAGGATTGGACATTGGGAATCAGTGAAGCAAGTAGAGCTCCACTGACCCCCAGTTGATTTGGAATAAACATTATATAACCCATTAACCCCCAATTGTACTTGAGTGAACAGAAAAATTTATTGCTGCATAAAGTCAACCATCATTCTTCTGGTTTTGTATTTCACTATGTTATTACCAAGAATGAATACTTGTGCATGTAAGTACCCACATAGTGTACACATAGGCACATACGAAAGGATCTAGGGCTTCACAGTATTGGAATTTCAAAACCAGTTGCAGGAATGTAGTTTGGGAAGTTACGTCTCTACCGAAGATGACTGTGAAATTGTGAATCTGTCTGAAGAGGGATAGTGGACACATAAAAGCCATCCTTTTTTATTTCTTTTCATTTTTGCCTCAGGTAACATAGCTTATAAAATATACATTGAAATATCAACATTGAAAACAGAATGTTGACAGAAAAATGTATATTTAATTTGGAACGTAAAACTCATAAACTTTGAGAGTGAGCACTAAAAAACATTTTCATAAGACTGAGCCGATTGCCAACAGAATCAGTCGAGAGAACGATTACAATTTAATAAATGACAAATACCAATGTTGTCGTCTTAGTTTGCTCAACAAAGGGAGTCACAGAAAACATATCACGCTTAAAAACAGTGCAAAATGGCCAGGGAGTTATTCCAACATCCAGAACATTGAAGTGAAGGACACATGTGCTTGGCACAAGTTGAGAACTTGGAAAAATGATATTTGGTAACTATTTTTTATTGAAACTCTTCGCCCCCTTAATAGATTTATAAATATAATAGTTATATTATATTTATATATCTATTAAAGCAGTGAAGTGTCCATAAAAAATAATTATCAAATATAATTTCTCGGCTTGTGCCGAAAACCTGAAGCGAAAAAAGTAAGAACAGGAAGAAATGAAAATGAATATTCAGCGTATTCACAAGAGGCTGATGATGGGAAAGTGAAATGTGTCAAATTTTTCCACTATTTGTTGGAAAGGATGGGAATAAAAAAAAGTATTTCATCTTTGTACTATGCACTTTTATTTCATCACAAAACTTTAAAACCTCATAAAAAACAATGGTTAAAACTGATAAAAAGAACAAACATAATGATTTGATTTCCTTCATTGAAGGTCGTTTACCATCCTTACCACAAACAATACCACTGACAAAAATTATCACATGGGATCTCGGAGATGACTGAGAATTAAATTGTTCAATCAACAAGTATTTATAATTTCTGATGAAAAGCACTAGCCAATTTTCAGCTCATGAACCACAAAGTGGTTGATGCACTGAAAGTTCGCAAGTGCCTTTTTTCAGATATTATAAATACTTGTCAATTTAACAACCTAATCCCACCGTGATTTAATAGTAACCCTCGTTGGGGCCAACAATTTGCCACAACTTGCTGAAAAGTCTTTCTGAAGGAACACTTGTCACACAAATACACAAATATTTTTATGCAAAATTGGCCAGATTAGGAAATTTGTTTTGATTTATTTTCCATCAGTCCAAAGGATTGGAGTCTGAATCAGGAGTGTCAGAACCCATGTACATCAATATTTCACTTTCAATATTGTCATTATTATCATTTGTCTCTGGCGCGTTTGATCTGAAAAGACTACCTATTGTCTTTTTTTTTTTTGTGGTGGCTGATTGATTGCTGGCTGAGCTGACTGCTCAACTACCTCTGATTTAATAATTAGTTTATTGTGTAATGATTTATCTCCTATTATTTCCTCTTTCACACGCTCTAACTGATCACACACAACCAATTCTCCTTGTGCATACAGTTCGGCTGATGTGATCAGCCTGGCGGCAGTTTACTGAACAATCACATTAAAATCAGTTACAAGTTGGCTGCTAAAAAAGCTAATTTATTAACCTTGTCTGGCTGTTGGCAAGCTCGTTGGGGCCAACAATTTGCCACAACTTGCTGAAAAGTCTTTCTGAAGGAACACTTGTTGCACAAATACACAAATATTTTTATGCAAAATTGGCCAGATTAGGAAATTTGTTTTCATTTATTTTCCATCAGTCCAAAGGATTAGAGTCTGAATCAGGAGTTTCAGAACCCATGTACATCAATATTTCACTTTCAATATTGTCCATATTATCATTTGTCTCTGGCGCGTTTGATCTGAAAAGACTACCTATTGTCTTTTTTTTGTGGTGGCTGATTGAATGGCTGAGCTGACTGCTCAACTACCTCTGATTTAATAATTAGTTTATTGTGTAATGATTTATCCCCTATTATTTCCTCTTTCACACATTCTAACTGATCATTTGTCAAATCAGGGCTCAAAATAACCGATATCGCATCGCATTTCATGATGCAAAACTCGCTTTTAGCAATGCAAATTATTATCTCAGATCGAGATTCACAATACGCAAACTCCGGAACTTACAGTGGAATTCAGTAATGCAATCACATTTTAAAAGGCAAAACCCTCATCTCACCTTTTTCTATCACATGCATTATTGAATCACAAATCGTTTATTGGATGCCTTTGATTTTGATTAAACTAAAACGTTTTAAAAAGAAATAAAAAAGAGAACCATGCTGTATTGTTTTCATTTTTTGTATGACCCACAGAATCAATGACTTCCCCTTCCTTCCTCACATTTGAGAAATGGCAAAGGTATCGAGATGAAGGAATACAGGCAGATTCAGACCTTGGAGAATTCGGATCCTGACTTAGAGGATTCGGACCTAGGAGAATTCGGATCTTGGAGAATTCGGACTCTGACTTGGAGGATTCGAACCCTGTTCTGAATGTACTAAATTTACTAATGTAACGCCACCGCACTCCATTTTGGAGGGTAAAATATTTTTAAACAACAGTATTACATGAAATAAAATCTTAGGAACTCACACTGAAGTCTTGAGAGAGTAAATTAAAGATATTCATACAAGAATCAGAGAATTATTTTTCAAGAAACCAGAAAAAAACATATGTGCACTGAAAAGATTTGATCAAGGCATCAATAAAATCTTTGAAACCCACATTGAGGTCTTGAGAGGGTTAAAATAAAGACATTCATACAGGTATCAGATAAATGTTTCCAAGGACCAGAAGTAAAAAACATGTGCATTGAAAGGGTTCAACATAAAATAAAATCTTTGGAAAACATACTGAAATCATGAGAGGGTTAAATTAAATATATTCATACAGGAATCAGATCAATTATTTTTCCAAGGAGCCAGAAAAAAACATATGTGCACAGCAGTGAAAGGGTTCAACATGAAATCAAATCTTTGGAAAACACACTAAAATCATGAGAGGGTTAAATTGAAGATATTCATACAAGAATCTGAACTGGACAGTTTCCAGTTTCATTTTCTGATTAAAATAACAATATTAACATGCGTGTTTGACAGCAAATGGTTTAGATTAAGAGCAATATGTTATTCTAATTTTGAAGAAGTGTAACTGATATTCCTCCAGAATAAATTACTGCAAAAATGCTGACTCATCATTTTTTTTCCAATACCCTCTACCGGGCATCTTAATAGAACCGGTGGCAATTTCTTTTAACCAATCCATTCTACTGGTCCTAAGGATGCTGCATACCAAATAAAAACAAAGTGAGCGGGGGCTCACAAGAAATAACCCCCCTTTGCCATTCAGCCATCTAATGGTGATGTATTTCCTCCCCAGTAAGATGTATATCAAATTTGGTTGCAATCAATTCACCCAAACGCAAGTAAAATTCGGACAATAAAAAAAAAACTTTCCTAAGTCAAAAGGCCCTTAACTCTGGTGAAAATAAATGGACCATGTCCATTCTCAAACTTAACCTGCATTGCCTCCGAAGTAAGCCATGTGCAACATTTGGTTACAATCAATTCACCCAAACTCAAGTTAAAATTTGGACGCCCAAATGTTTTGGACGGACAGATGGATGTCCCAATGCATGGACGGGACATCTTGGTTGGACGGACGTCACTCATTACTATAGTCTCCCGAAATTTTTTTAGGCGACAATGATGTTATAGCTTCCTACACAAAAGAAAACTAAAGTTATTGCACGGCAACCCAAAATCTATTTATAGTAACAGTTACCTTGACCTGTGACCCAAAATGCAATCCCAATGATCGACATCTCAAATTCAACCACAGTATGAAGTTACAGCTTTGTACACAAAAGAAAACTCAAGTTATTGCACGGAAACCAAAAAATCTATATTAAGTTACCTTGACTTTTGACCTATTGACCCCAAATGCAATCCCAATGATTGACACTCAAATGCAACCCCAGTATGAATTTATACCTTCAAACACAGAAGAAAACTAAAGTTATTGCATGGAAACCAAAAATCTATTTATAGTAATGGTGACCTTGACCTTTGACCTATTGACCCCAAAATGCAAATCCAACGATCGACATCTCAAATGCAACCACAATGTGAAGTTATAGCTTCGTACACAAAAGAAAACTAAAGTTATTGCACCAAAAAAAATTCTATTTATAGTAACAGTGACCTTGACATTTGACCTAGATTCCAAAAGCAATCCCAATCATCATCCCATTACAAGCATCTGCCTGTGAAGTATGAGTACTATGCAACCAATGGTACAAAAGTTATTGCCCAGAAACAAGTGTGACTGGTGGATGAACGGACGGATGGATGAATGAATGAACGAAGGATGAATGGACAAAGTGATTACTATATACCGGTACCCCCGGTATAATAACAGTTAACATGTGTGTTATTTGTGAAATATGGGCTTTTGAATTCTTTTCTGTTTTTAGCCTCTGGGGTTGCCACAGGGGTGTGAAAAATTTTTTTTTGAGCTTCAATCAATTACTTAGGACCCACTAACTTACCCCTACCAACATGCAGGAGACACTGCACAGTGCAGTAGCACTGCATTTATGCCTCAGGTCTACTGCCTTGAGGTACATGTTCTGCAATGCTGCTGTTGATTTATACCATTCAAAAGAGCTATGCCTCAATGCCACTGCACATTTTTACCTAAATGCATCAGTATGCCTTAACTCTACTTCACAATTGTAGCATTTCGTAGTTTTATGCATCATCACTACTGCTGTCCTGTAATTGAATTTGCATGCCCTGGTGAAATTTGATGCAGCAATGTTGAGGTAGTCCACTGCTAAGTTCTGCATTTGAAGTAGTAGGAAAGCAGCCAAATTTGGTTGAAATTGGCCCACCGGTTCAGGAAATAGAAATTTGGGGCAGAGAACAAAATGGATATGCCCCTACAAAGAGCCCAAATATTGAACTACCAACTTCCCTTGAACAAACTTTAATCTTCAACACTAAAGGATATTTCATACCAAATATCAAAGCATTCCCAATAGTGGTTCATGAGAAGACTTTTAAAGATTTTTAAGCTTTTTGGGCATTAAACAGAGCGTGAATATGGCAGCTGCTTCATTTGAACAAAATAGAAAGGGTATACTCCATACATGATCTGTGCACTACATGTTTGAATTTGGCCAAATGGTTGTGAAAAAGTCAAGTTTGCAAAAGTTAATGGACAATGGATAACAGACGACGGAAGCCAAGTAATGGCAATATTATAGCTCCCACTGACTTGCAGTCAGGTGAGCTAAAAAGTGCAGTGCCAAGTACCGGTAGCATACTTTTTCCAAAGTTGTTAATTATCATTAAGATGTGATGCCTGACATAAAATTATTTAAACTTGTGGAAGTATGAAAAAAATATGTTTAAAATTTTTTTTGCCTGAGTTCTCAAAAGTATTTCCATTTTTTGGCAGTTGGTCAGTTTGATAGTTTCAGTTATTTTCCACTTATCGTTCTATATATTTATTTATTTATTGGGGTTTCACACAACACTTTTGACTGCCAGGGTGACCTCGTGTGGGAAATTATCTTTCAACTTCTTTAAATACAACCATTTTCGACAAATTTGCGAAGATTACAATAATATTTACAGTACGGTCACCGTGGAGTGGTCACTTTCCACGGGTGCGCAATAATTTCACGGATGCAATATTAGATTCCAAGCACCAATTATTTTATAGGAATAATCAAACATTTAATTAATGAAGCACCAGGTACCACCAAGTGCTTCATTAATTAAAATTTTGCTGCTGATGATTTCTATCATCCTGTAAACTAGTGATGAAATGATTATCAAAACTTGCTATCAACCGATTACTGATTATTTCTCTGCCGATTATGCTGATTCCGATGGTTGAAATAGGACACATAAGAAAATCTGTTGGTGTCTGTCATACAGCAGAACTTCGTTGATAAATCATCAATTACGAAAGCTTAATACCACATAAGATCTCGGAGTATGCATATTTAGTGCTGGGCAATATTAGCAAAAATAATATTTGCATTTTGGTTAGGGTGTGGGGAAAACATTGTTATTAACGATACAATCACACGATATTGTTCTCGGGAAGATTTGTTTTATTCCGGTAAATAGTGTTAATACGGTTTTGTGTTAAGGATACAATACACTTGGCTGTATTAACCAGGAATATACTGAGCACACATTCTTTGTCGTAAATGAATAATAATTTTGATGTTAATGTGCGTTGTGAAGTTGTATGATGCAAGGTTTGTTAGAATGTATTTTTCAGTGTTCTTTTTTCAATTTGTTACCTCACTTTTGGATATGTTTCTCCAATGTCTACATGAACTCTACAATCTGTGGGAAATGGTGGTGATCTCGTACCGATTGCAGTTGGTAAATTCCATAATATCTCTGCTCTGCAAATCCCTAAATTTTCTGTTATGCACTACACACGTTTTTAATGGGGAAACTATTGAAATGGCCAGATATCAAAGGGATTTTTAATATTCAGTATTAAATATAGAATAACAGGAAACTGCCGGTTGTCATAATCAGCCGATGCCCCATAACCAGCCGGTTCCGAATACCGATTCATCACTATTGTAAATGCATGTATGGACAGCACTGTTCATGTGTGGGATATGACCTGCCTGGTTGAAAGACAACTCGCCCCAGAGACAACTCACCCTGGGACAAGTGAGACAAGTTGGACCAATTTTGAAGGAGACAAATCGCCCCAAATTTTTAATATCTTTTCCTCAGACCAGTTTTTCACTGCGACAAGTCACCCCAATTTTTTAATTAAATAGTATTTTAACTTACATTTTTCAGACTGTTTCAGCATTTCATTTCAGGTTGAGTATGGCAGAAGGGATGAGATGTATAGATTTGTAAGAAAGATTTTACATTATACATTGAAAGAGAATGCTACATTCTCATCACAGCTCTCAACTCTCACTGAATGTATAGAATTAACATGGATTAATATCCCTGTATGGCCCTAGCCACCTGGTGTATCTTCCAGCATGCCATCAGAACCAACAATGACATTGAGGGATGGCACTATTGGCTCAACAGAATAGCCAAGAAGAGCAAATTACCCACGTACATTTTGGTGGTATTGCTCCACACAGAAAGCAAGCTTTTACCAGCACAGTGGCAGCTTGTGTCTGATTGGTAACTTAAAAGGTAGTCGGTGATTTTGACCCACATCAATTTCAACCCAGCATGATGTCAACCCACTTCAGTGAATTTGACTCACTTTTTCGTCTGCATAAAATGGGTCAAATTGGCATTGAGGTTTTGACCCAGAGTGATTTTCGACCCACTTTGATGAATTCAACCCACTTTTTCGTCTGAATAAAAATGGTAAGTTCGAAAATGGGTTGAATTTACGGAAGTGATTTGGTTTAGAGTAAGAGACTTAAGGCTCAAGAGAGCCTAAAAACGCTCACCTGTGCCAAGTTGTCCTAAACTGTAAGGGTTATGGGTATGGAGAAAATGTAATCTGAATGAACCAAATGACAGATTTGCCAGCAATTTTTTTGTCCAATTGTTTCAACTGCTCAGAAGAAAGCTTGATACAAAATACATAATCTCTATCCGTGCAGTTTGGGAAATATTGGACATTTCATTTTTAGCGCCAGATGTTCCCACACGAAAAATTTTGGGGGCATGAATGAAGTACTTATAGGGTCAACTAATGCCACATATAAAATTTGGTTCAAATCGCTCCACTGGTTCTTGAAATAGAAATTTTCAGGGGAGCTCAAAAGTGAGCCCATCCCCTGGAGAGCCCAAATATGGACCTATCAACATTCTTTGAACAACTTTTAATCTTGAACACCAGAGGAAGTTTCATACCAAATATCAAAGCATTCCCACTTGTGGTTCATGAGAAGATTTTTAAAGAATTTCATCATATTGGGGCATAAGACCACACCCAAAAAAAGCGGAGACCCCCATTTGAACAAAACTAAAACAGAATACCCCCAAGATGATGTGGCCCATATATGTTTAAATTTGGGCCATTGGTTTGTGAGAAGATTGTTTTTCACATTGGCCTCTCAATTCGGGAAATAAAAATTTTGTGTGGGACACAAAATTTGGATCTTCCCGCAGTGAGTTCAAATATTGACCTAGAAACTTTCATTGGACAAATTGGAATTTTGGGTACCAAAAGAGGTTGCATATCAAATATCAAAGCACTCTGATCTATGGTTAAGGAAAACAAGTTATACAAAAGGAATGCAGGTATTTTGGCATCAGGGATCAGAACCACAGAGACAAAAAATTTTTAGTGTACTTACTTATTGGTGTTTAAGGTCACATATTTATGCACAATCGCTAATCGTAACCACAACATGGAGATAAAGTCAAGTTTTGTAAATCGTTTATACCCATGTTGCCCATTTTAGAGGACTTCCACCCCAAACATTGGTGAATGGGTCCTATTTTACCAGTGCAACAGAACTTGTTTACCACAGTAAACAAGCACTGCTGCACTTAACGGAGTTCCCACAGGGGAGTAAAGGTGTATGTTAACTCTAATAATTTTGGATACTAAATATTATTTTTTAGTGTTCTGTGATTTGAGAATAAATGGGGAATGGGAAGGCTATGGGTATTGAATTTGTTTCTATTTTTTGCTCCTGGGGTTCCCACTGGGCACAAAAAATGCCTCCTGAACAAACTTGAATCACACCTCCCTAAGAATGGTATACACCAAATATCAAAAGATTCTGAATGCTGGATCTGAACAAAGAGATTTTTAAGGAATATTCCTCATATTGAACAAAGTTACAAATTGTATTAACCCTAATAATTTTGGATACTAAATATAATTTTTTAGTGTTCTGTGATTTGAGAATAAATGGGGAATGGGAAGGCTATGGGTATTTGAATTTGTTTCTATTTTTTTGCTCCTGGGGTTCCCACTGGGCTCAAAAAATGCCCCCTGAACAAACTTGAATCACACCTCCCTAAGGATGATATACACCAAATATCAAAAGATTCTGACTGCTGGATCTGAAGAAAGAGATTTTTGAAGAATATTCCTCATATTGAACAAAGTTACAATGTGGGCTCCCATAGGGAGCCCAAATATGAACTCAAGGACTTGACTTGAACAAACCTGAATCTCCCTTCCCTAAGGATGCTGTATACCAAATATCAAGATTCTGACTGTTGGATCTGGAGAAGAAGATTTTTAAAGAATATCCTCATATTGCACTAATTTGAACATTTGGGCTCCTGTAGAGTGCCCAAATATGGACCCAGTGGTTAAATTTCAACAACCATGTGAATCAATCTTCCATAGATGTTATATGTGAAATACGAAAGCTTTTGGAGCAGTGGTTGGGGAGAAAAAGATTGTTTTATATTTTTCTCATTACCTTCAGTGTAAAATAATGCTGACTCAGCACTTTTTTAAAGTCCCGAAACTGTACCTTAGGACAAAACCGATAGTGATTTTTTTTTCACCATTCCTGTCTATTGGTCCTAAAGAACCCTCACACCAAATAAAAAGTTTCAGTGCAGTGCAGTTTTGGCGATATGGGAGTTTGACTTTTTTTCTATTTTTTAGCTCCTGAGGTTCCCACGGGGCAGCTGGAAACATTGTTTTTGCATGAATCAAGTACTTAGGACCCAATAATACCTCATAGCAAATTTGGTTCAAATCGGCCTCTTGGTTCGGAAAATTGAAATTTTGGGTGGGGCACAAAATGGGGATCCTCCCGTAGTGAGCCCAAATATTGACCAAGAAAATGTCTTTGAACAAACTTGAATCTTGAGTACCAAAGGAGATTACATACAAAATATCACAGCATTCCGACTGGTGGTTCATAAGAAGATTTTAGGAGAAACTGATGCTTTTGGAGCATCACCCCCACCCCAGTGGGGGCACCAAGTTCATTTTAACAAACTGGAAAGAGGATATCCCCAAAATATTGTATGTCAAATTTGTTTGGGTTTGGGCTAGTGGTTTTGAAAAAGACCGAGTCGTGAAAGTTAATCCTCTGCACTCTGATGTCAAAATGGCAAAGTTTTCAGAAGTAAATATTTCCCATAATGCAGTTTGATATTTAACCAAATATACCTTGTTTGACAGAGCTCAATGAGCTCTGTCAAACAAAATATAATTGGTTAAATTCATAGTTAAACAAAAGAAAAACAGAGTGTCTAGCGAAAATTAAATAGTATTACCAGTATGTTGGGGTTAACGGACGACGGACACCAAGTGATGGCAAAAGCTCACACTGACTTTCAGTGAGGTGAGCTAATAAAGAGAAGACTGGTCCATATTCTATGTATGTTTATTGCATTAACCCACATTAAAAAAAGGTAAAGATATAAATAACACAATGTAGCCCTGAAAATAGTAAAACGGCTGGAGTAACTAATACAGTAAAGAGTTGTATGATGGCCACTATAAACTATGTGTCCTAATACCCCTTCATCGATAACACCAGGTTCTGGCATTATTTTAAGAGTTTTTTAAAAAATAATGCCAGAACCTTGTGATGTTTATGCAGGAAAAGTATTAAACATAGTTTATAGTGGTCATTTTACAACTTTTCCTGTGGTTTTATTAAAACATTGACACTAGATAATACAATCCCAACAAGTACATTGTTACACATATTTATTCGGTTGGTCCACTCAAAGCCGCACAAAGTCTTAATGGCAGCCTGGTACTTATTTCTTTATTTGTATATTTCTCCCATTGATCAGAAATTTTTTCCTGCAAATATTTGTATCTCTTTCTCTGCTCTATTTTCAGATACTAATTTAACGTACAGTATGTGGAGAGTGGATTGTAACTAAATCACCCATGGAGTGGAGTTATCACTCAAAGTATCACTTTCAAATTCTGTACATATGGACAAAAAACACAAGCAATGTTTCAGCCGATGGACCTCCGGGTCAATGGCGGATACAGAGAGGGGGGTGGTGGGGCGGTCCCCCCCCCCCCCCCTTTAGCTCGTATTTGTCTCGCATGTAGGGCGTAGCCAGGATTTTCATTTGGGGATAATACATGAATTGAAGTAAAAACATACAACGACATTTATTTCCTCCATCACCATTCGCTATGGAAAACAAATATACCGTTGAAATTATGCAAAATATATCTACTGGTCGCCTCCATTTATAGCGTCACCGACACAGCATGATTTTGTGGTGTTACATGCCCCTAGCCTCAGGTACCCCATGGCTATGCCAGTTATGGGTCAGGATCTTAATTGGCATAGTCATGGCGTACCTAAGCCTAGAGGGCTGACTGCTGAAAACTTTCAAACGCTGGCAGATCGCAATGTTCTCTTGAGGTTAAGTCGGTTATGACTGTAAACAGTGTGTCCAAAATACAGTATTATGGTAAACGGATCTGAAGAGCATATTTCAAATTTTCTAATTCTGTCTTGAACGTATGACAGAATTTGAAATTCTGAAACATGCTGTTTAAAAAGTGTTAATTAGCCGTCCAAAAATTAAAGAGGATTTCCACCCCAGAAACCACCAGAATGCCCCATTTGGTCGCTCATTTCAAAAAAATTTCTGACCAGACCCCCCTACAAAAGCTCGTACCTTCGGCACTCGCGGCAGATGCCTTCGGCATCTGCACAATCCGCCCCCTTTGAGAATTTCTGTATCCGCCACTGCTCCGGGTTTAACCTGGAGGTCCATTGGCTGGAACATTGCTTGTGCTTGTTATGCTTTACAACAAACTTGCAATTATTGCTTGGGTGGAATCTCCACTCTGTGGGTGATTTAGTGATAATACGCTTTCCACGTACTATATATAATGACCAACAAACACTCGATGTGAAGTACCTCAACTAAAATATAAAAACTGTGTGTTTATGTTGACATGTCTATTGAGGTGGTTATGATAGCCCTCACAATCGTTATTTGTCCTGACACTTTGATTAAAAATGCACCAATTCGATATACTCCATACATTAAGCCATGTACGTGATGTCCATCCAGTCACAAGGTAAAGAAGGCAGCCCCATGAATTTATGTAAATATTTGTCTGTCTCGTTGGCGTTTTTATATTGTGTTGAAAGTCCCAATTGTTGTATTTTGCGCCACACTGCTTGTGTGAAGTGAAAAACACAGCCCTTGATTTCAGTGCCAGGTAGGACTTCCCTAACAGCAAACCACACTGCTGCCTCGTAGTCTATTACAATTTCATGCATAGCAATATCTTCAGTGAATAACCTTTTGACAGCCTTCAGTTGTTTCTTACAGTCAAGTTGCTGTTTTCCTGACATTAAGGCCAACAACAGAGGTACTCCAGCAGAAACGGTTAACCGATTAATCAATGATCAACATCTTGATCGACCCAAAAAGTAATTGATCGCTTAAACATTACTTTTCAACTACTGTATTATATGGGTTAACAAAGGAGAAAACTTGCTCCAAAACAGGCAAACATTGTCACACTGATTCAAATCAATTATATGAGACAGAGTAAAGCATGAAAGTTACTTGCCAACATATTTGTTTACTTGCATGATCATAATACTGTATCAGTGGCTGGAAATGGTCATTCTTAACCCTTTACCCACTGCGGGTAGACAACGATACTTGCAAACAAAATTCATGAATTACTAAAAATTTTCAATTTTGGTCTCAAAAACATAGATTATGACCCCCTCACTGGAACGAGCTCGTTCCAATGAGGGGTCATAAGCTATTTTTTAGACAAAAATTGAAAACATAATAAATCTGAATTGAGATTTTTGTATATATAGTAGAGTGTATTATCTCTAAATCACCTGCAGAGTGGAGATTCCACCCAAGCAATAATTGCAAATTTGTTGCAAAGCATAACCAGTACAAGCAAAGTTTCTGCCGGTTAAACCCGGAGGTCCATTGGCTGAAACATTGCTTGCATTTTTTGTCGATATGTACAAAATTTGAAAGTTATAGCTTGGGTGATAACTCCACTCCGTGGGTTATTTAGTTACACTCCACTCTCCATGTACTGTAGGCCTAGTTGGTTTTGTGGGTAGAGGGTTCATGCTGTAAATCATCAACGGTGTGGCAATTATTCAGATATCTATTTGGACAAGTGATTAATCGGTTGACCAAGGTTAATCAACTTGATTAATCGATCAAGAAAACCCCGTAACCGTTTCAGCTCTAAGAGGCATCTGATTTTGTTGACTGTGAACTCATAATACTTTGATATATTCTGACAAAGATGAAAATATCAGGACAATTAAAACACTGTCACACACCTCAGTTGTTATTGCACTGTGTAACAGGAAATAATTAGTCGGCATGTACAAATACTTACTGACAAGGTGAACTATTTTTTATCCATATCAAAACACTGTTTCAGTTGGCTTGCATTATTTATTAATATTCAAATTCACTGACAGAAAATATTTTTAAGATATACATCATAAAAAATAAACGAATACTTATTTTTTTCTTTACATAGGGTGAATTCACCGAGTCGAGTCGAATTCACCAAACTGGGTCAAATTCACTGAATTGGGACAAAATCATTTTGGGACGAAATCACAGTGGGTGGTTGTCACCGGCATTCACTTAAAAGGCACCAGATGCCAAAAGAAAAGAAAATTCAGGCTAAAACTTTGGGTCAATGGAAAGATTATTGTAAAAGTAGGATGAGTGTAAATACGTAGTTGAAGAAGCGTGGTGGTGTGTTTGCTGAAGTTGGGAAATAATCTGTATTATATTTGTGTTTTTGTATTATATTTTGTTATATTCCGTTTATTTAGAGCTTGGTCGTAACTTGTAAACATGTATATTCTTGTTGTAAAACTGTATTTATATACCTATATGATATCATTTCATATCATGAATGAAAACATATTTTTCTAACCAGTCTCCTATTATTTTTAATACCCATTTCCAATGGAAAAGGTGGGGCGAGTTGTCTCAAAATATGGGGCGAGTTGTCTTGAAAGTTGGGACGGAGTGGTCTAAAAAGTTGGTCCGTGTTGTCTTACTTGGGGAGACTTGTCCCAAGTCAAGATGTGTCAGGGGCGAGTTGTCTCATCCCCACGTGTCCACGACAACTGTACTGTATGCCACTAAAATGGAACAACGTATCATTGTTGAACATGTGTCATTGATGGGAGTTCTTGAATGATTTTTTCTGTAACAAAATCACCAGACACGGTTTCTGGAAATCACTCTGTGGATGAAACGGTTTATATTGTGTGACATCTGGGGATTTCAACCGGAATATATACAATGTTGACATTTTTCAGGAAAACTAGGGGGGGGGGGGGGGGGGCACCACTCCCCAAAGTAGAACTAACTCATACTTTTCCAGTCGCAATTGAAATCTCGACTCCAGTACTTTTTTCCCATCTCCATTTATTTGATCATTTCTTTCGCTGAGCCAGTCTCGAATACTTTCTATTACCATTGATTACACCACGCACCTTTCGCCATGCAGCCCTGCTTATCGCCAAACAAGCTCAGATCAGTTGTTTCTTCCAAGAAGCACTCCAGGTTCCCGCCATATCGGGACGGTCCTACTAAAGAACGAACACAAAGGTACACAAACGAACACAGGTAAAAGGGGGAAAATATTAGCGAATAAAAGGCTCCAAATGGGTAAAGGATGTGTGTACTGGTATATTTCACGCATATATGAAATTTTATCGGCTTCTGGTGAGTATTTTGATGATTCAAATAATTTAAAATGCGTTGCGTGTTCCAGAACTTGTGTTCGTCAATTTGAAGCTGTTGACCATCTCAACTAAATTTATAACGAACACAAAGGCGACAGTGGTTAATTAATTTGCTGTCAAACTGAGTTGGGTTATCGCTTGCATGAATGGCGGTTTAAAAAAATATATATTTTATATATTTATTATTATTTTTTTCATCACCTGCAAATACCGTTTTATCATCCCCTACTTTGCTAAAAAAAATTGCACTTTTAACAGACTAAAATCTCGCATGTCAGTTTTAAAAAGTACGTAAATGCACGATTAAAAAAAAATGTGCGAAGTAAAACTTTAGTTATTCTTTCCTTACAGTTTCATGGAATGCCGTGATCCCATATACAATATCAGTCACCGGACCCCCAGCTGTTAAGGCATAAATTTTCTCTTGCCACTCTCTGTCATACTCAGATTCAGCCCCCTCCCCTCCCTGAACAGGACTTGTAACCGTCGTTGGAACTGTTAAGGTCGGACTAATGAATAACTGTTGGCCCTGTTCTGTATCACAGTATGCTGATCGTGTTGGGCAGGGGTTGAAAGAAAAGTCATATTTAGTAACAGTTCTTTTGAAAATGTAACTGTCCCCCTAATAATAATAATAGCGCTTCGGCAAGTCGTATCGTCATATCAACATATCGGTCCAAGGGCTTTCTGACTAAATCAACACCTCATAGAGCACGAGCACTTGCTTGGGTGGACATGTCTACGTCACGTTCTCTCCTGGCTATAGCAGTAGCGGAGCTAAGATTATCAAGTAAGTTGGGGGGGGGGGCATGATATGCAGTAAACGTGTCTCAGGACTCAAAGGGCCAAGTGGGTGATAGGCATTGGCGCGGGTGCCCCCCTTCCTAGAAGAGGGGGAAATTTTGAAAAATCCAGTACTCTGAGAATGAATCTGGGGTAAAATTTGCTTCCAGCTGGGGGAATTATATGCAGGAAGATAAGGAAACTGTGGTGTGGACAAACATGCTAATGCTTGTATCGTTGTTATGATGAACATATTCTCAAACAAATAAAAGGCCTATATGGGCAAAATGATTGGTAATTGTTTGAAGTTTCAAAAGTAGCAAAAGAATTACATCCACAAGTTACACATGTTCCAATGTGAGATATGGTGCCGGTGACCGTGTCACTAAGTATCCGCATGTCAGCATTCTCTTTCAAGCCTCTTCGAAAATGGTTTACAAATTATTATGGGAGAGTTTGGGAGAGATCAAGTTATCGCACGAAAACCAAAATAAGTGGATGAACTCTCGGATAGATAGACAGACAGACGGCCAAACCATTTACACATGATCACTTTTCAGACCATGACAACAGGCCATATTGACATCGGAGTCGTGTTTGTGCTTTATTTCCGAACACACAAAAACAAACGTCCTCCAACACCAAACACTGTATTGATCAGCGTCTTTGCCTCAATATGGGTGTAAGAGGTGATTTGATGAGTGCAAATAGTTTAAATGGGTTTGATTTTTTTTTTTGGGGGGGGGGGGGGGAGTGGACATTGAGATTTTAGGATGCCTGGGCCTGTTCCCTTGCTTTTTGGCCCTAATAATTTTCGCTTGCTATTCGGCTTCGTTTTGGGCCGAAAAGCGCAGCTTTAGAGGCCGAATGACGTCTCCAAAAAATTATTTTACTTCAACTTTTTGACAATTATTTGTTTATTTTGTCATGTTTAGTGATTATTTTCAGTTATTTTTGTTGTTGTTGTTTTTATATATGCATTTTTTGATTTTTTTACACCGTCAGTATTTCTGCCTGTGCATTTTTTATTAAACTGTTTTCTGAATGATGGGACAATGAATTTAAAAACCTAAACGCTCATAATGGGTTTGGTAGACTAAAAGTATGTGACGTTTTGACTACAAGAGGTGACGTTTTGACCATTTTGAAATGTGACGTTTTGACCTGTTCCCGACCTACTCACTTTGAAAAGTACGACCAGTTACTTTAATGATGAATGAAATATTTCATGTCTTCCTTTCATCCTTCATCTGTTAATTACTACATGTTTTAATTAATATATGCCCATCACGAGTTTGGTATTCATTTTGAAAAGTGTGACCAGTTGATTTAATGATTAATGGAAGTTTTCATTCCTTCCTTTCATCCCTTCTTTGTTAATTATTATATGTTCTGATTAATACAAGCCCATCATGAGCTTGGTACTTACTTCGAAAAAGGATGTAAGGCACCAACTGGTGTTTTCCAGCAAATTACTGCAAAATATAAGGCTGTCTTCCTGTCATTCCCGTAAAAAGAAAGATATCAAGTTTCTTTGGCATCAGTGTATCGAAGTGCTTTCCCCAAGACGGGGTTGTCTGACCTTTTATTTGTCATTCAGGGGGGTGGGGGCGGGGGGGAGGTAGATTAATAGAATGTATTTGAGAATTAAGGGATGGGAAGAGGAGGATGAGATGTCAGAAGATTACAGCTGGCGGATGACACAGTCGGGGCACGTTGGGTTGTCACACGATTCGGTCGTAGTGCTAATGTTTTTCAATGTATATGTAGTAATTGCTGTCCAGTAAATAATGATGAAGTCATGAAGTACATCAGTACTAATCAGTTTTCGTCTCTCGGGCTGCAAGAAATTCTTTTCTAAATAGTCTATATAAATTGTTTTCCAATTTGCAATTTGTATAATAGATCTGCGGAAATGTAGTTATGTACAATTTAGATTCCATATCCAAAAATATAATAATAAAAACTGAAACTTGTAAAGTGTTTTTATTTTGTTCATGCCCCTCCACGTGGAAAAAAAATGTCCATAAAATAACCTGAAAAAATCAAAACTCCCCCAGGCCGAAAAGCGCTTAACCTCGAGGCCGAAACGCATCAGGCCTAAAAGCGCGATGCCGAAAAGCAATGATCACCCTGGGCCCTCTAGCCCTCCCCCCCTCCCCCCAGCTCCGCCGCTGAGCTATAATAGTCCGTTACGCCTAGCATGTTGGTCGATATAAAACATAAAAAATAACAGATGGAAAACAAAGAAAATTAAAATAGGCCCCATGCAGTTACAAAAGAAACAAAACAAATGATTAAAAATCGATTTATTGAAATTTAAGTAAAGACTAAACTGAAGTTTTACTTTGCACATTTGTTTTTAATTATGCACTTTGGAAAACTGATTAACGGGCTTTTTCTCAGTTAAATGAGCAATTATATCCAAAAATGGGGTTAATAGTGGGATTTGCGGGTGATAAAAAAAATATTATATAAAATATAAAAAGACAATTTTAAACCGCCTTTTATGCCGAAGAGATGTCATCATCTGGTTACATTCACACCTCTGACTTCAGAGTGTGAACAGCATCTGAACATTCACAATGCAATCACGATGGCTAATTTGGACCTTCCAATTGACTTACAGAAAGCTTTGTCAGCTCTGGGCGTCTCTTGCCCTCTCAACTGGACTCTCCAGACAAGAGGCAAGAGCGTCCACCTGACGCTGGAGCTAGTTTGACGCAGAGGAGAACACCACCACTCGTTCTTCGGGGAGAGGTAGCACCTTTTGTGAGAGGAACCCCTTTCACACTGGTTCTCACCCGAAGAAGCCTAGACCTGGCCCTGAAAAGAGGAATAAGAAGAAGAGCCCATCAACCAGGCGCGTGATGTCCGGCGGCTGGAGAAGTTAATGGAAAGGAAGAAGGAAGAGAAGGTGGAAGAGAAGACAGAGGAGGTCATTACCATTTCCCCACCCCCAACTTCTGTAACTCCCATCCACACCCCAGCTGCCTCTCCTCTGAGAGGCAACCTGAAGGATGGCGATGTCGTCAGTGAGGCGGAGGCGGAAATGGAAATTGGCTCTCCAAAATCTCCTAATCCAATCTCTCCCCTCCCTCTGGATCGGGAACTTGCACGGGAACTTACTGACATGATGGCAGACCTGAGAAGTCTGAAGGCCGGAAGACATCAAAAATACCACCAAGGAATCGTCTGACAACGACAACCTTGTGATGGCACTCCTGGAACAACATAGCAGCCATAACACCCCTGAAGCGACCAGGACTCGACCATTCCACCCAAGTCAGTCAGTACTCCAAGAACATCAACAGCCCGACTACACCAACAACCACTACAGTCTTTCCATCACAGCCATCTCCACCAAAAAAGAAAAACAAGCGGCACAAACGCCGCTAAAACAGTCAAAGATGGTTGAAGGGGGCTTGTCCCACACAGTCCCTGCGCGCCTTCGGCGCGCAAAAACCATTTCCTTCGCCTTTTATGCAAGCGATAATCCAGCTCAATTTGAAGGCTAATTAATTACCAACTGTCGGTTGCGTTCGTTATTTAGTAGGATTGGTCAACAACAACAAGCCTCGATGTTTTGAATTTTGAATTTTTGAATTTGAATTTGAATTTGAATACTGTGTAAACTGCGTTTTCGCGTATTTTAACATAGGGGGTGTATTGATGTTTATATGCGCATGGTGGAGTTGCCGCACACTGCATCGATGGCGGCCTGAATGCTGGCATTCCAATCCACAATAGTACGTGGAAAAAAGGAATTCTTAAATTCTGTTGTTGTTGTTCTGTAAACTGACGGCTTGGTGTTGTTATTGCTTCTTGTGCGTGTCTGGCCCATTTGGATGTACTGTGCCTTGGGGATCGCATCGCATCCAGAGATGATATTGTTTAGTGTTTGGCTGCGTTTGTTTAAAATTACGGCGTTCCTGTAGTGTTGGCCAATTTAGGGCACTGAGCATATCAATAACGCTGCTTGTTCTGCGGTAGTCGTTGTATGTGAAACGTGCGGCTCGCCTTTGTGTCATCTGAAGTTGCTGGATATCTCTTTTGATGTAGGGGTCCCAGACAACGCATCCATATTCTAATTTTGACCGAACTAAGAATTTGTATGCTGTTTCTTTCAAGGCTCTTGGTGCGTGTTTTAAATTTCGCTTGATGAAACCTAGCGTCGAATTTGCTTTTGCATTCATTTTGTTTATGTGAATGTGCCATTTTAATTTATTGGAGAACGTCAGCCCGAGGTATGGATTAGTTTCAGGCTATGACCGACAAATTAACTAACACAAGTTCTGTGCCACGCAACGCATTTTATATCCTCTTAATCATCGAAATACTTTCCCGAAGCGAATTTAATTTTACACATGAGTAAAATATACAAGTACACACACTCTCTACCCATTAAAAACTTTAATTAACTTATACTCCCTTTTTTCTTGTGTTCGTTTATGTTCGTTTTTTAGTAGTATTGTTTGCACAAAGATCTACAAACCATTATCAATAAATTGCTTTGCCGGCAGATTGATATCAAGATGCGAGGAGACCTGTGCTGTCTTCTCTCAGTTAATTTACATCTCGATCTGCGGTCATCATTTAGTACAGTAGGCCTACTTGGAGACGACCGTAGAATCATTTGTTATTTTCAGTAATAAAATGGGTTAAACAAGTCCCATCATTATAATATTTTGTACGGGTTTTTTGTAAGGTCAGTATCAACCCTTCTGTGCTTAAATTATATTCCCCATAACTCCCTGTAACGGGTCGTCAGTAGGTATAAAAGGCGGATTCTGGGACACGTTGTACATGTACCGTACACGTACACGTACATGGTGCGTTTACCATCGTAGGATTCAGTGTTAAATCGCTAACACGTTCGCAAAAAATGTCATTTTTTCATGGTGTCCCAGAATCCGCTGTTATTTTGAGTCTCCTAGATCGCACTTTTAACGTTCAAATACCCGTTGGCGAACGTGTCGAATGTACACGTTTTTCAAAAAAGTGAAAAATGTGCGAAATTGTACATTTTTTTTTACTTAAAAATTTTTCTCCACGTTCCCATCGTGGATCAGACCATCGATCCATCGTTGGTGAACGCGAGCAAAAACGTTCTGCGGCTTCTAGGACAGCATCAAAAAGGTGGTTTGCGGATTCTGGGACAGTGTCTCAGAATCCGCTATTGTTTTTGAGGCTCACAATAGAGTCGACTATAAGATTGAATTCGATAAATTCAGCTTGAAAGAAGCAATCACCCTATCATTTCACGTTCCTAACGCTAATTAACCAATCAGATTACTTGATTCTCATAAACTTAATCATACAAAGTTATCTCCCCTCGTCGTGGGGTGGGGGTCACGCCCGTCATAAAGGTCTCGACGAATGGATTAAGAAGATCGTAATTTTAACCCTCGTCGTGGGGTGGGGTCACTACCAGAGCCGAAAAACGACTTTCTTTTCACATATCCAAACATGTGAGGTATTAATATGAAAGGCTCGATGAATACATTACAAAAATGACTTTTTTTCATTTTATGTGGGGGGTGGGGGTCACGCCCATCAGAAAAATCGAAGTTTCGAGAAGGTGGTCACGTGACCTATTAAATTGAAGGTCTCGACGAGTGGATTAAGAAGATCGTAATTTTAACCCTCGTCGTGGGGTGGGGTCACTACCAGAGCCGAAAGACGTCGTTCTTTATACAAAGCCAGGCATGTGAGGTACTGATATGAAGGCTCGATGAATACATTACGAAAATTACATTTTTCATTTTATGTGTGGGTGGGGTCACGACCAGAGACGAAAAACGTCTTCCTTTTTACAAATCCAAGCATGTGAGGTACTGATATGAAGAGCTTGATGAATACATTACAAAAATGACATTTTCCACCCTCGCCGCCAGGATGGGGTTAACACCGATCAGAAAATCAAAAGTTTCGAGAAGATAGTCGTGTGACCTATCAAATTAAAGCTATCGACAAGGATATTATGAAAATCATAATTTTTCCCTTCTTATAACGGTGTAGTTGGAGCCATCTTGAAATCGAAAGTATTAAGAAAAGGTAGTTATGGAACATATTAAATTGAAAAAACAACAAGTTGAATCTGATGCATCATTCATTTTTTATATCTGTGTTAAAACGAGAAGTATGTTTTCAATATATATGATTATTATGCAAATTAGAGATGCACTCGCTTTTTAACAAGTCACGCCTTAAGATGTTTCCTTCAATAATAACTCTGTTTACTGAACCATAGATTTGTCAATAAAAATTGAAAGTTGATCTTCTGATTTTTTACATATTGAGGATAGCCTATTTCACCATTTCCGAAAAAGGGTCAATCCAAACTATTTATTTTTTAGGAAACAATGCCCACGTCGAGAAGACATTACAAAACTAAACGAATATAAATAACCTTGATTAAATTCAAATAAAACTATTTGTCACGTGTTAGAAAATATTTGTAAACAGTCTAAACGCACGTGTGGAAAAGTTGTTTTGTTTTGTTTTTTACAACAGGAGTTAAAATATTTTAAGATAGGTGGCGTTATATGAATACAGCAACAACAAAAAACAGTGTTTACAGTGCGTCAGCGTATGACTGAATGAAAATGAGAAAAAAGCTCTTTTTCTAACCACCTGATAGCGAAGCATTACATCAGTGGTCGCGATATTGATGTCATCCAACAGCAGCCAAGACATTAAGTTTTTTACTTGTCCAAAACAATTCTTTTTTAACGCTAAAACTGACTTACTTTTTACAAAATAAAACACTTTCTGTCGTGAATATTGCTGAAACCTACACACTTTATTAAAGTATGATGTAGAAAAGCTTGAAGTGTTAATTAAAAAAAAATTTGTCAACTCATCGATATCGATTTACCGAAATGAGTACAATATCTCATGTTTTTTTAAAGATTTTTTTGTGTTATAAAAGGTTGCATGCGCAGCAACAATGACCATGCGCGCGAGCCTGAAAAACAGACGTTCTTTTTTATGGTCTAATTTAATTAATAATACATCAATATTTTTAAAAAAATCAGTTTTTTTAACTGATAGTAGTGTTATAGTAGTGTAATTATTCATTAGTCCGACCTTAACAGTTCCAATGACGGTTACAAGTCCTGTTCAGGGAGGGGAGGGGGCTGAATCTGAGTATGACAGAGAGTGGCAAGAGGAAATTTATGCCTTAACAGCCGGGGGTCCGGTGACTGATATTGTATATGGGATCACGGCATTCCATGAAAATGTAAGGAAAGAATATCTAAAGTTTTACTTCGCACATTTTTTTTTAATCGTGCATTTACGTACTTTTTAAAACGGACATGCGAGATTTTAGTCTGTTAAATGTGCAATTTTTTTAGCAAAGTAGGGGATGATAAAACGGTATTTGCAGGTGATGAAAAAAATAATAATAAATATATAAAATATATATATTTTTTTTTAAACCGCCATTCATGCAAGCGATAACCCAACTCAGTTTGACAGCTAATTAATTAACCACTGTCGCCCTTGTGTTCGTTATAAATTTAGTTGAGATGGTCAAAAGCCACAAATTGACGAACACAAGTTCTGGGCCACGCAACGTATTTTAAATTATTTTAATCATCAAAATACTCACCAGAAGCCGATAAAAATTCATATATGCGTGAAATATACCAGTACACACATCCTTTACCCATCTGGAGCCTTTTATTCGCTAATATCTCCCCCCTTTTACCTGTGTTCGTTTGTGTCCCTTTGTGTTCGTTCTTTAGTAGGACCGTCCCGATATGGCGGGAACCTGGAATGCTTCTTGAAAGAAACAACTGATCCGAGCTTGTTTGGCGATAAGCAGGGCTGCATGGCGAAAGGTGCGTGGTGTAATCAATGGTAATAGAAAGTATTCGAGACTGGCTCAGCGCAAGAAATGATCAAATAAATGGAGATGGGAAAAAAGTTCTGGAGTCGAGATTTCAATTGAGACTGGAAAAGTATGAATTAGTTCTACTTTGGGGAGTGGTGCCCCTCCCCCCCCCCCCGCCTCCCCCTAGTTTTCCTGAAAAATGTCAACATTGTATATATTCCGGTTGAAATCCCCAGATGTCACACAATACAAACCGTTTCATCCACTTAGTGATTTCTAGAAACCGTGTCTGGTGATTTTGTTACAGAAAAAATCATTCAAGAACTCCCATCAATGACACATGTTCAACAATGATACGTTGTTCCATTTTAGTGGCATACAGTAGTTGTCGTGGACACGTGGGGATGAGACAACTCGCCCCTGACACATCTTGACTTGGGACAAGTCTCCCCAAGTAAGACAACACAGACCAACTTTTTAGACCACTCTGCCCCAACTTTCAAGACAACTCTCCCCCAACTTTCAAGACAACTCTCCCCATATTTTGAGACAACTTGCACTAGTCCAATAATATTAGCCTTCGCCTGTGCTCTGAATTTATTATTTTTTGATTTTTAATATGTCGCACCGTTGACGGTGCGACATATTAAAAATCAAAAAATAATAAATTCGGAGCACAGGTGAAGGCTAATATTATTGGACTAAACTCGCCCCACCTTTTCCATTGGAAATGGGTATTAAAAATAATAGGAGATTGGTTAGAAAAATATGTTTTCATTCATGATATGAAATGATATCGTATAGGTATATAAATACAGTTTTACAACAAGAATATACATGTTTACAAGTTACAACCAAGCACTATATAAATGGAATATAACAAAATATAATACAAAAACACATAAATATAATACAGATTATTTCCCAACTTCAGCAAACACACCACCACGCTTCTTCATCTACGTATTTACTCCCATCCTACTTTTACAATAATCTTTCCATTGACCCAAAATTTTAGCCTGAATTTTCTTTTCTTTTGGCATCTGGTGCCTTTTAAGTGAATGCCGGTGACAACCACCCACTGCGATTTCGTCCCAAAATGATTTTTGTCCCAATTCAGTGAATTTGACCCAGTTTGGTGAATTCGACCCGACTCGGTGAATTCACCCTATGTAAAGAAAAAAATAAGTATTCGTTTATTTTGTATGATGTATATCTTAAAAATATTTTCTGTCAGTGAATTTGAATATTAATAAATAATGCAAGCCAACTGAAACAGTGTTTTGATATGGATAGAAAATAGTTCACCTTGTCAGTAGGGGGCGCAGTGGCTCAGTTGGTAGAGGTGCAGGCTGCAAGCCGAGAGGTCCTCGGTTCGAATCCCACCTGCGGCAACCGCGTTGTGTCCTTGGGGAAGCCACTTCACCCCGATTGCCTACATGGGGGCACGATGACACTGTGTACTGAGGCGTACTGCACGTCGATGGTGCGCATGTCTTCAACCAATCTAACCCTGCCTGTGCTGCGGTGCAGAGTTCAGAGTTACGATGTTGGAGAGCTGACAGCTGCTCGTCGTTGCTCGGGGGTTCTCTCCGGGTACTCCGGCTTCCTCCACCCGTAAAAACTGTCACGGTCACGATTAGCCATTGTGCATAAGTATGTGACCTTAAACACCAATAAATAAATAAATAACCTTGTCGGTAAGTATTTGTTTAAAGAATACAAGCCGACTAATTATTTCCTGTTACACAGTGCAATAACAACAGAGGTGTGTGACAGTGTTTTAATTGTCCTGATATTTTCATCTTTGTCAGAATATATCAAAGTATCCTGAGTTCACAGTCAACAAAATCAGATGCCTCTAAGAGCTGAAATGGTTAAGGGGTTTTCTTGATTGATTAATCAAGTGGATTAACCTTGGTCAACCGATTAATCACTTGTCCAAATAGATATCTGAATAATTGCCATACCGTTGATGATTTACAGCATGAACCATCTACCCACAAAACCAACTAGGCCTACAGTACATGGAGAGTGGAGTGTAACTAAATAACCCTCGGAGTGGAGTTATCACCCAAGCTATAACTTTCAAATTTTGTACATATCGACAAAAAATGCAAACAATGTTTCAGCCAATGGGCCTCCGGGTTTAACCTGGAGGTCCATTGGCAGAAACTTTGCTTGCACTGGTTATGCTTTGCAACAAATTTGCAATTATTGCTTGGGTGGAATCTCCACTCTGCAGGTGATTTAGTGATAATACACTCTACTATATATACAAAAATTTCCATTCAGATTTATTATGTTTTCAATTTTTGTCTAAAAAAATAGCTTATGACACCTCATTGGAACGAGCTCGTTCCAGTGAGGGGTCATAATCTATGTTTTTGAGACCAAAATTGAAAATTCTTAGTAATTCATGAATTTTGTTTGCAAGTATCGTTATCTACCCGCAGTGGGTAAAGGGTTAAGAATGACCATTTCCAGCCACTGATACAGTATTATGATCATGCAAGTAAACAAATATGTCGCCAAGTAACTTTCATGCTTTACTCTGTCTCATATAATTGATGTGAATCAGTGTGACAATGTTTGCCTGTTTTGGAGCAAGTTTTCTCCTTTGTTAACCCATATAATACAGTAGTTGAAAAGTAATGTTTAAGCGATCAATTACTTTTTGGGTCAATCAAGATGTTGATCATTGATTAATCGGTTAACCATTTCTGCTGGAGTACCTCTGTTGTTGGCCTTGATGTCAGGAAAACAGCAACATGACTATAAGAAACAACTGAAGGCTGTCAAAAGGTTATTCACTGAAGATATTGCTATGCACGAAATTGTAATAGACTACGAGGCAGCAGTGTGGTTTGCTGTTAGGGAAGTCCTACCTGGCACTGAAATCAAGGGCTGTGTTTTTCACTTCACACAAGCAGTGTGGTGCAAAATACAACAATTGGGACTTTCAACACAATATAAAAACGCCAACGAGACAGACAAATATTGACATAAATTCATGGTGCTGCCTTCTTTACTTTGTGACTATATGGACACCACGTACATGATTTAATGTATGGAGTATATCAAATTGGTGCATTTTTAATCAAAGTGTCAAGACAAATAACGATTGTGAGGGCTATCATAACCACCTCAATAGACATGCCAGCAAACACACAGTTTTTATATTTTAGTTGAGGTACTTCACATAGAGTGTTTGTTGGTCATTATATATAGTACGTGGAAAGTGTGTTATCACTAAATCACCCACAGAGTGGAGATTCCACCCAAGCAATAATTGCAAGTTTGTTGTAAAGCATAACAAGCACAAGCAATGTTCCAGCCAATGGACCTCCAGGTTAAACCCGGAGGTCCATCGGCTGAAACATTGCTTGTGTTTTTTGTCCATATGTACAGAACTTGAGAGTGATACTTTGAGTGATAACTCCACTCCATGGGTGATTTAGTTACAATCCACTCTCCACATACTGTATGTTAAATTAGTATCTGAAAATAGAGCAGAGAAAGAGATACAAACATTTGCAGGAAAAAATTTCTGATCAATGGGAGCAATATACAAATAAAGAAATAAGTACCAGGCTGCCATTAAGACTTTGTGCGGCTTTGAGTGGACCAACCGAATAAATATGTGTAACAATGTACTTGTTGGGATTGTATTATCTAGTGTCAGTGTTTTAATAAAACCACGGGAAAAGTTGTAAAATGACCACTATAAACTATGTTTAATTCTTTTCCTGCATAAACATCACAAGGTTCTGGCATTATTTTTTCAAAAACTCTACAATAATGCCAGAACCTGGTGTTATCGATGAAGGGGTATTAGGACACATAGTTTATAGTGGCCATCATACAACTCTTTACTGTATTAGTTACTCCGGCTGTTTTACTATTTTCGGGGCTGCATTGTGTTATTTATATCTTTACCTTTTTTTAATGTGGGTTAATGCAATAAACATACATAGAATATGGATCAGTCTTCTCTTTATTAGCTCACCTGACTGAAAGTCAGTGTGAGCTTTTGCCATCACTTGGTGTCCGTTGTCCGTTAACCCCAGCATACTAGTAATGCGATTTAATTTTCGCTAGACACTCTTTTTTTCTTTTGTTTAAATATGAATTTAACCAATTATATCTTGTTTGACAGAGCTCATTTGGTTAAATGTCAAACTGCATTATGGGAAATATTTACTGCTGAAAACTTTGCCATTTTGACATCAGAGTGCAGAGTTCTTTAGGACCAATAGAAAGGAATGGTGAAAAAAAATCACTATCGGTTTTGTCCTAAGGTACAGTTTCGGGACTTTAAAAAAGTGCTGAGTCAGAATTATTTAACACTGAAGGTAATGAGAAAAATATAAAACAATCTTTTTCTCCCCAACCACTGCTCCAAAAGCTTTCGTATTTCACATATAACATCTATGGAAGATTGATTCACATGGTTGTTGAAATTTAACCACTGGGTCCATATTTGGGTACTCTACAGGAGCCCAAATGTTCAAATTAGTGCAATATGAGGGATATTCTTTAAAAATCTTCTTCTCCAGATCCAACAGTCAGAATCTTGATATTTGGTATACAGCATCCTTAGGGAAGGGAGATTCAGGTTTGTTCAAGTCAAGTCCCTGGGTTCATATTTGGGCTCCCTATGGGAGCCCACATTGTAACTTTGTTCAATATGAGGAATATTCTTCAAAAATCTCTTTCTTCAGATCCAGCAGTCAGAATCTCTTGATATTTGGTGTATATCATCCTTAGGGAGGTGTGATTCAAGTTTGTTCAGGGGGCATTTTTTGTGCCCAGTGGGAACCCCAGGAGCAAAAAAATAGAAACAAATTCAAATACCCATAGCCTTCCCATTCCCCATTTATTCTCAAATCACAGAACACTAAAAAATTATATTTAGTATCCAAAATTATTAGGGTTAATACAAATTGTAACTTTGTTCAATATGAGGAATATTCCTTAAAAATCTCTTTGTTCAGATCCAGCATTCAGAATCTTTTGATATTTGGTGTATATCATTCTTAGGGAGGTGTGATTCAAGTTTGTTCAGGAGGCATTTTTTGTGCCCAGTGGGAACCCCAGGAGCAAAAAATAGAAACAAATTCAATACCCATAGCCTTCCCATTCCCCATTTATTCTCAAATCACAGAACACTAAAAAATTATATTTAGTATCCAAAATTATTAGGGTTAACATACACCTTTACTCCCCTGTGGGAACTCCGTTAAGTGCAGCAGTGCTTGTTTACTGTGGTAAACAAGTTCTGTTGTACTGGTAAAATAGGACCCATTCACCAATGCTTGGGGTGGAAGTCCTCTAACATGGGCAACATGGGTATAAACGATTTACAAAACTTGACTTTATCTCCATGTTGTGGTTACGATTAGCGATTGTGCATAAATATGTGACCTTAAACACCAGTAAGTAAGTACACTAAAATTTTTTTGTCTCTGTGGTTCTGATCCCTGATGCTTAAATACCTGCATTCCTTTTGTACAACTTGTTTTCCTTAACCACAGATCAGAGTGCTTTGATATTTGATATGCAACCTCTTTTGGTACCCAAAATTCCAATTTGTCCAACAAAAGTTTCTAGGTCAATATTTGAACTCACTACGGGAAGATCCAAATTTTGTGTCCCACACAAACTTTTATTTCCCGAATTGAGAGGCCAATGTGAAAAACAATCTTCTCACAAACCAATGGCCCAAATTTAAACATATATGGGCCACATCATCTTGGGGGTATTCTGTTTTAGTTTTGTTCAAATGGGGTCTCCGCCCTTTTTGGGTGTGGTCTTATGCCCCAATATGATGAAATTCTTTAAAAATCTTCTCATGAACCACAAGTGGGAATGCTTTGATATTTGGTATGAAACTTCCTCTGGTGTTCAAGATTAAAACTTGTTCAAAGAAAGTTGATAGGTCCATATTTGGGCTCTCCAGGGGATGGTCTCACTTTTGAGCTCCCCTGAAAATTTCTATTTCAAGAAGCAGTGGAGCGATTTGAACCAAATTTTATATGTGGCATTAGTTGACCCTAAGTACTTCATTCATGCCCCCAAAATTTTTTGTGTGGGAACATCTGGCGCTAAAAATGAAATGTCCAATATTTCCCAAACTGCACGGATAGAGATTATGTATTTGGTATCAAGCTTTCTTCTGAGCAGTTGAAACAATTGGACAAAAAAATTGCTGGCGAATCTGTCATTTGGTTCATTCAGATTACATTTTCTCCATACCCATAACCCTTACAGTTTAGGACAACTTGGCCCAGGTGAGCATTTTTAGGCTCTCTTGAGCCTCTAGTCTCTTACCCTAAACCAAATCACTTCCATAAATTCAACCCATTTTCGAACTTACCATTTTTATTCAGACGAAAAAGTGGGTTGAATTCATCAAAGTGGGTCGAAAATCACTCTGGGTCAAAACCTCAATGCCAATTTGACCCTTTTTGTGCAGATGAAAAAGTGAGTCAAATTCACTGAAGTGGGTCGACATCATGCTGGGTCGAAATTGACGTGGGTCAAAATCACCGACTACCTTTTAAGTTACCCATCAGACACAAGCTGCCACTGTGTTGGTAGAAGCTTGCTTTCTGTGTGGAGCAATACCACCAAAATGTACGTGGGTAATTTACTCTTCTTGGCTTTTCTGTTGTGCCAATAGTGCCATCCCTCAATGTCATTGTTGGTTCTGATGGCATGCTGGAAGATACACCAGGTGGCTAGGGCCATACAGGGATATTAATCCATGTTAATTCTATACATTCAATGAGAGTTGAGAGCTGTGATGAGAATGTAGCATTCTCTTTCAATGTATAATGTAAAATCTTTCTTACAAATCTATACATCTCATCCCTTCTGCCATACTCATCCTGAAATGAAATGCTGAAACAGTCTGAAAAATGTAAGTTAAAATACTATTTAATTAAAAAAATGGGGTGACTTGTCGCAGTGAAAAACTGGTCTGAGGAAAAGATATTAAAATTTGGGGCGATTTGTCTCCTTCAAAATTGGTCCAACTTGTCTCACTTGTCCCAGGGTGAGTTGTCGCTGGGGCGAGTTGTCTTTCGACCAGGCAGGTCATATCCCACACATGAACAGTGCTGTCCATACATGCATTTACAATAGTGATGAATCAGTAATCGGAACCGGCTGGTTATGGGGCATCGGCTGATTATGACAACCGGCAGTTTCCCGTTATTCTATATTTAATACTGAATATTAAAAATCCCTTTGATATCTAGCCATTTCAATAGTTTCCCCATTAAAAACGTGTGTAGTGCATAGCAGAAAATTTAGGGATTTGCAGAGCAGAGATATTATGGAATTTACCAACTGCAATCGGTACGAGATCACCACCACTTCCCACAGATTGTAGAGTTCATGTAGACATTGGAGAAACATATCCAAAAGTGAGGTAACAAGTTGAAAAAAGAACACTGAAAAATACATTTTAACAAACCTTGCATCATACGACTTCACAACGCACATTAACATCAAAATTATTATTCATTTAAGACGAAGAATGTGTGCTCAGTATATTCCTGGTTAATACAGCCAAGTGTATTGTATCCTTAACACAAAACCGTATTAACACTATTTACCGGAATAAAACAAATCTTCCCGAGAACAATATCGTGTGATTGTATCGTTAATAACAATGTTTTCCCTACACCCCAACCAAAATGCAAATATTATTTTTGCTAACATTGCCCAGCACTAAATACGCATACTCTGAGAACTTATGTGGTATTAAGCTTTCTTAATTGATGATTTATCAACAAAGTTCTGCTGTATGACAGACACCAACAGATTTTCTTATGTGTCCTATTTCAACCATCGGAATCAGCATAATCGGCAGAGAAATAATCAGTAATCGGGTGGTAGCAAGTTTTGATAATCAGTTCATCACTAGTTTACAGGATGATAGAAATCATCAGCAGCAAAATTTTAATTAATGAAGCACTTGGTGGTACCTGGTGCTTCATTAATTAAATGTTTGATGATTATTCCTATAAAATAATTGGTGCTTGGAATCTAATATTGCATCCGTGGAATTATTGCTCACCCGTAGAAAGTGACCAGTCCACAGTGACCGTACTGTAAATGTTATTGTAATCTACGCAAATTTGTCGAAAATGGTTGTATTTAAAGAAGTTGAAAGATAATTTCCCACACGAGGTCACCCTGGCAGTCAAAAGTGTTGTGTGAAACCCCAATAAATAAATATATAGAATGATAAGTGGAAAATAATTGAAACTATCAAACTGACCAACTGCCAAAAAATGGAAATATTTTTGCGAACTCAGGCAAAAAAAATTTTAAACATATTTTTTTCACACTTCCACAAGTTTAAATAATTTTATGTCAGGCATCACATCTTAGTAATGATAATTAACAACTTTGGAAAAAGTATGCTACTGGTGCTTGGCATTGCACTTTTTAGCTCAACTGACTGCAAGTCAGTGGGAGCTATTGCCATTACTTGGCTTCCGTCGTCTCTTATCCATTGTCCATTAACTTTTGCAAACTTGACTTTTTCACAACCATTTGGCCAAATTCAAACATGTAGTGCACAGATCATGTATGGAGTATACCCTTTCTATTTTGTTCAAATGAAGCAGCTGCCATATTCACGCTCTGGTTAATGCCCAAAAAGCTTAAAAATCTTTAAAAGTCTTCTCATGAACCACTATTGGGAATGCTTTGATATTTGGTATGAAACATCCTTTAGTGTTGAAGATTAAAGTTTGTTCAAGGGAAGTTGGTAGTTCAATATTTGGGCTCTCTGTGGGGGCATATCCATTTTGTTCTCTGCCCCAAATTTCTATCTCCAGAACCGGTGGGCCAATTTCAACCAAATTTGGCATTTGAGATGTCGATCGTTGGATTTGGGTTTTGGGGTCAAAGGTCAAGGTCACTGTTACTATAAATAGATTTTTGGTTTCCATGCAATAACTTTAGTTTTCTTCTGTGTACGAAGGTATAAATTCATACTGGGGTTGCATTTGAGTGTCAATCATTGGGATTGCATTTGGGGGTCAATAGGTCAAAAGTCAAGGTAACTTAATATAGATTTTTTGGTTTCCGTGCAATAACTTGAGTTTTCTTTTGTGTACAAAGCTGTAACTTCATACTGTGGTTGAATTTGAGATGTCGATCATTGGGATTGCATTTTGGGTCACAGGTCAAGGTAACTGTTACTATAAATAGATTTTGGGTTGCCGTGCAATAACTTTAGTTTTCTTTTGTGTAGGAAGCTATAACATCATTGTCTCCTAAAAAAAATTTCAGGAGACTATAGTAATGAGTGATGTCTGTCCAACCAAGATGTCCCGTCCATGCGTTGGGACATCCATCTGTCCGTCCAAAACATTTGGGCGTCCAAATTTTAACTTGAGTTTGGGTGAATTGATTGTAACCAAATGTTGTACATGGCTTACTTTGGAGGCAATGCAGGTTAAGTTTGAGAATGGACATGGTCCATTTATTTTCACCAGAGTTATGGGCCTTTTTTGACTTAGGAAAGTTTTTTTTTATTGTCCGAATTTTACTTGAGTTTGGGTGAATTGATTGCAACCAAATTTTATATACATCTTACTGGGGAGGAAATACATCACCATTAGATGGCTGAACGTCAAAGGGGGGTTATTTCTCGTGAGCCCCCGCTCACTTTGTTTTTATTTGGTATGCAGCATCCTTAGGACCAGTAGAATGGATTGGTTAAAAGAAATTGCCACCGGTTCTATTAGGATGCCCCGTAGAGGGTATTGGAAAAAAATGATGAGTCAGCATTTTTGCAGTAATTTATTCTGGAGGAATATCAGTTACACTTCTTCAAAATTAGAATAACATATTACTCTTATCTAAACCATTTGCTGTCAAACACGCATGTTAGTATTGTTATTTTAATCAGAAAATGAAACTGGAAACTGTCCAGTTCAGATTCCTGTATGAATATCTTTAATTTAACCCTCTCATGACTTTAGTGTGTTTTCCGAAGATTTGATTTCACGTTGAACCCTTTCAGTGTTGTGGACATATGTTTTTTTCTGGCTCCTTGGAAAAATAATTGATCTGTTTCCTGTATGAATATATTTAATTTAACCCTCTCATGACTTCAGTGTGTTTTCCAAAGATTTTATTTTATGTTAAACCCTTTCAATGCTGTGCACATGTTTTTTACTTTTGGTTCTTGGAAACATTTATCTGATTCCTGTATAAATGTCTTTAATTTAACCCTCTCAAGACCCCAATGTGGGTTTCAAAGATTTTATTGATGCCTTGATCAAATATTTTCAGTGCTGTGCACATGTTTTTTTCTGGTTTCTTAAAAAAAAATTCTCTGATTCTTGTATGAATATCTTTAATTTACTCTCTCAAGACTTCAGTGTGAGTTCCTAAGATTTTATTTCATGTAATACTGTTATCGAAAACCTATTTCTGATTTGTTTAAAAATATTTTACCCTCCAAAATGGAGTGCGGTGGCGTTGCAGTAACCGGCTCATTGCTCGATGGTTCTCTCCGGGTACTCCAGTTTCCTACACCCACAAAACTGTCACTGACATGATATGACCTTGGCTGTTAAAGTGTCATTAAACCTTAATAAATAAAAAAAACACAAAACAAAATAAGCTTCCCTAAATTCTCTTTCTGTTTTGTTTATTTTTGATGCTTTAACCATTTTCACACAGACTTGAATTTACTGGTGGCAGTAAAATTCTATTTCTCCAGTTTGATATCTTTCTTATTCTTAAACCACTGGGCCAAATTCATTCATTTATGGCACAGACCATCTTTGGAGTAAACCTTTTCTCCTTTGTTCAAATGAAGCGGCTGCCATCTTCAGGCTGGTGGAATTTACTCTTCTGATTCCCTCCCCCCCCTCCAAAATTACTATATCCCTTGGGGTGTTGTTAATGCTCCATAAGCCTAAAATGCTTTAAAATCCTCTTTTTATAAGCCACTTGCAGTAATTCTTAGATTTCTTGTTTGTAACTCACTTTAGTGATGCAGATTCACTTTTTCTCAAAGAAATTCAGTACGTCAAAATTTGGGTTCCCAAATTTGGGCTCAGCTCAAAACTTGTTTTCAGACCCAATGGGCAGACGTGAGCCATGTAGTATATAACTGGGTCATAAGTATTTCATTTATGCCAGAATTTTTTTTTTATTTTTTTTTGGAGGGGGGGGGGGGGGGGGGGGTGGGTTAGAGAGAACCACAGTAGTTGAAAACAAAACAAAAATTTCGTTAGGTTGTTTTTAGCTCAACTTTGGCGAAGCCAAATTTGAGCTTATGCCATGACCAGCTGTCCGTCTGTCCCTCAACAATTTAATACAGCTCGGGCTAGAGGCCGTATTTATGAACCGATCTTTACGAAACTTCTTGAGTACCTTTGTTATGACCGTGGGATAAGAACGAGTGTTTTTGGGTCCGGTCCGAAATTCAAGATGGCTGCCAGCCGCCATTTTGTACCGACGATGTCGAAATCTGTTTTTTGCACGGAACTTCCATATGAAAGCGCTGATTTGAATAATTATTTGTATGAATGTTTAGTACCATGGGATACATCACATATAATACGTTTTTTTTTCTCGGACGTAAATTATGCAAATTAAGACTAACTTTGATGTATTTAGTATTACTTTCAGCACTGTCAGTGCAAATGAATATGGCTCGGGCTAGAGGCTGCATTTATGAACCGATCCATTTTGTTCAAAATTAGGGCAATCAGATTTTTATGCAGAACTTCCACATGAAAGCTCTGATTTGAATAATTTTTTGTGTGAATGATTAGTACCATGGGATACACCACATATAATACGGGGTTTTTTCTCGTGCAGAAATTATGCAAATTAGATGAACTTTGATTTTTTCAGTGCTACTTACACACAGTAAGTAAACATGTCTATTCGGCTCGGGCTAGAGGCTGTATTTATCAACCGATCTTCACGAAACTTCTTGGGTACCTCTGTTATCACCTTGGGACGAGAATGAGCGTTTCTGAGTGCGGCCCGAAATTCAAGATGGCTGCCAGTGGCCATTTTGTACCGAAATTAGGTCTAATCAGTTTTTGTATGCAACTTCTATACGGCTCAGGCTAGAGGCCGTTTTATGAACCGATCTTTAGGAAACGTCTTGGGTACCTTTGTTATCACCGTGGATGAGAACGGGTGTTTTTGGGTGTGGTCCGAAATTCAACATGGCCACCAGCAGCCATTTTGTACCAAAATTAGTGCAATCAGTCTTTTGTACAGAACTTGCGTATGAAAGTTCTGATTTGAATAAATGTTTTTGTATAAATGTTTAGTAAAATGGAATACATCACATACAGTACAGGTTTTTTTCTCGTGCAGAAATTATGCAAATTAGATGAATTTTGATTTATTTAGTGCTACTTGTACACTGTAAGTGCACATGTCAGTACTGCTCAGGCTAGAGGCTGTATTTATCAACCGATCTTCACGAAACTTCTTGGGTACACCTTTGTTATCACCTTGGGACAAGAACGAGTGTTTCCGAGTGCCGTCCAAAATTCAAGATGGCTGCCAGTGGCCATTTTGTACCGAAATTAGGCCCAATCAGTTTTTTGTCACAACTTCTATACAGCTCGTATTTATGAACTGATCTTCACGAAACTTCTTTGGTACCTTTGTTTTCACCTTGGGACAGGAATGAGTGTGTTTTGGGGTGCCTTTGTTATCACTGTGCTATGAGAACAAATATTTTGGGGTTCAGTCAGACCCACTCTGGGACTCAAAGATTTCTTTCCTAGTTTAGCATCTGACTGTCACCCACCTTTACAATACTTTACCTATACATTTGTTACAGGCTACGGTCAGTATTTATGTACAGGCCGTTACAATACTTTTTATGTACCTTTGTTATCAGGTCATTACCTAGATGTTTGTCATTGTTGTGTCACATACTATACATGTACATGTCTTGACAAGTTGGGCTACAGTGTCTACAGTTGCCTTTTGTTGTGTCATAGCAAATCAAAAAATTGCTCTTGCTGCTGATCACTTACTGATACACTGATCTCTTTTGACAACTTGAGCCAGGTGAGCGTTTTAGGGTCACTTGAGCCTCTGGTTTTAAGGGAACTAGTCAATTCTGCCCTCACAACCCTCCCATCCCACTCATCATAATAGGAGGAATCTTGAATATTTTTGAAAATCTTCAAATCCCTTCATGAAAAAACATGGGTCTTCGTCAGGTAAGTTCTGAGAGCCCCTTGGAAAACCCTTGTTTGTGCCCCAACAGTGTTTATGTGATGGAAACATGTTTTTGTATCGATACTTTTAGTGCTTCACGGTATTTTGGTATACTGGTAATAACGGTATTAGTATTGTCACCGGTTGAATACCGAACACATTTTTGTACTGGTATACCGCCACAGATAGTATTGATTTTTCAGTTTCTGAAAAAAAGAGTAAAATGAAAATAGGAGATTATCTTGAAACATTAAGTTTTAATAGTAGTTTGATAAATGACTGCAGGAATAATTATCTGCAATCCCATTGTAATCCAGTCATTAGTTTTCAGAACAGTTGAATCCATTTGACTAGAAAAAGGTGTACAATTATGAGACCATGACAGTGTATGTCTCGTTTCCAAACCAAATGTGCGATTTGCATTTCTCTTTTGAGGTCACTGTTGTTTATACATGTACAAGAAGTGCAGTGTTTCAAACACTATTCGGGGGGCACGGTGGCTCAGTTGGAAGAGGTGCAGGCTGCAAGCTGAGAGGTCCTCGGTTTGAATCCCAACTGCGGCAACCGCGTTGTGTCCTTGGGCAAGAAACTTCCCCCCCCATTGTCCACGTGGGGCATGGTGACATTGTGTACTAAGGTGTACTGCACGTCGATGGTGCACCTGTCTTCAACCAATGCTAACACTGCTTGTGTGGAGTTGGTATGTTGGGGAGGTGACAGTTGCTCGTTAGTTCTCTCCGGTTACTCCGGCTTCCTTCACCCGTAAAACTGTTACGGTCATGGTTAGCCATTGTGCAGAAATATGTGACCTTAAAAACACCAATAAATAAAAAAATAAATCAAACACTATTCAAACCGTTCCGACAAGACCAGCGAAATCGTCTGAAATCATCTGATAGGTAATTAACGATTGTCTCTTATATTGCAAGAACAACATCTGTCAACACTGAAGAGGCACACACAATGGTGAGTTGTGCAAACAATGACCATCTACAATATATATATGCCAAACATTAATCACCCAGCACAACTGTCTCAGAAATCAATAATGGATCTCATTAAAAAGAAAGCTACCTCCATTATATGGTCATTTTTTGGATTTGAACCAGATGAAAGAAATCAACCAAAAGATGAAACCAGGGCTATATGTAGAGAATGCCAGAAAGTAGTCAGTTCCCATCAAATTTATTTTCTCACTTGAAAACAACTCACCCAATCATTCACTCACAGCTGATGTCAGACAAAAAAAGAAAGAGGGAATCAGAGTTCACTCCATTGTGTCCACATTTTCAACCAGCTGGATACATTACCATAACTTATTGGCTTTACAAATTGAACTTGGTTTACCAAGCCATTCTCTAATTACTTACTGTGTGACCCGATGGGGCTCCCAAGGTTGATAAAAAAGAATTTTAGAACAAGAGCCGGCAATTCGAAAAGAACTGAGTGTGGATAGAAAAACGTCTCATTTAGTTCCAACCTGGCAAGACAGCCATGTAATGGAGGCAGTCACAGCTGCTTTAGAGCCAGTTTCTGAATTTACAGACATTCTCTCAGCTGAGAAATATGTAAGCATATCTGCAATGAAGCCACTGTTTGCTGTACTCGACAATGACTTGTTAACAACAGACAGACATGCACTCTCTCACTAGTGACATAAAAGTCGGATTAAAAATTATCTGAGTGATAAGTACTGTGATCAAAAGACCCTTCAGACTATTTCATTGTCAGCTTTTGTTGTCCCCAGATCCTAAAATCAATATTTGAGACCAGGCTCAAAATAATTTTTTTTTCAATGCGTAGCAAAATGCCACACAATATTGAAAATTGCATAGAAATTTTTTGAAAATTGCATAGCATTTTTCTAGTACCAAGTTGTGAGTACCATTGAACAGTTTTGTGATGAACCATACTTGATGTTTTGATCCTTTGTAAATAGAAGGCTTTGATCTTGTACTTGTAGACTATGTCACTATGTATTACACCATACATGCATAATAAATTCATGAATTCACACCAGTATTTCTTTTTCATTTAGTCATTAGCCAGAATTTGGCCAAGCTGAACAAGTTATTAATTGAATCTGCAATGTTTCTTACATATACTATCCATGATAGTATTACATATACATGTACTATCAGTAATAGTAAATTAATGCAGTAGATATTACTACAAATTAAATTAATAAAATGAATGAATTTAATTGATAATAATCTGTTCTGTGGATTTCAGTAGACAAGAGAACATGTAGCACAGTAGCTGATCAGATTGTTCAGAAAGACTGAAATTGTCTACTATTAATACTGTAATAGTTGTGCTATACTAGTTTATTAAACTATTGAGTATTAAAATTATTCTGTATTTGAGGATGATTTTTCAGGGGCAATGCTATTGAAACAATTGTGGCATTGAAAAATTTGAATTTTTTTTCTCATGTTCAATTGATTTTCTAATTAATTAATCTCACAAGTCTCCATTGAGGTCAGTTCACAATTTCACAAATGAATTAATTCACAACTCATTAACAACAATATTAATGAAAATTCAAGAACTGGGCAACTGTTAAATAAAAGCAATCAGCAGTGTTTAGCTCCATGTCTTGATTGAGGCTGCTGGATATTTTTATTTTTTTAAATTTTTTTCCTCCTCTCAGTCTCAAAGGATACAGACAATCTCAAGAAACGGCAGCTAGGGTCAGGCCGTTCCTTGCCAAGGACAAACCTACTCCTCCTCCAGATCCAACAACGCCACCAACATCAATCTCTCCGGCACATCCTCCTCCCACCAAGAAAAATTGCAGGAGACATAGATGCCGCTGATCACCCCTACTCTTTCCCTCCTCTACCATGCTCAGATATAGCAGAAATACTATGCAGTCAATGAGGGTCGAAAGGGGCTTGCTCCCCAAACCTCCCCTGCATGCCTTCGGCGTGCGAAACCATTCCATCCGTCAGCTCCATGTACATGTGTCTTTTAACTCAGAACAAATTAACAAATGAAAAAAATTCTAAACTGAGTATAAACCATCTTGTAGTCAGTGCCAGTCAGTCTCCCACGACTGACAGTCACTGACTTGTCACTGGTGTGACACTGACTGCCAAAATCATTACCAGTTAACACAGTGAAAGACCCATGTGCACATATATATATATATATTGCTTCCTGATGCTTTTGGAACTCAAACTTGAGAAATTCAATTTATTCAAATGTCAGCAACTTCTTTGACTGAATATTCTATATCTGAATCGGATGAAGAACTTGAAGAATCTGAGTATTTCCTCTTACTTGGTCTAGGCCCGTAAGGTTGGACAGAAACACGACATGGTTTACTTAGAAATGAGTCAACTGCTTGAGATGCATCAAAATCACTCGACGGTGAACCATGAATATCAATAAGCATAAGATTATTAATGGTGTCTTCATTCATACAGCTCCTTGTGTCCAATATTATTCTTAACATCATAGAAAAGCCTCTCTCCACAACTGCATTTGAAGTGGGCATCACCATTAGAATTTTGATTAAGATGTATCAAATTTGCAAACATTGTGCTATATTGTCCATAGTTAAAAGTATTTTCCATATTTCTGAGGACTCCAAGCCACTCAAATTTCGATCAACTAAAATCTTCAAATTGGCTCATTCGTCCAGAATCAAACTTGTGTCAACAGACTTCTTGTTTAGTAATTGTTGAAAGTGATTGACTAAATATTGCAAATCAGTGTTTCCATAATCTTCAAGATTATCTCCAGAAGGCCAAGTGTTGATATCTGTGATTCGGAAACTCTTTATTATAGGGTCTGTGTTGATGTCACCAAAATGATTTTTCAGGCAGCTCACAATTTGGTCCAGACAGTTATTTTTATCTTAAAGAAACTGGTAACAGAATTTGGATCAACATTCACTTTTATTCATTTGTACTGAATTGGTTCATTTCTCCCAGCTGAGGATGCAGATTATAGAAGAGAAGTCAAATCTGAATCTTTTTGTTCATTCTTATTTCTGCTCGTTTCATTTTGAGTTTCACTATGATTTTGTTCTGTTTCCTCATCAGTCAAATTAGGAATATTCAGTGACTTGAGTTTGTCTACCTGCTTATATGTTTTTGTTAACAGTGCAGGAACTAAAACAAGGTCAGTCTCTTCTTTCTGCAACGCCAATGAAAAATTCGCTAGGATCTGGCGAATATCTTTAAAGAACAGCATGTAGTACACCAATTTTACGGATCTCGTGATCTTTAACCTTTCATTTTGATTTTGTCCTCTGACTCTCACTGGATTCTGATGCCATGCTTTCTAGGTGAGCCACAATGACAGGAAAAGAAAATATGAGGCTATCGCATGCCCTACACTTGTGTTGCAGCCATCTTGTGCCATTAGACTTTTGTGGTACTTCAATGGCCTTATCCATAATTTCAGCAAGTACTTTCAATTCTCTCATTTTCTTCAGGGCTTCTGCGATATAAATTGTGAATAGCCTGAAATATCTTGATAACCATCTCCTTTTCAGCAGAAAAAGCATCTTTGGCCACAGGCTCTAAGCAGAGGTTCAGACTGCATAGGTATTAGCCAAGGGTGTGTTTTCATCAAAGAGCAATAACACCAGACTTGCGTCCCAAATTCAAACTTGCACCATCATAGCAAAACCCCGCTAATTTGTCGTCAAATTTAAATGATCCAAGTTCATGATCCAGTAAATTATGAATGTACTCTACCTTACTTACCACTCTCAGCAGATCTAAGCTTGAAATAAAATAGTTTTTGGCTCGCCACAATCCAGCAGTTTGACAAATATCAATTCCTTCTCCATGTTGGAAGTGTCAGTCGAGCCATCAACAAGTAGGGAAAAGTTCTCAGAATTTCTTATCATTTCCAAGAATAGTTCTCTGATATCTTTGGCAATGAAGTCGATAAACTGATTGCACATCATATCGTTTCCATGTGTATTTCCAAGCTCAACATTGTGCTTCTTTTCGAAGTTGATCAGAACGGGGAATTTTGCAAATGCAAGTTGTTCTTTGGCAATGGTGTAAGCAATATCAAACAGTTTATTCAATCTTGCCTTCTCAGATGTCTGTGAATGTCCAAAAGCTTTCCTTATCAGCATTTTCAAACTTTCTGCAATGCGTACAGTACTCGTGGGATTTTCTAACTGAATGGCCTTCAGGTGCTGCAGCGACTTACAGTGTTTTTGAATTGTATCTTTTTTAAACACGGGAATTTCCCGCACAAAACTGTCGTTATAATTTCGTGCAAACTTCAAGTTGTGTTTGTAATTTTGACAATCAACAAGACGCAGTCGACAGGCCATCATCATGGTTGATTATAAGCCAAGGGAATTCCTGTTTCCAGGCCTTCAAAGCTTTTAGTTTGACAGACTTTGATTTATTTTGTTCTGTCATTATTTATTTTTGGCAAAATTAGCAGACACCGAAACAGAAAAAAGCTAAATGGAAGGACATACTTGATTGGATATTGCGGCTTCTATTACCGAAGGAACATCAAATCAAAACGTTCCTTACAAACGATATAGAGTTATGTCCCATGATGGTGTCAGGTCATTTCTGTCCTTTTCTAGTACGTCCCTGGGTCATTTTGTCCCTTTACCATTTCGTACCGTGTCAACTTGCCCCCGCGTCAAGTCACCCCTGACTCGAGTCACCCTGGGCTAACTCGCCCTGAGTGACGAGTCAAGTCACTAGGTTGTGATAACCATCCCATTCAGGTTTGCTTTTAAATTTTCGAGAATAATACCGGTATTGACCTGTTGAACGTTTTGTGCAAAGGTGTTTCATACATGGCAATTTAGTTCATTTCATACATAAATTTTTAGGACATTCCGTACCTATTGGTAGAAAGAGACAAATCCGGCGTTAATCCGCTACTGTATATTGTGACTGTTGTATGATTGTTGCTATTGATGGGGTGAGGGGCGTGGCACTTTGTAGCTAACTCCCCACACCCAGAGTTACGAGGCAGCCCTCACAGACTCATTAATCCTAAAGTTCTTAATGAGTAGCGAGGCAATCCTCACATGTGACACCATGATGAAAGAAAAGTTTCTTTGCAAATGATTGAATGAAAAGTTTTGGTGCGCCGAATGCGCACAGGGACGAGGTGAGATTGAAATCTCTTGTGACCCGAATAACTTGATTTGCTTTATTTGCTTATGAATCCATGAGAGTCGGAAGCGAGAACCAATTCTTATTCAGTTTGAGTGTGCACACTGGCAGTAGGGTAGTGAGTTGAGATTTCCCGAGAACCTCGAACTGGAAGATGACTAGGAATTTGCATAAGTACAAGAATTCTGTGTGTTTGCTTAGAGAAGTGGGCATATTTATGGTAATACTGAAACCAGAGTTTGATGGTTATTTTGAAAAAAAGAAAAAGAAACCCAAACAGTCGCTGGTTTGGGAGCAGCCCCATCATATTATCCTTAACGGTTACAAAAAGGAAAAAATCCACCAATATGTGTTTTTGAAAGCTCTTTGCTTTAATATGAATCCTTTATACTACTCCAGTCGCAGAAAACACTGATGATCAAAATCTTACCGAATTGTAATAACATCTGAAAATTAATCATTTTAATGTATTCATGTGCTAATTATGACTCCAGTGGAATAACAGTGCTGTGATTACCTATAAGAACTGATCAGACCTGATTAATCATCAATGCGCTCACATCATAATGTTTTGATTTTTCATCAAAGAAATACATAAAGATGTTTTTTACAGTGTGTGGTTCATGTTATTTCTTAATATTTTCAAATGTATGACGTACTGTGGTGGTGTTGGACGTATTAAATTATATTCCCTGATATCTCAAATGTGGATTTTTTTGTTATATTGGATTATAATACCTTGCAAAAGTAAGTAGTCTAGTATTTAATATAAAAAATACTTAAAACCCTATACAATTTGCCTGTGTACCAAACGTCCTTAGATATATGTACGAAACGTCGTCTTTTGAATACGAAACAGTCAGTGTACGAAACGCCCGTGTACGAAATGTCAGTAATTCGCCTGCAACACGTGAACAAAATTATATTAGTTCACACCAACCACACCCCCCCACCCTCCCCCAACACACACACATACACATCTAACAGCTGCTTTTAAGCTACTCCCATCATATCAGGGAAAGAGAAAACAGAATATCAAGAAAAGCTGAGCAAAAACCTAAACATTGTTCCAGATGCTCGTGCATCCACCTTTGGAGTAGACTTGGAGGCAGGGATTTGGCAAACAATCATTATTTTGGTCAGAGGATGTCTTCGATTTTTTTATTACCCAAGAAGTTTAGTACATTCAGAACAGGGTTCGAATCCTCCAAGTCAGAGTCCGAATTCTCCAAGATCCGAATTCTCCTAGGTCCGAATCCTCTAAGTCAGGATCCGAATTCTCCAAGGTCTGAATCTGCCTGTATTCCTTCATCTCGATACCTTTGCCATTTCTCAAATGTGAGGAAGGAAGGGGAAGTCATTGTTTCTGTGGGTCATACAAAAAATGAAAACAATACAGCATGGTTCTCTTTTTTTATTTCTTTTTAAAACGTTTTAGTTTAATCAAAATCAAAGGCATCCAATAAACGATTTGTGATTCAATAATGCATGTGATAGAAAAAGGTGAGATGAGGGTTTTGCCTTTTAAAATGTGATTGCATTACTGAATTCCACTCTAAGTTCCACAGTTTGCGTATTGTGAATCTCGATCCAAGATAATAATTTGCGTTGCTAAAAACGAGTTTTGCATCATGAAATGCGATGCGATATCGGTTATTTTGAGCCCTGATTTGACAAATGATCAGTTAGAATGAGTGAAAGAGGAAATAATAGGGGATAAATCATTACACAATAAACTAATTATTAAATCAGAGGTAGTTGAGCAGTCAGCTCAGCCATTCAATCAGCCACCACAAAAAAAAGACAATAGGTAGTCTTTTCAGATCAAACGCGCCAGAGACAAATGATAATATGGACAATATTGAAAGTGAAATATTGATGTACATGGGTTCTGAAACTCCTGATTCAGACTCCAATCCTTTGGACTGATGGAAAATAAATGAAAACAAATTTCCTCATCTGGCCAATTTTGCATAAAAATATTTGTGTATTTGTGCGACAAGTGTTCCTTCAGAAAGACTTTTCAGCAAGTTGTGGCAAATTGTTGGCCCCAACGAGCGTGCCAACAGCCAGACAAGATTAATAAATTAGCTTTTTTAGCAGCCAGCTTGTAACTGATTTTAATGTGATTGTTCAGTAAACTGCCGCCAGGCTGATCACATCAGCCGAACTGTATGCACAAGGAGAATTGGTTGTGTGTGATCGGTTAGAATGTGTGAAAGAGGAAATAATAGGGGATAAATCATTACACAATAAAGTAATTATTAAATCAGAGGTAGTTGAGCAGTCAGCTCAGCCCGTCAATCAGCCACCACAAAAAAAAAAAGGACTATAGGTAGTCTCTTTTCAGATCAAACGCACCAGAGACAAATGATAATAATGACAATATTGAAAGTGAGATATTTATGTACATGGGTTCTGACACTCCTGATTCAGACTCCAATCCTTTGGACTGATGGAAAATAAATCAAAACAAATTTCCTAATCTGGGCAATTTTGCATAAAAATATTTGTGTATTTGTGTGACAAGTGTTCCTTCAGAAAGACTTTTCAGCAAGTTGTGGCAAATTGTTGGCCCCAACGAGGATTACTATTAAATCCCGATGGGATTAGGTTGTTAAATTGACAAGTATTTATAATATCTGAAAAAAGGCACTTGCGAACTTTCAGTGCATCAACCACTTTGTGGTTCATGAGCTGAAAATTGGCTAGTGCTTTTCATCAGAAATTATAAATACTTGTTGATTGAACAATTTAATTCTCAGTCATCTCCGAGATCCCATGTGATAATTTTTATACGCCCGTTTGAAAAACGGGACGTATTATAGTATGGCGTTGTCCGTCCGTCTGTCCGTCCGTCCGTTTGGTTTCCGAACAATAACTTTAGTATTTGTTTTCCGATCGGCTCCAAATTTGGTATGTGGTTTAATCACAACAAAATACAGGTCAAGTTCGAATATGGGGTCGGTCCGAACATGTTTTGCCTGAATTATGGCCCCTGTTGGACTTAGAATTCGTCAAATATTTGGTTTCCGGATGATAACTTTAGTATTTGTTTTCCGATCGACTCCAAATTTGGTATGTGGTTTAATCACAACAAAATACAGGTCAGGTTCGAATATGGGGTAGGTCTGAACAATTTTTGCCTGAATTATGGCCCCTGTTGGACTTAGAATTCGTCAAATATTTGGTTTCCTGATGATAACTTTAGTATTTGTTTTCCGATCGGCTCCAAACTTGGTATGTGGTTTAATCACAACAAAATACAGGTCAAGTTCGAATATGGGGTCGGTCTGAACAATTTTTGCCTGAATTATGGCCCCTGTTGGACTTAGAATTCTTTGTCAAATATTTGGTTTCCGGATGATGACTTTAGTATTTGTTTTTCGATTGGCTTCAAACTTGTTAGTCTTTTTCTCAAATGACTGAAAAATTTAGTCATTTCACAAAATCACTGATTTCAAAGTCTGACCGTAACATATATATATATGCCAGTATAAATTTCTCGCACTCTAAAAAAATTGCAAATGTGTTAAAATGGTACAATTTGAACAGTTCACGGGCGTATGATGCCAGCGGTGCTCTTGTTGTCAGTGGTATTGTTTGTGGTAAGGATGGTAAACGACCTTCAATGAAGGAAATCAAATCATTATGTTTGTTCTTTTTATCAGTTTTAACCATTGTTGTTTATGAGGTTTTAAAGTTTTGTGATGAAATAAAAGTGCCGAGTACAAAGAAGAAATACTTTTTTTTATTCCCATCCTTTCCAACGAATAGTGGAAAAATTTGACACATATCACTTTCCCATCATCAGCCTCTTGTGAATACGCTGAATATTCATTTTCATTTCTTCCGGTTCTTACTTTTTTCGCTTCAGGTTTTCGGCACAAGCCGAGAAATTATATTTGATAATTATTTTTTATGGACACTTCACTGCTTTAATAGATATATAAATATAATATAACTATTATATTTATAAATCTATTAAGGGGGCGAAGAGTTTCAATAAAAAATAGTTACCAAATATCATTTTTCCAAGTTCTCAACTTGTGCCAAACACTTGTGTCCTTCGCTTCAATGTTCTGGATGTTGGAATAACTCTCTGGCCATTTTGCACTGTTTTTAAGCGTGATATGTTTTCTGTGACTCCCTTTGTTGAGCAAACTAAGACGACAACATTGGTATTTGTCATTTATTAAATTGTAATCGTTCTCTCGACTGATTCTGTTGGCAATCGGCTCAGTCTTATGAAAATGTTTTTTTAGTGCTCACTCTCAAAGTTTATGAGTTTTACGTTCCAAATTAAATATACATTTTCCTGTCAACATTCTGTTTTCAATGTTGATATTTCAATATATATTTTATAAGCTATGTTGCCTGAGGCAAAAATGAAAGGAAATAAAAAAGGATGTTTTTTATGTGTCCTTTATCCCTCTTCAGACAGATTCACAGTCATCTTCGGTAGAGACGTAACTTCCCAAACTACATTCCTGCTACCGGTATTGAAATTCCAATACCGTGAAGCCCTAGATCCTTTCGTATGTGCCTATGTGTACACTATGTAGGTACTTACATGCACAAGTATTCATTCTAGGCAATAACATAGTGAAATACAAAACCAGAAGAATGATGGTTGACTTTATGCAGCAATAAATTTTTCTGGTTCACTCAAGTACAATTGGGGGTTAATGGGTTATATAATGTTTATTCCAAATTAACTGGGGGTCAGTGGAGCTCTACTTGCTTCACTGATTCCCAATGTCCAATCCTGTTTTAGAAAGGATAGTTCCATTTGCACGTTGCTGCCATGGCCAATGAGATTTTACAGGAAATTCTGGTCTCATGATCATCTTGTTTTGAGTTTCATTCACTGAAAAAACATTGAGGTGACAAGTGTTAAAATTCATCCCACCTCAACCCATCCACTGGTATCCTTACTTGGATCAGTGTGGGTTTTGCTTCCCCATTTTATCCTGTATCGGTTTTGTGGGTGTTTTATTTATGCCTCCCACTATGTCTTTGAAGCTCCCCACTACTGTAATTAATATTAATATTAGTGAATTATCTGTTTGACTACACTGTACGTTATCCAAAACGATTGAAGTAATAAAATCTACATTGCAGTGTAGTCCTTAAATGCGTTTATGTGTTATTTTCTGTTCATAAAATTGATTCCCTTAGTCATATGTAGCTCTTATTGCAGCACAAAATACAATGAGATCATCAAGTTATAAATATCATGTAATGCTGGTTTATGGCATAAACTTTAACAATAGTAACCAGATTTCAGTTCTTTAAGGTATTTGTCTCTATAGCAACAATGTCTACGCCAAGTTTGATGATCACCAATATCTTGAAAAATTATGGTCGTTATGGTCCTTTGTTACAAAAAATATCCTGTAAAACTTGTTTATGGAATAACTTGAACATTAATTAATGGATTTAATTCTGCGATGCTTTTCTTGTTTTTTGTTAATGGTAACTATGACAGCTTGAAAGCGGTAAGTAAATTTTAGTTAATAGTGATGAACCGATAATCGGAATTGGCAATCGGAAACTGGCTGGTTATGGGGCATCGGCCGATTATGACAACTGGCAGTTAAAAACCGGCAGTTTCCGGTTATTCTGTATTTAACACTGATTATTAAAAATCCCTTTGATATCTGGCAATTTCAATAAAGTTTCCCCATTAAAAACGTGTGTAGTGCATACCAGAAAATTTAGGGATTTGCAGAGCAGAGATATTATGGAACTTACCAACTGCAATTGGTACGAGATCGCCACCATTTGCAGAAGATTGTAGAGGTAACCAGTTGAAAAAAACATTGAATAATATATTGTGACATACATGTAAACCATGCGTCATACGACTTCACAACACACATTAAAATCAAAATTATTATTCATTTATGAAAAAGAGTATGTGTGCTCAGTATATTCTTGGTTAATACAGCCAAGTGTATTGTACCCTTACACAAAACCTTATTAACACTATTTACCAGAATACAACACAATCTTCACGAGAACAATATCATGTGATTGTATCGTGAATAACGATCTTTTCCCCACACCCTAACCAAAATGCAAATATTATTTTGCTTAATATTGCCCAGCACTAAATACGCATACTCTGAGAACTTATGTGGTATTAAGCTTTCGTAATTGATGATTTATCAACGAATTCTGTAGTTTCACAGGCACCAACAAATTTTCTTCAGTGTCCTACTTCAACCATCGGTTTCGGCATTGGAATCGGCATAATTGGCAGAGAAATAATCAGTAATCGGTTGATAGCAAGTTTTGATAATCGGTTCATCACTGTTAGTTAATAGAGTAACAATTTTTCCTATCCTGTGAGTAATAATGCCTAGCATGTCAAAGGATATTGCATGCTGGGTGTGATACAAGCATTGCAGGTAATTGATATTTATAATCCCCCACCCCCATCCCCACCCCCAAAAAACAAAAAAACCCAACATATGGTCCCAATCCCAAGGGTGAGGGAGAAGGTCTTTTTATAGCTCACCTGACTGAGTCAGTGGGAGCTACTGCCATCACTTGATGTCTGTCATCTATCATTCGTTGTCCGTTAACTTTTGAAACTCATCTGCCATCGGTCTTCAATCATCTGTCGTCTATAAACATTAAATTTGCGACTTCTCCAAAGCTGATTTCAGTTAAATTTAAAGTGATTGTTCTGACATCACATTTTGTTTTTGTTCAAATCAACTTGCCCAGCCCCATAGGATATGGTGGAGGAAAATGCACCCCCCCCCCTCCAAAAATAATATCTGTTCATGAACTAGTGGGTACAATGACTTGATATTTGGTATGGAGTTTCCTTTGAGGTATAGAATCAAGTTTGTTGAAACAAAATTTGTCGAGGAATGTTTGCTTTTGTAACGGGAGGTGAAATTTTTGGCCCGACCAAAATTTCTATCCCGACCAAAATTTCTATTTTCTGAACCGATGAGCTGTTTCAAACCAAATTGTTAAGTTGCATTATTGACTTATAAGTACTTGATTCATGCAAACAAATTTTCCCACATCCCTGTCAGAACCCCAGGAGCTACAAGTAGAAATATTTCAAACGCTCATATTTCCTAAAATGCATGGAGCAGACATCTGTTATTTGGTATGGTGCATCCTTAAGACTAGTAAAATGGCATGGTTAAAAAAATTGCTATTGGTTGGCTCATAGTGTACTGTAGAGGAAACTGAATCAGCATATTTTCAAAAATTTCAACAAACAATTTTCTTTTCCAGAACCGCTGATCAGAATCTTTTGATATTTAGTATACAGCATCCATACTGTAGTGGGTCAGGAGCCCAAATTTTTACTTTGTGAAATGTGAGAAGTACTCTTTAAAAAATCTTCTTCAGAACCACCAGTCAAGAGTCTTTTAATATTTGGTGTGCAACATCGCTACAGATCAGTCCACATTTGATCAAATCAAATCCCCCCAGTTAATATTTAAGCTCCGTAAGGGGTCCAAATTTTAACTCGGTGAATTATGGGGAATATCTTTAAAAATACTTTTAGATTCACCACTCAGAATCTTTTGATATTTGGTTTTCAGCATTCTTAGGGAGGTCAAAGCTAAGTTCAACCCAAGTCCCTGTGTTAATATTTGTGCTGTCTATTTGGGGCCAAATGTTAACAACGTTGCTTCATATGAGACTTATTGGTAGTATCTGAACCCATTTGGCCATTAAATGAAAATTTGCTGGTGTTTTTCAGTCCTAAGTGTGAGTCAGTAGGTGAAAAGAAAGAGGAAATTGTGAGGGAAGGATTTTGTTGAGGAGGGATTTTGATGGTGGAAGGGGTTTATGGTGGAGGATTTTGACAGTATTCCCATTATACAGCTAAATACATAAGCCGCGGGGCATTTTCCTGCAGCAACAAAATACCATGCTGACAAAATATTGTTACAGCAAAATGCCATCAGGCCGAATGCCAGAGTTTCGTAAATTATAAGTGTGTTAGTTATATTTTCTTCAAATTTTTTATGAGTTACTTATAACAAGTTTGTAACTTGAACCATTCCATAACCATTAATGTTTTATAGTATCATATCAATTTCTGTTTTCCATGCACCACCACATAGTTTGAGATGCAAAACACTGTCATTTTTGTCACCAAAAGATAGCTGTCCCCTGGTTACGAATACCGACTAGTCCTTTACTGTTGTGATATCATGTTTGTATATAAATGGCTATTGATATACAAACTTATCGCAGCAGTATTGGTCGATTTTATGACTGTAAGTATGCACTGTGCCCTGTAGGTAATACAAACATATTAAACTACATCATTGGGCGTGTACTTGTAATTATATTTTTGCTCCTTATGCAATGTCGAGATATTGAACCCAACCCAGGTGCATTACAGATAGCATCAAAATCGTTGAATCCCATTTTAGATGTGAACAACATTGACAATATTACTTCTAATTTCACTGAATATTTTCTCGGCAATGCAAAATGCTATATACCCTTCAAAACTACTCATCAGACCAAAAGATAAGCCTTGGATGAACTCCTATACCCGCACAATAATAAGAAAAAGGAAGAATGCCCATAACATTGCAAAACATAGCAATTGCCCGCTGGTCTGGGAAAAAATTCAAACATTGAGAAACGAATCTATAGAGTCTGTTAGGAAAGCCAAACTAGCATTTGATCAAAGAATAGATGATTTTGCCTCATCGAACAGCTTTTCCTCGGGGCAGTGGTGGAAAACTATAAAACAGTTTTTAAAAAATCAGGGTAATAAAATGTTTTGTTAACCCCACTGCTAGAAAATTGAGTTATCATTGATGATCCTGTGGAAATTAGTGAACTTTTAACAACATTTTCATAGAACAATGTGTCTTTGTTAAAGGTAAAAATCTACCAACAAGTCCACATACAGAATATGAGATGACAGAAATTGGAATACAGATTGATGAAGATGAAAGTGAGTTAGCAAAATTGGATATAATTAAGGCTTGTGGACCTGATTTAATCAGCAACGCCATACTAAAGTCTTGCTCTGCAGAGTTGGCTTACCCACTGATGCATATATTTACCATGTCGCTTGTTACAGGTGTATTCCCTACTTTCTGGAAGAATGCCTACATTCTGCAAATTCACAAAAAAACTTTCTATAAACAGTAAAATTAATTACCACCCAGTCTCTCTAACTAGCTGTGTGAGCAAAGTATTCAAGAGAATAATTTAAAAAAATGTTTATACCTTTCTTGTTTTGTGTTGGGTTCATCGTGTTTTCAGAGGGACAAAACCGGTTTCTCTATAAAGTAATTGGTTACTGGTGCCGTGGGTTGTGCTGCAAATTGTACGAAGTGCATCTAGTTGGAGATTCTATAAAGTGTATGATTTCTCCTCTGCAATTATCCCATATTACATTGGCATAATCGAAAAAAGGGAGTATAAAATGGGTGTACTGGGTTTGAAGGTTTTTTGCGGTTCTCAGGGATAAATCAAGATCGCCCCACCTAAGAACCATGACAAATCAGCAGCCATCCAAAATGTTATTACTTTTATCTCAAGCGTAAAGACCTTAAGGTATGTAAAAACATTCAATTATCACATCATAATATTAAAGATTTTTGGGGGGTATTATTTTAACACAGTATGACATGTGGAAAAATATTTTAAAATCTCTCTTCCCCGTGGGAACCCCGGGAAGTAAGCAGCACTTGTTTACTGTGGTAAACCAGTTCTGCTTTACAAGTAAAATAGGACCCAGTCACCAATGCTTGGGGTGAAAGTCCTCTAAAATGGGCAACATGTAGATCAACGATTGAATAAACTTGACTTCATCTCCATGTTGTGTCACGATTAGCCATGGTGCATAAATATGTGACGTTAACCACCACCAACAAACAAACAAACCAACATTTAAAATCTACTCCACTGCTCCACCAGTCCAAATATTTTGATGTTTAAATGCACAAATTGTCATCATCATCCTTGAATTTCATTTTAAGAACTTTATTGTCTAGCACTATCTAGGGAATATTTTAATTTTTGAAACTTGCATAGCAAATGCTATACATATTAAAAAAAATGTGCAACATTTAATGAAATTTGCATAGACGTTTTTTTGCTCACCTGACTGAAGGTCGGGATGAGCTATTGTGATCACACACCCTCTGTTGTCTGGCATCCGAAAACATGGTGTTTGTACCTTCTCCAAAACCACTGAACTGATTTCAGTTGAATATGGGGTGATTGCTTGTTCTGACATTGCATTTTGCTTTTGTTCAAATCAACTTGCCGATCCCCATAGAGACGGGTGAGAGAAAATGCTAAAAATTTCTTAAAACACCTCCTCATGAACCAGTGGGTACAATGACTTAATATTTGGTATGGAGCTTCATTTTAGGTGTAGAATCAACTTAAGGTTTGTTTAAATGAAGTTCGTGGAGCAGTATTTGCCTTTGTAACCAACCAAACTTTATGTTTACTAAACCGATTTGGACCAATTTTAGTATGTGGTATTATTGAATCACAAGTCCTCTTAATTGAATATCCATTTTGCCAGTGAAATTTATTCAATTAACAGGAGTATACAATTGACAGGGATTTGGTCAGTTTCCTGTGTTCTGGAGGTAAACTGAGCATTTATTCTATTAATTGATATAATAGAATAAATGCCTGTATTGGATGTAGTGAGGCCAAAAAGGTTGATAAATAAGGGAAATTTGGTGCGTGTCACAGTAATTTTTTTGACATATTACAAAAATTTATATACAATTAACAGGAGTTTACTCTACAACCCGTATGCAATTAACAGATCAAATTTGTACTGAAGGTATGGTAAATGGTTTCATGTTATTATTATATTAAAATTATATTTAATTAACAGGGATATACAATTAAGAGATATCCAATTAAGTGGGCTCCACTGTATTTGATTCATGCAAAAAGAATTTCCTGTGTCACCATGTGAAACCCAGGAATTAAAAACAGAAATATTTTCAGACGTTCATATTCCCCAAACCGCATGGAACAGAGAACTATTATTTGGTGTAAAGAATCCTTAGGACTAGTAGAATGGAACGGTAAAAACACAAATTGCCATCGGTTGTATCAGGGTGTTCTGTAGGGAGCACCAAAAAATGCTGAGTCGGCATATTTGCAAAATTTAAAAAAAATTTCTCCAGAAAAATCGATCAGAATCTTTTGATGTTTGGTTATAGCATCTTTAGGGTGTCAGATACAAGTTTGTTAAAATAAAGCCCCTCTGTTCATATTTGGGTTCAATACAGGAGCCCGAATTTTGACTTCGGGCAATATGGGGAATAATGTTTAAAGATATTCTTCTGTAAATGTTATTGTATTGTAAGCAAATTTGTCTGAAATGGTTGAAGCTGAAAGATAATTTGTGACACAAGGTCATCCTGGCAGTCAAAAATGTTGTGTTGTTGAAACCCCAATAAATAAATAAATAAATAGAAAGAAAGATAATTGGAAAATAACTGAAACCACCAAACTGTGATCAACTGGAAAATAATGGAAACATTTTTGCTAACTCAGGCAAATCCGCAACTGTTTCATTCAAAAACAAATGTTAAAAAATAATATGGATATACATATACATGAATCAGTTATTTACAAACAATTTGTTTAATTTTCTCAAAATCTTCTTCATGAATTGATTGAAAATTGAAGTTTTCTCTTTTGGTGGACATTTTATGCATCTACGGTTATTTTTGGCAAGTGGAAATTTTGGTGTACTCTGAAACTTGGTACTCTCCTGTGATTCTGGGTTAATGCTACTTTGTTATTAAGTTTTGTCTTGAAAACAAATAGCTGGTTAGAAATGCACATGGCGGGGAAATAAAATAATATTTGTATGGATGCATATTTCTATATATGTTCTATATATGTTTATTTACGTAGCTCCAGAGAAGCACATTATGTAGTCAAAATGAAAAGAGATCGAATCAGTCACTTGGATGTGCTTCTAGAAATGTTGTAGTTGTAGTAGAAGACATGTAGGTCTCAAGATTAACTGGTAGAGTGCTGGAAGCCCTATTTTGGGCTTTACTAAAAGTGACAGGCAATAACTGACTGTTGCTACATTCTGCCTGAGGAATCCTTTATTGTCCCTGATATGAACCAGATTTTTTATACAATACCTTGCTCTCTGACATTTAATTGGATAGTGCCTATAAGGCACTATCCAATTAAATGTAATAGAGCAGTATATGATGAGCTTGGATTTGTTGTCAGAAAAAACTCAGCACTTTACCAGTTAAGGTTGGAGGTTTCTGATTTTCAATGCCATCTCCCATTCCACTGTTGGAAGCAAACCATTATTGCCCCCCATCCCCTATCCCTGACCCCCTCCATGTATTTGCAAGTAAACTCAAGTCACATGATTTTCCAGTTTACTGTACTATAAATAATCCAACTGAAGACAGAAAAAGATTTCAAAACAAATTGTCTTGTGAATATGCCTTGGAAAAATACAGGTATGTGAAACATTTACCACTGTCACAGTGTACATATTGTACGATGATCATGTTACAGGAATTAAAATATTTTGTTTGGTCGCAATAAATATTTAAACTTAATAAAACTTTCCATACAAACATTTTGCATTGAAACTTTGGCATCGGTTGTTGGATTTTGAGTCCATTGGTGAGGTGATAGACCATCTGGGGGGAAAAGATATCCACATATTACGGGTTATGCCCATGCCTACTTACCACAGTTATCACAGTCATGCACATTTTTTAGACTCAGAAAAACTGGTCATGTGATGTTTCTGGGTTTTCTTTATGTCCATGGAAATAAGTTTTTTGAATGGTAGCAGAGAAAAATGAAAATTGACTAAATTTTTTATTACCCATGTTGACATGGCACTATTTTCTTTTTTAGTTGTGTCATGGTGTCTGCCTCATATTTTAATACAAAGGGTAATCATGAAGTTTTTAAGCTCTCTTCTCCTGAACTTGCTGTTCCCAATGTTGTGTATACTTTGTAAGGAAGATTTACATGTTAAGGTTGACAGCCTTGGATTGATGTTTGGGGTATCATAGCTCTTAACACTATAGGTAATGGGGGAAACATTTTTCACTTCTTCACCCAATACCCTGTTCCAAAGACCTCCTTTTTTGATATATAGTTACCTTTGTAAGACGATTCACAAGTTTGTCCAAATATAGCCCCTGTTGGCCACATTGAAGAGTATCACATGGTGCCGGGGGTGGTGGCGGAGTGTCCATATTTTAACATGGTGAGTAATGGGGAAAACTTATATAAAATATTTTTCAAATCAGTGCTCCAAATGTTTCCATGTTTGTTATGTAACATCTCAGGAATCACTTAAAAGTTATTGAGCCCCTGGCCAGTGGTGTCATGTTGGTGATGTTGTTGGGTGGTGACAGGCATTTTAACACTGGGTACTGAGAGCAACATTCACAGTTCCACTAGTCAAAGTATCTTTGCTTTTGACCAATCATATCTCAAGAATACAAATTTGTTACAAAAACAAATTTAGATCATATTGAGCCATCTGATGTAGTCTGTAGATTATAACACTGATTGATGGCACAGTTGTTTATTTATCTATTGCTGTTTAAGATCACTTTCAGCTTAGGGCAATATGGGGAATAATGTTTAAAAATATTCTTCTGGAAATGTTACTGTAATCTAAGCAAATTTGTCTGAAATGGTTGTATTTAAAGAAGCTAAAACATAATTTCCGACACAAGGTCCTTCTATCAAAATTGTTCTTGGAAACCCAAATAAATACATAAATAAATAATTGGAATATAATGAAAACATCCAAACTGCGACCACCTGCAAAAAAAAAATGGAAACATTTTTGTTAACTCAGGCAAGTCCACAACTGTTTTATCCAACCAAAAACGAATGTTAAAAAATAATGCGGATATACATATTCATGAATGAGTTATTTATATGCAATTTGTTCAAATTTTGTCGAAATCTGCTTCATGAATTGATGTAAATTTGAAGTTTTCTTTTTGGTGTACATTTTATGCATGTATGGTGAACAGTGGCAAGTGGTAAATTTGGTGTACTGTGAAACTTGGTACTCTCCTGTGATTCTGGGTTAATGTTACTTTGTTATTAGGTTTTGTCTCAAAACAAATAGCTGGTTAGAAATGCACCTGGTGTGGAAATAAAAAATATTTATGTACGTAGCTCCAGAGAATCACATTACTGTAGTAAAAAGGAAGAGAGATTGAATCAGTCACCTGGATGTACTTCTATAAATGTTGTAGTTGTAGTAGATGACATGTAGGTCACAAGATTTTGGTTGTAGGGTTCTGATTTTCAATGCCTTCTCCCATCTCACTGCTGAAACAAACCATTTTATAGGTAATGGGGAGTCATTCAAGAATCATTCTTCATCCAATACCCTGCTCCAAGAACCTCCTCTTTTATACCCCTTGCAAATTTGTTTGCGGGGGTATATAGGAATCACCCTGTCTGTCCGTCCGTCTGTCCGTCTGTCTGCCAGTCCTTTTGTCCGTCTGTCCATCCTTATAAGCGCAAACTCCTCCTAAACCATTTGAAGAATTTTCATGGAACTTTACACAATAGAAGAACTCCATATGAAGATGTGCATGAAGCAATATAATTCCGTTCTGACATTTCCAAGGGGATATAATCTAACTTATACATTTTAATGTACCAAAAAGGCTACAACTGAGGCACGGGGGCATGTGGGGGGGGGGGGTGGTATCACTTTATGAGCTGGCTCACAGTACGTCTAGTTGATACAGTATTGCCACTGTGGAGAGGTCACTTTCCACTGGTTGGCAATATTTCCACGGATGCAATAATATTAGATTCCAAACACTAATTATAGGAATAATCGTCAAACCTTTTAACTAATGCAGCACCAGGTACAACCCGGTGCTTCATTAATTAAAATTTTGCTGATGACAATTTTCATTACCTGGTAAACGCACATGTGGACATCACTGCCCACATGTGGATTACGACTAATCCACTGCAACTGTATTGTATAGAGTTATCTTTGAAAGATGATTCACAAGTTCAAATATAGCCCCTGTTGGTCACATTGAGGTGTATCAGGCAGGGTATCTGGCAGGGTGGCCAGTGTCTAAATTTTAACATGGTGAGTATTGGCATTATGGAAAACTTATGTAAAATATTCTTCAAATCAGGGCTCAAAATGTTTCCATGTTTGTTACGTAACATCTCAGGACTCACTTAGAAGTTACAGAGCCCCTGGACAGTGGTGTCATGTTTGTGATATTGTTGGGTGGTAGCAGGCATTTTAACACTGAGTAATGGGTGCAACATTCACAGGTCCACCAGTCAAAGTATCTTCACCTTTGAGCAATCACATCTCAGTAATACAAATTTGTTACAAAAACAAATTTGTTACGAAAACAAATTTAGATCCTATTGAACTATCTGATGCAGTGTGTAGATTTCAACATTGATTAATGACAAAAATTGTTTATTTATCTATTGCTGTTTCATGTCACTCACAACATCTTAAGCTGGCACATGACCATAACAAAGGGACAAAGTCAAGTTTAGCCAATTGTTTTCCACTTTAAAGGACTTGTAACCAGGCTTTGGTTCTGGGTCCTATTTTACTCGTAAAACAGAACTTTTTTTTACCAAAGTAAACAAGCACTGCTTCACTTCCTGGGGTTCCTACAAAGGCAAAATTGTTAAAAAAATCTTTTTGCAAACTACTGATCCAAATGCATTAATCTTTGATATTTCACATGATTGTAAGGATAACACACAAGTTTGTGAAAATTGACACTTGCATGGGGCGACAGGATGTCATGGGACAGGAGATTTTAAGATTGGTAAAAACAGAGAGAAACTAAAATCTTCTTTTCTGAAATCACTGCCACAGTGCTTCCTTGTTTGATATACACTTTTGTAAGGATGATTGAAAAATATTTTTAAATCAGGCTCTGGGTATGTATGTGGAGGTGCCATGGGTATGTATGTGGAGGTGCCATGGGCTTCTCAGACTTTTAACACAGTTGGTAACATGGAAATATTAAAAACATCTTTTTGCCCAAACCACTGCCCTAAATGCATCCTTCATTAATATATAAAACATTTGTAAGGATAATTTTTACCGTTGTTCAAATAAAGCCCCAGGTATCATATATATTTTGGGAGGTGGTTTGGGGGTGTTTGCTAAGATGTGATGTCAGATATTACCAATAATTATTAACAACTCTGGAAAAAGTATGCTGCAGGTACTTGGCACTGCACCTTTTTTTTAGGGGAGCTAGCCAATTCTGCCTCCACCACCCTCCCATACCACTTGTCATAATGGGAGGAATCTTGAATATTTTTGAAAATCTTCAAATCGCTTCATGAAAAAACATTGGCCTTTCTCAGGTGAGTGCTTAGGGCCCCTTGGAAAACTTTTTGTGCCCCAGCGGCATTTATGTGATGGAAACATTGTTTTTCTATCGATTCTTTTGTATGTGTGCCTATGTGCATACTATGTAGGTACTTACATGCACAAGTATTCATTCTATGCAATAGTGTAGTGAAAATATAATGAGATTATCGAGTTATAAATATTGTGTAATGCTGGTTTATGGCATACACTTCAACATAAGTAACCAGATTTAAATTCTTTTCGGTGTTTGTCTCTATAGCAGCAATGTCTATGTCAAGTTTGAATACCACCAATATCTTGAAAAATTATGGTCGTTATGGCCCTTTGTTATAAAAAATATGTTTATGGCATAGCTTGAACAATAGTTAATGGATTTCATGCTGCGATGCTTTTCTTGTGTTTTTGTTAATGGTAACTATCACAGCTTGAAAGTGTCAAGTTGATTTTAGTTAACAGAGTAACAATTTTTCCTATACTATTAGTAATAATGCCTGGCACATCAAAGGATATTGCATGCTGGGTGTGATACAATACAAGCAATACCCCCCCCCCCCCTTTCAACCCCCTTCCCCCCCAAAACAAAAAAAAACAACATATGACCCCAATCCCAAGGGTGAAGGAGAGGGGCTTTTATAGCTCACCTGACTGAAAGTCAGTGGGAGCTATTGCCATCACTTGATGTCTGTCATTTGTTGTCCGTTAACTTTTGAAACTCATCTGCCATCTGTCATCGGTCTTCAGTCATCTGTCGTCTATAAACAATAAATTTGCGACTTCTCCAAATCTGATTTCAGTTAAATGTAAGGTGATTGTTCTGACATCACATTTTGTTTTTGTTCAAATCAACTTGCCCAGCCCCATAGGATGTTGGAGGAAAATACTCCCCCCCCCCCCCCCCAAGAAAACAATTAATTCTTCATGAACAAATGAGTACATTGACTTGATATTTGGCATGCAGTTTCCGTGGAGGTGTAGAATTAAGTTTGTTCAAATGAAATTCGTGGAACAATATTTGCCTTTGTAATGGGGGGTGGGGGGGGGGTGGGGGGGAGGTGAAATTTTTGTCACACCCAAAATTTCTATTTTCTGAACTTATGAGCTGATTTGAACCAACTTGTTGTGCTGCATTATTGAGTCAAAAGTACTTGGTTCATGCAAAAAAATTTCCCACATCCCTGTGGCAACTCCAGGAGCTAAAAGTGGAAATATTTTCAAATGCCCATATTTCCTAAAACACACAGAGCAGAGATCTGTTATTTGCAATGGTGCATCGTTAAGACCAGTAAAATGGCATAGTTAAAAAAACTGCTATTGGTTGGCTCATAGTGCACTGCAGAGAAAATTTTTTTTTAAAATTCTGAATCTGCATATTTGCAAAAATTACAAATAATTTTTTCCCTTAGAACCACTGATTAGAATCTTTTGATATTTGGTATACAGCATCCATACTGTAGGGGGGTCAGGAGCCCACATTTCAACTTGGTGCAATGTGAGTAGTACTCTTTAAAAAATCTTCTACAGAACCACCGGTCAGAATCTTTTAATATTTGGTATTCAACATCGCTACAGGTCAGTTCACATACTTGGTATGCAGCATATTGGTATGGGTCTGATTCAGGTTTGTTCAAATCGGCCCCCTGGATTGATATTTGGGCTCACTATAGAAGTGTCGTAGGGTCACTCTCTGTGGGATTCTTTTTTTCTTGGGGGGGGGGGGGGGGGGGTACACTTTAATTTGCGTAATCCTTGAAGGAAAAGAACATAAACTGTAAATATTTATTTTCACACTTGATGGTCAGCTTGTGGTCTATATATACATTATAACAATTATGTGTTTACATGAATCACATAAGATATGCTTTCCGTAATCAAACATTAAAGAATACCCCAAGTTCCGACTGGTCAAGGTAACGTGATAAATTGTGGCGATTCTATAACACTTTTTTTTGAGTTGGTAGTTGCCAATCATTATGTACCACACAAAATGTAAAAATAGATATTTCCCTTTTTTCACACACACTCACAAACACTTATTACCTTCAAGTTAAGTCTGGAGACAGAGCCTTCATCAGCTCTGTTCCAGAATTGTCTCCAATGCAAGATTTTAGACTAGACTAATAAATTGTAACAAAAAAAATTATCTACTTACAAAAATAGTTTGCCCTCAAGCAAATGAAGGAAGTAGAGTTATAAACTCCTTTCACTTCATTGGCTTGAAGAGCAGACTAGAAAACTACCATGGTCTGAATAAAACTTGGATCTTGTTTACTTCAAAGTAAAGGAAGTAAGGCTCCAGGTCACCTTCTGTGAAGCAAACTTTACAACTGAAAATAATGATGAACGTGGTAGCTTGCTTCCAAGCAAATGAAGGAAATAAAGCTCCAGGCTCCTTTCGCTTCATTGGCTTGTGAAGCAAAACCCAAATAACTCACTGCAAGCTTTTACAAACTTTTAGATTACCAAGTACCAATATTCTGCCTGTGATTCTAGATCCTGTGTCAATACACTAATTTAAATAAAACTTAATGAAATGTCTACGTGACAGGTTTGGTAACATCCCTTCCTAAATATCCACCATAATAATAATTTAACTTAAAATAGGCAATACACATTTTCTCTACAGGACCGGTTCAGCAATATCCCTTATTAAATTTTTAGACGAGTTGTGACGAAGTCAAACTCGACTTATAGTTTGGTGAATGGCGGGCGGGCGGGCGGGCGTAAACAATTGGTTTCCGGATGATAACTTGATAGTGGTTCAACTCACATTCATTAAACTTCATACGTAGGTTGGTCTTGGTGGGAGGAAGAACCCTATTGATTTTGGACATTGTTTACGACCGCCCGCCCGCCCACCCGCCCGCCATTCACCAAACTATAAGTCGAGTTTGACTTCGTCACAACTCGACTAATAATGGTTCAAGCTGGTTCAACTCACATTCATGAAACTTCATAGGTAGATTGGCCTTGGTGAGGGGAAGAACGACTATTGATTTTGGACTCGCTACGTCAAAGGTCAAGGTCAACGTGACCTTGAACATAGTAAATCGCAACAATTCCTTTCCGGATGATAACTTGATAGTAGTTCAACCTACATTCATGAAACTTCATAGGTGGGTTGGCCTTGGTGCGAGGAAGAACTCTATTGATCTTGGACTCACCAGATCAAAGGTCAAGGTCACAGTGGCCTTTAACATAGTATATCGCAACAATTGGTTTCCGGATGATAACTTGATAGTGGTTCAACCTAGAGTCATGAAACTTCATAGGTGTGTTGGCCTTGGTGCGAGGAAGAACCCTGTTGATCTTGGACTCACCAGGTCAAAGGTCAAGGTCACAGTGACCTTGAACATAGTATATCGCAACAATTGGTTTCCGGATGATAACTTGATAGTGGTTCAACCTAGAGTCATGAAACGTTACAGGCTTGTTGGCCTTGGTGCGAGGAAGAACCCTATTGATGTTGGACTCACCAGGTCAAAGGTCAAGGTCACAGTGACCTTGAACATAGTATATCGCAACAATTGGTTTCTGGATGAGAACTTGATAGTGGTTCAACCTAGAGTCATGAAACTTCATAGGTGTGTTGGCCTTGGTGCGAGGAAGAACCCTATTGACCTTGGACTCGCCAAGTCAAAGGTCAAGGTCACAACTCGACATTGGATCGGTGATCCTGAGCGGCATTTTTACACATAATAATCTACCTTACAGTAGGCAATACACACTTTCTACACTGTGGGGGAAACCTGAGTTGACAAGTGTGTTTTTAAGAGTTCACAGGCAGTAATCACCAATCAATGGCAGTGATGCCCATTGTCCTTTGAGATCACTCATGGATGAGATTAGAGCAAGTCTGTCACACTGACTTCTAGCTTGCTTAGAACTCTTTTAACAAAGAACAAGCTGGTTAATCCCCTGTGCACTACCAGTTGAACAGGCAGAACACAATACGGAATTAACATTATCAGCTTGTTCCTACCTAAAGAGACTAATTACTCTTGGTGACTGGAAATTCTGATTTATTTCTCACAGGGTAACTTTTATTATTCTATCTTTAATTTCCTAGTAAACTGCACCCTATAACAGAAGCCCAAATTCGAACTTAGTGTATTTCAGGCAAATTTCTTAAAAAAATCTTCTTCTCCAGATACAGCAGGCAGAATCTTTTGATATTTGGTATGCAACATTGTGGGGTGGATCTGATTCAAGTTTGTTCAAATCGGCTCCCTGGATTCACATTTGGGCTCAGTATAGAAGCCCGAATTCGAACTTAGTGCATTTCAGGCAAATTTCTTAAAAAATCATCTTCTCCAGATCCAGCAGGCAGAATCTTTTGATATTTGGTATGCAACATTGTGGGGTGGATCTGATTCAAGTTTTGTTCAAATCGGCCCCCTGGATTGATATTTGGGCTCAGTATAGGAGCCCAATTTGAACTTAGTGCATTTCAGGCAAATTTCTTTAAAAATCTTCTTCTCAAGATCCAGCAGGCAGAATCTTTTGATATTGGGTATGCAGCATGCTTTGGGGGGTGAGATTCAAGTTTGTTCAAGCCAAGTTCCTGGGTTCGTATTTGGGGTCACTGTGGTAGCCCAAATTATAACTTAGTCAATATGAGGAATTTTTAGCTCACCGAAGGAAGCTCAACTTATCACTTGCCGCCCGTCGTCATCCGTCGTGAACATTTTTCAAACTACTTCTCCTCTAAAACCACTGGTCCGATTTTCATGAAACTACATGTGGATGTTCATTTCTATATGGCAATTCATGTTCGTTCAAATGAAATGGCCACGTCCTTTGGGGGCTCTGTATGGGGCATAACTATGATAGCACCGTATGAATTACAGAAAAATTATTAAAAAATATTCTCCAGAACCAGTGAGCAGAATCTTTTGATACTTGGTATGCAGCATCTTGGTATGGGTCTAATTCAAGTTTTTTCAAATCGAGTCCCTCAACCAATATTGGGGCTCACTATGGGGGCATGAATTTTTACTCAGTGCAATTTAAGAAAAAATCTTAAAAAATCTTCTTCTCCAGAACCAATGGGCAGAATCTTTTGATATTTGGTATGCAGCACTTTGGTATGCGTCTGATGCAAGTTTGTTCAAATCGAGTCCTTTGATCAATATTGGGGCTCCCTATAGGGGCATGAATTTTTCCTTAGTGCAATTTAAGGAAAAATCCTCTTCTCCAGAACCAGTGGGCAGAATCTTTTGATATTTGGTATACAACATCTTGGTATGGGTCTGATTCAAGTTTGTTCAAATGGAGTCCCTTGATCAATTTTGGGGCTCACTATGGGGACCAGAATTTTTACTTAGTGCAATTTAAGAAAAAAAATTAAATCTTCTTCTCCAGAACCAATGGGCAGGATCTTTTGATATTTGGTATACAGCATCTTGGTATGGGTTGAATCAAATTTGTTCAAATTGAGTCCCTCGATCAATATTGGGGCTCACTAAAGGGGTGTGAATTTTTACTTGGTGCAATTTAAGAAAATTTCTTTAAAAATCTTCTTTTCCGGAACCAATGGGCAGAATCTTTTGATATTTGGTATACAGCATCTTGGTATGGGTCTGATTCAAGTTTGTTCAAATTGAATCTCCCTTTCAATATTGGAGATCACTATGGGGGTGAATTTTTACTTAGTGCAATTTAAGAAAAAATCTTTAACAATCTTCTTCACCAGAACCAGTGGGCAGAATCTTTAGATATTTGTTATGCAGCATCTTGGTATGGGTTGGATTCACGTTTGTTCAAATTGAGTCTTTTGATCAATATTGGGGCTCACTATGGGGTTGTGAATGTTTACTTTGTTCAATTCAAGGAAAATTCTTTAAAAATCTTCTTCCGAACCATCATGCAGAATCTTTTGATATTTGATAAGCAGCATTGTCCCATTCGGTACTATTGATGTTTTAGCTCCACAGAGAGTATAGATTTACTCTGTAGAACCTTAAGAATAGCTTTTGATAAAATTTGTGCCTTAACAGTATGGAACATTCGGTGAGTGCCTAAGGCCGGCCCCCTGCGGCCTCTTGTTCCAGAACCACTCGTCAGAATCTTTTGATATGTGGTATACAGATTCCTTACAGAGGGTATAGTGTAGAAACGATTTTTCGACTAGTTGATGCCGTCGTGAATAGTAGTACTAAACAAATCTATTAACTGATTAGTGAATCACTTGTCGATTAGTCACCTGAGTGTATTCTCTCAAGTCTTTAAGTTTCCACTTTGTGTAACTTTAAGAAATTTAATTTAATTTTATTAAAATTAATTCAGTGCTTTCAATTTGAGGTGCGCTATCGCACTTGCGCTTCTACTTTGGAAACAAAAGCTCTCTACAGATGTTCATGCTTTTTCAATACGTTCTTGTTTTGGGTAAATGCTGCTGTAATAAGATTGGTCAGAAAACAAAATGTTACATAATGATATTTACTACTGAATGACGTTTTACAACTCGCATTACTTAGTGCACACACTGACCAAACAAATTGCACTGTTTGGTCATGTGATGTATTTAAAAATATTCAATTCAATGGGGGCATGGTGGCTCAGTGGTAGACTGTTGGACTTCTATGCTAGAGGTTCTGAGTTTGATCACCGTCCTGGACGACCCGCATTGTGTCCTTGGCAATGCATTTTATCCCAGTTGCCTACATAGGGGCATGATGACGCCATGTACTAAGGCATACTGCATGTCGATGGTGCACATGTCTTCAACTGCTGTAACCCTGCTTGAGCAGAGCTTGAACAGAGTTGGAATGTTGAGCTGACAGTTGACCGGGTACTCTGGCTTCCTCCACCCATAAAACTGTCACAGTCACGATTAGCCATTGTGCATATGTATGTGACCTTACACACCAATAAATAAATAAATAAATTTAATATTCAATGAGGCTATTGTTTGTAGTTTGTCTATCTTTTTCATAGGGGGTTGATTAAGTTATGCAGGTCATGGAACAATCACGTCAACAGAATACACTTTTTCAGTGACCTATTTTCTGCTTTCAAACTTTTTAGCACAATAACAAAGTGCAGAAATTTCTTATCAGACCACAATTTACAAAGGAATTTTGGGGGAAAAGTTCAATTTCGCTTAAAATATTTGACAGAACCGAATATTGGATCACCAAAGTTTTATTTTAGACAAATTTATTTTTTGTGGCACCGTTTGTTTGGTCGTAAGGAATGGAGACATCGGCTTCCATAATGTCACGCAGAAAGACCCATTAATTGTATCGTAATTTGGAAGCCACTCCAGCCAATGAATTCAGTTAAAACCAAAGTTTTGTACAATTTATTGCTTAGTTTAGCATCTGACATTGCATAAACAACTAGTCGATTAATCGTCACCTACTACCCGACGATTAGTCGATTAGTAAAAATCCAAATGGCATCAATCGTTTCAACAATACAGGGGTAAGATTCAAGTTTGTCCAAATCAAGGCCAACAGTTAATAATTGGGCTTTCTTTGAGAGCTCAAATTTTAACTTTGTGCAATTTGGGAAATAATCCTTCAAAATCTTTTTTAGATCCACCCATGAGAATCTTTTGATGTTTGGTATACAGCATTCTTATGAAAGTCCTTAAGTCCCTGTCATAATATTTGTGCTCTCGATTGGGGCCCAAATTTTAACAACATCGCTTCATATGAGCCTCAGATTGATAGTATCTGAAACCATTTGGCACTTAGAAAATTTGCTGGTGTTTTTCAGTCCTAAGTGCTAGTCAGCAGGTGTATAGAAAGAGGATATTGTCAGGGAGGGATTTTGTTGAGGAATTTTGATGGTGGTAGGTGTTTATGATGGTGAATTTTGACAGTATCCCCATTATACAGCATGACACTTAAGCCAGATCATTTTCCTGCAGTAATATAAAATATTGTTACAGCAAAATGCCATGAGGCATATTTTCTTCAAATTTTATATGAATTACTTGTATCAAGTTTGTCCCTTGAAGCTTTATGAAACTTTTTTTTTGTGTGTTTACCTGGGAATACCTAAACTACGACATATGAAATGTACTTTAAGTAGAATGTTAGACCTTTAGATGCTTTATTTTAGGCACATCTTTTTGAGGCTTTCAATGTACTTAAATTACAGAAAATTACATTTCCAAGAGAAGGTGTTGATTTTTAAAGATGAAAATAACTTGATATAGTAGAAAAAACAAAAGAAAAACATTCTATGAGCTGAGAAATTTGAATTTTTTTTAACATAGACAAATCAAATATGGTATTATCGCATGTTTTCTGTTTAGGGCACAGTTTTATCACCTTGAATTTGTAGTAGTATCAAGGCCAGATTGTTCTCAAAACACAGGCATCTCCAGGGTATAAAGAGAAATTACAAGAAAACACACCAATTATGTGGAAATAATTAAGTGGTTTTCAATATTCATGTTACAGAAATGACTTGAACCATGACTAAATATTCTTTTTGTGGTACTGCTCATTCTTGTATTTCTGTTTGTGATATTTGTTCATCAGCAGTGTTCTCAGTCGTGGTCATGTAACCTAACATTAACTGTAAAGTTCTCACATTGGCCCAAAAAAACAAGTCTTATTACTCAAATTCTCCTGGGGGAACTCCCTGCAGTGAAGCAGTGCTTGTTTACTGTGGTAAACAAGCTTTGTTTTACTTGTAAAATAGGACCCAATACTTCGGGTGGAAGTCCTCAAAAATGGGCAACATGGTTACAAACAATTGACTAAATTTGGCTTTATCTCCATGTGTTGGTCATGATTAGCCATTGTGAAGAAATATGTGACCTTAAACAAAAATAAATAAATTATTCAATTTGAATCATGAGCCCTGTTTCTGAGACCAAAAAGGAAATTTTCTCTTGAGGTAATGGTTAAACAAAAATAATAAAAAATTGTATGTGCCCAACCATTTTCTTCAATTCTTCTCTTTTCCTCTATCTGATTGCAGGGTTGCAGCATTTTGTCATCGCAGCATTTTGTCTCATGGAGCTCTGTAAAACAGACTGAATTGCTTAAATTGCTAGTTGCATTATGGGAAAAATTTGCTGCTTGATATTTTACCATTTTAACATCGGGAGTTCATAGGCTTAATACATGTTTGAAATTGTGGCAATTTGAAAAAGGGTTGACTCAATATTCAGTTTGTCATTGTTTGTCTTTTATGTTTTAGACATTATGAGATATATGGAATTGAATTCTGTTGCATTCAAACAAAATGTGTTAAAACCTGTTATCCAAAGCTACAGATGCTCATCTTCACAAATGAGGTTTTTCTTCACCAGAGCGCAATGGAGACCAAGCAGAAAAGGTACTTGGCACTTAAAATATAATGGGCAAGAGTTTTTGGCATGGTTTGACGAAGTTAAGATGAACTATTGGTATTGTACTTGCGTATCACACATATGTAGGTATAATGATAATAACTCTTTGGCTGAATGATGATTTGTTGCAGTTCTCAGGGGGGTAATCAAGATCGTACCCACTAAGAACCATGACAAATCAGCCATCCAAATGTTATTAGTTTTATCCCAGGTGTAAGGACCTTAAGGTATGTAAAAACATTCTATAACCACATCATAAGATTAAAGATCTTTTGGGGCATTATTTTAACACAGTATGACATGTGGAAAAATATTTTGAAATCTTCTCTACTCCACCAGTCCAAATATTTTGATGTTTAAATGCATAAATTGCCATCATCATCTTTGAATTTCATTTTAAAAACTTTTTTGTCTGATACCATCTGGGATCTGGGGAATATTTTAATTTTTGAAACTTGCACAGGAAATGCTATGCACATCAAAAAATGTATAGCATTTAATGAAAATTGCATAGCCGTTTTTAGCTCACCTGACTGAAAGTCAGGATGAGCTATTGTGATCACTCACTCTCTGTTGTCTGGCATCCAAGAACATGGTGTTTGTACCTTCTCCTAAACCACTGAGCCGATTTCAGTTGAATTTGAGGTGGTTGCTTGTTCTGACATCGCATCTTGCTTTTGTTCAAATCAACTTGCCCAGCCTATGGGGACGGGTGGGATGAAAATGATGCAAATTTGAAAAAAAACTCCTCATGAACCAGTGGGTACACTGACTTAATTTTTGGTATGGAGCTTCCTTTTTAGGTGTAGTATCAACTTCAGGTTTGTTTAAACAAAGTTCGTGGTGCAGTATTTGCATTTGTAACCGCTCAACATTTATTTATTTATTTATTGGTGTTTAAGGTCACATACTTATGTACAATGGCTAATCATGACTGTGACAGTTTTACGGGTAGAGGAAGCCGGAGTACCCAGAGAGAACCACTGAGCAACGACGAGCAGCTGCCATCTCTCCAACGTCGTAACTCCGCACTGCGGCACAGGCAGGGTTAGATTGGTTGAAGACATGCGCACCATCAACGTGCGGTACGCCTTAGTACACAGCATCATTGTGCCCCCATGTGGACAGTTGGGGTTAAGTGCCTTGCCCAAGGACACAACGTGGGAGTCCGGATCGATCACTCAGACGGTCACTCATCTGAGGACTAACTGGGCTCGACGTTGCGTAACTTTGGTGATCTGATGAGAACTGGTTACCGCCACACCACCGTGCCCCCTGTAACCTCTCAAAATTTGTTTTCTAAACCGATTTGGACCATGTGGTATTACTATGTCATAAGTACTTGTTTCATGCACAAAAATTTCCTGTGTCCCTTAAGCTAAAAATAGAAATAGATATTCCCCAAACCACACCGAACAGAGAACTATTATTTGGTGTAAAGTATCATTAGAACCAGTAGAATGGAGTGGTAAAAAAATAAATTGCCTTTGGTTGTGTCAGGGTGTTCTGTAGGGAGCATCAAAAAATGCTGAGTCAGCATATTTGCAAAATTTAAAAAAAATATTTCTTCTCCAGAACCATAGATCAGAATCTTTTGATATTTGGTATATCACATCCTTAGAGGGTCAGATACAAGTTTGTTAAACTTAAGTCCCTCTGTTCATGTTTGGGTTCAATACAGGAGCCTGAATTTTTAACTTAGGGCAATATGGGGAATAATGTTTAAAAATATTCTTCTGAAAATGTTACTGTAATCTAAGCAAATTTGTCTCAAATGGTTGTATTTAAAGAAGCTAAAAGATAATTGCCGTCACAAGGTCCTCCTATCAAAATTGTTCTTGGAAACCCCAATAAATAAATAAATAAACATCCAAACTGTGACCAACTGCAAAAAAATGGAAACATTTTTGTTAACTCAGGAAAGTCCACAACTGTTTTATCCAAACACGAATGTTAAAAAATAATGTGGATATACATATTCATGGATACATAAAAGAAATGCCGAATTCTGTATTCTATACCTCAAGCAGGAAATTTGAAAAAGAGATTGAATCCCACTGATTTCACCTGCATTACATGGTATAATTTATTGTATTCATGAATGAGTTATTTACATGTAATTTGTTCAAATTTTGTCGAAATCTGCTTCATGAATTGAAGTAAATTTGAAGTTTTCTTTTTGGTGTACATTTTATGCATGTATGGTGAATAGTGGCAAGTGGTAATTTTGATGTGCTCTGAAACTTGGTACTCTCCTGTGAGTCTGGGTTAATGTTACTTTGTTATTAAGTTTTGTCTCAAAACAAATAGCTGGTTAGAAATGCACATGGTAGGGAAATAAAAAATATTTGTATGGATGCATATTTCTGTAAATGTTTATGTACGTAGCTCCAGAGAATCACATTACTGTAGTAAAAATGAAGAGAGATTGAATCAGTCACCTGGTTGTATTTCTATAAATATTGTAGTTGTAGTAGATGACATGTAGGTCACAAGATTTTGGTTGTAGGGTTCTGATTTTCAGTGCCTTCTCCCATCTCACTGCTGGAAACAAACTATGTTATAGGTAATGGGGAGTCATTCAGGAATCATTCTTCATCCAATACCCTGCTCCTAGGACCTCCTTTTTTGATTCAGTTTGGCCTCCATGGAGAGGTCACTTTCCACTGGTTGGCAATATTTCCACGGATGCAATAATATTAGATTCCAAACACTAATTATAGGAATAATTGTCAAACCTTTTAATTAATGTAGCACCAGGTACAACCTGGTGCCTCATTAACCCTTTACCTAACAAATCGCCCAATATGCAAATTGAGCAGTTGAAAAAAGTAAATTTTTCAAAATATTTCAACAAAACCATATGTGACCCCTCATTGGAACGAGCTTATTGAGCGCATTCCAATAAGGGGTCAAATGATACGGTTTTGTTGAAATCTTTTGAAAAGTTTAAAAAAATTATATTAAAAATAATAAATTGATATCATCTGCATTGGGTAAAGGGTTAATAAAAATTTTGCAGATGACGGTTTTTATTACCTGGTAAACGCACACGTGGACATCACTGCCCACATGTGAATTACGACCAATCCACTGCAACTGTATTGTATAGAGTTATCTTTGAAAGATGATTCACAAGTTCAAATATAGCCCCTGTTGGTCACATTGAGGGGTATCAGGTGGGGTATCTGGCATTGTGGCCAGTGTCTAAATATTAACATGGTGAGTAGTGGCATTAGGGAAAACTTATATAAAATATTCTTCAAATTAGGGCTCAAAATGTTTCCATGTTATGTAACATCTCAGGAATCACTTAGAAGTTACAGAGCCCCTGGACAGTGGTGTCATGTTTGTGATATTGTTGGGTGGTGGCAGGCATTTTAACACTGGGTGATGGGTGCAACATTCACAGGTCCACCAGTCAAAGTATCTTCGCTTTTGAGCAATCACATCTCAGTAATACAAGTTTGTTACAAAAACAAATTTGTTACAAAAACAAATTTGTTACAAAAACAAATTTAGATCCTATTGAACCATTTGATGCAGTGTGTAGATTTCATCACTGATTAATGACAAAAATTGTTTATTGCTGTTTAATGTCACTCACAACATCTTAAGCTGGCACATGACCATAACAAAGGGACAAAGTCAAGTTTAGCCAATTGTTTTCCACTTTAAAGGACTTGTAACCAGGCTTTGGTTCTGGGTCCTATTTTACTGGTAAAACAGAACTTTTATTACCAAAGTAAACAAGCACTGCTTCACTTCCTGTGGTTCCCACAGAGGTGAAACTGTTAAAAAAAATCTTTTTGCTAACTACTGATCCAAATGCATCAATCTTTGATATGTCACCTGATTGTAAGGTTAATGCACAAGTTTCTGAAAATTGACTCCTGGGGCAACATGGAACAGGAGATTTTAAGATTGGCCAATTTGGGGATAACAGGGAGAAGTTGTTAAAATCTTCTTTTCTGAAATCACTAATCCAGTGCTTCCGTGTTTGGAATACACTTTTGTAAGAATGATTGAAAAATATACTTAAATCAGGCTTCGGGTGTCAGGCCTGTCTTTTTGAAAAAGTTAGGCATGTCATCGGTAGCTCTCCTTAATTTTTTTCCAGATGGGTACTGCTCTCCTCGATCGAAAACTAACAATCACTGGAGGGAGGGGGTAGTGGAGGAGGGCAGGCTTTGAAGTTGTAGTGTAAATCAAGAAAAGGCTCTTACAGCACAGGTTTGTCCTAGAAATAATATTCACTACAGTACATTACCATGTATAATAAACAATTTGTGGGGTGTGGGGGGGGGGGGGGTGGGGTGGGGGTGAGGAGGGGGTGCTTTGAAGTCATAGGCTATATCAATACAGCAAATACCAGGTCCAGTGATGTGATGCGAATGATGCAACAAATGTATAATCAACAATTAGTCCACTAAATTTGAAAGTCACTGCCATTTTACTTGTTGTTCACCACTTCAGCACATCACTCCCATTGTGTCAAGTGTGAATTGTAAAGCATTGAGTTAAGAAAAATCCCCAACTTACAAAACTGTCTCTTTGTACACAGAATCAAAGACCACAAACGTTAATGATCTCCATTTCAAGTTACACTGTTGAACAAGCACATGCGTGACATGAAACATTAATATAACCACATGGGCATGCTCATAAAAATACAAGCTATATTTAACCAGACCGCTGTGGTGTGCAAAGAGATTTCTCATTGTTAACACCAAAATGGCTTCACATGTGTGTTGTTTTCAAACAGCTTTTCATGTCATATTTGACAAAGTGGATACTAAAATGAAGGTATGAAGTTATATTTCTTTTTTGAAGCGCCTTTTCAATATGACTGCTTTAGCTTAATGATCAACTGATTATATCATAGGCCCATGAACTGATTACCGATTATTCAGAGTTATAATCAGCCGATTCTGATTCCAATTATTAATTGAGCACCCATTTTTAGGGCTGCCACAACTATTTGATTAATCGAGCCGACTAACCATTGGAGGGTGCTATAGTAGACTATTATTTTTCATATTCGGCTATTTCATAGCCGTGTACATCATACCACTGAACGATGTTATTGGTCTGCGAGGGGTATGTAATATTTCTCGGTACCTGCTAGCCTTCGTATTCTTTGTTCATATCGTGAAAATAGGCAGTAACTTTGACTTTACTCTTGCATATTATCTCATGAATTGGACGTGGTCATACCTAAACTTTGTACTGGATTAAGTTACTGTGAACAAATTGTTGATAATCCGTGTTAATTGTTGCTACTTTAAATCCAACAATTTTATCGAATTGGAATTTATGGACACTAAAAATTTCCAGACTTGGAAGTGTTAGCATCACCTGACACAAAATTGATCATGTCAGTGACAAATTCCCAGTAAACACTAGTATTTTTCTGAACGTACAGAGACCACAGGTACTCAGCACAAGCTGAGAAATCAAAAGAAAAATGATATCTGATAGCATTTTTGAATTGATTCTGATGTGCCCCCATAATGGTATATATAAATATTATGGGGGCACAAGTACCTGTGACATAGACAAGGGGAAATAACAATTGGACTGGCCATACCTAAACTCTGTACTGGATTAAGCTACTGTGAACAGATTGTTGATAATCTGTTAATTGTTGCAACTTTAAATCCAACAATTTTATTATCGAATTGGAATTTATTGACACTAAAAGTTTTCAGACTTGGAAGTGTTAGCATCACCTGACACAAAATTGATCATGTCAGTGACGAATTCCCAGTTAACACTAGTATTTTTCTGAACGTACATAGACCACAGGTACTCGGCACAAGCTGAGAAATAAAAAAAAAATGATATCTGATAGAATTTTTGAATTGATACTGATGTGCCCCCATAATGGCATATATAAATATTATGGGGGCATGAGTACCTGTGTGACATAGACAATGGTAAATAACAACATTGAACAGATGATTATGCTGACGTGGGATCACTCACTTGGTGGGCAGAGCTTACTTTGATGGAAGCATTAAGAACCACAGGAACTAAAAATAGAAAAAATTTCAAATGCTCATTTCCAGTGATGAATGGGAGCAAAATGGAGGTGAGTGGAATATCGCTCACCTCAAATAAAGTTTGCGAGAGTGAAACATGTGAGGAGAGTGATTTTGATTGAGAGTGTTGATTTCGAAATGAATGTATGAATACAACTGAACACGGATGGAAATTTTGACGGTGAAAATATATGTAACCCACTAAAATTAGGTCTGGATTTTAAATGGCAGATTATTAAAATCGTGGAAAATGGATGCGTAAATTCCAAATCGGGCACATTAATTTGTGTCACTGGTGAATTGGAGCGACAGGTGTCACATGTATAAAAGAAAATAACGAACGTGGCAACATTTCGCATGTCTCTGATAAAAAAAATACAGAAGTATTAAAACGTTTCTCAGATCTCAGAATGGCCACCGTTTTTTTTTATCTGAACATGCATGTTCATTTTGTGACGGGAGTAAGCTCTGGGCGAGTTGTCAGTGTACAACCCTCTTACTGTTAGCGTGTTGTGTGTGGATGTATAAGCGAACTACTGTGTGTCATGTTTGTAATGATGAAAAGGAAATTGTCTGGAATTGCACTTTAAAGCTTCAAATTGTGAGTGATTCTTAAAAATTTCCCAACATCAAAACTTAATTGAATGTTTCTGTTGGCACAACTCAAAAGGATGAAAACACACCCAAAAATAGAGGTGAGGAATTATTCATGCACCTTGGACAATTTTTGCGTGAGCAATGGTTTGCGAGAGTGATCGCACGCCTTTCCCATGCGTCACTGCATATCTCCAAAACTACACTCTTCTGAGAATTATTATTTGGTGTGAAGCTTCCTTAGGACCAACAGAATGGAATGGTAAAAAAAATTGCTATCTGATTTATCATACGGTACTTTTTCGGGACATTGAAAAAATGCTGAGTCAGCATTTTCAAACACTGTGGGTAATGGTGAAAACATTTAAGACTCTTTTCCCAAACCACTACTCCAAGAGCTTTCAAATTTCACATGTAACATCTTTGGAAGATTGTTTCACATGTTTGTTGAAATCAAATCCCTGGGTGAATATTTGGGCTCTTTATGGGAGCCCAAATGTTTAATTTTGTGGAGAGCACAATAGCTCAATGGTAGACTGTTGGACTTCAATGCTAAAGGTCCCGAGTTCAGTCCCCATCCAGGATGACCCACGTTGTGTCCTTGGGCAAGGCACTTTATCCCAGTTGCCTACATGGGGGCATACTGACGCCGTGTACTGAGGCGTACTGCACGTTGATGGTACACATGTCTTCAACTGCTGTAATCATGCTTGGACAGAGCTTGAACAGAGTTAGAATGTTGAGGAGGTGACAGTTGCTCATCGATGCTCCATGGTTCTCTCTGGGTACTCTGGCTTCCTCCACCTGAAAAACTGTGACGGTCACGATTAGCCATTGTGCATTAAGTATGTGACCTTAAACACTAATAAATAAATTAAATTTGTGCAGTATGAGGATTATTCTTTAGAAATCTTATTCTTCAGATCGACCAATCAGAATCTTTTGATATTTGGTATGCAGCATCCTTAGGGGCTAAGATTCATGTTTGTTCAAGCCAAGTCTCTGGGTTCATATTTGGGTTCCCTGTGAGAGCCTAAATTATAACTTAGTTCAATATGAGGATTTTTTGTTAAAAATCTTCTTGTTCAGATCCAGCAGACGGAATGTTTTGATATTTGGTATACAGCATCCTTAGGGAGGTGTAATTCAAGTTTTTTCAAGCAAAGTCTCTTGAGTTCATATTTGGGCACCCTGTGGGTGACCGAATTGTAAGTTAGTTCAATATGAGGAACATTCTTTGAAAATCTTTTTCTTCACATCCACCAGTAAGAAACTCTTGATATTTGGTATGCAGCATCCTTGGGGGTGGGGGGGGGAGGGGAGGTGAGAGGTGAGATTCATGTTTGTTCAAGCCGAGTCACTGGGGTCGTATTTGGGCTCAAATTATAACTTAGTTCAGTAAGAGGAATTTTCTTTAAAAAATCTTTTTGTTCAGATCGAGCAGTCGGAATGTTTTGATATTTGGTATACAGCGTCCTTTGGGAGGTGTGTTTTAAGTCTGTTCAAGCCAAGTCTCTCTCTCAGTCCATATTTGGTCTCTCTGTGGGAGTCTGAATTGTAACTTAGTTCAATGTGAGGAACATTCTTCAAAAATCTTCTTCACATCTACCAGTAAGAATCTTTTGATATTTGGTATACTGTATCGTAAGGGAGGTGAGATTCAAATTTGTTAAAGCCAAGTCCCTGGGTTCATATTTGGGATCCCTATGGGAGCCTGAATTATAACTTAGTTTAATATGAGGAATATTTAAAAAAGAAAAATTTCAGATCCACCGGTCAGAATGTTTTGATATTTGGTATATGGTTTTCTTAATGGGGCAGATGCAAGTTTGTTCAAATCAGGACCCTCGGTTGATAGTTGTCAGTGTCAGGTGAGCGCTCTCAGTCCCCTTGGAGCCTTTTGTTTTTTTTCCAGCTTTTACATTTTACAAAGTAAAACTATTCTGTTTTTCCCAGTTTCTGGCGAATTATAACATTCGTTCCTCTTCTGTGGTACTGTTCCATTCAGTAACCATTTCCAAAATGTTCAGTTCCAGTTGCACAATACTGTTTTGTTCTTTAACCATTCCTGAAAATTAATCCATTCTTGAGATGCATGTGCATTTAAGGTCATTCGTTTATTATTTTTAACTCAACTTTGGCATAGTCAAATTTGAGGTTATGCCATGGCCCATCTGTCTCTGTCCGGCGTCAGCAATTCAATACGGCTCGGGCTAGAGACAGTATTTATAAGCCGATCTTTTTGAAACTTCTTGGGTACCTTTGTTATCACTGTGGAACAAGAACGAGTGTTTTTGGGTGCGGTCCAAAATTCAAGATGTCCGCCAGCAGCCATTTTGTACCGAAATTAGTGCAATCAGTTTTTTGTACAGAACTTATGTATGAAAGTTCTGATTTGAATAAATTTTTGTATGAATGTTTAGTAACATGGAATACATCACATATAATGCAGGTTTTTTTCTCGTGCTACAGGCCTGGCGTTTTCAGGCATGCAGTTTTTTCGCGCGCCTTAACGTGTGCCTAGAACCATTAAGGTCTGCGAAATTTCGCTCCCCTGGGTGCACAAAGATAGGTACCTGTATATGTCCATGTATGAGTCACCCCCGTGTATAAGTCGCACCCCAAACGCACACTTGGAATTCTTCCCTTTTGCCTAAAGCTCATGTATAAGTTGCACCCCCATTTTTAAATATATGCAGTCAAAAGAATTAGTTGCAAGTTACGTTTTGCCAATTTGGGGCAGTTTGGGATGCAACAGAAATAGGTAAGTTTTCACGAGTTACCACGTGACGAGTAAGATAAAAGAATAAAGGAAAATTATTATTAAAAAATACTTAAATTTATTTGTTTTTTGTTGTTTGTTTATCACCCCAATGTCTTCATCCCTGTCAAGAAAATCCAACGCTCATTTGTGACTGAAACTTCATAGTTTCAGAATCAGAGCACCATTTGCGCCGTAACCCGCGCAGTTGCTGTGATTAAGTTGGTTTTTCCAGATCGTAAGAACGTTCCGGAAAAACCAATATAAATACAACAACTGCGCAGGTTACAGCACAAATTGTTTTCAGATTGTTGTCCCACATAAGCATTGTTGGTGCTATTGAAACTAACTTTACCTGGTGCACGTGTGCGTAATTTATAACCAGACATTACACATCAGTGAATTGGAGTTCATGGAATATATAAATACTTCTCTCCAGGTATTGCTGGCATACATTTAATGTGTTTTTATTTATTTTTTCGTTGTTATTTCGATGATTTTGTATTTTTTTATGGTTTCATCCATATTGGCCCCACAAACCTGTTGATTTCCGGTACACACACTGATGTAAACACATGGGCCGATTGAACAACAACGACTATATAGAATACTTCTTTATTGTTATTTATGGATAAAAGTAACAGAAAACACACATAATATTTTATTGACAATTTATTTTCTGAAGAATTTAAACTGAAATAAAATGAAAAGAAAATAATTTTGGTGAATCTGCACTCAGTCAAAACCACATGATTGTACTGTCTGTTATACAATTGACAAACGCTAGGAACAACGTTTGTCCGAAGAAGTCAGTACTCTGAAAATTCTCTGAAACAAGCCATACCCATGTATAAGACGAACCCCCGATTTTGACATAACATTTCAGGTAAAAAAGTGTGACTTATACACGGACATATATGTATGTTATGTACTGTACTGCTGGCTCAGGTGCAATGAACTGAAATTCAAAATTTATCTGATGGGATGAACTTGAAGGGGATGAAGTTGAACCATGATTGGCTTGTGACAGTTGTGAGTTGTCGGGACCGTCAACTTCAACACAGTATTGAGTAACTTTCGAAGTAACATGTATTACAACTATCCAAATTACGCAATGCAACTTTGTGAGTAGAGCATGTCTGGTCACAGTGTTCAACTGCTTTCATATGATATATCCAACTGCCTTCCATGTCAAAAAAAATTAGGAGAGCCATTGGCTCTCCTAGATCATTTCAGAGCGATTTTTAGCCCCCCCCCCCCCCCCCTAAATTTTTCAGAATGCCAGGCCTGGTGCTGAAATTATGCAAATTAGATGAACTTTGATTTATTCAGTGCTACTTATACACAGTAAGTGCACATGTCAATACGACTCGGGCTAGAGGCTGTATTTATGAACCAATCTTCACAAAACATCTTGGGTACCTTTGTTATCACCTTGGAACGAGAACGAGTGTTTTTGGGTGTGGTCCAAAATTCAAGATGGCTGTCGGTGGCCATTTTGTACCGAAATTAGGTATAATCAGTTTTTTGTTCAGAACTTCTATACGGCTTGGGCTAGAGGCCGTATTTATGAACTGATCTTTACGAAACTTCTTGGGTACCTTTGTTATCACCATGGGGCAAAAACGAGTGTTTTGGGGTGGAGTCCAAAATTCATGATGGCCGCCAGCAGCTATTTTGTACAGAAATTAGTGCAATTAGTTTTTTGTACAGAACTTATGTATGAAAGTTCTGATTTGAATAAATTTTTGTATGAATGTTTAGTAACATGGAATACATTACATATAATACAGGTTTTTTTCTGCAGAAATTATGCAAATTGGATGAACTTTGATTTATTCAGCACTACTTATACACAGCAAGTGCACATGTCAATATGGCTCGGGCTGGAGGCTGTATTTATGAACTGATCTTCACGAAACTTCTTGGGTACCTTTGTTATCACTTTGGGACAAGAACGAGTATTTTTGGGTGCAGTCTGAAATTCAAGATGGTTGACAGCAGCCATTTTATAGCAAAATCAGGTGCAATCAGTTTTTTAGCTCACCTGACAGAAAGTCAGGGTGAGCTTTTCTTATCACTCTTCGTCCGTCATCCGTCCTGCGTGAAGGTGGTGCTTGAGCCTCTTTCTCCTAAACCACTGGCCACATTTTAATTAAATTTCATGTAAGTAGTGGTTATATAGGGGCATTTTGATTTTTATGCAAATTAGGTTTGGGCTCGTATTGAACAGAGAGTTGGGAAAAAATGACCAAATTTTTTGAAAATCTTTTTCTAAGGAACCACCAGTAGCAGAGACTTGATATGTGGTATACAGATTCCTTTTGAGGTTTAGAATCAAGTATCTTCAAGACAAGTTTGTCGGGCATTATTTGCCTTGGTTATGGGAGGGGCAAAAATTTTGGCCACGCCTAAAATTTCTATTTTCAGAAGCGTGAGGTCGATTTGAACCAAATTTGATATGAGATGATAATGGGTCATAAGTAGTTGATTGATGGAAAAATTTTTTTTCTCCTTGCCCCGTGAGAACCTCGGGAGCTGAAATAGGAAAAACCTTAAAACTGCCATATCTCCAAAACTACACGGCACAGAGAATTCTTATTTTGTATAAATCTTACTTTTATCCAGTAGAATAGAATGATTAAAAAAAATCCCTATCGGTTTGATCACAAGGTACTTTTTTCCGGACTTTGAAAAAGTGCGGAGTCATCACTTTTTAACACTGTAGGCAATGGGAAAAACATTAAAAAATCTTCTCCAGATCCAGCAGGCAGAATCTTTTGATATTTGGTATGCAACATTGTAGGGTGGATCTGATTCAAGTTTGTTCAAATCGGCCCCCTGGGTTCATATTTGGGCTCAGTATAGGAGCCCGATTTCGAACTTACTGCATTTCAGGCAAATATTTTTAAAAATCTTCTTCTCCAAATCCAGCAGGCAGAATCTTTTGATATTTGGTATGCAACATTGTGGGGTGGATCTGATTCAAGTTTGTTCAAATCGTCTCCCTAGATTCATATTTGAGCTCACTATAGAAGCTCGAATTCGAACTTAGTGCATTTCAGGCAAATTTCTTCAAAAATCTTCTTCTCCAGATCCAGCAGGCAGAATCTTTTGATATTTGGTATGCCACATTGTGGGGTGGATCTGATTCAAGTTTGTTCAAATAGGCCCCCTGAATTCATATTTGGGCTCACTATAGAAGCTCGAATTCGAACTTAGTGCATTTCAGGCAAATTTCTTCAAAAATCTTCTCCAGATCCAGCAGGCAGAATCTTTTGATATTTGGTATGCAACATTGTGAGGTGGATCTGATTCAAGTTTGTTCAAATCGGCCCCCCTGGATTCATATTTGGGCTCACTATAGAAGCTCGAATTCGAACTTTGTGCATTTCAGGCAAATTTCTTCAAAAATCTTCTTCTCCAGATCCAGCAGGAAGAATCTTTTGATATTTGGTATGAAACATTGTGGGGTGGATCTGACTCAAGTTTATTCAAATCGGCTCCCTGGGTTTATATTTGGGCTCAGTATAGGTGCATTTCAGGCAAATTTCTTTGAAAATCTTCTTCTCAAGATCCAGCTGACAGAATCTTTTAATATTGAGTATGCACATTGCTTAGTGGGGTGAGATTCAAGTTTGTTCAAGCCAAGTCCCTGGGTTCATATTTGGGCTCACTTTGGTAGCCCGAATTATACCTTAGTTCAAAATGAGGAATTTTCTTGAAAAATCTTCTTCAGATCCAGTAGTCGGAATGTTTTGATATTTGGTATGCAGCATCCTTAGGGGGATGAGATTCAAGTTTGTTCAAGCCATGTCCCTAGGTCCATATTTGGGTTCACTGTGGGAGCCCAAATGATAACTTAGTTCAAAATGAGGAATTTTCTTTAAAAATCTTCTTCTTCAGATCCAGCAGCCGGAAAGTTTTGATATTTGGTATGCAGCATCCTTGGGGGGGGGGTGGGGGGGTGGGAGATTCAAGTTTGTTCAAGCCATGTCCCTAGGTCTATATTTGGACTCACTGTGGGAGCTCAAATTGTAACTTAGTTCAAAATGAGGAATTTTCTTTAAAAATCTTCTTCTTCAGATCCAGCAGTCAGAATGTTTTGATATTTGGTGTGCAGCATCCTTAGGTGGGTGAGATTCAAGTTTGTTAAAGCCAAGTCCCTCGGTTCATATATGGGCTCCCTGTGGGAGCTCGAGTTATAACTTAGTTCAATATGAGGAATATTCTTTAAAAATCTTTTTTTTTAGATCCACTGGTCAGAATCTTTGGATATTTGGTATAAGCTTTTCTTAGGAGGAGCAGATGCAACTTGTTGAAATCAATTCTCTGGGTTGATATTTAGGCTACCATGTCAGATGAGCGCCCTCAGGCCCCTTGGGGCCTCTTGTTGTACAGAACTTCTAGGATTACGTTTGTTATCATCATGGGATGGTAACGAGTGCTTTTGGGCTCGGCTGATTTAATATTTGGTGTTGTTTGGGGAGGGTAAACATTATTAGCACAACTCAGTTTTCTGTTTCCAATGAGAAAAGTGAGACCTCCTCACCCGTGGGAACTCTACGAGCTAAAGATAAAAAATTCAAATACCTATATTTTAAGAAGGACTGGACAAATATTTATTAATTAGTTTGAATCAAACAGGCCAAAACAATTGCTAACATTTGGCTTATGATGCACCATACAAGGATCCTCATTGTAACATTAACCCCATGGAGATTTCTTTTCTAGTTTAGCATCTGTCACCCACCTTTACAATACTTTACCTGTACATTTGTTACAGACTATGGTCAGTATTTATGTACAGACCTTTACAATACTTTACATGTACCTTTGTTATCAGGTCATTACCTAGATGTGTGTCATTGCTGTGTCATACTATATATGTGTACATGTCTTACACAAGTTGAGCTACAGTGTCATTGACACTTTCATGTCGTGTTTGCACTGTAAGATGAGTGTTTTAATTTGAAATTTGCTGATTGACAAAGTGGATGCCGCATTAAAAAAAAATTGGAAGTAGCAGTTGTTGAAGGGGAAGGACATTTGCCATGACGAACTTCTCTAATATGTATGAAATATAAATATTTTGGGAAAAGTGCTATTAAAATTCAAATTTGTCGCTAAAATATTTTGACTCGTTTGCAGCAAATGCATTCAGAGGGCCTTGAATATCTAAACCCCCTTCCGTCCGGCTTACAACAAGAAGAGTTCTCCCTCTCCTCTAAATCACTAACTTGGATCCGAGAAACAAGTTGCCATAATATATGATACAGTGTTCTAAAGAAAGTCAAGATGATATGGCAGTGGACAATGTTAATAATAAATAAGACTTTTCTGTTTGCCTGTATCAAAATGTCTGAGTATTTCACTACTCACTTCTATAAAAAAAAACATTTTCGACATGCAGTCACACCTTAGAGGTAGGAGATGTTTTAGTATAAAGTTACCAATAGTTGCAGACTATAACATTTCAGCATTTTGCATAACCCATTCAGGTAGGTAACCAAATTGTTTGTTCCCCTGATAAACATCTTGGTAACCAACTTGGGTTATGCAACATTGAAGAACTGAAACTTGATTCCCTATAGTAGGAGTTAGTGACATGCTTGAATCACTCTTCAATGCTCATGATTCAATACATTTCATTCTTCAGTTTGTATCACAACACAATACATATAAATAATATCATACAAAATAACTTCTTGCATTTTGAAAACTAATTAGCTCCGCTGACAAAGTCAGCAGAGCTTTTCTTATTCTGATTCGTCCGTCGTCTGTCGTCTGTCCGTCCGTCCGTCCGTCCGTCCGTCCGTCCGTCCGTCCGTCGTCATTTTATTTGTCCAAGCCATAATTTCTAAACCAATGATTATTTTTCCACCAAACTTCATAACAATATGTATTATCAATGGATGGTGTGTCATCAACCATGATAAAGTCTGTAACCCCACAGGGTCAAGGTCACAGGCCACATGAGCAAGAAAAAAATATTTTGTTTGTCCGAGCCATAATTTCTAAACTACTGAATATTTTCGGACCAAACTTTATAACGTCATGTAATGTCAATAGGCGGTGTGTAATCGACCCAAGCCATAATTTTCGTGACAACTGAAAATTTTTCGGCTAAAGTTTGTAACAATATTAGTATTAGAAAACATGCCCATGCGATCAGTGGCCCTCAGCGGAGCTCTCTAGGCGTGACAGGCCTCTTGTTCAGAGAAACATTTTTGCATGCTAAAATTGATAGTGATAAATATGTGATTAACCCTTTACCCAACGTAACGGCCAAAACCGGCCAGCACTATTCTCAAAAATCGCCAATTAATTTTTATTATTTTTTTCATTTTTTGTCTCAAAAACATAGGTTATGACCCCTCGTTGGAACGAGCTCGTCGAGCTCGTTCCAACGAGGGGTCATAACCTATGTTTTTGAGACAAAAAATGAAAAAAAATAGTTATTCAAGAATTATTTTTGCAAGTGTCGTCTGCTTTCCACGTTATGTAAAGGGTTAAAGGGATTATTCAGCTGACCAAAATTTAGTGAATTCCCTCTTTTTTAGTCGAGTTTTGACGAAGTCAAACTCGACTTATAGTTTGATAAAATGTCTGGAGGGCGGTGGGCGTAAACAATTGGTTTCCGGGCAATAACTTGAGTTCTATTTGATGCACCTTTACCAAAATTATACCAGAGGTTACCCTGTAGGAAAGGAAGACACCTATTGATTTCAGAGTCTCGCGCCCCAAGATCAAGGTCACTGTTACTATAAATAGAATATTTTATGACAAATTGGTTTCCGGGCAATAACATTACCGGTAGTTCTAATTGACACACCTTTACCAAACTTATACCAGAGGTTACCCTATAGGAAGGGAAGACACCTATTGATTTCGGAGTCTGGGACTCCAAGGTCAAGGTCACTGTTACTATAAATCAAATATTTTGTGACAAATTGGTTTCCGGGCAATAACTTTAGTTCTATTTGATGCACCTTTACCAAAATTATACCAGAGGTTACCCTATAGGAAGGGAAGACACCTATCGATTTCAGAGTCTCACGCCCCAAGATCAAGGTCACTGTTATTATAAATAGAATATTTTGTGACAAATTGGTTTCCGGGCAATAACTTTAGTTTCGTTTGACGCACCTTTACCAAACTTATTCCAGTGGTTACCCTATAGGAAGGGAAGACACCTATTGATTTTGGAGTCTGGAACTCCAAAGTCAAGGTCACTGTTACTATAAATGGAATATTTTATGACAAATTGGTTTCCGGGCAATAACTTTAGTTCTATTTGACGTACCTTTACCAAACTTATACCAGAGGTTACCCTATAGGAAGGGAAGACACCTATTGATTTCGGAGTCTGGGACTCCAAGGTCAAGGTCACTGTTACTATAAATAGAATATTTTGTGACAAATTGGTTTCCGGGCAATAACTTTAGTTCTATTTGATGCACCTTTACAAAGATTACACCAGAGGTTACCCTATAGGAAAGGAAGACACCTATCGATTTCAGAGTCTCGTGCCCCAAGATCAAGGTCACTGTTATTATAAATAGAATATTTTATGACAAATTGGTTTCCGGGCAATAACTTAAGTTCTATTTGACGCACCTTTACCAAACTTATACCAGAGGTTACCCTATGGGAAGGGAAGACACCTATTGATTTTGGAGTCTGGGACTCCAAGGTCAAGGTTACTGTTACTATAAATCGAATATTTTGTGACAAATTGATTTCCGGGCAATAACTTTAGTTCTGTTCCGTGTATCTTCACCAAACTTATACCACAGGTTACCCTGTAGGAAGGGAAGACACCTACCGATTTTGGAGTCTGGGGTCCCAAGGTCAAGGTCACTGTTACTATCAATAAAATATTTTGTGACAAATTGGTTCTGGGCAATAACTTTAGTTCTATTTGACGCACCTTTACCAAACTTATACCAGAGGTTACCTTATAGGAAGGGAAGACACCTATTGATTTCGGAGTCTGGGACTCCAAGGTCAATGTCACTGTTACTATAAATGGCTTATTTTTTCAGAATTTAATGTCAAAACTCGACTTCTGGATCTGTGATCCTCTTGCTGGATTTTTTACTAAATATTTATGTGATTAATCCATTATATACACTTGGAACTTAATTAGCACCCCTTGAAATGTTTCATGACAGTGAAGTTGCTGTTACTGATTATTATGTTTTAATGATTGCTGTGTCTTGCAGTACATTTCATCTAGTGAAACGTGATGTTTCTGGTTGATAGCGTACCCCAAACTCATCCCCTCTTCCACATGAAGAATGCTTCCCATGAATGTCACACAAAACACTATCATCCACATCCAATATCTGGGTATAAAACAGGAAAATTTGTCACTTTTATCAATAAAGGTTGACATGGCATGGCGGAGACTGTCGGAGGGACTAACAGGCATGTCATTCGAAGCTATTGGAAGGCAACTTGTCTATAGTCATTCTTTCATCAGCAGACTTGTCCAAAAACAACAACAAGCCTACGATATTAAAGACCGACCAAGGCCTGGTCAACCCTAAAAGAACTCATGGGAAGATTGGAGTCTGGCATGCCCCAATCGGCGTGAACCCTTTGCTTCAAGTGGGGTTTTGAAACTCCTTTGGCTCCACAACATGCATTTGATCAACAGAACTGTCCTATACCGTCTCAAAGCACTGGGTATGAGGTCCAGAAGGGTCATCAAGCATCCAGCTCTGTCTGATCAGCACCAAAGATGACGTTTGGAGTGGTGTATGGCATGACAACATTGGAATCTCAGGCCGTGGAGGAGAGTCCACTGGTCAGACAAGAGTAGGTTCCTGCTTCACGTCACAGATGGTCGTTTGAGAGTGTGGAGGCATAGAAATACTGCTTACGTGTCCAGGATCATCAGACCTACTCTTTCTTATGGTGGAGGATCATTAATGATGCCTCTCTCATGATTGTAAACTTGATATGGTGACTGTACGAGGGAATCTCAATGGTCATCTGTACATCCAGTACATTTTCAATCAGGTTGTCATGCCTCATTTTGACAACCACCCGTTTACTACTCGAGCTGTATTCATGGACGACTGTGCAAGGCCACATCGTTCCTATGCTATGAGAACATTCCTTCAGAACAACTCTATCACAGCACTACCTTAGACTGAACATTCCTTCAGAACAACTCTCTCACAACACTACCTTGGACTGCAATGAGCCTCGATTTGAATCCCTTAGAACACATCTGGAACTTTTTTGGGCGTCATGTGCAAACAAGCGTGTAAAGAATTTGGCCAATTTGGAAGCTATATTGCACGAGGAGCGGCAGCAGTTGCCTCTGGATCGTATTAGAAGGCTCACTGGTAGCATTAGGAGGAGGGTTCAGGCTGTCATTCAGGTACGTGGTGGATACACTCGCTACTGACCCCAGTCATTGCTATTCAGTGTTCAGAAGATCACAAGTTGCATTTTTTGTCAGTAATTACTGGCATTGTTTCATCACTGACCGACCGTTCCAGCACCCCACTTATTGAGAGAACATTTTTCCACCAAAAACATTGTTGACAGATATGTGTAATTTGCTCCATTAAAATACAGCATATTTTCTTGTGCTGTTTTTCATTTGTCAATAGGCCATTCATTCCACAAACAATCGCTTTTGGTCATCTGAAAGATAGCATGAAAGTAATGACAGTTTCTATTAACACCACTGCGAAAAACGGGGTGTTTAATTAAGTTCTGGGTGTATAACTTGTTGGAGAGAGGTCACTGAGCTCTGTCAAACAAGATGTAAGGTATTAAATGTTTAGAACATATTTTCTGAGAGGAAAAAAGGCACTGCAAAATGGGTCATCAAATAAAAACCTTCAATCACTTAATGTCATGGGTTTACACATTGAGAAGTTACCTATTGTTTAAAGAGTGCATCCTAATTTATAATGCATGTAAGCTACTGGAAATGAATACATACAGCCCCAAAGTAGCTGACATCTGTAGTTGCATACCATGAGAGATCATGTGTATCACTGGGCTTACATGTCGACGAGAATCCAAGAATCCATTCTCTCAAAGATTTGCACAACAAATCTAGTGATCCTAGGACACTTGCAGCAGGTAAGGATTCTCGCAACAATTTTTGCGAGAATCCAAATGGAATCTCCCAATATTTAGATGAAATATTAGCCCCGTATGATGATACATATATCGTGCACTCTAAATTGTGATACATATATCCTTAGCGAGTCATATCGTCACAGTCCTACCGAGAAGCAAAAGCTTTTTTAGGACCACGATGAAAGATTTTTAGCTCAACTTTGGCGAAGCCAAATTTGAGCTTATGCCATGGCCCGTCATCCGTCTGTCCGTCTGTCCGTCAACAATTGGATACGGCTCGGGCTAGAGGCCGTATTTATGAACCGATCTTTACGAAACTTTTTGGGTATCTTTGTTATGACCGTGGGACGAGAACGAGTGTTTTTAGGTGCAGTCCGAAATTCAAGATGGCTGCCAGCCACCATTTTGTACCGACGATGCAGAAATCTGTTTTTTGTAGAGAACTTCCATATGAAAGCTCTGATTTGAATAATTTTTTGTATGAATGTTTAGTACCATGGGATACTTCACATATAATACGGGTTTTTTTCTCGTGCGTAAATTATGCAAATTAGACTTTGATGTTTTTTGGTGTTACTTTCAGCACTGTAAGTGCAAATGCCAATACGGCTCGGGCTAGAGGCCGTATTTATGAACCGATCTTTACGAAACTCCTTGGGTACCTTTGTTATCACCGTGGCACGAGAACGAGTGTTTTTGGGTCCGGTCCGAAATTCAAGATGGCCGATGGCAGCCATTTTGTACAAAATTTGGTGCAATCAGATTTTTGCACAGAACTTCCATATGAAAGCGCTGATTTGAATAATTTGTTGTGTGAATGTTTAGTACCATGGGATACATAATACGTTTTTTTTTTCACGTGCAGAAATTATGCAAATTAGATGAACTTTGATTTTTTCAGTGCTACTTACACACAGTAAGTACACATGTCAATACGGCTCGGCCTAGAGTCTGTATTTATGAACCGATCTTCACGAAACGTCTTGGGTACCTTTGTTATCACCTTGGGACGAGAACGAGTGTTTCTGGGTGCGGTCCAAAATTCAAGATGGCTGCCTGTGGCCATTTTGTACCGAAATTAGGTCTAATCAGTTTTTTGTACACAACTTCTGTACGGCTCAGGCTAGAGGCCGTATTTATGGTGCGATCTTTACGAAACTTCTTGGTTACCTTTGTTATCACCGTGGGATGAGAACGAGTGTTTTTGGGTGTGGTCCAAAATTCAAGATGGCCACCAGCAGCCATTTTGTACCAAAATTAGTGCAATCAGTCTTTTGTACAGAACTTCTGTATGAAAGTTCCGATTTGAATAAAGTTTTGTATGAATGTTTAGTAACATGGAATACATCACATATAGTACGGGTTTTTTTCTCGTGCAGAAATTATGCAAATTAGATGAACTTTGATTTATTTAGTGCTACTTATACACTGTAAGTGCACATGTCAATACGGCTCGGGCTAGAGGCTGTATTTATGAATCGATCTTCACAAAACTTCCTGGGTACCTTTGTTATCACCTTGGGACGAGAACGAGTGTTTCTGAGTGCGGTCCAAAATTCAAGATGGCTGCCAGTGGCCATTTTGTACTGAAATTAGGTCCAATCAGTTTTTTGTCACAACTTCTACACAGCTCATATTTGTGAACTGATCTTCACGAAACTTCTTGGGTACCTTTGTTTTCACCTTGGGACAGGAATGAGTGTGTTTTGGGGTGCCTTTGTTATCACTGTGCTATGAGAACAAATATTTTAGGGTTCAGTCAGACCCACTCTGGGACCAGACATGTTAACTCTCCCGGAATGCCCGGGATTCTCCCGGAATTAGCTATCCCCTCCCGCCCTCCCGCCCGGGAGTCAATTTGGGCCAAAATCTCCCGGAAAGTCGACATACCAGACAAAAACTGAATCCACCAGCTTTTGTTTACAAATACAAAAGCATGTGTTCTACTCTCAATGGCAAGGTCATTAAGTTTGTGTGAAACGTCACCACTTCGTAAGAACTGGTGACCAATCTCATTTCTGTCAATGGCCGTGTTGTGATTATTTACAACACGTTTGACAGGCGGATTAAATGAATTTGAGATGCAGGATAATTGCTGAAATTGATTATATATTAAAGGCACACCTTTGCTTGTATACAGGTAGCAGTCAAATTGAAAAATAAGTTCCATACGCATAAATTTTGTCCAATCGAACATGTGCAAAAATACGCACAAATTTATTATTGTGCATTTTGGATTTCACTTTCACTTCAGATAATTATAGCCAATTTTGCAGACAAACGGCTCAAACATATGAGTTGCCGTAATTTTCAATATATTGGGAAAAATTTCCGATTCGCAATTTTCTAAAGCAGGCTGTGAAAAAAATTATGTTTTTGGTGAAACAAATCTCTAAAAAGTTGCTAATTTATGGCACTTGGACGTTTTTTTCATTCGTTGTGATAAATGGACAACAAAATAAATTAAATATCCCGGAGATGTTTCGTCCTGGGCTGGCTGTGGCATAATGTTCACGTTTCACTGAAAAATGATCACCCCATTCCAAATCCCCTTCGTAAATGACCAACTACTTCCAGTGAGTAACCGGTGTGGTTAGGTGGGGCACTGGGCTTTGGCAGATCGAATTACCACAACAACCGGGCTCGGGGTGTGCCTAAACACCACAGATCGTCGCAGGTTACCGCAGGTCGCCGCAAGTACCCATAATTTCCCAAATAGATCCAAAACTTTCAACACAGCGTCAAAACTGATATAGTGCTGAAAAGGTCGAAAATATCTCCAAACATTTTGTACATAAAATCATTGAAATATGGATGTCATTGGAACAACTCAGATATTGGCACATGACCACATCCATATTTTTGATTTCTGTTTTTCTCTATATTTCTATGTTTTGGCTTTTGAAAGGACAAATTGTTCAAATAAAACACATTAGGGTGGAATGTTTAATGTATGTGTGTGTGTGTGGAGGGGGGGGGGGGGTGGGGGGTGGTGGTAACATGGAAATTATTGATGTGCTGCCCACGTGCAAAAATCTCACTGACAAGCATCCGAGTCTCACTGGGAGCTCATCAAAATCTCACTGACAGTCACCTCGAGAGGTTAACAGGTCTGGGTCACTCATCACCGGTTAGTAGAATGTTGGCGTATGTTCCTTTGATGTATTGTTGTTGACTGTTTCCTGTTATGTCTGTGTGTGTTGGGGGGGGGGGAGGGTATTTGGTATTAATTTGTATTTAAAATTGATCCACACGTGGCTTCTACACGCAAAAAAAAATCTCCCTGAAAATCATGTCATCTCCCTGAAAATTTTCTTCAATCTCCCTGAAAAAAATTTTGGAAGGTTAACATGTCTGTCTGGGACTCAAAGATTTTTTTCTAGTTTAGCATCTGACTGTCACCCACCTTTACAATACTTTACCTATACATTTGTTACAGGCAACGGCCAGTATTTATGTACAGACCGTTACAATACTTTATATGTACCTTTGTTATCAGGTCATTACCTAGATGTTTTCATTGTTGTGTCACATACTATACATATACATGTCTTTGTCTTGACAAGTTGAGCTACAGTGTCATTGACACTTTCATTGCATTTTTTTTATGTAGTCCGGCCTCCAAATGCCATTTTTTCACCAAACCATGTTTGTTGTATTAAGTTTTTTCTCATCGGTTTTTATTAGTTCAGACACCCCTCTTACTAATTTTTCTTACTGGACAGCTGACAGCATTGATCATTTTTTTTAATTGGGCCTTAAAGTGAGGTACTTTTGAAAGGGTCGAAAATTAATGTGGAAATTACAGATCCGGATGATTATTTCATCTTAACTCACTCTATAAGCACAAAACGTGATGTAATTGTGTTTCAATATAGGGACTACATCCGCATTGGGTATTTGGTAGAAATTGACCGGATATTACACCGCTATTTATATCTATCAACGCTATTTATATCTATCAACGCTATTTATATCTAACAACGCTCTTTATATGTGAACCAATTTTGCGACATGGGTACGATGCAGACCCAGATTTGACCCTGGGTTGCCATAAATACTGTGTTGAGAAGTATTTGCACCCGAAGAATGTGAAGCAAGCAAGCATTGCTCATAGCACATCCCTAGATTCTGATGCTCTGCCCGAAAAACGACCCAAACGTTCACATGACGAATTTACTTTCAGGCGTCATTGCCTATTTTGTGGTGATGACTGCATAGTTGACCGGGATATGAAGAATCCTTCAAGGTGGCGGCCTGCCTACCTGTTTTGCCAAGTAGGCACACATACACCGCATATGTCAGTTAGTGAGGAAATAATTGGCATTTGTTGTCGTAGGAACGATAAATGGTCCGAAGAAGTAAAGCTTAGAGTGTGTGGTGCTGTTAGCAACTTACATGCTGCCGATGCTCGGTACCATGTTGACTGTAGGTCAGAATTTACGAATCCAAAATAGAATCAGCTGCAAAACAGAAAATTGATCTTTCGTCACCACATAGTCAGGCCATACAATCTGTCATATCTTACATGAAAAATGACACATCCCTCACGTGGAGTTCTGTCGAATTATTTGATCTTTATCTGCAATCTGGTGGGACTTAACAATTCCCATTGATCATTTGTGTCTGATCTAGTCGATACCTGCGGAGACGACATTTTGGTGTTGTCTTCCCCGGGAATCACCACCGTTTTGGCAGACAAATCCAGAGCTGGCACCTTACTTAGGCACGTTAAAGACTCAGATGATGACAATATTGACAATTCCATAAAGATTCTCAGTAAAGCAATTGGCAAAGAAATCAAAGATATGGATCATGATAAAGATAACTACACCACTGATGTTAACAGCGAGAGTGTATCCTCGTTTGTAAGTGGTACACTTCTCACATTATCAAGTCATTTAGCTCCATAGTTGGACCACACATTACCTGCTCTGATGATATAAAACATAGTGACATCAGCGTTGTGTGGAAAATACAAACCACTTCAAATTTCGTTGGCAATGCTGTTAAGAGATTCTAAAGAGTTGGTAAAAACCATGTATGATTTTGGTGTTACATGCTCATATGGCGAGCAAATAAGATTCAAAAAATCTGTGGCAGCTCTGGCTGCAAAGAATGCAAATGATACACCGATTTCGGATGCCAACAATGGCCTCATACAAGTGGTTGTTGACAACTTTGATGCTGAAATTGCTTCTCAAAATGGGAAGCTAAGCACCCATTCATTGGCAATCGTGATGGCTCAAAAGGACAATAATGATTCCGTTGTGTCTCAGACGATCCCAAGATTGAAAAAGTCAGATATGAGAAAACCAACAGAGTACGAATTGGATGTTGTGCATTTCAATAGACCCAAACGACCCGACATGCCCGCATCACATGTACGAAACACTGTTCCCCTTCTTTCAACATTGTGTCACAGTGCAATGTCATTACACAGAGCAATAGAACTTGACTTCGCATTTTTTAAAGATATGGTCAGTGACCAGAACTATCCGGAGTTCAATGGTTATAATACCTGCATGATGAGAGACTCGGGTCAAGCAACGAACCCAAAAACGAACGCAACATACCTTCCTCTAATAGATATGACACCTGCTGATCCAGACACTATCATGACAGCTATGGAAAAGGCAGAGCAACTAACGTCAGATGCAGGACAGCCGTTCACTATATTTACTGCCGATCAGCAGTTATACAAGATAGCAGTTCAGGTGTTATGGTCTTATCCAGACAAATTCGCGGCATTTGTTCCTCGATTGGGTGGCATACCTTTGCTCATGAGTTTCATTAGTTCAGTTGGAACGCTCATGGCCAATACTGGACTTTCAGATATACTTGCGTCAGCATTCAGTGCGGTTGAAAAGATGTTGACTGGGAAAAAGTTTCCAATGAATATGAGAGCCATGCATTTGTTATCAGAAGAACTTTTGCGAACAGCTTTCGAGAATAATGATTTGCAATGTGCAGAAGATTTATTTGCATTGCTAGAAGAGAACGCGCTCAAAAGTCGCACGACAAAAATGTGGGTTGATGCTTTTTTGAAACCATGCTTCCTCATGATGTTGTTCATACGAGAGGAGAGAGAAAGTGACTGGCTTTTGCACATCGAAGCTGTGAAAAGCATGTTTCCTTATTTCTTTGCTTCTGGTCATGCAAATTACGCAAGATATGGGCTTTACTATCTGCGGCAGATGCAAAATATGCCACCGGATATTTTATCTCATTTCTTGAAGGGTGAACATGTGATGAGACACATACCTGGTCTATGGAATGGCATATGGAGCGATATGTATATCGAAACTACCTTCATGCGATATGGCCATGGAAAATCCGGTATTATAGGGATCACATTAAAGCCAGAAACACTAAAAACCTGGGCATTGAGTTTGCATGCATGTGGGAAGTTAGCTACCGGTATATCAAATTTGCGAGAAGATCGAGGTAGTGACAAATTACAGATCGCACATAAGGAAGAGGCCAAATCTAGAATTGCAAGTGATTCTGTCGACCGTATGGGTCTGAGAACTAAACTAGGAATGTGTATCGACCTATTGGATCCAGACGGTCACCCTGAGACCATAATTAACATCGCAACTGGTAGGATAGGTCCAACGTCTGTCAATGTTGATAAGATTGTCAGCCTCGGAGTTCAGAAAAGACGGAATTTGAAGAGGCCTTCCTGAGTGGATTTTATGAGTCAGTTTCGAAACCAGTACAAACTATGGCAATCTTGAAAACGTCGCTGAAGGTTGGGGAGGTCAAAATATATGACACTAATCTCATTTATTCCAGAGTTATCGGACTTTTATGTAGTTCGCATGAATTAGATATCAAACATATCCTTTCCTTTGAACTCTCACCACTACCAACCACCATATTTGATGAATCCGGGGATATGCGTGTGTGCACATCAAAATCAGTATTGAAAAATAAAACAGTTGTTGCGAAACCAAAAAGAATGTCTGGTGTGGATAAGAAATCTGCAATTGTTATCGATGGCTGCGCACTGCTCTGGATACCTCATTGGCCCGTGTCTACCAAAACCAGACCGGCAACTGTTCTAGACTTCATTACAGCATGTAAAGACAACATCAAACAGAAGTTGCGATCGAGGGATGTGTATTTGGTATTTGACAGATATGTTGATTACAGCACCAAGTGCGTGACAAGGGCACACAGAAAGGCCGATAGCTGCCGGGTGTTTCAACTTATACCCACCTCCCTGCTACCACCACAAAAAACATGTGCTGACCGTAATGGAGAACAAAAAGCAACTGATCTCCATTATATGTGATGAACTCACCATGGACAAAAGTTTTGCTGAGCAAAACACACAAACTCACAAACTTGTAATTACTGGCCAACATGATGTTCCGGTTGAGGTTAGTTATGGATCGGTGACAGATAGAGTAGATATGGCAACTAGTCACGAGGAAGCTGACAACATTATCGTTCAACAGGCAATATTGTTTGCTGCAGCTGAATGTAATAACTTTGTGGTTGTTGCTCACGACACTGACATCTATTTGTTGTTGCTGCATCACTACCTTGAACAACACTTGACGGTTGCAATGACTATTGAGTCACCAATCCATGGACGGGTGGTGATAGATATACCTGCTGCAGTTGATACACACAAGAAAATTGTTCCTCAATTGCTCACTGCTCACGCACTTTCCGGATGTGATACTGTAGGGGGATACTTTGGTATCGGGAAAGGGCGTGTACTGAAGGTTCTGCAAACTGGTGGGACACTGGAATCACTTGGTGAGAATAACATGGAGATATCGGATGTTCTAGAACAAGCTACCAAGCTCATAGCATTATGCTATAAATCTCCTAAATCAACATCAGTGTCTGATGCTCATTTGTGCATATGGAGAACACGAATTGGGAATCCGACTGCAACATCTGCTCCTAAATTGTGCATCCTACCACCCACAACAGAGGCTTTTACTGAGAATGTCAAACAGGCCCACTTGCAAACTTGTATATGGAAGCATGCCCTTCAACCTAACCCACCGCAGATGGACCCAACTGTATTTGGATTCGAGAAAGACGTGAATACAAAATCTTTGAACCCTATGACTGTCGCGTCCAACGTCAAGCTAGCACCTGATGAAATACTGAAGATCATTAGGTGCACATGTGCGCCATGCAAATATTCGAGGTGTAAGTGTAATGCAGCAAACATGGCGTGTACCATTTTCTGTGCGTGCAGTGTTTCAGAGGACTGCGGCAATGAACAGACATCACTGGCAGTAATGCGCAGTGATGAGTCGATCTAAGGAACTACACAGTCATTCAACTTGATATCCACTGCATCTTGTGTGGTCCTTATAAAGTACTTCACCAATGATATTTGCAAACATCTCTCTTGTTACAATTTCTCGTACATTTCAGTTCCCACCTCCGTTTTGGAGTCTTTAACACTACTGCTGAAAATAGCAAAATGTTACTAATTTTGGTAACCACTTTGATTTTTTCTGGAAAATCTGGGAATAAGCTGACCCGCTTTGTGACCAACACAATCAGTTGGAAATGGTGCGCTGTACTGAATTATTTAGTATAGATTTTTGACTTTCAGTTTCAATATTTTCAGTGGTATCGGCAGAAACTTGAATTTGGGGCCATCTTAGGTTTTGGCGGTTATAAGGAAATTGATCAACCCTGACTGTCAGCTGCCCAGTAAAAGGAATCGCACGAGGAGACCATATAGTTAAACGATATAGTGATACGATAATACACCAAGAAAAAACTAGGTTAAGTATATTGGCGACTGGACTATGGACAGACAGAGTGTAGACTGTAATTGTTACTTTTCCAATTTTGGGGGCATTTTGGATGCCATATTGGGTTTCACAAACAATTCCTTTGATCATATATAACAAAAGAGCATCACCCCATATGGCTAATTCATATCGGTAATCATGGTTGGACATTTCAAAATAATAGCGCCTAATAGCCGCCCATATTTGTAAGAAATGATGATTTTCTGCCATATTTGCGGCCATTTTGAATGCCATCTTGGGTTTTGAGAGAATATATTTCATATGACACACAAGAGTAACAGTAGGTTCATGAAAATGTGCCGATATGTGTATATACCTTACATTGTTTATACATATAATATCGGTTAATTCTGACAGACATAACATAATTCGCAACTTTTTTCGAATTGACTAGGTTATACCGGCGTTTATAAATAACCTGATACAGTGAGCAACAATCTACTTCTGGTGAATATTAGAGTACCAGTGTGTGCAGAAATGGCCCGTCTGGTAAATAGAATTATATAAGCATGCATATTTGTCAACATCTTAGCAACAACATGAAGGATACGTGGTGAAATCTCAAAAAATGAGAAAAGTGTGACACATTGGCAGCTATCTTGGCCGCCATATTGGATTTTGGTAATCTTATTTTGGCCAATAAGTAACAATTATATATATGGACGATGAATCAAGAAGAAAAATCTTCAAAATTCCATATTATCTTACCAGAAATTCCGATCCAAGTTATATGGTGATATTGTATTTTCTTATCAACCTACTCACAATTGTTTACTACAGGCTTGCACTACAGTGGAAGTCCCTAACTCGGATAAAATACTCTCTATTTTTGTCTTTCCCAAGCAAGTTGGGAAAGAAAAGTGGTGCAAAAGCACCAATAAAAATAAGCCAAAACTGGGTCGAGTGCAACCGGCGCAGACCCAGTACGGGACGCTCTCTCCCAAGTACAACTCCACGACTTCCGTTGCCAGTGCGCATATACCGTCTCTAAAGACTCATTCTTTTTAAAATCCACTTCGTGTCGAGATGTTTTTGCACGCTTATCAGTGTTCCACCAGCTCGATGTTTGATGATTCCTGATTCATTATACCACAGTGTATCCTTTGTATTCTCAGGAACAGTGTTTTATATTCTCTTTTCTATTATATGTCCATAATGTATATTTATTTACTCTATCTCGAGTCGCGCGCGATTTTCGCGGGCCACGCGGTTCAGACTTAGATTTTTCACAATTATTGTTAATGCTTTTTTTGCAAAATTTTCTAATTGTGTTAGAGTTAGGTGTCAGCGGGATACCACTCCTACAGTGTTTCTTCTTTCTGTTGAGAGTAGTCTTCCTGTTGGGTGGTTCCCGGTCGACCGTCTGGGGTCTTTGTTTCTGTCACCTTTCTCTCTTTGGGGGTGTTCTGTTTTCTGATCTCACCTTCTCTGCTCCTCTCACCTCTATCATGCCCAGGACAATTCCTTGTGGGCAATGTCTGCTGCCAAAGCATGTGGACAATGTACATTCGTCTTGTTCCTCCTGTAATGGGTGTTCTGCCGAGCGGCCGTGTGGTGTCTGTGGAACATGGTCTTCCACCTTCTGGGCGTCAGTAAATCGTGTCGTTCGTTCTCGTGGCTGTGCCTCTCGCTCCCGCGGGAAAGGAAAATGTGGTCGTTCGGGGCCTCCTGAGCCGACTTTGTCTGGTGAGAGTTATTCCTCCTCCGTGGGGGATGTGCAGTCTTTTTCTGTGGTGGATACTGCGGGAGCCGTTGAGTGTTCTGGTGTAGAAATGCCTTGTTCCGGGACTACGGTCCCCCTCCAGTCGACATCTGAGGCTGTCACTAGGGTTGTGACTCCTCCTTCGGAGCCGAGCCGGTGTGCTCTCTCCACTATTTCACCAGCCTCAATGACTCTCGACGTATCTACTACTGCTGCTGGTCCGTCTGCTTCATTGTCTGTTTCAGCCGGCCTCGGCTTTTCACTGCAGGACTGTCCGATACTGTAGACGTGGGATATCGGCCTCAGCCTTCCCTGACTTCAACTCGGCGAAGTCGGAAGGGGCTGCCGGCCGAGCCCATCGCTGTGGTCTCTTTGCCGTCGAGCACCACAGTTGTGTCTTTGGATTCGGATGTTCGTAGTGGAAACACTATGGATTCCGTGGCGTTTCCGTCTACTCACTCTGGTCATACGACCAGTTTTGGGGGACCAACGCCTTTTGTGCAGCCTGGACCTTCTGCCCCACAGAGGTCCGCGGTGACTCTCATGAGTTCTCACAATATTGATCCTCGGGGTGCATCGTACCCCTATACACATCTGCCTTCAGATGTTTCGGCTGCTGCCCGCCATCCAGCGTCGGGTGTTTTGGAGGATCGTGACCCTTCGCTGGTTAAGAGGATCAGAGGTGAAGCCACTTTGCCGGTTCGCTCCCATGTCGAACTGGTCGGTACAGGCAGTGAGCTTAGGGAGGCCCTCTCCTTACTCACTCAGGTTCTTTCTAAGAGCCTTCCTGTTGCTTCCAGCGAGGCTATGGGTGGTTTCCAGGCGCCTCCTATGGCGCTGCCTCCCGGGATTGGAAACAGGCCGGTTTCCGATTCCTCTGGTGTCCCGACACCATGGGAGGCGTCGGCTGGTTTGCCCACGATGGGCTATGTGTCTTCCGACTCTGGGGAGGAGTCCAACATGCTTGAGGTCGAGGGCCAGCAGTCTTCGGACTTGGGGGCGGCTCTTGACTTTGTGTTTGGGTTTCTGCCTGAGCTCAAACCTGCTAACCAGCCGACAGTGTCAGCCTGGCCGCGATCATCGGTCGCGCGCCAACAGCCTTTGGAGCAACCTTCCTCTGGGCGCCTTCGACCGTGCCAGTCGGTAAGGTTCAGCATTGGATGCCAAGCTGAATTCCAAGGCTTTGAAGACTTCGTTCTTCACCAGGGTTGACACCTTTTTGCCTCCTGTGTGTTATCGTTCCTACGATTCCGCCAATCCGTCAGTCTGCCAGACTTTGACGGTTCTGGATCAGGACTCCACTTCCCTCGGGCTTTCCAAGCCCAAGTCTGCCGTCATTCCCATGACGACTCCGGAGTCCACGTTGGGCTTATCTGGAGAGATGCTTGGCATGCTTTCTCTCTCAGATCACGTCGTCTCAGCTTTGGCTGCTTATCTGCCTCCAGATAAGTTTGACGAGGTACAGGCTTCTTTGCGTGTGCTGTCCAAGGCGCTTATGCACCTTACTCACACGCATGCCTGTAACACGGCTAATTTGGAATTAGTTCGAAGGGACGCTGTGCTGGACACAGGACGATCCCTTCCCGAGGAGCAGCGTGCTACTCTTCGATCTTCTTCTTTGGCAGGTCCGCAACTTTTCCATGGTTCTGTGTCGACGGTCCGGGATGACGTCCTACGTCATTCCAAAGATCAGCTGCTGTTTCGTCAGCTTGATCAGCCTTCTTGGGGAGGCAAGGGCCGTTCCACGCCTAACAAGTATCCTTCTGCTTCCTCTGTGAAGCAAAAGGCTGGTCCTTCTGCCGCCGCCTCTACTTCTTACTCACGGGGTAAAGGTAGGGGTCGGCAGAATCGAGGGAAGTCTCAGGATTCTTCATTTAGCAGAGGAGGTGGTTTCTCCTCTCGCGGGCCTTGTCGGGGCTCGAAATAAAAGTCCTCACCTCAACTCGTCCCAGGTTGGAGGAAGGATAGCAGAGTTCGCAGACCATTGGACCACCATCACATCCGATCCATGGGTGTTAGATGTTGTTCGGTCCGGGCTGCGCATATCCTTCCAACGGCACCCCACTCTGTCAAGGGTGCCTCTTCCAACCACAGTTCCTTCAGACGTTTTACGTCGGGAACTTTTGTCCACGGAGATTGCCAATCTCCTGGCAAAGGGGGCGATCGAGGTCGTCAAGAACGTTCAGTCAGTGGGTTTCTATTCCCGCCTGTTCTTGGTGCCGAAGAAGGACGGCCGACTCCGACCGGTTATCGATCTGAGTATCCTGAACCAGTCTATCATTGCTCCCAAGTTCAGCATGGAGACTTTCAGGTCGGTCCGCCAATCAATTCACCAGGGAGATTTCGCAGCCAGCATCGACCTGCGAGACGCTTACTTCCACGTTCCGATGCATCGGGCGTCACGGAAGTATCTCAGGTTCGCTTTTCTGGGGCGAGTTTACCAGTTCAAGGCCATGCCTTTTGGCCTCAACCTGGCTCCTTGGGCGTTCACCCGACTGATGTCGCATGTGATAGCATTCCATCGCACAGTGACAGTCCAGGGTGACTACTTCGGCATATCTGGACGATATCCTCCAGAGGCATTCCAATGCTGCCTTACTGGAATCGGATGTCGCCACTCTGTTGAGCTTGCTCACGTCGCTAGGATTCAGAGTCAACGAGGAGAAGTCGGACCTGGTCCCTTCTCAGTCGTTTTGTCATCTGGGGATGTCTTTCCAAACCAAATTCAATTTGGTGGCTGTTCCCCAGGCCAAGGCTGTGATTCTCTCAGCTTTTGCTCTGACTCTGTCCCGGTCCAGGTCCGCGACCGCTCGGAGTTTTCTCCGGCTGATCGGTCTCTGCGGTTCGATGACGGAGCTCATTCCTCTAGGTCGGCTGCGTGTCAGACCTCTCCAACACTTTCTGCTCAGTCGTTGGAGGCTGAATGTAGATTCTCTGGATCAGGTGCTTCCATTTCCGGACTCTCTGTATCCTCACCTTCTTCCCTGGACAGATGTTCAGTGGATTACGCAGGGTGTTCCACTGGACTTACCCACGTCCGATCGCGTTCTGACGGCAGATGCCAGCGATCTCGGATGGGGTGCGACGTTGGATCCTCTCGGTCTTTCCCTTCACGGGATGTGGGACCAGGATCAGGCAGCTCTACACATCAACCAGAAGGAGCTTCTTGCTCTTCTTCTGAGTTTCAGGCAGTGGATCCCTCACCTGTCGAATCGCCAGGTCCTTCTACTATCCGACAATTCGACAGTGGTTGCTTACATTCGGAACCAGGGCGGCACGCACTCGCTTCCGATGTACGAGTTAGCTCGGGATCTTCTTCTGCTCGCTCAGGATGTTCACGCCGGAGTGGTTGTTCGTCACATTCCCGGTCGTCTGAACGTCCTAGCCGACTCCCTGTCCCGACAGGGCAGGGTTATTTCCACTGAGTGGATGCTTCAGAGGGCAGTGTTCCAGTCGCTTTGCGATCTCTGGGGACGTCCCCACATCGACCTCTTTGCGACTCGTGGGAACCATCAGGTGGACACTTTCGTGTCTCCGTGTCCAGATCCTCTGGCTTTTGCCACTCGACTGGAACGGTCTAGTCGGCTACGCCTTCCCGCCGGTTCCGATTCTTCCTCAGGTTCTCGCCAAAATTCGAACCTGCAGTTGTCGAATCATTCTGATCGCTCCCCTGTCGCCTCAGCGGGTGTGGATCAATCAGCTCCGCTTGCTGATGGCGGCGGTTCCGGCACATCTCCCGCTATGTCGCGACCTTCTTTGTCAAGGTCGCCCGAGGAGGTTTCACGTTGACCCGACTTCGTTGTGCCTTCACGCATATCTTTTGTCAGGTCCTGTCTCCTCCGTAGAGGTTTTTCGAGACGAGCAGTGGAGTGCATTTCTTCTTCAAGGAGGCACTCCACTGGTTTAGCTTATGCAGCTAAATGGAAGGTCTTCTGTCGATGGTGTGCTGATCACTCTGTTGATTATGCCAATCCTTCAATTTCACAGATTGCGGAGTTTCTGGTATATCTGTTTGATTCTCGGGGTCTCCAGCCTGTTACCATCAAGGGTTACAGGTCTCTGCTTTCAGAGACTTTTTCTTATGTGGGGAAGCGTCGTATCGGCACTAATCCTTACCTCTCCAAGCTTGTTTGGCACTTTTCTTTGAAAAGGCCTCGGACTTTGCAGCTTACTCCACGATGGAATCTTTCGTGGGTGCTGCTTTGCTTGGGGGGGGGGGGGGGGGGGGGGCGCCGTTCGAACCTTTATCCCAGGTGGATATGCATTTTCTCACATATAAGACGGCTTTTCTGATGGCATTTGCTTCGGCCAGACGGGTTAGTGAGCTTCACGCCCTCTCGGTTGACCCGGCCTTTTTTAGCAGCTCTCCCAACAGTGTTACTTTTACCACTGATTGCTCCTTTTTAGCTAAGAATCAGTTACCAGATACTACTCCTCCTCCTATCTGTATCAGGGCTCTTCCCTCTGTTGAGGGTACTCGCCCTTTGCTCTGTCCGGTCCGTGCTATTCGCATTTATCTTGATCGGACACGCTTCATACGGAAAGGCAGAAAACGTTTTTTTCTGTCTCTCATTCCGGGTCGACAGAAGATCTCTCCTCAATCCATTTCTCGATGGATTTGTCTTGCTATTCGTACGGCTTATAGTCGTTTAGCAGCTGGCGATTGTATTACCAATCGTATTTCTGCCCACGAGGTGCGGGCACTGTCTACCTCTTGGGCTTATTCTAACTCCGTCAAGTTGTCGGATGTTATGCAGGCAGCCTACTGGAGAAATGCTTCTACTTTCTCCACCTTTTATTTGCGCCAGTTGCAGGAGCAGTCGGAGGACCTTTTTGCCCTGGGTCCTATTTCTTCTGCTCAGGCTGTTGTCTGCCATAGCCATTAGGCTTCTTGAAGGTCAGTTTCAGCCTTGTGCTGTTACTGCCCTTTTTCTGTCTGTGTGTCACACAGGCTCATATGTCTCTTTTCATTGTCCTTTACCAATGATTGCGACATTATGGTTGATAAACCTCGGGACCTCTCCCTTCTACTTCACGGTTCCAGTGCACTAGGGTTATGTGGGGGTTGGTTATGCGATTCCCTCCAGCCTTTTGTCTATTCAGCCTGTAGTAAACAATTGTGAGTAGGTTGATAAGAAATCTAAATTTTATAGTAAATTTCCTTTCTTATTATACCTACCACAATTGTTTACATGGAGGCCCTCCCGTCTTCTTTACGGGTAAAGAATCTTTCCTCCCCGCTGATCACATAACTCTAACATTTACGGATTCAAAAAGAATGAGTCTTTAGAGACGGTATATGCGCACTGGCAACGGAAGTCGTGGAGTTGTACTTGGGAGAGAGAGTCCCGTACTGGGTCTGCGCCGGTTGCACTCGACCCAGTTTTGGCTTATTTTTATTGGTGCTTTTGCACCACTTTTCTTTCCCAACTTGCTTGGGAAAGACAAAAATAGAGAGTATTTTATCCGTGTTAGGGACTTCCACTGTCGTGCAAGCCTGTAGTAAACAATTGTGGTAGGTATAATAAGAAAGGAAATTTACTATAAAATTTAGATTTTTCACAGCGACCACCTTGGTGGCCATCTTGGATTTTGTCGAATAAAAAAAATTTCTCAACACTGTCAGCAGTCCAGTAAGAAAAATCTCATCAAGGAGACCCTATAGAATAATAATCCGTCGAGAAAAAAACTTAATACAACAAAACCAGGTTCAGTGCCTTGGCGGCTGGACTAATGGGTTAGATTCTGCACTAGTGCAGTACTGTGGTCAGCATGGCAGACAGAAAATGTGAAGCAGATTGCAGTCAGTCATTTCAATTCTTACACCAAACTCAACCTTTAAATCTAAAAAGGTTTGGAGATCAACACAGTTCCAACTTTAGACAGATATATATCCAATATGATGGATTGACATGTGTGATTGTATTACTTTATATGAAGCATGAAATTTTATGTGAAATCCTAATATGTTAATAATCTCAAGATGCTGTGCCATAATCTTAAATGTTTTGTTAATTTCAGGAAGAAATTCCTCAGTTTAGGCTGTTAAAGGAAAGACTGTTAAAAACCTCCCAGGAAAACAACCAAAAATGCCCCAAAAGACGGATGTATCTGATGATGATGATGATGATGGTGACGAAGATGACAGTGGTCAGTATAAGCATCAAACACAATGGTAGTATTGTTTCAGCTCACTTCATAAGTCAAAAGTGGCCTTGCCATTTTTTGGTCAAACAGTTCTGCAGCTGACACTGAGCTGCAGGCGAATGTGGATTCAACATCATTATCATTGCTAATGAGTTGATGATTTATACAACCAATAAAGATGGGCAATATAATGATAAACAGATCCAATACTGATATCTTAGGGACACCAAAAAACCAAACCGAACCTATCATTGCACACCAAAACAATCTGTATTTTCTCATTTTCCCACAGTCACTATTTGTAAGGCCTTGTTGAGGCTTGATACCAGTAGAAGTGTTCATTTTCTTCAAAGAAGTCACTAAAATTATTTTCAGTTTTGTTAACCCCCAGGGGACTGGGTATTTGTCCTGAATTCCCATCAGCTACAACCTGTGCATGTCCAATTGCTTAGTTGTGATTTCTTGTCCAGTCTTGGCTGCATGTAAGGAGTAACCAGGACTTGTCTTATATTGACCTTAATGGGTTACGGTGTGTTTGAACAAGTCACAAAATTACAGCAGATATGATTTGTGTTTTCAAAAGAATGCTAATGTTGAGCTCATTGGCAGTGGCATTTGTGGTGCTGTGGTAGAATGATACATGAACAACTTATTCTCTATTTTCCAGGTGCGAATTTCCCTTTAGCACGATCAGAAAATCTCAGTCAAGTCTGATAACTGAATTCCAAATGAATGCGATATCCCCGTCCGGGACAACCTGCACTGTGTCCTTGGGCAAGGCAATTTATCCCAGTTGCCTACATGGGGGCACGATGATGCCCTGTACTAAGGCATACTGTACATCGATGGTGCACATGTCTTCAACCGCTGTAACCCTGCTTGAGTGGAGCTTGAACAGAGTTAGAATGTTGGGGAGCTGACAGTTGCTCGTCTATGCTCGGTAGTTCTCTCTGGGTACTCCGACTTACTCCACCCATAACACTGTCACGTTCATAATTAGCCATTGTGCATCAGTATGTGACCTTAAACACCAATAAATAAATAAATAATGCAATGGGAACCTCCAATAAAATACCAAAACTGATACCCAACTTGAAACTGCCAATACTGCCTCTCCCCAACAACCAGTCATTAATTTATGCCCCCAATGCACGTTGGTGTGAACCCAGTCTCTTTGAGTTGGCACTTAACAGGAAATAACTTGGTAATGTTGTAGGCTGTAAGCATGAACTGTTAACAGGCACGGAAAATCAGAAAGTAGTCAGTTGTTAATGATTAACCACTGACTTCTTTTGGATTTTTTTTAGCTTAACTCGACAAAGTCAAGATAAGCTGTTGCCATCGCGCATGCGGAAGTCTGAGGGTCTGTTCACATTTTCCTTTAGCACAGGCTACACCCCTGTAGTTCTTGTCCGATTGCCACTTAACTTCATATGCAGGTTTGGGGTCATGTCTAGATGAGAACATCCCCTTTTGGTCATGATCAGTCAACCGTGATGGCTGCCCGAGCCCAAAACCTGAAAACCTTTAGCACAGTCTACAGTTTGTATTTATGAAGAGATTTTTTTGTAACTGGGTAAGATGACTGTATAGTGCCTAGATGAGAACGTCCCCTTTTGGTCATGATCTGTCAACTGTGACGGCTGCACAAGCCCAAAACCCCAAAACTTTTAGCACAGTCTACAGGTCGTATTTAATATGGAGGGATTTCATTGTAACTTGGTAGGATGACTCTGTATATGTCTGGATGAGAACTTCCCCATTTGGCTGCGATCTGTCAACTGTGACTGCTGCCTGAGCCCAAAAACCTTTAACACAGTCTACAGGTCATATTTATGGAGGGAGTTCATTGTAACTTGGTAGGATGACTCCATATAATGTCTCGATGAGAACATCCCCTTTTTAGTCTAGTTATCTTTGCAGAAAAAATGACTTTTAGAGACATTTTTTGGTAAAAGTTGGTAACATGACTTTTTGAGATAATTCGAGTGTGCTGATTCCGAAAATCGATGTTACCAAAAATGAAATTGAGTCCTTGACCTTGAAAAATGAAAAACAAAATGGCAGCCATTCATGTAAACTTTAAAAATACATTTTATGAGTTCTCTGAGCACGTGTAACATCATGATGGGCTTGCTACCATCGTAGGGCATAGCACAGCATAGGATTTATCACCAATATTCATATTTGCGTAAATAAACATTTTACAGAATGTTAAGCATCGCGAATTGATGTTGATTTGAGTCAAGTGGGCCATTTTCATGAAAGAGGCTATTTCTCTTCTCAGAAGGTACAATTTGGAAACATTTTTAGATTAATGTTTCATACATTTTTGGCCAGCCCAGGGGGTTTTTTTATTCGAAAAGTCGTCACAAAAATTGCATGTTTGACCTTGAAATTAATAAAGACAAAATCACCATCAAGAAGGTCAAAGGGAAATGCATTTTTGTATAATTTTCTGTGCTTGTATAATATTATAAAGCGTATTATATGTCTTATAGTATATTTCATAGCTTAAGAGTTATAGCTTGTTGAAATGTTATACTAAATGCGAGAGAGCATGAATTCATGTTAATTCGAGTCAAATACCCTATTCACATCAAAGGAGTTAGAGTTCCCAAAATATATTTGCACTTACCAGATAATTTTTACGGTTCTCATTTGCCTAACATTAAAGCTGCATGTGTGCAGCATTGCAAGAATGGGATATTTCCCATAAATATGTCATTAAGCCTTGGTAGGTTGTGGATGCTAGAGCATATTAACAATTCAGGTTCAATGCTTTCCTCTGAAAAGAGGAAAGATTTTGTGATTCCAGTATTTATGTATTGCAAATATATATTGGAGGTGATATTAAATCTTTGTGAGATATTTTACTACATATACATAAGATGTTTGGAGGGATACAGAGCGTAAAAAGTCATTTCCCCCGAATATACCGATTGGATGTACGCCCACCCGACTATAAACATTGAAATTATGAAAGGACGACTGGAACCATCAGCAAATATTTTGTGGATGGACCACTGGGTATTACTGAAGTGTGAAATTCTGCTTGGCAGGTGTATTCAGGGGAATCACTCTCTATGCCAATACCACTTTCATTCTCCAGTGCCTAGCAAGTCTACATGGCACGTATTTAGAGTATCACAAATGTAATCACATGTTCATACACTGATTCTCTTCATCTGAGACATATTTGCATGCACACATGGCTGTGCATTTGAGATTTGGCTGGTTGCATTTACATCGTCGAAAACTGCACAGCTTTTTGCAGACACAGCGAATCATCTCTGTACAACTTTCTGGAAAAGGATTCAGTGACATCAGAATTGGTTTTAATCCATCATCTGTGCGTTTCCAACTCATCTCTGTCAGCTCAGGCAAGTCGGGTACATTACAGTATGACATGGCCTATATCATTGTTTGGTAATGAGCTTTTCATCAGACATTTTTAGCTCACCTGACTGAAAGTCAGGGTGAGCTTTTCTGATCACTTTTCGTCCGTCGTCCGTCGTCCGGCGTCCGTCGTCCGGCGTGAAGGTGGTGTTTGGGTCTTTTTCTTCCAAACCACTGGCCGCATGTTAATGAAATTTCATGTGAGTAGGGGTTATATAGCGGCATTTTGATTTTTGGGCAAATTAGGTTTCGGCTCATATTGAGCAGAGGGGTGGGGCAAAAATGCTCCAATTCTTAAAAAATCTTCTTCTCAAGAACCAGCAATAGCAGAGACTTGATATTTGGTATGCAGCTTCCTTTTGAGGTGTAGACTCAAGTTTGTTCAAGAGAAGTTTGTAGGTCTATACTTGGCGATGTTATGGGAGGAGCAAAAATTTTGGCCCCACCCCAAATTTCTATTTTTTAAACCGAGAGGCCAATTTGAACCAAATTTTATGTGAGGGCTTATTGGGTCATAAGTATCTAATTTATGCAGAAATTTTTTTTCCTGTAGCCCCGTGGGAACCACAGGAGCTAAAAATAGAAAAAAATTAAAACGCCTATATCTCAAAAACTGCACGGCAGTGAGAATTTTTATTTGAGGTGAAGCTTTCTTGGGACCAACAGAAAGGATTGGTAAAAAAAAATTGCTATCGGTTTTATCATAGGGTACTTTTTCGGGACTCTGAAAAAGTGCTGAGTCAGTATTTTTTAACACAGTAGGCAATGGGAAAAAAATAAAGAATTGTTTTCTTCCAAACCACTGCTCTAAAAGCTTTCATATTTTACATATAACATCTTTGGAACATTGATTCACATATTTGTAGAAATCAAATTCCTCGGTCCATATTTGGGTTCCCTATGGGAACCCAAATGTTCAAATTAGTGCAATATGAGGGATATATTTTAAAAATCATCTTCTTCGGATCCACAAATCAGAATCTTTTGATATTTGCTATGCATCATCCTTAGGGGGGTGAGATTGATGTTTGTTCAAGCCAAGTCCCTGAGTACATATTTGGACTCCCTTTGGGAACCCAAATTGTAACTTAGTGCAATACGAGGTATATTCTTTTAAAATCTTCTTCTTCGCATCCACCGGTCAGAATCTTTTGATATTTGGTATACAGTATGCTTAGGGAGGTGAGATTCAAGTTTGTTCAAGTCAAGTCCTTCGGCTCATATTTGGTCTCCCTGTGGGAGCCCAAATTATAACTTAGTTCAATATGAGGAATATTCTTTAAAAAAAATTTTTTTTTCAGATCCACCAGTCAAAATGTTTTGATATTTGATGTACAGCATTCTTAGGGGCTGAGAGTGAAGTTTGGTAAAGCCAAGTACCTGGGTTCATATTTGGGCTCACTGTGGGAGCCCAAATTATACCAAAATTTTTATTTTCCAAACCAAAAAGTCGATTTGAACCAAATTTGATATGAGGGCTTATTGGGTCATAAGTACCTAATTTATGCCGAAAATTGTTTTCCTGTCCCCCACGGGAACTGCAGGAGCTAAAAAATTTTTTTCTTTTTAAATGCCCATATCTCCAGAACTACATGGCACTGAGAATTTTTATATGGTGTGAAGCTTCCTTAGGACCGGAAGAAAAAAATGGTAAAAATTTTATCATAAGGTTCTTTTCTAGGACTAAAAGTGCCGAGTCATCATTTTTTAACAGTGTAGCTAATGGGAATAACGTTGAAGAATCTTCTTCTCCCAAAACACTGCTTCAGAAGCTTTTATTTTTGGGCTCCCTATGGGAGCCCATGTATAACTTAGTTCAGTATGAGAAATATTCTTAAAAAATCTTTTTTTTCTGTTACTCCTGTCAGAATCTTTTGATATTTGATTTTTGATTTTCTTAGAAGTGGCAAATTGAAGTTTGTTCAAGTTCTGCTTTATTGATAAAATTGGGCCCAGTAGTAACCAATTCCTGCATTGAAAGCCCTGTAAAGTGGGCAGTGATAGGCATAAACGATTGACCAAACTTGATATTATAATTACGCCTCTGTAAGATGTAGCCTTAGATGCTGAAAGTGACCTTAAATTCCAATAAATAAATAGATAAATTATTGAGTACCCAATATGGGTATCTAACATATGAACACTTTGGGTTACTAAGTAGGGTAAACAATTTTATGTTGAAAAACTGATAACAAGGCAGAATCCCTTGTTTAAATTATACATGACTACTTTGCGGTAATGACAATCTAAAAGCACAGTATCTTGAAAAGACTTTGTGTTGTTTTTTATTAGTTCAATTTTTAGCTTTTCTTGACAAAGTCAAGCTATGCTATTGTCATGGGGCATGCGGAAGTCTGTGAGTCTGTCTGTCCACAATTTGTTCGGCACAGGCTATAGGCCATAGTTCTTATCTATCATCACCAAATTTGAGATGCATGTTCGCGTTGGTGTCTAGATGAGATCGTCATATTTTGGTTATGACTGGCTGCTTACATTGGCTGCTGCAGCAGCCATCGTGAATTTTGTATGGCGCAGCCTACAGGCCGTAGTTCTCATCTGATCATCACGAAATTTCATCTGCATATTCGGGTTGATGTCCAGATGAGAACGTCCTATTTTGGTCTCAGTTGGCTGCACACAGTGGCTGCTGCAGCAGCCGCAGTGTGGGTTGATTTTAAAAATTGTTATCTTACGCAAATTTCTTGAAATTTGGCAGGTTGTCTTAGATTGATGAGTAGATGAGACCTTCCTATTTTGATCGTGGCTGCCCCCAGGGTGGGTGAATTGAGGGGTGAAGTTGTTTTATCTTATTTTTGTTATACCACATTTGGATGAAAAAGACAATAATACGCTGAAAGAAATTGTCTTTGTGTGGTGAATGTAATATGATATTTCAGGCATGTAGGACACTGTTATGACTGCGAGTGTTTAGATCAGCAAGTACATTTTAAATGTGTATATATTTTGCCCACTTGATGAAATTTGATATGCAAGTTGTTTTTTTTTTTGTTTCAACCATGACTACTTTTCCTAAAGTTTGACTTCAAATCCGCCAATGGTAGCATGGCTGCTTCAGCCATGATTTTTTTTCTCCCAATTTCAACGAAATTTCATATGCAGGTTTAGTTTTATCAGTACTTGCTATTTTGGTGATATGACTCGGCCAGTATCAGGTGAGCGCCCTCAGGCCCCATGGGGCCTCTTGTTTAAATGAGACATGGGTTGGTGGCAAAGCTTCCAGTTTTGTAGTTTTAAAGAAAAGTACCATTCGAGATTCATCCAAGCAATCAAGGTTAGGAGTACCATATAAATGGCACATAAATTTCTGAGCTGCTCGTGTTTTCGCAGAATCAAACACACCAACTTCTGTACCAGACAACAAAGTATTGTTCTCTTTAAATACTTTCCAAGCTGTTTTCTCAGAATGGTTTGTCATGTATCATGTGGTGTCGCAGTGGGTCAGTCAGTGTATGGAATAGTAGCAGAGATTTAACTGTGTCAATAGGCAAAGAGCGAAAAACTCCATGAATTGGTATGTATCGCCTTTTTAGTCCCCTTCCGGCATCGCCGGAGGGGACTATAGGTTTGCTCTCTGTCCATCCATCAGTCTGTCAGTCACACTTTAGTTTTCCGGAGTTGTTTTGGAAACGCTTCAACGGAATGATTTCATTTTTAGTAAACTACTATAGAACGATGACTTACAGATCAAGTTTGAGTTTCATGCTGATTGCATTATTCTTGTGTGAGTTATGGCCCTTGGAAATATGGGAAAAAGCACCAAAATATCAGTTTTCCAGTGTATTTTTGGAAACGCTTCAACGGAATGATTTCATTTTTGGTAAACTACTATAGAACGATGACTTACAGGTCAGGTTTGAGTTTCATGCTGATTGCATTATTCTTGTGTGAGTAACGGCCCTTGGAAACATGGAAAAGCACCAAAATATCAGTTTTCCGGAGTTTTTTTGGAAACGCTTCAACAGAATGATTTCATTTTTATTAAACTACTATAGAACGATGACTTACAGATCAAATTTGACTTTCATGCTGATTGCATTATTCTTTTGAGAGTTATGGCCCTTGGAAATATGGAAAAGTGTCAAAATATCAGTTTTCTGGAGTTTTTAGCTCACCGAAGGGTGCTTAACTTATCACCGACCGTCCGTCGTCGTGATCATTTTTCAAACGACTTCTCCCCTGAAACCACTGGTCCGATTTTCACAAAACGTCATGTGGATATTCATTACTATATGGCAATTCACGTTTGTTCAAATGAAATGGCCACGTCCCATGGGGGCTTTGTATGGGACATAATTCTGATAGCATCGTATGAATTATAGAAAAATTATTAAAAAAACTTCTTCTCCAGAACCAGCAGGCAGAATCTTTTGATATTTGGTATGCTACATTGTGGGTGGATCTGATTCAAGTTTGTTCAAATCGGCTCCCTGGATTCATATTTGGGGTCAGTATAGAAGCCCGAATTCGAACTTATTGCATTTCGGGCAAATTTCTTAAAAAATCCTCTTCTCCAGATCCAGCAGGCAGAATCTTTGGATATTTGGTATTCAACATTGTGGGTGGATCTGATTCAAGTTTGTTCAAATCAGCCCCGTGGGTTCATATTTGGGCTCAGTATAGGAGCCCAAATTTGAACTTAGTGCATTTCAGCCAAATTTCTTAAAAAATCTTCTCCAGATCCAGCAGGGAGAATCTTTTGATATTTGGTATGCCACATTGTGGGGTGGATCTGATTTAAGTTTGTTCAAATCGGGCCCCCTGGATTCATATTTGGGCTCACTATAAAAGCTTGAATTCGAACTTAGTGCATTTCAGGCAAATTTCTTAAAAAAAACTCTTCTTCTCCAGATCCAGCAGGCAGAATCTTTTGATATTTGGTATGCAGCATGCCTAGGGGGGTGAGATTCAAGTTTGTTCAAGCCAAGTCCCTGGGTTCATATTTGGGCTCACCATGGTAGCCCGAATTTTAACTTAGTTCAAAGGAATTTTCTTTAAAAATCTTCTTCTTCAGATCCAGTGGCCAGAATGTTTTGATATTTTGATATGCAGCATCTTTATGGGGGTGAGATTCAAGTTTGTTCAAAAAATGTCCCTAGGTCCATATTTGGGCTCACTGTGGGAGCCCGACTGATAACTTAGTTCAAAATGAGGAATTTTCTTTAAAAATCTTCTTCAGATCCAGCAGTTGGAATGTTTTGATATTTGGTATGCAGCATCCTTGGGGGTGGTGGGGGGAGATTCAAGTTTGTTCAAGCCATATCCATAGGTCCATATTTAGGGTCAGTGTGGGAGCTTGAATTGTAACTCAGTTCAAAATGAGGAATTTTTTTAAAAATCTTCTTCAGATCCAACTGTTGGAATGTTTTGATATGTGGTGTGTAGCATTCTTAGGGGGGTGAGATTCAAGTTTGTTAAAGCCAAGTCCTTGGGTTCATATTTGGGCTCACCGTGGGAGCCCAAATGATAACTTAGTTCAAAATGAGGAATTTTCTTTAAAAATCTCCTTCTTCAGATCCAGCAGATGAATGCTTTTGATATGCAGCATCCTCAGGGGGGGGGGGGGGGGGGGGGGGGGGTGGGGGGGTGGTGGGTAAGATTTGTTCAAGCCATGTCCGTAGTTCCATAAAATTTGTCTCTCATTACTTCATTCCTTTGCAGTGTTGATGAACCATGTTTAACCGAATGTGACCCCAAATACTTCTTTGAATCACTTTGAATCACTTTGCACGGTGAGCGATTAAGACCCCTTGGGGCCTCTTGTTTTGGAAACGCTTCGACGGAATGATTTTATTTTTGGTAACCTACTATAGAACGATGACTTACAGATCAAGTTTGAGTTTCATGCTGATTGCCTTATTCTTGTGTGAGTTATGACCCTTGGAGATATGGAAAAGCGCCCAAATATCAGTTTTCCAGACTTTTTCTGGAAACGCTTCAGTGGAATGATTTCATTTTTGGTAACCTACTATAGAACGATGACTTACAGATCAAGTATCATTTGCACTCTGTCCATCCATCCGTCTGTCAGTCAGTCATATTTTAGTTTTCCGGACTTTTTTTGGAAATGCTTCAACGGAATGATTTCATTTTTGGTAACCTACTATAGAACGATGACTTACAGATCAAGTTTCATTTGCACTCTGTCCATCCATCAGTCTGTCAGTCAGTCATATTTTAGTTTTCCGGACTTTTTTTGGAAATGCTTCAACCGAATGATTTCATTCTTGGTAACCTACTGTAGAACGATGACTTACAGATCAAGTTTGAGTTTCATGCTGATTGCATTATTCTTGTGTGAGTTATGGCCCATGGAATTATGGAAAAGTGCCAAAATATCAGTTTTCTGGACTTTTTTTGGAAATGCTTCAGTGGAATTCATGCTGATCACATCTAGGTTATAACATTTGTATAATTATTAATGCTCATTAGTTCGGTAGGGGACATTGTATTGCTTCAGCGATACGTGCACTCTTGTTTTTTTTAGCTGTGCCACACATTAGCCATAAGGATCTGTACCTCATTTTTGAAAATGTGAGATCAGAAGCAAAAGAACATCTGTTTCTCTTGACATAATGACAACATTTTCAAAACTACTTGCATGTAATACTAAATGAGTATCCACCTCTTTCTGTGTGGATTGAAGGCTAGTTGTGTTGCAAACGTCTGTTGTAAAGTTGAATCTCACTTCTTCTGTTCCTCTCGTGAAACCACAGACAACAACAAATGCTCTATCTTTTGGATATAATATAAGCATATGCTCAGAAAGAAACCTAGCTAAATTAGCTTTATCCTGAGTTAAGGCTATAAAGTTAGTCCTACACTTTGGCAAAGGAATCTGACAATTTTCAATTACTCTTCGAACTGGTTGCACTTTCTGGTTTCGCCAAGCCAGTGGTTTTGCTTTGATAGTTTCATTCATTTAAATATCTATCAAAAACTATATCAGTACATACATATCCAATCGAAGTACAACACAATGTATTCACAAATATATCGGCCAAATCACCACATGTCTCCATCTGGGCAGGCTTTCCAAGAGATACAACTAAAGCTTGTCCATCAACTATAATGCATGATCGGTCAGATTAATTGTGCTTGGGCAAATTATTCCTTCAGTCAGAACCTCACTAAGCACTAAGAACTGATTTGTTGCCTGTGCGAATGGACCCATTTAACTGATCCAATGATAGTGGCACTGCCGCACTGGCATAAGCTCATGCTTCATTATCTCACTCGTGTCCACTGCTCGTCTTGCTTGATATGCACCGATGAAACACTGATGTACAGTGAAAAGAGATGCATACATGATCTCATAATGAGCACACCTACTCAAAACCACATTTAGGGCCTACATGCAAACTTGCGCATACTATCAACCCACCCCACTTCTTTCCTCACACACACATACATGCATGCACACGTTTCTGTGTAACAGTTCACTAGAGTACTCAGAGGTTTCTTCACTACGCATGCCCCACCAGTTCGCAAATTAACCCTTAGTCACAACAGCTAGTGTCACCTCTGTGTTTCTGTACTTTCTCTGAAACACACAAACGGGACATGGCTATACATCCACACATGACTACAGTTATTTGTATCTACACAATTTTCATATGTTTTAATGGAATTAGTTGTTTGCAGTAAATGCTACTCTTTATGTACAAATCTGGAGGTTTAACTTACCAGAAAATTTAACTGCATCCTTGGGGGGGGGGGGGGGGGGGGTGGGGGGGGTGGGTAAGATTCAAGTTTGTTCAAGCCATGTCCGTAGTTCCATAAAATTTGTCTCTCATTACTTCATTCCTTTGCAGTGTTGATGAACCATGTTTAACCGAATGTGACCCCAAATACTTCTTTGAATCACTTTGTTTGAATCACTTTGCACGGTGAGCGATTAAGACCCCTTGGGGCCTCTTGTTTTGGAAACGCTTCGACGGAATGATTTTATTTTTGGTAACCTACTATAGAACGATGACTTACAGATCAAGTTTGAGTTTCATGCTGATTGCCTTATTCTTGTGTGAGTTATGACCCTTGGAGATATGGAAAAGCGCCCAAATATCAGTTTTCCAGACTTTTTCTGGAAACGCTTCAATGGAATGATTTCATTTTTGGTAACCTACTATAGAACGATGACTTACAGATCAAGTATCATTTGCACTCTGTCCATCCATCCGTCTGTCAGTCAGTCATATTTTAGTTTTCCGGACTTTTTTTGGAAATGCTTCAACGGAATGATTTCATTTTTGGTAACCTACTATAGAACGATGACTTACAGATCAAGTTTCATTTGCACTCTGTCCATCCATCAGTCTGTCAGTCAGTCATATTTTAGTTTTCCGGACTTTTTTTGGAAATGCTTCAACCGAATGATTTCATTCTTGGTAACCTACTGTAGAACGATGACTTACAGATCAAGTTTGAGTTTCATGCTGATTGCATTATTCTTGTGTGAGTTATGGCCCATGGAATTATGGAAAAGTGCCAAAATATCAGTTTTCTGGACTTTTTTTGGAAATGCTTCAGTGGAATTCATGCTGATCACATCTAGGTTATAACATTTGTATAATTATTAATGCTCATTAGTTCGGTAGGGGACATTGTATTGCTTCAGCGATACGTGCACTCTTGTTTTTTTTAGCTGTGCCACACATTAGCCATAAGGATCTGTACCTCATTTTTGAAAATGTGAGATCAGAAGCAAAAGAACATCTGTTTCTCTTGACATAATGACAACATTTTCAAAACTACTTGCATGTAATACTAAATGAGTATCCACCTCTTTCTGTGTGGATTGAAGGCTAGTTGTGTTGCAAACGTCTGTTGTAAAGTTGAATCTCACTTCTTCTGTTCCTCTCGTGAAACCACAGACAACAACAAATGCTCTATCTTTTGGATATAATATAAGCATATGCTCAGAAAGAAACCTAGCTAAATTAGCTTTATCCTGAGTTAAGGCTATAAAGTTAGTCCTACACTTTGGCAAAGGAATCTGACAATTTTCAATTACTCTTCGAACTGGTTGCACTTTCTGGTTTCGCCAAGCCAGTGGTTTTGCTTTGATAGTTTCATTCATTTAAATATCTATCAAAAACTATATCAGTACATACATATCCAATCGAAGTACAACACAATGTATTCACAAATATATCGGCCAAATCACCACATGTCTCCATCTGGGCAGGCTTTCCAAGAGATACAACTAAAGCTTGTCCATCAACTATAATGCATGATCGGTCAGATTAATTGTGCTTGGGCAAATTATTCCTTCAGTCAGAACCTCACTAAGCACTAAGAACTGATTTGTTGCCTGTGCGAATGGACCCATTTAACTGATCCAATGATAGTGGCACTGCCGCACTGGCATAAGCTCATGCTTCATTATCTCACTCGTGTCCACTGCTCGTCTTGCTTGATATGCACCGATGAAACACTGATGTACAGTGAAAAGAGATGCATACATGATCTCATAATGAGCACACCTACTCAAAACCACATTTAGGGCCTACATGCAAACTTGCGCATACTATCAACCCACCCCACTTCTTTCCTCACACACACATACATGCATGCACACGTTTCTGTGTAACAGTTCACTAGAGTACTCAGAGGTTTCTTCACTACACATGCCCCACCAGTTCGCAAATTAACCCTTAGTCACAACAGCTAGTGTCACCTCTGTGTTTCTGTACTTTCTCTGAAACACACAAACGGGACATGGCTATACATCCACACATGACTACAGTTATTTGTATCTACACAATTTTCATATGTTTTAATGGAATTAGTTGTTTGCAGTAAATGCTACTCTTTATGTACAAATCTGGAGGTTTAACTTACCAGAAAATTTAACTGCATCCTTGGGGGGGGGGGGGGGGGTGGGGGGGGGGGTGGGTAAGATTCAAGTTTGTTCAAGCCATGTCTGTAGTTCCATAAAATTTGTCTCTCATTACTTCATTCCTTTGCAGTGTTGATGAACCATGTTTAACCGAATGTGACCCCAAATACTTCTTTGAATCACTTTGTTTGAATCACTTTGCACGGTGAGCGATTAAGACCCCTTGGGGCCTCTTGTTTTGGAAACGCTTCGACAGAATGATTTTATTTTTGGTAACCTACTATAGAACGATGACTTACAGATCAAGTTTGAGTTTCATGCTGATTGCCTTATTCTTGTGTGAGTTATGACCCTTGGAGATATGGAAAAGCGCCCAAATATCAGTTTTCCAGACTTTTTCTGGAAACGCTTCAATGGAATGATTTCATTTTTGGTAACCTACTATAGAACGATGACTTACAGATCAAGTATCATTTGCACTCTGTCCATCCATCCGTCTGTCAGTCAGTCATATTTTAGTTTTCCGGACTTTTTTTGGAAATGCTTCAACGGAATGATTTCATTTTTGGTAACCTACTATAGAACGATGACTTACAGATCAAGTTTCATTTGCACTCTGTCCATCCATCAGTCTGTCAGTCAGTCATATTTTAGTTTTCCGGACTTTTTTTGGAAATGCTTCAACCGAATGATTTCATTCTTGGTAACCTACTGTAGAACGATGACTTACAGATCAAGTTTGAGTTTCATGCTGATTGCATTATTCTTGTGTGAGTTATGGCCCATGGAATTATGGAAAAGTGCCAAAATATCAGTTTTCTGGACTTTTTTTGGAAATGCTTCAGTGGAATTCATGCTGATCACATCTAGGTTATAACATTTGTATAATTATTAATGCTCATTAGTTCGGTAGGGGACATTGTATTGCTTCAGCGATACGTGCACTCTTGTTTTTTTTAGCTGTGCCACACATTAGCCATAAGGATCTGTACCTCATTTTTGAAAATGTGAGATCAGAAGCAAAAGAACATCTGTTTCTCTTGACATAATGACAACATTTTCAAAACTACTTGCATGTAATACTAAATGAGTATCCACCTCTTTCTGTGTGGATTGAAGGCTAGTTGTGTTGCAAACGTCTGTTGTAAAGTTGAATCTCACTTCTTCTGTTCCTCTCGTGAAACCACAGACAACAACAAATGCTCTATCTTTTGGATATAATATAAGCATATGCTCAGAAAGAAACCTAGCTAAATTAGCTTTATCCTGAGTTAAGGCTATAAAGTTAGTCCTACACTTTGGCAAAGGAATCTGACAATTTTCAATTACTCTTCGAACTGGTTGCACTTTCTGGTTTCGCCAAGCCAGTGGTTTTGCTTTGATAGTTTCATTCATTTAAATATCTATCAAAAACTATATCAGTACATACATATCCAATCGAAGTACAACACAATGTATTCACAAATATATCGGCCAAATCACCACATGTCTCCATCTGGGCAGGCTTTCCAAGAGATACAACTAAAGCTTGTCCATCAACTATAATGCATGATCGGTCAGATTAATTGTGCTTGGGCAAATTATTCCTTCAGTCAGAACCTCACTAAGCACTAAGAACTGATTTGTTGCCTGTGCGAATGGACCCATTTAACTGATCCAATGATAGTGGCACTGCCGCACTGGCATAAGCTCATGCTTCATTATCTCACTCGTGTCCACTGCTCGTCTTGCTTGATATGCACCGATGAAACACTGATGTACAGTGAAAAGAGATGCATACATGATCTCATAATGAGCACACCTACTCAAAACCACATTTAGGGCCTACATGCAAACTTGCGCATACTATCAACCCACCCCACTTCTTTCCTCACACACACATACATGCATGCACACGTTTCTGTGTAACAGTTCACTAGAGTACTCAGAGGTTTCTTCACTACGCATGCCCCACCAGTTCGCAAATTAACCCTTAGTCACAACAGCTAGTGTCACCTCTGTGTTTCTGTACTTTCTCTGAAACACACAAACGGGACATGGCTATACATCCACACATGACTACAGTTATTTGTATCTACACAATTTTCATATGTTTTAATGGAATTAGTTGTTTGCAGTAAATGCTACTCTTTATGTACAAATCTGGAGGTTTAACTTACCAGAAAATTTAACTGCATCCTTGGGGGGGGGTGGGGGGGGGGGGGGTGGGTAAGATTCAAGTTTGTTCAAGCCATGTCCGTAGTTCCATAAAATTTGTCTCTCATTACTTCATTCCTTTGCAGTGTTGATGAACCATGTTTAACCGAATGTGACCCCAAATACTTCTTTGAATCACTTTGTTTGAATCACTTTGCACGGTGAGCGATTAAGACCCCTTGGGGCCTCTTGTTTTGGAAACGCTTCGACGGAATGATTTTATTTTTGGTAACCTACTATAGAACGATGACTTACAGATCAAGTTTGAGTTTCATGCTGATTGCCTTATTCTTGTGTGAGTTATGACCCTTGGAGATATGGAAAAGCGCCCAAATATCAGTTTTCCAGACTTTTTCTGGAAACGCTTCAATGGAATGATTTCATTTTTGGTAACCTACTATAGAACGATGACTTACAGATCAAGTATCATTTGCACTCTGTCCATCCATCCGTCTGTCAGTCAGTCATATTTTAGTTTTCCAGACTTTTTTTGGAAATGCTTCAACGGAATGATTTCATTTTTGGTAACCTACTATAGAACGATGACTTACAGATCAAGTTTCATTTGCACTCTGTCCATCCATCAGTCTGTCAGTCAGTCATATTTTAGTTTTCCGGACTTTTTTTGGAAATGCTTCAACCGAATGATTTCATTCTTGGTAACCTACTGTAGAACGATGACTTACAGATCAAGTTTGAGTTTCATGCTGATTGCATTATTCTTGTGTGAGTTATGGCCCATGGAATTATGGAAAAGTGCCAAAATATCAGTTTTCTGGACTTTTTTTGGAAATGCTTCAGTGGAATTCATGCTGATCACATCTAGGTTATAACATTTGTATAATTATTAATGCTCATTAGTTCGGTAGGGGACATTGTATTGCTTCAGCGATACGTGCACTCTTGTTTTTTTTAGCTGTGCCACACATTAGCCATAAGGATCTGTACCTCATTTTTGAAAATGTGAGATCAGAAGCAAAAGAACATCTGTTTCTCTTGACATAATGACAACATTTTCAAAACTACTTGCATGTAATACTAAATGAGTATCCACCTCTTTCTGTGTGGATTGAAGGCTAGTTGTGTTGCAAACGTCTGTTGTAAAGTTGAATCTCACTTCTTCTGTTCCTCTCGTGAAACCACAGACAACAACAAATGCTCTATCTTTTGGATATAATATAAGCATATGCTCAGAAAGAAACCTAGCTAAATTAGCTTTATCCTGAGTTAAGGCTATAAAGTTAGTCCTACACTTTGGCAAAGGAATCTGACAATTTTCAATTACTCTTCGAACTGGTTGCACTTTCTGGTTTCGCCAAGCCAGTGGTTTTGCTTTGATAGTTTCATTCATTTAAATATCTATCAAAAACTATATCAGTACATACATATCCAATCGAAGTACAACACAATGTATTCACAAATATATCGGCCAAATCACCACATGTCTCCATCTGGGCAGGCTTTCCAAGAGATACAACTAAAGCTTGTCCATCAACTATAATGCATGATCGGTCAGATTAATTGTGCTTGGGCAAATTATTCCTTCAGTCAGAACCTCACTAAGCACTAAGAACTGATTTGTTGCCTGTGCGAATGGACCCATTTAACTGATCCAATGATAGTGGCACTGCCGCACTGGCATAAGCTCATGCTTCATTATCTCACTCGTGTCCACTGCTCGTCTTGCTTGATATGCACCGATGAAACACTGATGTACAGTGAAAAGAGATGCATACATGATCTCATAATGAGCACACCTACTCAAAACCACATTTAGGGCCTACATGCAAACTTGCGCATACTATCAACCCACCCCACTTCTTTCCTCACACACACATACATGCATGCACACGTTTCTGTGTAACAGTTCACTAGAGTACTCAGAGGTTTCTTCACTACGCATGCCCCACCAGTTCGCAAATTAACCCTTAGTCACAACAGCTAGTGTCACCTCTGTGTTTCTGTACTTTCTCTGAAACACACAAACGGGACATGGCTATACATCCACACATGACTACAGTTATTTGTATCTACACAATTTTCATATGTTTTAATGGAATTAGTTGTTTGCAGTAAATGCTACTCTTTATGTACAAATCTGGAGATTTAACTTACCAGAAAATTTAAACTGTTTCAAATTTTATCACAAGCATTGTCGTCTGCTTCTAACACTATAGAAAGATATGCAAACATTAATGTATGGGACACGACAAATACAGTTATGTAGGTATATATGCACTGTTATAGTAAATATTTTACGCTGTGTGGAGCCTTATGACACGATTAAAAAACACAAAGAATGTAGACAAGAGTATAGTTAAAAAATATCAAGTGACCTATGGTTTGTGGTATATTAATGAAAATAAGTATGTTAAGGCTGTTTTCAGTTGTAAAGTGCTATTATTATACCCCCGCAAACAAAGTTTGGGGGGTATATAGGAATCACCCTGTCCGTCTGTCCGTCCACCCGCCCGTCCGTCCGTCCATCCATCTGTCTGTCTGTCCATCCTTATAAGCGCAACTCCTCCTAAACCGTTTGAAGAATGAAACTTTACACAATGGAAGAACTCCATATGAAGATGTGCATGAAGCAATATAATTCCCTTCTGACATTTCCAAGGGGAGATAATCTAACTTAATACATTTCAGGCATGGGGGGGGGGGGGGGGGATCACTTTGTGAGCTTGCTCTCAGTGCCTCTAGTTAGAACTGTTCTATGAAACATAAGTGGTGTATGGCAGTTACAAACACATTCGGGCATATTTCACATTGTTTGTGTACAAACACAAGTGGTACATGGAATTAAATAGGAAAAAAATTGAAGATAGGCGGCCATTTTGATTCTCGATTTTCAAGGTCAAGGAACCAAAATAAGTTTTGGTAATGTCAATATTCGAAATCAGCAACCTCAAAATATCCTAAAAAACTGTTTCACACTTTTACCCCAAAATGCTTCTAACACGATTTCTAGGCCCTTTTTTGGTAAAGATGACTAGACTATTTGGTCGCGGTCGGTCAACTGTGATGGCTACAGGGGCCTGAAGCCTGAAAAACCTTTAGCACAGTCTACTGGTCGTATTTATGAAGGGCTTTCATTGTAACTTGATATGATATCTCGTTTTGGAATGATTTCACTCTAAGTTAGTAACTTTGGTTGACGTACATTAATTGTAAGGGCAACATTAACCTACTCCTTTATTCTTTAGTGCATTCTACACCTCAAATTATTATACCCCCACTTTCGAAAAGTATACTGGATTACTTGCATCTGTCCGTCTGTGTGTCTGTGTTTCCGTCCATGTGTGAGTCTGTCCGAGAATATTCATAACTTTCATAACTTAATTCATTTATGCTTCATTAGACCAGCACTGCAGTGGGGGTATGAATTGCCTTTAGCAATAACTCCTTGTTTTTATTGAGAACATTGCATACAGGGTACAGAAATTAACATATTCTCAATTATCACAATTCTTGTCGTATTTCATAATCCTTTCATAAATGTTGAACATTATCCTATTCATCAAACACAACACACAGTCAAGTTAAGCTAGTGTCATTGACACTTTCATTTCAGAAAGTTAATCTTTTAAATATAGATTTAACTTGTTCGAGTTGATATTCATTGCATTTCGTCCACATAAACATTGAAGAAAAACTGATATTCAGCATGGATTGTTGAATCAAATTTGATTCAGTATTGTAACTGAATCAGTGGTAACCTTCGAATCCCCTTCTGATGAACCAATTTGTACTAAATTTCTTTCATCCCAGAAGTAACTAAACTATGGAATAAGATACCATTACCTATAAGAGATAACAATTCTTACAGCAACTTCAAGAATTATTTAAATCATAATAGGCCATCCTTCTTCAGTAATGCTAAATGTAGTGCAGCACCATTGTTGGTTATGCCTGGGATGTAGTAACCTCAACTCATATTTGTATGCCAATCACATACCACTGTCACCTTACTGTCAATGTGGGGAGATTGAGTCCACTGAACATTTCCTGCTAACCTGCCCACTCTACTTCAATATCCGTAACCAAACCATTGGTCAACTATCATTTACTCCAAATGTGTCAACCCTACTCGGTGCCTCCATACTTCTAAGTAATGAAGATGATAGCTCAGTCTTTAGTCTAGTCCAAAATTATATTGTAGCTACAAAGCTACAAATATAAGTGTCTATATATATTCCAAACTTTGAAATAGTGGAGTTTTAATTTAACATATGAATGTGTACACCTGCTGTGCTTGTAGTTGGCTGGTATCGTCATCAGCTCAGTTTGCACCCTGGTTGGCTTCCTGCTTTTTCACTTCATACATAATTCTCTTCTTATTCTTCAACATCTCTGACTTTAATGAGCATAGTTTAAACAATATATATGCAACTTTTTGACTATTATTGATCCTGTTATATTGTAATATTGCAAATGTTGTATGTGGAAACGACCTTGCATAAGCTTTTTACTTTTTATGTGTATCCGTACTAGGTATGGTACACATAATGCCATCATCCGGGGTGGACCTCCGTCGTTCGTCCATCCTTCATCCATCCATCTGTCCATCCGGCGTCTGTATTGATTTCTTTGGCATTCGATAACTTAAAAAATATTGCTTGGATTGTCAAGTTACTTTATATTTGTGTTCAGGTTACTAATGTGCCGAGCTGTATAGTTTTTGGTGTAAATCTGTTATTTTGATCCTGAGATGTTAACCCTTATATCCGTCAAATTGAAAATTCCTCCAATCCTTTTGGCATTCGATAACTTGAAAAATAGTGCTTGGATTGTCAAGTTACTTTATATTTGTGTTCAGGTTACTGATGTGGCAAGCTGTATAGTTTTTGGTGTAAATCTGATAATTTGATCCTGAGATATTAACCCTTTATCCCTCAAATTGAAAATTCCTCCAATCCCTTTGGCATTCGATAACTTGAAAAATATTGCTTGGATTGTCAAGTTACTTTATATTTGTGTTCAAGTTACCGATGTGCCAAGCTGTATAGTTTTTGGTGTAAATCTGAAAATTTGATCCTGAGATATTAACCCTTTATCCTTCAAATTGAAAATTCCTCCAATCCCTTTGGCATTCAACAACTTGAAAAATATTGCTTGGATTGTCAAGTTACCTTATATTAGTGTTCAGGTTACTGATGTGCCGAGATGTATAGTTTTTGGTGTAAATCTGTTATTTTGATCCTGAGATATTAACCCTTTATCCTTCAAATTGAAAATTCCTCCAATCCCTTTGCAATTCGATAACTTGGAAAAATATTGCTTGGATTGTCAAGTTACTCTATATTTGTGTTCAGGTTACTGATGTGCCGAGCTGTATAGTTTTTGGTGTAAATCTGATAATTTGATCCTGAGATATTAACCCTTTATCCTTCAAATTGAAAATTCCTCCAATCCCTTTGGCATGAGATAACTCAAAAAATATGAATCCGATTGTCATGTTACTTCATATATGTGTTCAGGTTACTAATGTGCCAAGCTGTAGAGTTTTGGGTGTAAATCGGATAATTTGATCCTGTGATATTAACCCTTTATCCTTCAAATTGAGATCTCCCCCAATCCATTTCTTCAACATGCGATACCTCAAAAAATATTAATGTGATTATCAGGTTACTTTATATATGTATTCAGGTTTCTGATGTGCTGTGCTGTATAGTTTTTTATGTAAATCTAATAATTTGATCCGGAGATATTAACCCTTTACCATCAAATTAGGCACTCCTCCAATCCATTTCTATATGTACCCACACCATGTATGGTGTACATAATGTTGGCATCCGGGGTGGCCCTCCGTCATATAGCTTTCTACTAGTTGCGCATATGGGTACACATCTGATGATTTCATCGGCCTATTTTTAGCATTCTGTCGGATCCACCATCTACTACGTTGTATAATTTATATTATTTGGAAATATTTTGAATAAATATTGGTTAAACTAAATATTTTGAATACCGAATATTCGCAGGGGCCTAAGATATGTGCATAGTGTTGCTACTCATTGACAGTCTCAATCCATTTTTAGCTCACCAATGAAATTGTGTGAGCTTATGTCATGACCCGAGGCGCATTGGCGTCAAACTTGTGTTAAAGTTATTGTACAAGTCCACTTTGACTTTCAGCCGTGTTGCTATGCACCTCATACTGTGTTTCTATGGCTTACAGTTACCCACAAACCCTTACCCAGTGATAGTTTATCGATTTTTAGTGTTTTTGCAATGTTAGACTTTTTTGTCCATTTGGACTTAGAAAAGTTCTGACCTTTTTGCTAAACATGAGTGGAGGCTACCACCAGTATGCGGTGGCTTTTATATTTCATATCTGTGTTACATGAATCAAAATAAGATGACATTAGCCCTAGGCCAGACATTTTTCAGAGAGTTTGGTCTTTTTTAATGCAGTTGTAGACTTTTTGGTCAGTGTGGACTTAGAAAATTTCTGACCTGTTTTTGCAGTGTTAGACATTTTTGTCAGTGTGGAAAATTTCTGCTCCTTTTTTGCTATACATGAGTGGATGCTACCACTGGTATGCTGTGGCTTTTATATTTCATATATATGTTAAATGCATCAATATAAGATGACATTAACCCTCGGATGGACATTTTTTGGAGATTTTGGACTTTTTTAATGCAATGTTAAGACTTTTTTTGGCACTGTGGACTTAGAAAATTTCTGACCTGCTTTGCTTTTCATATACATGACTGGACATTTTTTGCAGATTTGTAATAAGCCTAGGTTTATTGCATGCCATGTGTTTGTGAGCTAATGGGGATGGACACACCCCTCTTGTTTAGACAAGTATCCTCTACCGATACAGGCAACCAAGAACGGCCTAGAAGCAACTGCCAACGCACTTATATTTCAACTTCAAAATTACCCAGAGATACCTAGAGAATGCATGGTGGGACATTTGTTTGAATGTAATCAGAATTTGAATAAGGACCCTTTGGATTACCAGTAAAGCCTAAAAAAAAATTTAAAAATCTGTTTCTCAGGCCCTCCCACATTATCTTTTTGGCTGCCGCATGCTCTCTTTTATAACCAATGTAAACAATAAAAAAATAAAAATTAAATGGTTTAGGTATGATATTTTACTCAAGTTAAAAAAAATCATAAATGTGCCCCTTGAGTTGCATGCAAGAAGGCTTTGCAATGCTTTAGCATTGCAAAGCCTTCTTGCTCTCAAGGGATGAAATACACCACCACCACCAATGCTATTCCGTAGATTATTCTGTAGATTATGAGGCCTAAAACATAAATCAAGAACATGAACTTTTGAGTGCAAAGAAATAATTACAGAAATAAAAATAACATAAAAAACCGCTCGCCCACATGCAATTTTTCAAATAATGGCCTGAGAAACAGAACATCTGCTTTGTGTTGCCTAATAGATATTTTGATGCACCAATACAACCTGGAGAAACCACGTAATGGTATTTTGGGCTGTCGGTATTGCAGTAAAGTTTCTTCAATGTCTCAACAGCATCTGACTTGACAAGTCTGCGATGTCTCCAGATTAGACTAATCTAAAGGCCTGTAATTTCATTGCTGGACTTGGGCCAAATATTTATAGTTTCTTCCCTATGTTCTTAACATTGTGAATTTTTTTATCCCCTGCTTAACTCCTCCTAAATGTTTTATTGGATTTTTACGAAACTTGGTCTGAAATATCAGTATCAAGTGTAGAAATGCATGTTGTCAGAAATTTTCAGTGCGACAAATTTTTCATGGTTAATGCCTTGGAAATAGCAAAATTTCCATCACAAAGGCTTGTCTGCTTAACTCCTACATGTTTTATTGGATTTTTAACTCACCTGATTGAAAGACAGGGTGAGCTATTCTGATCACTTTTCATCTGTCGTCCGTCCATCGTGAAAGTGGTGTTTTGGTCTTTTTCTCCCAAACCACTGGCCACATTTTAATGAAATTTCACATACGTAGTGGTTATATAGGGGCATTTGGGTTTTTCTTCAAATTGGGTTTCTGCTCATATTGAGGAGGGGGTGGGGCCAAAATGCCCCATTTTTAGCTCAACTTTGGCGAAGTTGTCTGTCTGTCCATCAACAATTCAATACGGCTCGGGCTAGAGGCCGTATTTATGAACCGATCTTTATGAAACATCTTGAGTACCTTTGGTATGACCGTGGGATGAGAAGGAGTGTTTTTGGGTCCGATCAGAAATTCAAGTTGGCCGCTGGCAGCCATTTTGTACAAAATTAAGTGCAATCAGATTTTTGCACAGAACTTCCATATGAAAGCGCTGATTTGAATAATTTTTTGTCTGAATGTTTAGTACCATGGGATACATCACAATACGGCTCGGGCTAGAGTCTGTATTTATGAACCGATCTTCATGAAACGTCTTGGGTACCTTTGTTATTGCCTTAGGACAAGAACGAGTGTTTCTGGGTGTGGACTAAAATTTAAGATGGCTGCCAGTGGCCATTTTGTACCGAAATTAGGTCTAATCAGTTTTTTGTACACAACTTCTATACAGCTCAGACTAGAGGCTGTATTTATAACCGATCTTTATGAAACTTCTTGAGTACCTTTGTTATCACCGTGGGATGAGAACGAGTGCTTTTGGGTGTGGTCCAAAATCCAAGATGGCCACCAACAGCCATTTTGTACCAAAATTCGTGCAATCAGTCTTTCGAACAGAACTTCTGTATGAATGTTCTGATTTGAATAAATTTTTGTATGAACGTTTAGTAACATGGAATACATCACATATTACATATTGCTACTTATACAATGTAAGTACACATGTCCATACGCCTCAGGCTAGAGGCTATATTTATGAACCGATCTTCACAAAACTTCTTGGGTACCTTTGTTATCACCTTGGGACGAGAATGAGTGTTTCTGGGTGCGGTCCAAAAACAAGATGGCTGCCAGTCGCCATTTTGTACCAAAATTAGGTCCAATCAGTTTTTTGAAACAACTTCTATACAGCTTGTATTTATGAACTGATCTTCACAAACCTTCTTGGGTACCTTTGTTTTCACCTTGGGACAGAAATGAGTGTGTTTTGGGGTGCCTTTGTTATCACTGTGCTATGAGAACAAATGTTGTCAAATATTGTGGGGTTGTTCAGTCAGACCCACTCTGGGACTCAGAGACTTCTTTTCTAGTTTAGCATCTGACTGTCACCCACCTTTACAATACTTTACCGATATATTTGTTATAGGCTACGGTCATCATTTATGTACAGACCGTTACAATACTTTACATGTACCTTTGTTATCAGCTCATTACCTTGATGTTTGTCGTTGCTGTGTCACATACTATACATGTACATGTCTTGACAAGTTAAGCTACAGTGTCATTGACACTTTCATTTTAAAAATCTTATGAACCAGCTGTATCAGAGACTTGATATTTGGTATACAGCTTTGTTTTGATGTGTACACTCAAGTTTGTTCAAGAGGAGTTTGAGGGGCAATATTTGTCGTTATGAGAGGAGCAAGAATTTTTGCTCCGCCCAAAATTTCTATTTTCCAAACCGAGAAGCCGATTTGAACCAAATTTGATATGAAGTATTAATGGGACATAAGTACTTGATTTATGACAAAATATTTTTCTTTAAAAATCTTCTTGTTCGGATCCAGCAGTCAGAATGTTTTGAGATTTGTTATACAGCATCCTTAGGGAGGTGAGGTTCAAATTTATTAAAGCCAAGTCCCTGGGTTCATATTTGGGCTCCCTGTGCGAGTCCGAATGAGATAACTTATTTATTTATTTATTGGTGTTTAAGGTCATATACTTATGCACAATGGCTAATCATGACCGTGACAGTTTTACGTGTGGAGGAAGCTGGAGTACCCGGAGAGAACCACTGCACAACGACGAGCAGCTGCCAGCCCCCCAACATCGTATCTCCACACTGCAGCACAGGCAGGGTGAGATTGGTTGAAGACATGCGTACCATCAATGTGCAGTATGCCTTAGTACACGCATCGGCATCATCATAACCCCCCCCCCCCCCTCCCCCATGTGGACAATCAGGGTTAAGTGCCTTGCCCAAGGACACAATGCTTAGATGGTCTCCCATCCGAGGATTAACCAGGCTCGACATTGCTTAACTTCGGTGATCTGACGAGAACCGGTTACCGCAACGCCACCGCGCCCCCACGAATGATAACTTAGTTCAATATGAGGAACATTCTTTAAAACTCTTCATATCCACTGTCAGTATCTAGTGATATTTGGTATACAGTATCCTTAGGGAGGTGAGATTCAAATTTGTTAAAACCAAGGCCCTGGGGTCATATTTGGGCTCCCTATAGCCTGAATTATAACTTCGTTCAATATGAGGAATATTTTTTGAAAATCGTTTTTTTTATATTTGGTGTATGGTTTTCTAAATGGGGCAAATGCAAGTTTTTTCAAATCAGGACCCTCGGTTGATATTTGTCAGTGTCAGGTGAGTGATCTTAGGCCCCTTGGGGCCTCTTGTTTCAATTCTCCATTGAAAATTCTGATACTGATAATTTGATATTTTGATTTTCTCCTGTCAGTGTTTGTTTTCATTATCCCTGATATTGCACTGGTGTTGTGTAATAGTAGAGTTATTATGACTAGGTGTCGCTTCATCCGGACATTTGCCGGGATTGGGTTATTGGTTAGTGTCAATTTCCTTTTTTGATCACATGGCTGTGCTGTTTCACAAAACATGCATGAAGTAAATTGCAGTCAGCTCAGGACTTAGTTCCAATAGACCAGCATTTTGTTAATTTGATGATAAATTCATCGAAACAGTGAGTAGTAAATCTATTGGAGCTGTCAGTTGGTAGTATAATAAATAGTACTCTGCTGATTTCTTCCTATCAGCAGGCACTTTGCAAATTGCAGCCCATGATTTGTGACTTGTGTTTGAAAAAACAATGACAATTGGTGAGAACCAATATTTTTATTATGCCGCCTGACTCAAGTCGGGTGGCATATAGTGATTGAAGTGTGCGTCTGTCTGTCCGTCCGTTTGTCCATGTGTCCGTCCATCCTTCCATCCATCAGTCAGTCCATCCGTCCATCCATCTGTCCATCCGTCTATCCGTCCATCCGTCCATCCATCTGTGTGTGTATTTGTCTGAGCCAATAACTCGAAAACTTTTAGGGCCACAGTCATCAAACTTCACACAATTATAAAGGACCATGAGAGGATGTGTCACACACCATAGCCAGGTTCGTACCTTCAAGGTCAAGGTCACATTTCAAGGTCACACTAAAAATCTGTCAATATTCGTGTCTCAGCCATAACTCAGAAATGAATCATAGTACAATTGTTAATTCTTTTACAAATGTTAAGGACAGTCAGAAGGTGTGTCATGTATAATAGTTCCCCCGCATCTGCAAGGTGAAGGTCACAATTGACCTTCATATGTTCAGGGTCACAAATCAACTGTTAGGGTCACAGTCATCAAACTTCACACAATTATAAAGGACCATGGGAGGATGTGTCACACACCACAGCTGGGTTCGTACCTTCAAGATCAAGGTCACATTTCAAGGTCACGCTAAAAATCTGTCAATATTCGTGTCTCAGCCATAACTCAGAAATGAATCATAGTACAATTGTTAAACTTTTTACAAATGTTAAGGTCAGTCAGAAGGTGTGTCGCGTATAATAGTTTGTGCCGCATCTGCAAGCTGAAGGTCACACTTGACCTTCATATGTTCAGGGTCACAAATCATGTCTCAAGCATAAGTCCAAAACTATTAGGGCTACAGTCATCGAACTTCACACAATTATAAAGAACCATGGGAGGATGTGTCACACACCATAGCCGGGTTCGTACCTTCAAGATCAAGGTCACATTTCAAGGTCACACTAAAAATCGATCAATAATCATGTCTCAGCCATAACTCAGAAACGAATCATAGTACAATTGTTAAACTTTTTACAAATGTTCAGGACAGTCAGAAGGTGTGTCGCGTATAATAATCTTTTCCGCATCTGCAAGGTGAAGGTCACAAGGGGGGGAGGGGCATGTGTTACCTTAGTAACACTCTTCTTGTTTTGGTAGTGCTGATATGATTCCAATACCTTATAATTAGCTGATTATGTCAGCTGATGCAGTTAACCGTTTGATCACCACTTTAGGCAATCAAACAACTCATTTTCCAAATAATATAAACCGATACCTGGGGTTGCCATGCCACCTGGAATAATTCATTATGAACTGGGAATTTCCTGTTCATTTCTAAATATAAAGGCTTAGCACAGTGGAGAAACAATATTTATACAAAAGACATCTTCTGATTTTTATGTGAACCCATACTATGTATGGTACACATATTGCCATCATCCAGGGTGGACCTCCATCGTTCGTCCATCCTTCATCTGTCCGTCTGTCCATTTGTCAGGCGTCCGTATCCATTTCTTTGGCATTCGATAACTTGAAAAATATTGCTTGGATTGTCAAGTTACTTTATATTTGTGTTCTCAGGTTACAGATGTGTCGAGCTGTATAGTTTTTGGTGTAAATCTGATAATTTGATCCTGAGATTTTAACTCTTTATCCTTCAAATTGAGAATTCTTCCAATCCCTTTGGCATGAGATAACTCAAAAAATATCAATCCAATTGTCATGTTACTTTATATATATCTTCACGTTACTGATGTTCCGAGCTGTATAGTTTTTGGTGTAAATCTGTTATTTTGTTCCTGAGATATTAACCCTTTATCTTTCAAATTGAAAATTCCTCCAATCCATTTGGCATTCGATAACTTGAAAAATATTGCTTTGGTTGTCAAGTTACTTTATATTTGTGTTCAGGTTACTGATGTGCCGAGCTGTATAGTTTTTGGTGTATATCTGATAATCTGATCCTGAGATATTAACCCTTTATCCTTCAAATTGAAAATTCCTCCAATCCCTTTGGCATTCGATAACTTGAAAAATATTGCTTGGATTGTTAAGTTACTTTATATTTGTGTTCCGGTTACTGATGTGCCAAGCGGTATAGTTTTTGGTGTAAATCTGATAATTTGATCCTGAGATATTAATCCTTTATCCTTCAAATTGAAAATTCCTCCAATCCCTTTGGCATTCGATAACTCAAAAAATATCAATATGATTGTCATCTTACTTCATATATATATTCAGGTTACTGATGTGCCAAACTGTATAGTTTTGGTGAAAATCTGATAATTTGATCCTGTGATATTAACCCTTTATCCTACTCCTCCAATCCATTTCTTCGGCATGTGATAACTAAAATATTTATCCGATTATCAGGTTACTTTATATATGTATTCAGGCTACTGATGTGCTGTGCTGTATAGTTTTATATGTAAATCTAATAATTCGATCCGGAGATATTAACCCTTTACCATCAGATTAGGCACTCCTCCAATCCATTTCTATATGTACCCATACCATGTATGGTGTACATAATGGTGGCATCTGGGGTGGCCCTCCATCATACAGCTTTCTACTAGTTGCGCGTATGGGTACACATCTGACGATTTCATCGGCCTATTTTTAATTCAGCTGCAGGGGAAGAATAAAGTGCTATAAAAAAGCAACACATCAAAATAATTCTAAAATTTTATTTTAGGTATGATGTTATAATGGTAATGAATAAAATGAATGAAATAAAAAACATCAACAAAACAAGTAACATTTTATTTTGATTGGAAACTTGGGAAGTCTTCTTTCGTAACTGTCCACATTCAACATATTATTGAATATTCTGACAGGTGTACGCATGATTAAAATCTGGATAAAAACGTGTACATAAATCCTATTCCAGGAGTTTGTTCATTTGGGATTTAAATATCTCAAGTGACTTGGCTGTGGCGATATTAGGTGGCAGGTTGTTCCAATCCTTTATGGTGTTAACGAAGAATGATCATTTCCTACAATCTTTGGTTGCAATTGGTATAGCATAGGAATGCCTTTGAGTGTATCGAGATTTTCTTATGGTTTAGTAAAATAGTTGGTGCTATCAATGGCTACCATGTTGTTGCCTATTTTGTACATCATAATTAGGTGGGCTTCTTTTCTTCTTGTTTGAAGTGGATTCCATTTTAGTTTCTCCAGCATGTTGTTGACACTAGACTTGTTTCTATGTTGACCCGTGACGTATCTTGCTGCTTGTCATTGCACTCTTTATGTGTACCCATACTATGTATGGTACACATAATGCCGGCATCCGGGGTGGCCATCCATCGTTCGTCCATCCTTTGTCTGCCTGTCCGTCCGGCATCTGTATCCATTTCTTTAGCATTCGATAACTTGAAAGTTATTGCTTGTATTGTCAAGTTACTTTATATTTGTGTTCAGGTTACTGATGTGTCGAGCTGTATAGTTTTTGGTGTAAATCTGATAATTTGATCCTGAGATTTTAACTCTTTATCCTTCAAATTGAGAATTCTTCCAATCCCTTTGGCATGAGATAACTCAAAAATATCAATCCAATTGTCATGTTACTTTATATATATCTTCATGTTACGGATGTTCCAAGCCGTATAGTTTTTGGTGTAAATCTGTTATTTTGATCCTGAGATATAAACCCTTTATCCTTCAAATTGAAAATTCCTCCAATCCCTTTGGCATTCGATAACTTGAAAAATATTTCTTGGATTGACAAGTTACCTTATATTTGTGTTCAGGTTACTGATGTGTCGAGCTGTATAGTTTTTGGTGTAAATCTGATAATTTGATCCTGAGATATTAACCCATTATCCTTCAAATTGAAAATTCCTCCAATCCCTTTGGCATTCGATAACTTGAAAAATATTGCTTGAATTGTCAAGTTACTTCATATTTGTGTTCAAGTCACTGATGTGCCAAGCTGTATAGTTTTTGGTGTAAATCTGATAATTTGATCCTGAGATATTAACCCTTTATCCGTTAAATTGAAAATTCCTCCAATCCCTTTGGCATTCGATAACTTGAAAAACATTGCTTGGATTGTCAAGTTACTTTATATTTGTGTTCAGGTTACTGATGTGCCAAGCTGTATAGTTTTTGGTCTAAATCTGTTATTTTGATCCTGAGATATTAACCCTAAAAGTTAACAGATTTAAATTCTTTTTGGTATATCTCTCTATAGCAGCAATGTCTATGTCAAGTTCAATGACCAATGATATCCGTTGAAAATTATGGGAGTTATTGCCCTTTATTTAAAAAATATTGTGTAATGCTTGTTTATGGCATAACTTTAACAGAAGTAACCAGATTTCAATTCTTTTCGGTATTTTTCTCTATCGCATCAATGTCTATATTAAGTTTGATTACCAGTGATATGCGATGAATATTATTATGGGAGTTATTGCCCTTTGTTAAAAAATATTGTGTAATTCTTGTTTATGGAATAACTTAAACATTAGTAATCAAATTTCAATTTTTCTGGGTGTATATCTCTTTGGGAACAGTGTCTACCTAAAGTTCGATGACCGCCGTTATCTGATGAAAATTGTCGGAGTTATTGCACGTCGTTAAAAAATATCGTGTAATGCTTGTTTATGTCATAACTTTAACAATATATATAGTAACTGGATTTCAAATTCTTTTAACATATGTCTCTATAGCAATGTCTATCACTATCTGATAAACATTATGGGAGTTATTGCCCTGTGTTAAAAAATAACTTGTTAAGCTTGTTTGTTTGGCTTTCGAATATATTGGTTTGCAGTGGGGAGGGGGTTGGGGTGGGGGGGGGGGGGGGTGCTTTTCTTGTTTTTTATTAATGGGAACTATGACAGCTTGAAAACGTCAAGTAGATTTTACTTAATAGAGTAACAGTTTTTCCTCTCATATTAGATATAATGCCTGGCATGTCAAAGGATATTGCATGCTGGGTGTGATACAAGCATTGCAAGTAAAAACAAACAAAACAAAACAAAGCAAAAAAACCATGACCCCAGCCCCAAGGGTGAGGGAGAGGGTCTTTTTTTTAGCTCACATGTCTGAAAGTCACTGGGAGCTATTGCCATTACTTGATGTCTGGCTTCTGTCATCTGTCGTCTGCTTACTTTTGAAACTCATCTGCCATCTGCCATTGTTCGTCAGCTTTCTATTATCTATTGTTCATGTGGATGTGGGTGGAGGAAAATGCTCCCCCATTCCTCCAAAAATCTCTTCATGAACTAGTGAGTACAATGACGATATTTGGTATTGAGTTTCTTTTTGAATTGTAGAATCAAGTTTGTTCAAACAAAATTTGTGGAGCAATATTTCCTTTGTAATGGGAGGAGGCAAAATTTTCTGAACTGATGAGCCAATTTGAACTAAATTGATATGTTGCATTATTGAGTCAGAAGTACTTAATTCGTGCAAACAAATTTTCCTGCATCTCTGGGACCCCAGGAGCTAAAAGAAATATTTTCAAATGTCCAGATTTCCTAAAATGCACAGAACAGAGATCTGTTATTTTTTATGGAGCAATAATTTATTCCTTAAGACAAATAGAATGCCTTGATAAAACAAATTGCTGTTGGTTAGCTCAGAGTGTACTGTAAAGGAAACTGAAAAAAATGCTGAGTCAGCATATTTGCAAAAATCACAAACAATTTTTAGCTCACCTGACTGAAAGTCAGGGTGAGCTTTTCTGATCACTTTTCGTCCGTCGTCCGTCGTCCGTCGTCCGGCGTGAAGGTGGTGTTTGGGTCTTTTTCTTCCAAACCACTGGCCGCATGTTAATGAAATTTCATGTGAGTAGGGGTTATATAGCGGCATTTTGATTTTTGGGCAAATTAGGTTTCGGCTCATATTGAGCAGAGGGGTGGGGCAAAAATGCTCCAATTCTTAAAAAATCTTCTTCTCAAGAACCAGCAATAGCAGAGACTTGATATTTGGTATGCAGCTTCCTTTTGAGGTGTAGACTCAAGTTTGTTCAAGAGAAGTTTGTAGGTCTATACTTGGCGATGTTATGGGAGGAGCAAAAATTTTGGCCCCACCCCAAATTTCTATTTTTTAAACCGAGAGGCCAATTTGAACCAAATTTTATGTGAGGGCTTATTGGGTCATAAGTACCTAATTTATGCAGAAATTTTTTTTCCTGTAGCCCCGTGGGAACCACAGGAGCTAAAAATAGAAAAAAATTAAAACGCCTATATCTCAAAAACTGCACGGCAGTGAGAATTTTTATTTGGTGTGAAGCTTTCTTGGGACCAACAGAAAGGATTGGTAAAAAAAAATTGCTATCGGTTTTATCATAGGGTACTTTTTCGGGACTCTGAAAAAGTGCTGAGTCAGTATTTTTTAACACAGTAGGCAATGGGAAAAAAATAAAGAATTGTTTTCTTCCAAACCACTGCTCTAAAAGCTTTCATATTTTACATATAACATCTTTGGAACATTGATTCACATATTTGTAGAAATCAAATTCCTCGGTCCATATTTGGGTTCCCTATGGGAACCCAAATGTTCAAATTAGTGCAATATGAGGGATATATTTTAAAAATCTTCTTCTTCGGATCCACAAATCAGAATCTTTTGATATTTGCTATGCATCATCCTTAGGGGGGTGAGATTGATGTTTGTTCAAGCCAAGTCCCTGAGTTCATATTTGGACTCCCTTTGGGAACCCAAATTGTAACTTAGTGCAATACGAGGTATATTCTTTTAAAATCTTCTTCTTCGCATCCACCGGTCAGAATCTTTTGATATTTGGTATACAGTATGCTTAGGGAGGTGAGATTCAAGTTTGTTCAAGTCAAGTCCTTCGGCTCATATTTGGTCTCCCTGTGGGAGCCCAAATTATAACTTAGTTCAATATGAGGAATATTCTTTAAAAAAAATTTTTTTTTCAGATCCACCAGTCAAAATGTTTTGATATTTGATGTACAGCATTCTTAGGGGCTGAGAGTGAAGTTTGGTAAAGCCAAGTACCTGGGTTCATATTTGGGCTCACTGTGGGAGCCCAAATTATACCAAAATTTTTATTTTCCAAACCAAAAAGTCGATTTGAACCAAATTTGATATGAGGGCTTATTGGGTCATAAGTACCTAATTTATGCCGAAAATTGTTTTCCTGTCCCCCACGGGAACTGCAGGAGCTAAAAAATTTTTTTCTTTTTAAATGCCCATATCTCCAGAACTACATGGCACTGAGAATTTTTATATGGTGTGAAGCTTCCTTAGGACCGGAAGAAAAAAATGGTAAAAAGTTTATCATAAGGTTCTTTTCTAGGACTAAAAGTGCCGAGTCATCATTTTTTAACAGTGTAGCTAATGGGAATAACGTTGAAGAATCTTCTTCTCCCAAAACACTGCTTCAGAAGCTTTTATTTTTGGGCTCCCTATGGGAGCCCATGTATAACTTAATTCAGTATGAGAAATATTCTTAAAAAATCTTTTTTTTCTGATACTCCTCTCAGAATCTTTTGATATTTGATTTTTAGTTTTCTTAGAAGCGGCAAATTGAAATTTGTTCAAGTTCTGGTTTATTGATAAAATTGAGCCCAGTAACCAATTCCTGCGTTGAAAGCCCTGTAAAGTGGGCAGTAATAGGCATAAACGATTGACCAAACCTGATATTATAATTATGCCTCTGTAATGATGTAGCCTTAGAAAGTGACCTTAAATTCCAATAAATAAATAGATAAATTATTGAGTACCCAATATGGGGATCTAACATATGAACACTCTGGGTTACTAAGTAGAGAAAACACTTTTATGTTGAAAAACTGATAATAACCACAAGGCAGAATCCCTTGCTATTTTGGTGATATGACTCGGCCAGTATCAGGTGAGTGCCCTCAGGCCCCGTGGGGCCTCTTGTCTTTTCCAGAACCACTGATCAGAATCTTTTGATATATGGTATACAGCATCCATAAGGGGGTGTGGGGTCTAGAGCCAGTTTGTTGAAATTGTCATTTGGTTCATATTTGGGCTCAAAAAAGGAGCCCAAATTTTAACTTCGTGCAATGTGAGAAGTTCTCTTTAAAGTATCTTCTTCAGAACCACAAGACAGAATCTTTTAATATTTGGTATTCAACATCGTTATAAGTCAGCTTCACATTTGGTCAAATCTAATCCCCCAGTTAATATCTTAGGGAGGTCAGATTTAAGTTTGTTTAAACGAAGTCTCTGTTTTAATATTTGGGCTCCCTATTGGAGCCGAAATTTTAACTTGCTCAAAATGAGGAATAATCTTTAAAACTCCTTTTCTCCATGGGAAATAATCCTTAAAAATCTTCTTCAGATCCACCAATGAGAATTTTTTGATATTTGGTATACAGCATCCTCACGGAGGTCAGTGCAGAGTTTGTTCAACCCAAGTCCCTGTGTTAATATTTGTGCTCTCTATTGGGGCCAAAGTTTTAATGTTGCTTCATATGAACCTTAGATTGGTAGTATCTGAACCCATTTGGCCATTAACTGAAATTTGCTGTGTGTCAGCAGATGTATAGAAAGAGGATATTGTCAGGGAGGGATTTTGTTGAGGGATTTTGATGGTGGTAGGTGTTTATGATGGTGGATTTTGACAGTATCCCCATTATACAGCGAGATACTTAAACCACAGCTCATTTTCCTGCAGTAACAAAATACCATGCTGACAAAATATTGTTACAGCAAAATGTCATGAGGCCGAATGCCAGAATTTCATAAATTATAAATGTGTGTTAGTTATATTTTCTTAAAATTTATATGAGTTACTAATAACAACTTTGTCACTTGAAGCATCATGAAACTTTTTTTGTGTTTAACTGGAAATACCTAAAGTACGACATTTGAAATGTACTTAAATAGAATGTTAGACCTTCAGATGCTTTATTTTGGGCACATTTTTTTGAGGCTTTCAATGTGCTTAAATTACAGAAAATTACCTTTTCAAGAGATACTGTTGATTTTTTTAAGATGACAGTAACTTGATTTAGCAGGAAGTGCAAAAGAAAAACATTGCATGAGCAGAGAAATTTGAATTTCTTTTAACATAGACAAATCAAATACAGTATTAGTGCATGTTTTCTATATGGGGCACAGTTTCATCACCTTGAATTTGTAGTTCTCAAGGCCAGATTGTTCTCAAAACACAAGCATCTCCAGGGTATAAAGAGAAATTACAAAAAGATGCACCCATTAAGTGGAAATAATTGAGTGGTTTTCAATATTCATATTACAGAAATGACTTTAACCATGAGCAAATATTCTTTTTGTGGTACTGCTTATTCTTGTATTTCTGTTTGTGATATTTGTTGATCAGCAGTATTCTCAGTTGTGGTCATGTAACCTAACATTAACTGTAAAGTTCTCACATTGGTCCAAAAAACAAGTCTTATTACTCAAATTCTCCTGGGGGAACCCCCAGAAGTGAAGCAGTGCTTGTTTACTGTGGCAAACAAGCTTTGTTTTACTGGTAAAGTAGGACCAAATTCACCAATGCTTGGGGGTGGAAATCCTCAAAAATAGGCAACATAGGTATAAACGATTGACTAAATTTGGCTTTATCGCCATGTATTGGTCATGATTAGCCATTGTGCAGAAATATGTGACCCTTGAACACAAATAAATTACTCAATTTGGATCATGAGCCCTGTTTCTGAGGCGAAAAAAGAAATTTTCTCTTGTTGTAAAGGTTAAACAAAAATAATAAAAAATGATATGTGCCCAACCATTCTCTTCAATTCTCCTGTTTTCCTCTGTCTGATTGCATGCTTGCAGCATTTTGGCATCGCAGCATTTTGCCTCATGGAGCTCTGTTAAAGAAGACTGAATTGCTTAAATTCCTAGTTGCATTATGGGTAAAATTTTCTGCTTGATATTTTGCCATTTTAACAGTGGGAGGTCGTAGGCTTAATACATGTTTGAAATTGTGGCAGCTTGAAAAAGGGTTGCCTCAATATTCAGTTTGTCCAGGCCTCGAAATAACAAGATTTTGATAAACCTTCCAGTAGGTTGCCTCATTTGACAATGGTTAACCTGTTGATCGGTTACCTAGATTTTTTTCATAAACCTATTGCATTAAAAGTATTAATACAGACAAAGCTTCTGACATACCCAACTACATACAGTTCCTTCCAAATTAGTTTGGCGTTTAGACGCAAGGGACCCAAGGCAGGCGAAGTACAAAACAGGTACACGCCCCTCTTCCCCCACCCCCCTTACACATGCACATTCACATGTGCACGCATTAACATTTGTTGTTCTTTGTTTTATATGATTTTTGTGTCTAATGAAAATTAAAGAATTTTAATTGTTTATTTTGCTGCGTGGCTTATTATTCCAGAAATGCAAACACATTTGTCTTGAACTGGGAGTGGGAATTGGGCAATTGTGTACCGTCGATGCACATCTGTATCATGAGTACATTGAACTTTAGGGCATGGGAGTTGCATTGGCAGTCTCTGATTAACATTGGAAAAGAAATAATTGTAAATCGTATCTACCTTCCCCAACATTTCGGAATCCGGAGAATGTAATCCAGAATTCCAAATTGAAACTTTATTTGTGCAACAATGTTCGAAATCATTTGGAAAACTCATATTCACAACCATGCCGGCTGTTTATTCAAATGGAATAAGCGTGAAAACAAGAAGTCAGCATTGGTGAATAAAAGACGTTTCCATAATGTGTTTGAAAATTTTTATCATGGATTGGTATGGTAAAAAGGGGCGGAATGCAAATAATTAACAACAGTTCATTTGATTTGATTTTCAATATGTCTCCTTTTTATTGTATTGAAGACTTATTTTCAGTTTCGCGCAGTGCGAGAGTTAAAACCTCATGTGCGGTAAATGTATTAACAAAGCAATTAGCTCCCTTTAGCTGTAACAGACAATCGTCTTTCTCAGAATCGAAACAAATTATTGTTTCGAGAGCCAGAGGGCACCGTGAGTTGGTACTGCAGATCTTCAGTACCGCTAATACTATAGATTTATACCCCCACAAGTACAGTAATGATTGAAACACACTGTATGATTGATAACCATGAGCATTTTGTTTTCGTTTTGTTCACTGCAGTGCTTCTTTTAAATCAGTGGGAGGAAAAACCTTGAAAACTTTTCTCATCCTGTAACAACTAACTTCGTCAGCCATCGGCGCGATTTTTGGTTAACCGATCGAGCGTTCGCCTGAAAACAAATCTGCGTAACCGATAGGCGAACGGTACGAGCGTTCGCCTCTTATTTTGAGGCCTGAGTTTGTCATTGTTTGTCTTTTATGTTTTAGACATTATGAGATATATGGAATTGAATTCAGTTGCATTCAAACAAAATGTATTAAATCCTGTTATCCAAAGCTCCAGATGCTCCTCTTCACAAGCGTAGTTTTCCTTCACCAGAGTACAGTATGTTCACAATGGAGACCTAGCAGAAAAGGTACTTAGCACTTAAAATTAAATGGGCAAAGTTTTTGGCATGGTTTGACGAAGTTAAGATGAACTATTGGTTTTGTATATGCTTATCACACATATGAAGGTATAATATAATAACCTTTGGCCGACTGAAGATTTGTTTTGGTTCTCAGGGATAATAAAGATCGCCCCACCTAAGAACCATGACAAATCAGAAGCCATCCAAAATGTTATTACTTTTTTCCCAGGTGTAAAGACCTTAAGGTATGTAAAAACATTCTATTATCACATCATAAGATTAAAGATCTTTTGGGGGCATTATTTTAACACAGAATGACTTGTGGAAAAATATTTTAAAATCTTCTCTATTCCACCAGTCCAAATATTTTGATGTTTAAATGCATAAATTGTCATCATCATCTTTGAATTTCATTTTAAATAGTTTATTGCCTTGTGCCATCTAGGGAATATTTTAATTTTTGAAACTTACATACAAATGCTATACATATTAAGGAAATGTATAACATTTCATAAAAATTGCATAGCCATTTTTAGCTCAGCTGGCTGAAGGTCAGGATGAGCTATTGTGATCACTCACCCTCTGTTGTTTGGCATCTGAAAACATGGTGTTTGTAGCTTCTCCAAAACCACTGACCTGATTTCAGTTGAATGTGGCTTGATAGCTTGTTCTGACATCGCATTTAGCTTTTGTTCAAATCAACTTGCTCAGCAGCCCCATTGGGACGGGTGAGGGAAAATGGTAAAAAAATTTAAAAAAACCTGCTCATGAACCAGTGGGTACAGTGACTTAATATTTGGTTGGAGCTTCCCTTTTAGGTGTAGAATCGACTTCAGGTTTGTTTAAACAAAGTTCGTGGAGCAGTATTTGCCTTTGTAACCACCCAAAATTTATGTTTACTAAACCGATTTGGACCAAATTGGGTATGTGGTATACTTGAGTTATAAGTAATTGATTCATGCCAAAAAAAAATTTCCTGTGTCCCCGTGCGAAACCCAGGAACTAAAAACAGAAATATTTTCAGACGTCCATATTCCCCAAACCGCACGGAACAGAGAACTTTTATTTGGTGTAAAGCATTCCTTAGGACCAGTAGAATGGAATGGTAAAAAAATAAATTGCCATCGGTTGTGTAAGGGTGTTCTGTAAGGAGCAGCAAAAAATATTAAGTCGGCATATTTGCAAAAATTTAAAAAAACTGTTCTAGAAAATTCAAGCAGAATCTTTTGATATATGGTATATAGTATCCTTAGGGGGTCAGTTACAAGTTTGTTAAAATAAAGGCCCTCTGTTCATATTTGGGTTCAATACAGGAGCCCGAATTTTGACTTAGGGCAATATGGGGGATAATGTTTAAAGATATTCTTCTGTAAATGTTATTGTATCTAAGCAAATTTGTTTGAAATGGTTGTATTTAAAGAAGCTGAAAGATAATTTCCTACACAATGTCATCCTCGCAGTCAAAATTGTTGTTGAAACCCAAATAAATAAATAAATAAATAAATAAATAGATAAATAATCGGAAAAGAATTGAAACAACCAAACTGTGACCAACTGCAAAAAAAAATGGAAACATTTTTGCTAACTGAGGCAAATCTGCAACTGTTTTATTCAAAAACAAATGTTAAAAAATAATATGGATATACATATACATGAATCAGTTATTTACATGCAATTTGTTTAAATTTTGTTGAAATCTGCTTCTTGAATTGTTTGAAAATTGAAATTTCCTTTTTTGATGGACTATGCATCTGTTGTTATTCGTGGCAATTTTGGTGTACTTTGAACTTGTTAATGTCCTATGATTCTGAGTTAATGTTACATTGTTATTAAGTTTTGTCTTGAAAACAAATAGCTGGTTAGAAATGCTGATGGCGGAAATAAAAAATATATTTGTATGGATGCATATTTCTGTGTATGTTTATGTACATAGCTCCAGAGAATCACATTATGAAGTCAAAATGAAAAGGGATTGAATCAGTCACCTGGATGTGCTTCTGTAAATGTTGTAGTTGTAGTAAATGACATATAGGTCACAAGATTTTGTTTGGAGGCTTCTGATTTTCAATGCCATCTCCCATCTCACTGCTGAAAACAAACAATTTTTTTGCTATAAATTTATTGGGTGCCTTTGTTATCACTGTGGCATGAGAAAACATATTTTGGGGTTCAGTCAGACCCACTCGTGGACTCAAAAAGGGAGATAATTAAAAATTTTTTTACTAAAATTCCAGACAGAATAATGTTTCTTGAATTCAGCATCCCTAGGATGTGTATATTCAAATCTGTTGAAGCCAAGTTCCTGTGTTAATATTTGGTGTTGTCTGGGGAGGATAAACATGATTAGCACAACCTGATTTTCTATTTCCAATAAGAAAAATAAAACCTTCTCACCCGTGGGAACCCTATGAGACAAAGATAAAAATTCAAATACCTATATTTTAAGAAGGTCCCGAAATAAGACTGGACAAATATTTATTAATTAGTATGAATGAACCTTAGAAGGGTTTGAATCAAACAGGTCAAAACAATTGCTAACATTTGGCTTATGATGCACCATACAAGGATCCCCATTGTAACATTAACCCCATGGAGATTTCTTTTCTAGTTTAGCATCTAACTGTCACCTGCCTTTACCTGTACATTTGTTGCAGGCTACGGTCAGCATTTATGTACAGACCTTTACAATACTTTACATGTGCCTTTGTTATCAGGTCATAACCTTGATGTTTGTCATTACTGTGTCACATACTATACATGTACATGTCTTACACAAGTTGAGCTACAGTGTCATTGGAACTTTCATTTGATATATAGTTATCTTTGTAAGATGATTCCCAAGATTGTTCAATTATAGCCCCTGTTGGTCACATTGAGGGATATCAGTTGGTGCTGTGGGGGGGGGGGGGGGGAGGGGGTGGTGAGTGTCCAAATTTTAACATGGTGAGTAATGGGGGAAAACTTACGTAAAATATTTTTCAAATCATTGCTCCAAATGTTTCCATGTTTGTGATATAACATCTTAAGAATCACTTAACAGTTATAGAGCCACTGGACAGTGGTGTCATGTTTGTGATATTGTTGGGGGTGGCAGGCATTTTGACACTGGGTACTGAGAATAACATTCACAATTCCACTAGTCAAAGTATCTTCGCTTTTCACCAATCACATCTCAGTAATACAAATTTGTTACAAAAACAACTTTAGATCATATTGAGCCACAAAAATTGTTTATTTATTGCTGTTTAAGATCACATTCAGCTTCTTAGCTGGCACATGACCACAACAAAGGGACAAAGTCAAGTTTAGCCAACTGTTTTCCACTTTAAAGGACTTGTAATCAGGCTTAGGTTCTGGGTACTATTTTACTAATAAAACACAACTTTTTTTTACCAAAGTAAACAAGCATTGCTTGACTTACTGGGGTTCCTGTTAAAAAATTCTTTTTGCAAACTACTGATCCAAATGCATTAATCATTGTTATGTCACATGATTGTAAGGATAAAGCACAAGTTTGTGAAAATTGACTCCTAGGGCGACAGGATATCATGGGACAGGAGATTTTAAGATTGGTGATAACAGAGAGAAGTTGTTAAAATCTTCTTTTCTGAAATCACTGATACAGTGCTTCCTTGTTTGGTATCCACTTTTGTAAGGATGATTGAAAAATATATTTAAATCAGGCTCTGGTTATGTATGTGGAGGTGTCATAGGCTTCTCTGACTTTTTACACTGTTGGTAACCGGGAAATATTAAAAACATATTTTTGCCCAAACCACTGCCCCAAATGGGGCATTAATTAATATACAAAACATTTGTAAGGATAATTTTCACCATTGTTCAAATAAGGCCCCTGGTGTCATATATATTTCGGTGGGTGTTTTGGGGTTGTTTGCAAAGGAGGGGGGTACAGACATTTAAATGAGTAAATGATGCAACATTACAAACATATTTTTTTCACACTTCCACAAGTTTAAATAAATTTGTCAGAAATCACATCTAAGCCAAGATAATTATCAACTTTGGAAAAAGTTTACTACCGGTACTTGGCACTGCACCTTTTTTTAGGGGATCTAGCCAGTTCTGCCTCCACAACCCTCCCATCCCACTCGTAATAATGAGAGGAATCTTGAATATTTTTGAAAATCTTCAAATCCCTTCATGGGGGGTGTGGTAGAGTTGCAGTAACCGGTTCTCGTCACATCACCGAAGTTAAGCAATGTTGAGCCCGGTTAATCGTTGGATGGGTGACTGTCTGAGTGATCGATTCAGACTCCAGCATTGTGTCCTTGGGCAAGGCACTTAACCCTGATTGTCCACATGGGGGCACGATGACGCAGTGTACTAAGGCATACTGCACGTCGATGGTGCGCATGTCTTCAACCAATCGAACCCTGCCTGTGCTGCAGTGTGGAGTTATGATGTTGGGGAGCTGGCAGCTGCTCGTCGTTGCTCGGTGGTTCTCTCTGGGTACTCTGGCTTCCTCAACCCATAAAACTGTCACGGTCATGATTAGCCACTGTGCATAAGTATATGACCTTAAACACCAATACATAAATAAATATAAATAAATCCCTTCAGGAAAAAACATGGGTCTTTGTCAGGTAATTTCTTAGGGCCCCTTGGAAAACAGTTGTTTGTGCCCCAATGGCTTTTATGTGATGGAAACATTATGTTTTTCTATTGATACTTTCGTATGTATCTATGTGCATACAATGTAGGTACTTGTATGCTCAAATATTCATTCCATGCAATATTGTAGTGAAAATGGGTATAAATATCGTGTAATGCTCGTTTCTGGCATAAACTTCAACAATAGTAACAAGATTTCAATTCTTTTCCGTATTTGTCTCTGTAGCATCAATGTCTATGTCAAGTTTGGTGACCACCAATATCTTGAAAAATTATGGCCCTTTGTTATAAAAAATATGTTTATGGCTTAAGTTGAACAATAGTTAATGGATTTCATGCTGCGATGCTTTTCTTGTTTTTTGTTAATGGTAACTATGACAGCTTGAAAGAGTCAAGTAGGTTTTAGTTAATAGAGTAACAATTTTTCCAATCCTATTATAGTCCAGGCACATTAGACATAAAAATGAGAAAGTAAGGAAAAAAATCGGAGAAAGCTGATTTTTTTATATGTTTCCGGGACACACATTGCGGATAAAGTGTGAAAAGTCCCCGCGAAACCGAGTTGAGCTTTTTTAGTTATAGCGTTTTTTTGATGAAAACAAAAATTTTAAAAAAAATTCGACCCAGCTCCATATTTCTCATTCTTATTCGCCTTAGTAGGGTGAGAATCATAAATATCGTGCTGAATTATATTGAGAATACATATCCCCAACAGAAAATGCCAACTTTGTACCAATCCTCACACTCAATGGTGAAATATTCACGAAAATGTACAAAATTACGAAAAAAAATTTATTGTTTTCATACACACAACGGTACACAACATCCATTAAATCAAATCTATGACTACTTTGGGAGTTAAATTATATATCAAAAATTGCAGAAAAGCAGTGGCTTTACAATGATATATAATGGTCATTTATTCCATAATGAACTGGTGAAACGTGTGAAATATTAACCATACCCCCTAAACTCAAATTCAAACGGCATGGACTTTTCTCATTCAAATACCGTATTATAGCATCATTGTTTCAATTTCCATGTTCGATTAAATCACATAATGTCCAGTGACGTTTGACCAACCACTTTATATCAAAGCAGTGGAGATTGTGTCTTCGTCAGATAAGTTGACAAAAGTTTTCGTTAGTCTCGGCGGCTTCCATATGATTATGTCATATTTAGGGGCAATTGGTTCGATCATGGCTGATAGCGGCTTGGATGAACTTTGGGGGACTGTTTATGCTGGTGGGTCAATCCATCATTTGATCAGTGGTCATGCATATTCAAGAGCAGTTCGTGCCCATTTGCTAACACAAATTGCCATTACAAAACTTGTGTTTGAAGAAAGCCAAACACTAGATAACATAGACTGCACAGAAGTCAATGAAATATTCTGTGGACTTGCCAGAGATGACTGTACAACAGCTGACGCTGTCAATCGAGAAAGTGTCAACCATCTAATGTCAAAATTACACGAACTGCTCGAGAATGCGTCCGTAGGACACACAGGAAAGCTTTGGGTACAATACTACGAGCAAATAGGGCTTCTCCAGTTGTTCTTGAGAGCAGAGCGCACAGGCGACTGGGAACTCCACACATATTGTGTTCGCAATATGATTCCAGTATTTCACGCAGGTGGTCATTTTGCATACGCAAAAAGTTCTCATCTCCATTTGCAGCAGATGAATGAGCTAACAGAAATAATGCAACAGGATGATTTGAAGTTGTTCACTGAGAAAGGTTACTTTACCATAAGGTGCTCAGATAAATTCTGGGACGGGATATATTCTGATCAGACCATAGAGCAGTGTTTAATGAGAATGTTCAAGCTCCCTGGTGGTCTCACACATGGCAGGGGAATAACCAATAGCACTGTTGCGAAATGGGTACATGGACTACCTCTTTGCCTTCTGATATGTAATGCTCTCGAAAATTTTGTTCATGTTCACACTGGTCATGGCGAACAACATCGGGATCTCCGTCAAAGTTCACAATTGACTGATGCCAATGATATCACCAAATTATTGAACTGGCTCAGAGTGCATTCCCCCTTTCAGAATAGAGATCCACTACAATTAGTCTCTATAGTGACCGGGCTTGTGGCCGACGAAACTGTGAACTGTGACCAAGTTCGCAAAATTGGTGAATGTTGCGTATCGAATGTTGTAAGCAAGAACGTTCAACAGCATCAAACTACGACGTGTTGACACTGTGAAGTCTTTCGTATCGATGGCAAATAGCATCAAAGTCCGTGGAAGTAAGGTAGTGATTGACCCCACAATTCTGTTCAACCGCATCACATGTGTTATTCAGTCACAAGCAGAGATGGAAGAGTATCTCAAATATGAACTTGCCTCGAAACCACCAGCATTGTTTGATTCTGCTGGAATGAGGAAGACACAGAAAAGCACGCTCGGTAAGATCCTCAAAACATACGGTTCCGAGCAAACTAAAATCCCAGAACATTCTCTGTTTGTTGTAGATGGTGGATTTTTATTGAGGGCAGTTGTATGGCCTAAACAGTCGTCATATAAGGACATATGTACATCATATTCCAATTATCTAGTGAGACATTTTGGGGTGAACGTCGTGGTTGTTTTTGATGGTTATGCTTGTACAATGTCGACAAAGGGCATGGAACAAGCCCGTAGATCTAAAGACAGGTATTCCATTGATATCAATATCTCACCTGAGTTACCAGCCACCACACCCCAATCCGATTTCCTTGCAAATGCCAAGAACAAAACCCAACTGATCGATCTTCTAATGCGGGAGCTATCTGCTATCAGTATTCAGTCCAAGCAGGCCGAGGCTGATGCTGATGTACTGATAGCCGAAACTGCACTTGACATCGCTCAAGATGACAACAATGTTGTCGTTGTGGGAACAGACACAGACTTGTTAGTCATTCTTACCTCTCGAGTTCAACCGGGATGTAATATTCACATGATGTATTCCATTACCCCAAACTTACTAGTTTCAGTTAGTGAAATAGCAACCAAAATGGGTGACCATAGAAGCAACCTCCTTGTAGCACATTCTATAAGTGGTTGTGACACTACTTCTGCACTCTTTCGAGTTGGTAAGAAGAAAGTATTCAGTACAATTGTCTCCGATGTTACTAGCGACTCACAACAGTATGTCAATACAATTTTGGCGGATGACAGTACACCAAGTGCAGTAGCCTCTGCCGGGGAACAACTTCTCCTGATCTTATACGGGAGTAAAACTGTTTCCTCTCTCGGCCAATATAGATATGTCACTTACAAGCGTTATGTAGCAAAATCTAAACTGAATAAACCCATCGACCTAGCCTCACTCCCACCAAGCAGCGATGCTGCATAACAACATGTCTACAGATGTTATCTCCAGGTCCAACAATGGCTGGGCACTTCGCTTCCTCCGACGGATTGGGGGTGGTCGCTGGACAATGGACTTCTTGTACCGACTGCAGCCACAAAGCCATGTGCCCCCGATAACCTACTGAAGCTGATCAGTTGTGGTTGCAAGAGTGCTTGTACAAAAAGGTGTGGGTGTAAGAAGGCAGGACTCTCTTGCTCAGGTTTGTGTAATTGCAGTTCGGATTCTTGTAACAACCACAGAAACACTGTCCTGTCGGAAATTTCTGAGTTCGATGAATAATATGTATATAGGTCATGTCATTTCTGTATATAGCGTTGATAATAGTCAATGTAACTTAATCCATGTTGATTGATTTGTACATTCTGTAAATATTATTTATTGATTTTTGTACATTCTGTAAATACTATTTATTGATCTAATGCTGCCAGACACAGACGTGTCTGTTCGGTCCCAAGCCCGAAAATAGTTGAGTTCTCATGCTGATGAATTTTATGCCAAAAGGGGAACTCGGCCAGAAGCAGAGGGGGGTCTTCCATAATGTCTATTTTGTAAGCAATGATAAAAGTCTTCAAATGGTGGTGGATTTTTTATCGTCTGTCCAACTAACATCCCGTTCTGTACTACGACCCTTTGGGCAAATCCGTTAGGAAAATCGTCATTTTTTGCGTAAATCCGATACTTTTTTGTGAATTTTCAATAATTTTTCGCAGAAATTGTCACAGAATGCACATTTTCCTCTAGGTAAATGTATATTAGACATTATGTAGCTCGAAATACGCGTAAACAAAAAATACAGTTGGATCAATTCGAGGTTACAAAGTTCGTGCGATTTTTTAAAATTTTTTTTCAAACGTGTTTTCGAAAAAAGGCTGTAGAAAAAAAAGCTCAACTGGGATTTTAGGGGACTTTTGTCTAATCGTTCGGTGACATGTACTCTACATTCCCTGAAAAAATCAGCTTTCTCCGATTTTTTTCCCTAGTGAAACCTAATGTTCTTGGGCTATTAGTGACAATGCCTGGCATGTCAAAGGATATTGGGTGTGATACAAGCAAAACCTCCGCCCCCCCCCCCACACCCTAAAAAAGAAACAGAAAAAAACAAAAACAAAAGAAAGAAAACATACGAACCCAATCCCAAGGGTGAAGGAAAGGGTCTTTTTATAGCTCACCTCACAGAAAGTCGGTAGGAGCTATTGCCATCACTTGCATCCATTAACTTTTGAAACTCATCCATCTGCCATCTGTCGTCAGTCTTCTGTCATCTGTTGTCTTTGAACATAAAATTTGCGAGTTCTGCAAAGCTGATTTCAGTTAAATTTAAGGTGATTGTTCTGACATCACATTTTGCTTTTGCTCCAGTCAACTTGCACTGCCCCCTTCCTCCAAGTGGAGGAAAATGCTCCCCCCCCCCCCCTGCAAAAAAATATAACTCTTCATGAACTAGTGAATACTGTGACTTGCTATTTGGTATGGAGTTTCTGTGGAGGTGTAGAATTTAGTTTGTTCAAACAAAGTTCGTAGAGCTATATTTGCCTTTGTAATTGTGGGAGGCAAAATTTTTTGGCTCTCCCAAAATGTCTAAACTGACAAGCCGATTTGAACCAAATTGTAATGTTGCATTATTGAGTCATAACTACTTGATTCATGCAAAAAAATATTTTCCCGCATCCCTGTCGGAACACCAGGACCTAAAAGTAGAAATATTTTCAAATGCCCATATTTCCTAAAATGCATGGAGCAGAGATCTGTTATTTGGAATGCAGGGTATTTGATGACTGGATTCCCATCGCAAAATGCTATACAAAAATGTCCAAATGCTAACCATTTTTCTTTCATATTGGCCTTATATTAACTATTTTTATCAGCACTTTTTGAAACCAAGATGGAAATTGCTAATCAAATTTTTAGAAACCAAAAAATACCCCGGTATGAAGCATCCTTAAGACCAGTAAAATGTCATGTTTAAAAAAATTGCTATTGGTTAGCTCATAGTGTACTGTAGAGGAAATTGAAAAAAAATGCAGAGTCGGCATATTTGCAAAAAAATTACAAACCATTTTCTTTTCCGGAACCACTGATCAGAATCTTTTGATATTTGGTATACAGCATCCATACCGTAGGGGTGTGGGTGGGGGGGGGGGGGGGTGTCTGGAGCCCAAATTTCAACTTGGTGCAATGTGAGAAGTACTCTTTAAAGAAACTTCTTCAGAAACACCAGTCAGGATCTTTTAATATTTGGTATTCAACATCGCTACAGGTCTTTTCACATTTGATCAAATCTAATCCCCCCAGTTAATATTTAGGCTCCCTAAGGGGGCCAAATTTTAACTCAGTGCAGTATGCGGAATATCTTTAAAAATCCTTTTGGATCCACCAGTCAGAATCTTTTGGTATTTGGTACACAGCATTCTCAGGGAGGTCAGATTTTAGTTTGTTTAAACCAACTCCCTGTATGAGAATTTGGAGCCTAAATTTTAACTTACTCAGATACGAGGAATAATCTTTAAAACTCATTTTCTCCAGAGCCACTGGTCGGAATCTTTTTGATATATGTTATACAGAATCCGTACATGGGTAAGATCCAAGTTTGTCCAAATCGAAGCCCAAATTTTAACTTTGTGCAGTATGGGAAATAATCCTTCAAAATCTCCTTCAGATCCACCCATGAGAATTTTTTGATGTTTGGTATACAGCATCCTCATGGACGTCGGAGCTAAGTTTGTTCAACCCAGGTCCCTGTGTTAATATTTGTGCTCTCGATTGGGGCCCAAATTTTAATGTTGCTTCATATGAGCCTTAGATTGGCAGTATCTCAACCCATTTGGCCATTAACAGAAAATTTGCATGTGTTTTTCAGTCCTAAGTGCAAGTCAGTAGATACATAAAAGAGGATATTTGTCAATGAGGGATTTTGATGGTGGATATTCACAGTTTCCCCATTATACAGCTCGATACTTAAGACACAGATCATATTTTTACACTGTAAACCAATGGCCCAGACTAGCTGGTGCTGAACTCAAAGTTATTAAGGGCCAAACACAAATTTTGAACCCCCCCCAATCCCCAAAATTTGCTTGCAAAACCAAAATTAAAAGTCCTATCTGGCCCTCCATACATTTACTCTCCGTGCATGCACAGACGTCAGAAAGTGACCGGAATTGGTGCCAACATCATTCTTTGTTTGGCCCTAAAGTCATCAACAAGGAAATGACATCCGTGCTTTAAAATCTCCTTTTTTGAGGATACCAGACACAAATCAGTGCAAGAATTGGTGGATACAAGGCTGTTATTGGATGAAGGAAGTGTTCAGCGGTGGTTTTGGACGTTCAGGGCTGTAATTTTATAATATTTATGAAATTATTTTATGTTTCCCAATTTCGGTACATATGCCTGATGTCATCATTTTTGAAAATGATTATTCCACTGTTTGTTAAGTATTCCTTCCCTCTCCTTCTAGGAACCCTTCCTGTGAAATTCTTTAGCTTTTTGGCTAATTTTTATTGAAATTTTTTATTAAATTTCTTGGAAGTTAAACATTTATTACAGAATATTATTCTGTTTCTTCCCCAGGGTCACGTCCTCACCCTAGGGGTGTTTAGCCATTTAGTCTTGCATCTTCTATCTGATGTATCGTTTTTTCTTCGTATGAAGATCTTGCTTTGCATCTGATAGCATTTCAATTGGTTCTGACTTTGGGCCTCTTTAGCTCCCCTGACTGAAAGTCAGGGTGAGCTTTTCTTATCACTCTTCATCCGTTGTCCGTCGTCCGTCGTGAAAGTGGTGTTTGAGCCTCTTTCTCCTAAACCACTGGCCACATTTTAATTAAATTTCATGTAAGTAGTGGTTATGTAGGGGCATTTTGATTTTTATCCAAATTAGGTTTCGGCTCATATTGAGCAGAGGTGTGGGGAAAAAATGGCCAAATGTTTTGAAAATCTTCTAATGAACCACCAGTAGCAGAGACTTGATATGTGGTATACAGAGTCCTTTTGAGGTTTAGAATCAAGTTTGTTCAAGAGAAGTTTGTCGGGCATTATTTGCCTTCATTATGGGAGGGGCAAAAATTTTGGCCACGCCTAAGATTTCTATTTTCTGAACTGTGAGGTTGATTTGAACCAAATTTGATATGAGATGATAATGGGTCATAAGTAGTTGATTGATGCAAAAAATTTTTTTCTCATTGCCCTGTGGGAACCTCGGGAGCAAAAAATAGGAAAAGCCTTAAAACTGCCATATCTCCAAAACTACACGGCATAGAGAATTCTTATTTTGTATAAAGCTTACCTTTATCCAGTAGAATAGAATGGTTAAAAAAAATCCCTATCGGTTTGATCACAAGGTCCTTTTTTATGTGTACCCATACTATGTATGGTACACATAATGCTGGCATCCGGGGTGACCATCCATCGTTCGTCCGTCCTTTGTCCGTCCGTCTGTCCATCCGTCTGTCCGTGATGTACCAAGCTGTATAGTTTTTGGTGTAAATCTGTTATTTTGATCCTGAGATATTAACCCTTTATCCTTCAAATTGAAAATTTCTCCAATCCCTTTGGCATTTGATAACTTGAAAAAATACTGTTTGGATTGTCAAGTTACTTTATATTTGTGTTTAGGTTACTGATGTGCCGAGCTGTCTAGTTTTTGGTGTAAATCGGATAATTTAATCCTGAGATATTAACCCTTTATCCTTCAAATTGAAAAATTCCTCCAATCCCTTTGGCATTCGATAACTTGAAAACTATTACTTGGATTGTCAAGTTACTTTATATTTGTGTTCAGGTTACTGATGTGCCGAGCTGTATAGTTTTGGGTGTAAATCTGTTATTTTGATCCTGTGATATTAACTCTTTATCCTTCAAATTGAAAATTCCTCCAATCCCTTTGGCATTCGATAACTTGAAAAATATTGCTTGGATTGTCAAGTTACTTTATATTTGTGTTCAGGTTACTGATATGCCGAGCTGTATAGTTTTTAGTGTAAATCTGATAATTTAATCCTGAGATATTAACCCTTTATCCTTCAAATTGAAAATTCCTCCAATCTCTTTGGCATTCGATAACTTGAAAAATATTGCTTGGATTGTCAAGTTACTTTACAATTGTGTTCAGGTTACTGATGTGCTGAGCTGTATAGTTTTTGGTGTTAATCTGATAATCTGATCCGGAGATATTAACCCTTTATCCTTCAAATTGAAAATTCCTCCAATCCCTTTGGCATGAGATAACTCAAAAAATATCAATCCGATTGTCATGTTACTTTATATATTTATTCAGGTTACTGATGTGCTGTGCTGTATAGTTTTTTATGTAAATCTGATAATTTGATCCTGAGATATTAACCCTTCATCCATCAGATTAGACACTCCTCCAATCCATTTCTATATGTACCCATACCTTGTATGGTGTACATAATGTCGGCATCTGTGGCGGCCCTCCATCACACAGCTTTCTACTAGTTGCGTGTATGGGTACACATCTGACGATTTCATCAGCCTATATTTTTATACTGTACCAATGACCCAGACATAGCTGGTGCTAACTCTTAAAAATCTAGGGCCAAACACAAATTTTGCCCCCCCCAATCCCCAAAATTTGCATCTAAAACCAAAGAAATCATGTCCTAAAAGGTCCTCCATACTTTGCCTCCACTGCGCATGCGCAGTGTCAAGGAGGTCTCGAAATTGGCGCCAATTATCATTCTTTGTTTGGCCCTTCATCAGTTCACATCTGACTGATATTTGTAAGGAGGAGAGGAAAAGGTGAGTGACAGAAAATAAGGCTGTAACTTAAAATTTTTGTATGAAATTATGTTAAGTTGCCTATTTTCGAGGCATGGGCCTGTTGTTGTCATTCTTGCTATAAAGTTACACTGCTTGTTCAGTGTTTCCTCTCTCCCTTTCCTATAAGTCCCCCCTTGCTATTCTCACATGCTTTTGGCATATTTTCTGTAATATTATTACTAAAATTTCTTGGGAGTTTTAGCTGGGTAACAGAATGAATTCTGTTCTTTTCCCCATGTTTACGTCCTCACCCATGGGTGTTTAAGCATAGTGTTCTGCATCTACCATCTGATGTTCTGCAGTTTCTTCCCTGGAAGTCTCTGTTTTGCATCGTGTTCTGCATCTACCATCTGATGTTCTGCAGTTTCTTCCCTGGAAGTCTCTGTTTTGCATCAGATAGTGTATTATTGGTAACTGATTTCGGGCCAGGGTTATCAGTGCCTGGAGTTATGTTTCTGGTGTTTATACACTTCTTGTTTACATTGACAACAGTCTCTGTGGAGGGGGATTTCTTGTCTTTATGTTAGTTTAATCATAACAAGATACATTATTATCATTTGTAAGTGTTGCATTAATTTTTTAAAATATTTTTAAAATTTTTGTCCACACTTAGATTTGGGATCCATTGGGGCTCAATGTTACTTTTCAGAAACTTGGGCTTTTCTGAAATAATATTTTTTCAAAAAACTTTTTTTGGATTTCAGTTATTTTTTCTATGTTAATGGATCATGTTATTATGTATCTTTGTTTTCAGGGGTTGGTGCGAGTACTAGGACTTTTTGTATTCTTTTCACAATGAAAGGATATTGTTCAGATTGTAATAAGAGGAAATCTTCCTCTGACTTTCATAATCATTGTATTAATTGTAGTCAGTGTACTTGCTCTAACTCCTGTTCAGTATGTGTCAATTGGGATGACAAACATCGGAAACGTGTGTCACGGTATTTTGTTAGCGGGGAAAAGGCCATGCCGGTCCTTTCTCCACAGGGTCACTCTAGTTTATCAATCTCTATTTCAGAGGAACAAGAGCAGGGTGATGTTTCCGTGATGTCTTCCAAAAGTGTGCCTCCGTCGTCACAATTAAATGAAGAGCTAGCGGCAAAAGTGCTCATGGAAATACGTCAATTGCCTAAGAGGTCCCTAGTAGGATTGACGGCATCGACGTCCGCTAGCTCGCCCGGTGTAGCGTCCATTCATCAAATGGTTCGGCAGCCGGGTACGTCCGTTGCGGTCAAGGAAGGAGATTTGGGTGATGCGAGCACTATAAATCAACAAAATGCACACCCAGTGACGGCTGATCAGAGGAGAGAACGGAGGAAGCCTATTAGTCTGGTTCCTAGCTCGTCCAGGTCCATCCGGGCTGCGAGCGAGAGAGGCCCCTCTCGTACAACATCTGGGACCAGATGTTGTGGTACAAAACATTTTGCATTCGGAGCATATGTCCGCCGATCGGGACACTCTGTTATATAGACAGTCCGGAGAGACTGTCCAGAAGGCTTCCTCATCCTCACGGCAGCGCACACAACCGCACCTTGGCTACGTGACCACGGATATCCAGCCAGCTTCGCCAAGCAGGGATTCCACGGCGACCAGGTCATGCCATCCGGTAGCCAGGGACACGAGGCCTGTAGACTCTGGACGTTCGCATAACAGAAGTATGCAGGAGTCAATGTACACGGAGCTTCCAGTGGCAAAGCAACGTAAGACCGCTACTCCACAGGCCTCAGTGACGGACATGCTATCCCAAATAGCACAACTTATCGCAGCACCCCAGCAAACGACAGAACCTCTGTCAGATCAAGAATTATCTGACGACGCTGGGTCGGTATGCTCCGCTGATGCATCAGGTACGGACGACCGAGAACATCATAGGGTCCGACAGGATGGCGAAAGGGATTCGGAGGATTTGGAGCTATCCCTTTCGGAACAACATAAAGCTGCCGTAGATTTCATCCGGCATTACCTTCCACAAGTTGTTCCGTCGGACCAGAATGCTGCGATGCCAGATAAGAGACTGATAGCGTCATTGGACACAGAATTTTTTGATCGGTTCAGGGACATCGTCCCTGAGTTTCCGACACAGTCCAATAATGTCACAAGAACATTTGAATTATTGAACGACACTATTTATAAGCTTGCTACCAAAACAGGCAAGGCCGGTTTCTTGTCCGCAAATGCTCTAAATCTGCCTTTCATCAATTCAAGGAATAAATTCGATACGGCAGGACAGGGCATACCGAGTGTTCCTCTGCGTCTAGACGACGAGGCTGAAGACTTGGAATTGTCTATACCGTTGTCTATGTCAATTCCAACCATGACGTTGGAAACAACAATAATGTCTAACAGAGCTACCTTAGATGCTTTATCATACGCAGACCACCTTACTAAGGCGTTATCATTGCATCTTCAAGGGAAAGAATTCCAGGATATACAATCCTCATTAAGACTTCTTTCAAGGGCAATAGCTTATTCCACGTATAACTCCGCCCTTTCAGTGGCAAACCTGGAGTTGGTTAGACATGACGCAGCCCTAGCTACATCCACACGTGTGGATAGTAAGGTGAAGAACTCTCTCAGAGTCGCTTCGGTCTCCGGAGAGCTTCTCTTCGACAGCAAGCTTTCAGCAATCTATGATAAGATAACTAAAAAAAGCTTCGGATTCTCTGCTTTTCAAATCCGCTTCCAAAAAGTCGGATACAGCAGAAAAGAGTAAGACAGGCACTTCTGGGACAAGTACGCCCAAGAGAAGTTCCTATAGAGGTTCTTATACGTCCTCTAGGTCTTATCCTAGAGACCGTCAAGGCAGCGACTCACATACAGGACGTTATTCTGGCAGAGACAACCGGTTAGACGTCCCGAGGTCGACGGGACGAGGTGTGGGTCGTGGAGGACGTAGTTTCTCCTTCCACAGGCCTCGCAGGTCTAGGAGGTGATGGTTTGAACCTCTGTCGTGTTCCAGTAGGCGGAAGATTATCAAGTTTTATGAACGAGTGGGCGTCGATTACGGAGGACCCCTGGGTCCGAGGGGTAATTTCGGAAGGACTAAGAATATCCTTCAAACGAAAACCTCCATTAACTCGAAGTCCAAAATGGACTCAGCTTCCATCAAATCCGTAGAAAAGAGATGCTCTTTTATCAGACGTACAGTCTCTTCTGACGAAGAACGTGGTAGAGGTCGTAGAAGACCAGGAATCACCAGGTTTCTACAGCCATCTGTTTCTGGTTCCGAAACCAGACGGCTCATTCCGTCCAGTCATAGATCTGAGCTGGATAAACAAGCTGATCGTTGCTCCGAAGTTTTATATGGAGACAATTCGATCAGTTAGAGCGAGTATTCGGGTGAACGACTATGCTACAAGCATAGATCTCAAAGATGCGTACTTTCACGTCATGGTACATCCGACATTCAGAAAGTATCTATGCTTCGCAGTCCTAGGAGTTGTATATCAGTTCCGGGCGATGTGCTTCGGTTTGAATCTAGCGCCCTGGGCTTTCACTCGAATAATGAACACGGTAATGATACATTTCCGAGGTCATTCATCTGTGGTAACGTCGGCCTACCTGGACGACATTCTTCAGAGGTACGGCAACGAGTTAACGCTTCAGAACGATGTGCAGAATCTGCTTCTATTACTCCGACGTCTCGGTTTTATAATAAACAAGGAGAAGTCGGATCTGGTGCCATCCAAGTCATTCACTCATCTGGGAATGAGCTTCAAGACGCACAACAATCTCGTTTGTCTGCCGTTAACCAGAGCGAAATTAATCAGTTGTTACGCTCGCTATTGTCTTCACTCAGACAAAGTCACAGCGAGGGAGTTCATGAGACTGATAGGTCTGTGCGGAGCCGCTGCGGATCTCATTCCGATGGGGCAGTTACGCACTCGTCCTCTCCAAATTTTCTTGACTCAGAATTGGAGTGTAAAGATTCATTCGCTCGATATAGACTTGTGTTGTGCGGTTTTATTTTTCTTGTTTCGGTTCGGTTATTTAAAAAAAAACTCGGTTTATAGGTCGGTTTTCGTTTTTTTATAGTAAGACATCTGCAGTTTCCAACAGAAACTATGTAGTGTCGATATAATGCCCATACTGTCATATTTTCAATGATGATTTAATTGGCATTGACTAGCATTTGTGCTAAGTGTATAAATGGCAGGCATTATCAAAACAAAATAATATAAAAGAAAATAAAATGTAACAATGTTCGTAGAATATCACCACTCACCAATTCTGGGCACATGCCCCCCCCCCCCCCCTCCCCCCACACACACACCTCTGAAAAGAGCTAATTCATAATTTCCCAGTGCTCTGTTCAGTGCTCACTCCTAGGTGGGCCCCGGGCAGCCTAACAAAATGACCCTACCAGGCATTGCAAATAATAACAAGTGTTGCCAAGTGGGTCACCTAGACACCCATCCTTACATATTTGACAATGAACTGATGTATGCACTCTTTTCAATACCCCCCCCCCCCCCCCCCCACACACACACACACACACACACACACACACAGTGGTGACTAGTGCCACCACCCGCCCTAGTAAAATAAACAGCAATCATTTCATGTCAGCCTGGAATGGGAAAGTCATATTGTTTGTAGCTGGGTGGGCTTCAAAACGAACCACTTTACCAAATACCTATTGTTCCCCCCCCCCTCCCCCACCTCGCGCATGCAATGGTTTTAGCTCAACGGAATTGATTTCACAAATTCACTAGTGTTCTGTTATATATTGTAACTTTTTTGCGTTTGCCTCTTGCCATTCCAATTTCTATTTCTACCGCTGATTTGTTCCTTTGGTTGGCCCCCTTAAAGTAAGTTGTGTGGGAATGCAACCGTGGCACGTTGACAGCGATATTACGGAACGCAGCTTTATCCCGTGGATATGGACGATTCGGTCTTGGGACGTTTCGGCCTCGGGACGTTTCGGCCTCGGGACGTTTCGGTTCAAGACGTTTTGGCCTTCATATATTGAACTAAATAGAATAAGAACTTGCGGTTTCGCGTTTTAGTGGGCCGAAGCCTTCAGGACAAATCGTCTCGGGTCGGAACGTCCCAAAACTGAATTGCAGTAAAACCTCTTCCCAGATAAGCACATCAAGGGAGGCAACAGACAACATCCGATGCACAATTTATAGTAATTTATATATTTTTTATACTTACCAATGACCCAGACGGGGATAGCCCTCCCAGGAGTTGGGAACTCATACCTCCCCGCTGAGTACATAGCGCTGACCAGGCACTGCTTGTAAGAATGATAATTGGCGCCAATTTCGAGACCTCCTTGACACTGCGCATGTGCAGTGGAGGCAAAGTATGGAGGACCTTTTAGGACATGATTTCTTTGGTTTTAGATGCAAATTTTGGGGATTGGGGGGCAAAATTTGTGTTTGGCCCTAGATTTTTAAGAGTTAGCACCAGCTATGTCTGGGTCATTGGTAAGTATAAAAAATATATCAATTACTATAAATTTTTTAACTTTTCAGGACTTTTGAAAAAGTGCTGAGTCAGCACTTTTTAACACTGTAGGCAATGGGAAAAACATTAAAAAATCTTCTTCTCCAGATCCAGCAGGTAGAATCTTTTGATATTTGGTATGCAACATTGTAGGGTGGGTCTGATTCAAGTTTGTTCCGTTCGGCCCCTGGGTTCATATTTGGGCTCAGTATAGGAGCTCGATTTCAAACTTAGTGCATTTCAGGCAAATTTCTTCAAAAATCTTCTTCTCCAGATCCAGCAGGCAGAATCTTTTCATATTTGGTATGCAACATTGTGGGGTGGATCTAATTCAAGTTTGTTCAAATCGGCCCCCTGGATTCATATTTGGGCTCACTATAGAAGCCCGAATTCGAACTTAGTGCATTTCAGGCAAATTTCTTAAAACATCTTCTTCTCCAGATCCAGCAGGCAGAATCTTTTCATATTTGGTATGCAACATTGTGGCGTGGATGTGATTCAAGTTTGTTCAAATCGGACCCCTGGATTCATATTTGGGCTCACGATGGAAGCCCAAATTTGTCAAGCCAAGTCCCTGGGTTCATATTTGGGCTCACTGTGGTAGCCTGAATTTATAACTTAGTTCAAAATGAGGAATTTTCTTTAAAAATCTTCTTCAGAATGTTTTGATATTTGGTATGCCGCATCCTTAGGGGATGAGATTTAAGTTTGTTTAAGCCATGTCCCTAGGTCCATATTTGGACTCCCTGTGGGAGCTTGAATTGTAACTTAGTTCAAAATGAGTAATTTTCTTTAAAAAATCTTGTTCTTCAGATCCAGCAGCCGGAATGTTTTGATATTTGGTGTGCAGCATCCTTAGGGGATGAGATTCAAGTTTGTTAAAGCCAAGTCCCTGAGTTCATATATGGGCTCCCTGTGGGAGCCTGAATTATAACTTAGTTCAATATGAGGAATATTCTTTAAAAATCTTTTTTTTTTTTAGATCCACTGGTCAGAATCTTTGGATATTTGGTATAAGCTTTTCTTAGGAGCAGATGCAACTTCTTGAAATCAATTCTCTGGGTTGATATTTAGGCTACCATATCAGGGGAGCACCCTCAGGCTCCTTGGAGCCTCTTGTTGTATGCCTGATGTCTTGTTTACATTGACATTGTTTACATTGTCAACGGCCTCATAAAAAGGTAGTTTTTTATATTCTATTACTAGTATACTGTAGGATACATGGATTAGTGTAGCTCAAAAATATTTAGATTTTGTCCACACTTAGGCTCTATCGGGATGCCCTTGGGCTCTTAATGTTCCCTTTGGGAACTTGGACGTATTTTCAAAATTTTTTGTTTACAAAAAATATCTTGAATTTAATTATGATTGCTATTATTCATGTATCTCAGTTATATAAAAATATTGTTGTGGAGTTTGGATGACTGATATCGACTTTAGTTGATACACTCCTGCGAACTCTTGTCATTCTTGTGTTGCACTGGGATGACTGATGTTAGAGTCGAATGTCACGGTATGTTGTTGGCGGTGTAGTTCTGAGGATCAGAGCCTCTTGCAATTTTAATTCATTCTGTCAGTTTCTGTTTCAGAGGAACATGAACATGGTAATGATATTCTGACACCCATCCAAGTGTGCTACCATCGTTGCGCTCCTTGGAGCATATAAAGCTAGCTGCAGTGCTCGTTATTGCAAGAGTTAGGGCCTTTTGTTAAAGGTTTTAATCTCTTGCAAGCACTAGCTCGACCAGTGAAGCAGTACTCCTTCCGTGTGTGCCATGACGCCAGTTAAGTCTGTTGCAGTCTAAGAAGTGGATTGGGTAGAGCGAGCACTATAATATAAATAGCTCACCCAGCGACGACGGATATAGGGAGGAAGTCAGCAAGTTCTTGTACTCGGCGAGGTCTGATAGACCGTGAGCGGGAGAGGCCCCCCCCTCTCTAATCTAGCAATGTCTGGGGTCAGATGTTGTTTTGAGAAACTGGCACAAGCCGGAGCATATGTCCGCCCTCCACTCGGGACATTTTGTTTATTCTGCAGCCAGGGTCGGCTTCAGTAAAGGCTTCCACCGCTATGTTTGACAAGGCCGAAATGAAGTTTTCTGGTTGGAAACTTGCACAAGACGGAGCATATGTCTTCCCGCCACTTGGAACGCTCTGTCTAGTCTGCAACCGGGGTCGGCTTCAGTCACAGCTTCCTCTGCTATGTTATTTAAGCACACACGACTGCATCCTAGCTACCCAACTTCGGATATCCAGCCTGTTGCACGAAGAAGGAACCACTCTTTGCCTGTGACATCGGACTATCCTGTTGCAAGCGAGACGAGGCCTCGATGATCGGGACTTTCAGAGAAAGGATCGGTTTCCGACACACCATCCCAGGAGCAGCATGTGGCTAAGGAACAGAAGACCGCTGCTCCTCAGGCCTCGATGACGGATTTGCTGTCGCAGATTGCGAAGCTGATCGCAGCATTCCAGCAAGTGCAGATGCAGCCTCCTTCAGACTCAGAATCTGAGCTGTCGGACGGTTCTGGATTGGTGCAGTCATCTGTTCAGGCAGATGCAATGGACCGTGATTCGCAACTGATTCTCTTGGATGGTGAAAGGGATAAGGAAGAGGATTACCCTTCCCCTTCCATCAATACTACTCTGATTTTGTTCTGCAGAATGCTGCTTCGACAAGAGAGAAACCACTGGCGTCGTTAGACGCAGACTTTATCCAGACAAAGGAGGAAGTCCTTTCTTTTCCGGTTCAGTTTATGCAGGTGTCGCAGGCCTTCGGCCATATAGACGACACTGTATTTATCCTCTTGAGTGCGATGGAAGAAGGTCGTTTCTTATCTTCATCTTCCATATACATACCGTTTTTTGGACCACATTCATTTAAAAACGGTCGGGGAAGAGAGTTGTTCTGCGTTTGAATGAGCAGGCCGGGTTTCTAAAGGTATCCTTGCCTGTATCATTCACTGTACCACAACATCTCAAGGGAAAGGAATTTGAGGATGTTTGTACCTCACTTAGAGTTCTTTCCAGGACAATTATGTACACCACGTAAAACTCCACCCTAACAGTGGCTAGCTAATCTGGAGTAAATCAGACATGATGCTGCCTTGCGTCGTCATCTCTGATAGGATGACAAGGTGAAAAGCTCTCTCCGAGTCGCTCCGGTTTCCGGACATTTCATTTTCGAAGTCTAGCTTTTGTCAGCCTATGAACAGGCTACTAAGAAAGCATCTAGTGCTCTGCTTTTGAAGTGGGCGTATCAGCCCCCACTTCAGCAGGCAAGAGTAAAGGAGGGCGTTCCTGACAAAATTCGTCAAAAGGAAACTCCTCACAAGGGAACAAGAAACCCTCTTATAATTACTCCGGAGGTCGTCAGTATAGTGACTCGGGAAAGGGGCGTAGATCTCATCGGGACTATAGGTCAGACGAGATGAGGTTTTTCGGGGGAGGACGTGGTTAAACTCCATAAGCCTTGCAGGTCATACAGGTGATGGTTTATTCCCCTGTTGCTGGCCAGTTGGCGGAAGGTTATCAAGCTCCGCAAAAGACTGGATAATAATCACTGAAGATCAGTGGGTAAGAAGTGTAGTCTCGGATGGCTTACGGCTATCATTCCGAGCAAAAAACCCACTAACAAGTTGTCTGCATTGGACAAATCTTCCATCAAATTCTTGCATAAGAGTGTTTCTCCTACCGGAGGTATAAGCTCTCTTATCAAAGGAAGCAATACAGGTCGTCAAGAATCAGGATTCTCAAGTGTTTACAGTCACCTGTTCCTTGTACTGATTCCAGACGGCTCGTTCCGACCGGTAATAGACTTGAGCTGGATAACAAGCTTATCATGGCTCCAAAAATTTATTTATGGAGACCATTCGGTCGGTAAAAGCGAGCGTTCGAGTGATCAATTATGCAGCAAGCATAGATCTAAGGATGCGTACTTGCATGTCCTGGTACATCCTTGTTTATAAAAGTACCTTCGGTTCGCCGTACAAAGGAAGGTGTATCAGTTCAGAGCAATATGCTTTGGCCTGAATCTGGCCCCCTGGGCGTTCACTTGAATAATGAACTCAGTAATGTCATACTTATGAGCTCATTCGACTGCGGTAACGTTGGCTTACTTGGACGACCTCTACAGGGATATGGCAGCAAAATTATTATATAGAACGATGGTCAGAGTCTGCTTCTATTACTCCGACATCTCGGTTTCATCGTGAACGAGAAAAAGTCAGATCAAGCTCCGTACAAGTCGTTTCTTCACTTCGGATTGAGCTTTGAGACTTGCAACAATCTGGTTTGTCTGCCGTTACCCAGAGCAAAATTAGTCAGTTGTTATGCTCGCTTTTGTCTATACTCAGGCGCATTAATAGTGAGGGAATTCATGCGACTGTTGGGGCTGTGCGAAGCGACTGTGGATCTCATTCTGATGGGCCGTTTGCATGCATGTCCCCTCTAGGTATTCTTGACTGAGAACTTGAGTGTGAAGACGCTTTCTCTTGAACCAGTATTGTTTTAACGGACCTAGTAAAACAAGGGTTCAGATTTGGTCATTTATTTAGTGGTTAACTCAGGGAGTTCTGCTGCAACTGCGAGATCCGGCTTTCACGATTATGATGGATGCGAGTCAAAGGGTTGGGGCGCGACCCTATGTCCCGCAGTCTTGAAGTGTCAGGGTCTTTGGGACCCTCGGTTCCAGGAGAAACACATAAACATCAAAGAGATGATATCAGTATGGCTAGCGCTACAACATTGGATTCACATAATAACGGACGTCCATGTTCAAATTTGGTCGGACAACTCAACAGTAGTAGCGTACATCGGGAACCAGGGCGGCGCTCATTCATTTCCGTTATGCCAACTAACGGAGATTTTCCTATACGTCATGAATCATCATGTTCATCTTTCTATCCATCATATACCGGGTTGTCTGAATGTACTAGCAGACTCGCTGTCTCGGAAAGGTCGCCTGTTGCAATTGGAGTGGATGCTCAGCAAGCCAGTATTTGGGCAGATTTGCTACCAGAGGGATCGCCTCATGATAGATCTGTTTGCGACGCACCGGAACAATCAGTTACTGTCGTTCGTGTCGCCATGCCCAGACCATTGAGCGTATGCAGTAGACACTCTGCCTATGTCATGGGGATGGATGATAGGATATGCGTATCCTCCAATTCAGTTGATTCAGTAGATTATGTTTAAGATCAAACAGTCTCGTTGTGAATCCTACTAGTAGCACCTCTCTCGTCACAGAAACCTGGGATCAGTCTTCTCAAGTGTCTGTTATGGGACATTCCCCGGAAGCTTCCTCCATGAGAGGACCTTCTTTATCAGGGGAAGTTTTTGTTCTTCACGTCCTTCTCCGCCCATAGTTGCATAATGGAGTCGGTTAGACGTGAGGGAACCATTGCGGTTCTTATATTATTTTATGACTAACACAAGAATGATTAAGTGATGTGGGTGAGGAGGGTTCGATATGACTTTGAATCCCCCCCCCTCCCCACACGCCCCCCCCATCGTCAATGTGTTTAGAGGCGATTACCGGGCAAGAGTTAGTTTTCTTCCCGCAAGCCTCGTATGAGTTTAAATACATACATGCATTTCCTGACTTCTCGATTGGCGGCTGGGATGACGACCTCATGGGCCCATCCACTTTTTAGTTGGTTGGTTTCCTGTGGTTGTTTGTCTAGATGTCATATACGAGCGCATAATTCATCATAAATAAATTGGTAGTCTTTGGGTACCTCGGAGGCTGCCTAGCCAGTTAACTGGTATTCAGATGATTACATGCAGGATTTCAATACTCATGCGCATAATAATGAATTATTAGGCAGACGCATTATTGTATGTTATGGACCTTAGATATTAAGAATTATTTCAGGGGTGGTCTGTGTTGAGCCTGTTAATCATACCAACTTCCTTTTCTAGATCCAGGTTTCTATTAATGTTGCTACTCAATCGAATACACTTTGTTTACACTCTAGTATATTCGCACATTTATACTGTCATAGATATCAGATAGTACACATCAAGGAGTGTTGTTACTGGAATTTATTGTATGCCTGAATGAGGTCGCCTGTGGGTTACCTCGGAAGTGTGTTTACTTTCCAGAGATTGTTCATTGTGGTTCTATTGGACATGTGTATGTTATATATTATATCTCCGGTTTACGACCTATTTGCGTATGCTGACTGCAGTGTATGTTAAATAGTGGGTGATATTAATTACTGGGATCGTCACTATAGCCTTCGCTTCTGAAGTGGCATTAAGCACCATTTATTAATAATAATTAATACCTGAGTACGTGTTCGACAAATATTTATATTGTTTTTTGGTACCGCTTTTACTGATTCCAGAGCGCTCACCTTTCTTTTTGAAGATTCCTTCAAAAGAAAAGGGGGGGGGGGGGATTTTTTTTTACCTCTCCTCCAGCTTGATAAGTATGTAACTATGAGTTAAGCTGTTTTGTCTGTAATTATATCCTGCATACAGCTGGAGTTTTATTGTATATGGCGTTTGTTTCTGGGGGATATTCTCTCATTCTCTAATACGCCATCCTTATTTTTTGGGCTTAGTCCTGGCTAGCCTTAAAAATTGGGAACTTGTTAACTGGGCTCCTTTTTATGATACGTTTTCTCTATTACTGTATAGAGAGACATACCTGTAATTCCCAATAATTTTAATTTCCTTTCACCTGGATTACAGGATTGGAACTATGTTGATCCTGTAATTCTGAAGTCCTAGGCCCTCCTCCTTTTTACGATTCAGCTAGTCTGGGCTATTGGTTTACAGTGTAAAAATATTGTAAATTTAAAGTAATTGGTATATTTTTATACTTACCAATGGCCCAGACGGAGATGACCCTCCCATGAGTGGGCACTCATTCCTCCCTGCTGAATTATTATGCAGTACTCACTTCTACAAGAATGATGTTGGCGCCAATTCTGGTCACTTCCTGACAACTGCGCATGCGTGGAGTGTAAATGTATGAAGGGGCCAGATAGGACTTTTAATTTTCGGTTTTGCAAGCAAATTTTGGGGATTGGGGGGTTTAAAATTTGTGTTTGGCCCTTAATAACTTTGAGTTAAGCACCAGCTAGTCTGGACCATTGGTAAGTATAAAAATATACAAATTACTTTATATTTATAATTTTCCTGCAGTAACAAAATACCATGCTGACAAAATATTGTTACAGCAAAATGCCATGAGGAATATTTCCTTCAAATTTTATATGAATTACTTGTATCAGGTTTGTCACTTGAAGCTTTATGAAACTTTTTCTGTGTTTTACTGGATATAATTAAACTACAACATATGAAATGTACTTTTAAGTAGAATGTTAGACCTTTCGATGCTTTATTTTGGGCACATCTTTTTGAGGCTTTCAATGTGCTTAAATTACAGAAAATTACGTTTTCAAGATTATGTGGGTTTTTAAAGATGAAAGTAACTTGATATAGCAGGAAAAACAAAAAAAAAAAACATTCTTTGAGATGAGAAATTTGAATTTCTTTTAACAGAGGCAATTCAAATACAGTATTATCACATGTTTTCTGTTTAGGGTGCAGTTTCATCACCTTGAAATTGTAGTAGTATCAAGGCTTGAGTGTTTTCAAAACAAGCATCTCCAGGGTATAAAGAGAAATTAAAAGAAAACACACCAGTTATGTGGAAATAATTGAGTGGCTTTCAATATTCATGTTACAGAAATGACATGAACCATGACTAGATATTCTTTACTGCTCATTCTTGTATTTCTGCTTGTGATATTTGTTCATCAGCAGTATTCTCTCAGTTGTGTTCATGCAACCTAACATTAACTGTAAAATTCTCACACTGGCACAAAAAACAAGTCTTATTACTCAGATTTTCCCGTGGGAACCCCAGAAGTGAAGCAGTGCTTGTTTACTGTTGTAAACAAGCTTTGTTTTACTGGCAAAATAGGACCCAGTCACCAATGCTTGGGGTGGAAGTCAGACATGTTAACCTCCCAAAATTTTTTTCAGGGAGATTGAAGAAAATTTTCAGGGAGATGACATGATTTTCAAGGAGATTTTTTTTTGCGCGTAGAAACCATGTGTGGATCGATCAATTTTAAATATAAATTAATACCAAATACCCCCTCCCCCCCCCACACACACACACATAACAGGAAACAGCCCAACAACAATACATCAAAGGAACATACGTCAACGTTCTACTAACTGGTGGTGAGTGACCCAGACCTGTTAACCTCTGGAGGTGACTGTCCGTGAGATTTTGATGAGCTCCCAGTGAGACTCAGATGGTTGTCAGTGAGATTTTTGCACGTGGGCAGCACATCAATAATTTCCATGTTACCCCCCCCCCCCCCCCCCCCCCCCCCCCCCCCCCACACACACACACACATACATACATTAAACATTCCACCCTAATGTGTTTTATTTGAACAATTTGTCCTTTCAAAAGCCAACCCATAGAAATATAGAGAAAAACAGAAATCAGAAATATGGATGTGGTCATGTGCCAATATCTGAGCTTGTTCCAATGACATCCATATTTCAATGGTTTTATGTACAAAATGTTTGGAGATATTTTCGACCTTTTCAGCACTATATCAGTTATGGTGCTGTGTTGAAAGTTTTGGATCCATTTGGGTAATTATGGGTACTTGCGGCGACCTGCGGTAACCTGCGACGATCTGTGGTGTTTAGGCACACCCCAGAGCCTGGTTGTTGTGGTAATTCGATCTTCCAAAGCCCAGCGCCCCACCTAACCACACCGGTTACTCACTGGAAGTAGTTGGTCATTTACGAAGGGGATTTGGAATGGGGTGATCATTTTTCAGTGAAACGTGAAAATTATGCCACAGCCAGCCCAGGACGAAACATCTCGGGGATATTTTGTTGTCCATTTATCACTACGAATGAAAAAACGTGCAAGTGCCGTAAATTACCAACTTTTTAGAGATTTTTTTCACCAAAAACATAATTTTTTTCACAGCCTGCTTTATAAAATTGCGAATCGGGAATTTTTCCCAATATATTGAAAATTACAGCAACTAATATGTTTGAGCCGTTTGTCTCCAAAATTGGCTATAATTATCTGAAAGTGAAATCCAAAATGCACAATAAATTTGTGCGTATTTTTGCACATTTTTCGATTGGACAAGATTTTATACGTATGGAATTTATTTTTCGATTTGACTGCTACCTGTATACAAGCAAAGGTGTGCCTTTAATATATAATCAATTTTAGCAATTATCCTGCATCTCAAATTCATTTAATCCGCCTGTCAAACGTGTTGCAATAATCACAACACGGCCATTGACAGAAATGAGAATTGGTCATCAGTTCTTACGTAAGTGGTGACGTTTCACACAAACTTAATGACCTTGCCATTGAGAGTAGAGCACATGCTTTTGTATTTGTAAACAAAAGCTGGTGGATTCAGTTTTTGTCTGGTATGTTGACTTTCCGGGAGATTTTTGGTCCAAATTGACTCCTGGGCGGGAGGGGATAGCTAATTCCGGGAGAATCCCGGGCATTCCGGGAGAGTTAACATGTCTGGTGGAAGTCCTCACAAATGGACAACACAGGTATAAACGATTGACTAAATTTGGCTTTATCTCTATGTTTTGGTCATGATTAGCCATTGAGCAGAAATATGTGACCTTGCAACACAAAAAATTACTCAAATTGGATCATAAGCTCCGTTTTGAGGCAAAAAAGGTAATTTTCTTTTGAGGTAAAGGTTAAACATAAATAATAGAAAACTGTATGTGCCCAACCATTTTTTCAATTCTCCTCTTTTCCTCTATCTGATTGCAGGATTGCCGCATTTTGTCATCGCATCTTTTTGTCTCATGGAGCTCTGTTAAACAAGACTGAATTGCTTAAATTCCTAGTTGCATTATGGGTAAAATTTGATGTTTGATTTTTTACCATTTTAACATCGGGAGTTCATAGTCTTAATACATGTTAGAAATTGTGGCAGCCTGAAAAAGAGTTGACTCAATATTCAGTTTGTCATTGTTTGTCTTTTATGTTTTAGACATTGAGATATATGGAATTGAATTCTGTTGCATTCAAACAAAATGTATTAAAACCTGTTATCCAAAGCTACAGATGCTCACCTTCACAAAATGAAGTTGTCCTTCACCAAAGCGCAGTCTGTTCACAATGGAGACCTAGCAGAAAAGGTGCTTAGCACTTAAAATTTAATGGGCGAAAGTTTTTCTCATGGTTTGACGAAGCTAAGATGAACTATTGGTATTGTATATGCTCATCACACATATGTAGGTATAATGATCATAACACTTTGGCCGACTGCAGATTTGTTTCGGTTCTCAGGGATAATCAGGATCGCCTCACCTAAGAACAATGAAAAATCAGCAGCCATCCAAAATGTTATTATTTTTATCCCAGATGTAAAGACCTTAAGGTATGAAAAAACATTCTATTACCACTTCGTAATATTAAAGATGTTTTGCAGGCATTATTTTCAATATTTTAAAATCTTCTCTACTCCACCAGTTCAAATACTTTGATGTTTAAATGGCTAAATTGTCATCATCATCCTTGAATTTCATTTTAAAAACTCTGTTGTCTTGTACCAATTAGGGAATATTTTAAGTTATGAAACTTGCACAGAAAATGCTACACATATTAAAAAAAATGTATAGCATTTAATGAAAATTGCATAGCCGTTTTTAGCTCGCCTGACTTTCAGTCTGGGAAGCTTTTGTGATCACTCACCGTCCGTCGTCCATGAAGATGGTGTTTGCTTCTTCTCCTCCCAAACTGCTGAACCAATTTAATTGATATTGAGATAAAAGTTTGTTATGACATCGCATTTTGATGTTCAAAGCATGTTGCCTCGCCTCTCTGTAGGGCCACGCCCAAAAAGTGTGCTTAAATCTTAAAAAATCTTCTCATGAACCAGCAGTAGCAGAGACTTGATATCTGGTGTGCAGCTTCCTTTTGAGGTGTAGACTCAGATTTGTTCAAGAGAAGTTCGAGGAGCTTCGTGCCTTCGTTATGGGAGGGGCAGGAATTTTCGCCCTGCCCAAAATTTCTATTTTCCAAACCGAGGGGCAGATTTGAACCAAATTTGATATGAGAGCTTATTGGGTCATAAGTACTTATGCCAATAAAAAATTTCCTATTGCCCCAAATTAAAACGCCCATATCTCCAAAACTGCACGGCACTGAGAATTCTTATTTGGTGTGAAGCTTCCTTAGGACCAACAGAATGGAATGGTCCAAAAAAATTGCTATCGGTTTTATCATGGGGTACTTTTTTGGGACTTTGAAAAAGTGCTGAGTCAGCATTTTTTTAACACTGGCTAATGGGAAAACATTTAAGATTACTTTTCTCCCAAACCAGTGCTCCCAAAAAAAGCTTTCAAATTGCACATATAACATCTTTGGAAGATTGTTTCACGTGTTTATTGAACTCAAATCCCTGGGCCCATATTTGGGCTCTGTATCGGATCCCAAATGTTTAAATTAGTGCAGAATGAGGAATATTCTTTAAAAATATTCTTCAGACCTACCAATCAGAATCCTTGATGTTTGGTATGCAGCATGCTTAGGGGGGTGAGATTCAAGTTTGTTCAAGCCAAGTCCTTGCATTCATATTTGGGCTCACTGTGGGATCCCAAATTATAACTTATTTCAAAATGAGGAATTTTCTTTAAAAAATCTTCTTCTTCAGATCCAGTTGTCGTAATGTTTTGATATTTGGTATGCCGCATCCTTAGGGGGTGAGATTCAAGTTTGTTCAAGCCATGTCCCTAGGTTCATATTTGGGCTCACTGTGGGAGCTCGAATTGTAACTTAGAGCAAAATGAGGAATTTTCTTTAAAAATCTTCTTCTTCAGATCCAGCAGTCGGAATGTTTTAATATTTGGTATGCAGCATCCTTAGGGGGTTGAGATTCAAGTTTGTTGAAGTCAAGTCCCTGTGGGAGCTTGAATTATAACTTAGTTCAATATGAGGAATTTTTCTTTAAAAATCTTCTTCAGGTTCAGCATTCGGAATGTTTTGATATTTGGCATACTGCATCCTTAGGGGGGTTAGATTCAAGTTTGTTCAAGCCAAGTCCCTGGGTTCATTTTTGGGCTCACTGTGGAAGCCCGAATTATAACTTAGTTCAAAATGAGGAATTTTCTTTAAAAATCTTCTTTTTCAGATCCAGTATTCAGAATGTTTTGATATTTGGTATGCAGCATCCTTAAGGGGCTAAGATTCAGGTTTGTTCAAGCCAAGTCCCTGGGTTCATATTTGGGCTCACTGTGGGAGCCCGAATTATAACTTAGTTCAAAATGAGGAATTTTCTTTAAAAATCTTCTTCACATTCACCAGTCAGAATCTTTTAATATTTGGTATACAGCATCCCAATGGAGGTGAGATTCAAGTTTGTTGAAGTCAAGTCCCTGGGTTCATATTTGGGCTCCCTGTGGGAGTCCAAATTATTACTTAGTTCAGTATGAGGAATATTCTTTAAAAATCTTCTTTTGTTTTAGATCCACTGGTCAGAATCTTTGGATATTTGGTGTAAGCTTTTCTTAGGAGGGGCAGATGTATGCAACTTGTTGAAATCAATTCCCTGGGTTGATATTGATACTACCATGTCAGGTGAGCACCCTCAGCCCCCCTGGGGCCTCTTGTTATCGTACCTGACTGAAAGTTAGGATGAGCTATTGTAATCACTCACTTTCTCTTGTCTGGCATCTGAGAACATGGTGTTTGTACCTTCCTCAAAACCTTCCTCAAAACCACTGAACTGATTTCAGTTGAATTTGAGGTGATTGCTTATTCTGACATCGCATCTTGCTTTTGTTCATATCAACTTGCCCAGCCCATAGGGACGGGTGGGGGAAAATGATGCAAAATTTGAAAAAAAAACTCATGAACCAGTGGGTACAATGACATAATGGAGCCTCCTTTTTTTGTGTAGAATCAACTTCAGGTTTGTTTTTACAAAGTTCGTGGAGCAGTATTTGGCTTTGTTACCTCCCAAAATTTGTTTTCTAAACCGATTTGGACCAAATTTGGTATGTAGTATTATTGAGTCATAAGTACTTGTTTCATGCAAAAAAAAAAAAATTTCCTGTGTCCACAGGCGAAACCCAGGAGCTAAAAATAGAAATATTTTCAAACTGCATGGAACAGAGAACTGTTATTTGGTGTAAAGCATCCTTAGGATCAGTACAATGGAATGGTAAAAAAACAAATTGCCATCGATTGTGTCAGGGTGTTCTGTAGGAGCATCAAAAAATGCAGAGTCATATTTGCAAAAATTAAAAAAAGTTTCTCCAGAACCACATGTCAGAATCTTTTGATATTTGCTATTTCACAGTCTAAGGGGGTCAGATGCAAGTTTGTTAAAATTAAGCCCTTTATATTTGGGTTCAGTACTGGAGCCCGAATTTTAACTTGGGGCAATATTGGGAATAATGTTTAAAAATACTCTTCTGTAAATTTTATTGTAATCTAAGCAAATTTGTCTGAAATGGTTTTATTTAAAGAAGTTGAAAGATAATTTCCGACACAAGGTCCTGCTGTTAAAATTGTTCTTGAAACCCCAAGAAATAAATAAATAAATATATAAATTAATACATGTAAATAAATAAATAAATAAATGGCGTTGCGGATCGTCAGATCACCGAAGTTAAGCAACATTGAGCCTGGTTAGTCCTCGGATGGGTGACCGTCTGAGCGATCGATTCGGACTCCTGCATTGTGTCCTTTGGCAAGGCACTTAACCCTGATTGTCCACTTTGGGTCACAATGACGCCGTGTACTAAGGCATACTGCAGGTCGATGGTGCACATATCTTCAACCAATCTAACCCTGCCTGTGTGGCAGTGCGGAGGTACGATGTTCGGGAGCTGGCAGCTGCTCGTTGTTGCTCGGTGGTTCTCTCCGGGTACTCCAGCTTCCTCCACCCGTAAAACTGTCACGGTCATGATTAGCCATTGTGCATAAGTATGTGACCCTAAATATCAGTAAATAAATAAAAAAATAAATAAATAGAAAGATAATTGGAAAATAATTGAAACCACCAAACTGTGACCAACTGCAAAAAGAAAAAAAATGGAAACATTTTTGTTAACTCCGGAAAATCTGCAACCATTTTATCCAAAAACGAATGTTAAAAAATAATATGGATATACATATACAGGAATCAGTTATATACATGCAATTTGTTCAAATTTTGTCGAAATCTGCTTCATGAATTGATGGAAATTTGAAGTTTTCTTTTTTTGTGGACATTTTTTGCATCTATGGTGATTAGTGGCAAGTGGTAATTTTTAGGGCTGAAACAGTTTTATTTTAGTAACCGACTAACCGAGAGCGATAACCAGATAATATCTGGTTATCCGTGGCCATTATTTCACCGAATATGGGATCAAAACTATAGAAATTAGAAAGCAGTATTCTCAAACTATTCCATAGTGTGTATACAAATGAACGTTGTCGATTACTCAACAACGTTTGTTTGTATACACACTACGGAATAGTTTCTGTGATAGCTCATTACTCACGGAAACTGCCAATCATTAATAAACTCTTGAATGCCAAAGTCGATTATTTCTCAATATATACAATGCAGCTTCGATGTGTAATCTATCACAAAGGAGAAGCTGCTGATTTATTATGTTTTAAATGTGGATTGACGATCACTATCGATATTTCGGACAACCGGTTGACGGTTTTTCTAATTAGATAGCTAACTGGTTTCAAACTGATCATCCGGTTAACCATTTCAGTACTAGTAATTTTAGTGTACTGTGAAACTCGGCACTCTCCTGAGATTCTGGGTTAATGTTACTTTGTTATTAAGTTTTGTCTCGAAACAAATAGTTGGATAGAAATGCACATGGCGAGGAAATAAAAAATATTTGTATGGATAAATATTTCTGTATATGTTTATGTTCGTAGCTCCAGAGAATCACATTACTGTAGTAAAAATGAAGAGAGATTGAATCAGTCACCTGGATGTACTTCTATAAATGTTGTAGTTGTAGTAGATGACATGTTCGTAACAAGATTTTGGTTGGAGGCTTCTGATTTTCAATGTCTTCTCCCATCTCACTGCTGGAAACAGACCATTTTATAGGTAATAGGAAATCAACAATCATTCGTCATCCAACACCCTGCTCCAAAGACCTACTTTTTTGATACAATACGGCCACTGTGGAGTGGCTACTTTCCATGGGTTGGCAATATCTCAATAATCATCAAACAACCCGGTGCTTCATTTAATAAAATTTTGCTGATGACGAATTTTATTACCTGGTAAATGCACGTATGGACATAACTGCCCACACATGGATTACTACCAATCCAAGGCAACTGCACTGTATATGGTTATCTTTGTAAGATGATTCACAGGTTTGTCCAAATATAGCCCCTTTGGTCACCTTAAGGGGTATCAGGTGGGGTGGCCAGTGTCCAAATTTTAACCTGGTAAGTAATGGCATTTGGGAAAACGTATATAAAATATTCTCAAAATCAGGGCTTCAAATGTTTCCATGTGTGTTATGTCACATATCAGGAATCACTTAAATGTTATAGATCCCCTGGACAGTGGTGTCATGTTTGTGATATTGTTGGATGGTGGCAGGCATTTTAACACTCGGTAATGGGTCCAACATTCGCAGGCCCACCAGTCCAAGTATCTTCGCTTTTGAGAAATCACATCTCAATAATACAAATTTGTTACAAAAACAAATCTAGCTCATATTGAGCCACCTGATGCAGTCTGTAGGTTTTAACACTGATTAGTGACAAAAATTGTTTACTTATTTATCTATTGGTGTTTAAGGTCACTCTCAACATCTTAAGCTGTCACATGGCCACAACAAAGAGACAAAGTTATGTTTACTATTTTACTAGTAAAACGGAACTTGTTTACCAAAGTAAACAAGCACTGTTTTGCTTCCTGTGGTTCCCACAAATGCGAAACTGTTAAAAAAAAATCTTTTTGATAACTACTAATCCAAATGCATTAATCTTCGAATTGTCATATGATTGTAAAGGTTAATGTACAAGTTTGTGAAAATTAACTCCTGGGGTGACATGGGACAGGAGATTTTAAGATTGGGGATAACAGAGAGAAGTTGTTTTTTCCGAAAGCACTGATCCGGTGCTTCCCTTTTCGGTATACACTTTTGTAAGAATGATTGAAAAATATATTTGAATCAGGTTTTGGGTATCTGGCCTGTCTTTTTGAAAAAGTTAGGTGTGCCATTGGTAGCTCTCCTTAATTTTTTCGCAGGTGGGTACTGCTTTCCTCAATCAAAAACTATAATAAACACTGGGGGAGTGGGGGTGCATGACCTTTGAAGTCGAAGTCTAAATCAAGAAAAGGCTCTTACAGCACTGGCTTACACTTGAAATAATATTTGCTACAAGTACATTATCATGTATAATAAACACTTGGGGGGGGGGGGGGATGGGAGGGGGGCTTTGAAATCAGACTACATCAATATAACAAATACTGGGTCCAGTGACATGATACAAATAATGTAACAAAGGTATAATCAGCAATTAGTCCACTAAATTTGAAATTCACTGCCATTTTCTTGTGGTTTTCAAACAGCTTTTCATGTCATATTTGACAAAGTGGATATTGAAATGAAGGTATGAAGTTATATTTCTATTTTGAAGTGCCTTTTCAATTGATATGACTGCTTTAGATTAATGATCAACCGATTATATCGTAGGCCCATGAACCGATTACCAATTATTCAGTCATAATCAGCCAATTCCGATTATTCATTGAATACCCATTTTTCGGGCTGCCACGACTATTCGATTAATCTAGTCGACTAACCGTCAGAAGGTGCTATACTCGACTATTATTTTTCATAGTCGACAATTTCTTAGCCATGAACATCATAGCACTGAATGATGATAATGGTCTTTCGAGGGGAACGTAAAATTTCTCGGTATCTGTTATCCTTCGTATTCATTGTTCATATCATGAAAATATGCTGTAACTTTGACTTTACCCTCACATATTATCTCATGAATTGGATGTGGTCATACCTAAACTTCGTACTGGATCAAGCTACTGTGAACAAATTGTTGATAACCATAGCCATTTTAAATCCAACAATTTTATTATCGAATTGGAATTTATTGACACTAAAAAATTTCCTGACTTGGAAGTGTTAGCATCACATTACACAACGTTGATTATGTCAATGACAAATTCCCAGTAAACTATAGTATTTTTCTGAACGTACATAGTCCACAGGTACTCAGCACAAGATGAGAAATCGAAAGAAAAATGGTATCTGATAGCATTTTTGAATCGATACTGACGTGCCCCCTTAATGGTATATATAAATATCATGGGGCAGGAGTACCTGTGACATATTTTTCTTGTAGTGCTGATTCGGTTCCAATACTCTATAATTGGCTGATTATGTCCGCCAATTTTGTTGACTGTTTGATCACTACTTCAGATAATCAAACAACTCATTTTCCAAATAAAAAAAACCGATACCTGGAGTTGCCATGCCACCTGGAATAATCGATTATGAACTGGGAATTTTCTGTTCATTTCTAAATATAAAGGTTTAGCACAGTGGGGAAACAATATTAACACAAAAGATCTTTTTCTGATTTTTAGCTCACCTGACTGAAAGTCAGGGTGAGCTATTCTGATCACTTTTCGTCCGGCATCCGGCGTCCGGCGTGAAGGTGGTGTTTGGGGTTTTTCTCCCAAACCACTGGCCGCATATTAATGAAATTTCATGTGAGAAGGGGTTGTGTCTGCGGACACCTATTTTTTGTCAAATTAGGTTTCGGCTCACATTGAGCAGAGGGATGGGGCAAAAATGCTGCAATTCTTAAAAAATCTTCTTCTCAAGAACCAGCAATAGCAGAGACTTGATATTTGGTATTCAGCTTCCTTTTGAGGTGTAGACTCAAGTTTGTTCAAGAGAAGTTGGAGGGGCTATATTTGAGGATGTTAAAGGAGGGGCAAAAATTTTGGCCCCGCCCCAAATTTCTATTTTCCAAACCGCGAGGCCGATTTGAACCAAATTTTACATGAGTGCTTATTGGGTCATAAGTACCTAATTTATGCCAAAATTTTTTTCCCCATAGCCCCGTGGGAACCACAGGAGCTAAAAATAGAAAAAAATGAAAACGCTCATATCTCCAAAACTACACGGCACTGAGAATTCTTATTTGTTGTGAAGCTTCCTTAGGACCAACAGAATGGAATGATCCAAAAAAATTGCCATCGGTTTTATGATGGGGTACTTTTTGGGGAGTTTGAAAAAGTGCTGAGTCAGCATTTTTTAACACTGTGGGTAATGGGAAAAACATAAGACTACTTTTCTCCGAAAGCACTGCTCGAAAAGCTTTAAAATTTCACATATAACATCTTTGGAAGATTGTTTGACATGTTTATTGAAATGAATTGCCTGGGTGGATATTTGGGCTCTCTATGGGAGCCCAAATGTTTAAATTAGTGCAGTATGAGGAGTATTTTTGAAAAATCTTCTTCAGATCTAGCAATAAGAATGTTTTGATATTTGGTATGCAGCATCCTTAGGGGGGGTGAGATTCAAGTTTGTTGAAGCCAAATCCCTGGGTTCATATTTACGCTGAAAATTTGGGGTCCCGTTGTGGACTTCGAAATTTTGGACCAAAATCCGAAAAAAATTTTTTTTGTTTTTTATGCATTTCTGTCAATTTTAAGACAAAAAATTTTTTTTTTTTTTCCCCCCTGAAAATTTGGGGTGCGGGTGGGACTTAGAAAATTTTGGACCAAAATCTGAAAAAATTTTTTTTTGTTTTTTATGCATTTCTGTCAATTTTAAGAGAAAAATTTTTTTTTTTTTTTCCCCCTGAAAATTTGGGGTGTGGGTGGGACTTAGAAAATTTTGGACCAAAATTCGAAAAAACAATTTTTTTGTTTTTTAGGCATTTCTGTCAATTTTAAGACAAAAAAAAAAAAAAAAAATTTTTCACCTGAAAATTTTGGGTCCGGGTGGGACTTAGAAAATTTTGGACCAAAATCCGAAAAAATTTTTTTTTTGTTTTTTCTGCGTTTTGGTCAATTTTAAGACAAAAAAAAAATTTTTTTTTTCCCCCTGAAAATTTTGGGTGCGGGTGGGACTTGGAAAATTTTGGACCAAAAATCCGGAAATTTTTTTTTTGTTTGTTTTTTTATGCATTACTCTCAATTTTAAGACAAAAAAAAAAAAAAAAAAAATTTCCCCTGAAAATTTGGGGTCCGGGTGGGACTTAGAAAATTTGGGCCCAAAATCCGAAAAAATTTTTTTTTTTTTTTCTGTGTTTTGGTCAATTTTAAGACAAAAAAATTTTTTTTTTGTTCACCCTGCTTTTCTTGGGAGGGGGCGTATGCAGCTTATTCAAGTCAAGTCCCTGGTTTGATATTTAGACTACCGTGTCAGGTGAGTGCCCTCCGGCCCCCTGGAGCCTCTTGTTAATTTAGCTGCAGTGGAAGAATAAAGTGATATAAAAAGCAACACATCAAATAATTCTAAAATTTTATTTCAGGTATGATTTTATTATGGCAATGAATGAAATGAAAACATCAACATAACAAGTAACATTTTGTTTTGATTGAAAACTTGGGAAGTCCCCTTCGATGGTGTAATTACCGGTATGTTACATGCATGTTAGAAAATCTGCAGTAGCCTTATTTTGGGATGTTTTCCAATTAAATGCATCTTTCATAAAGTTGGAGGCTGGGCTTATCCATGGAGGTATTCAAGTGGCTCAAATGCATGTCTGGATAGAAAATCAGGTGCGTGATAGTGCGCAGGGCGAGCGCCTGCCTCAGAATGACAGGCCTGGGGTATGTATGTTGGGGGTGCCATTGGCTTCTTGGACTTTTAACACTGTTGGTAACCAGGAAATATTAAAAACATCTTTTTGCCGAAAACCACTGCCCCAAATGCATCCATAATTACTATATAAAACATTTGTAGGATAATGTTCACAATTCTTCAAATAAAGCTCCTGATGTCATATATATTTCAAGGGGTGTTATTGGGGTGTTTGTTGGGGGTGCTGACATTTAAACAAGTAAATGTCACAACATTTCAAACATATTTTTTTCACTCTTCCACTTGTTTAAATAATTTTCTGTCAGACATCACATCTTAGCAATGATAATTAACAACTTTGGAAAAAGTATGCTACCAGTTCTTGGAGCTGCACTTTTTTTTCATGGGAGCTGACCAATAATCCTCCCATCCCACTCATAATGGGAGGAATCTTGAATATTTTTGAAAATCTTCAAATCCCTTCATACAAAAACATGTGTCTTTGTCAGGTGAGTACTTAGAGTCCCTTGGAAACTCTTCTTTGTGCCCAAACGGCATTTATGTGAAGGAAGCATTATGTTTTGTTCTAAAATCCTTTTGAATGTGCATACTATATAGGTCCTTACGTGCACATGTATTCATTCCAGGCAATAATGTAGTGAAAATATAATGAGATCATCGAGTGTTAAATATCGTGTAATGCTGGTTTATGGAATACACTTTAACAATAGTAACCAGATTTCAGTTCTTTTCGATATTTTTCTCAAAAGCAACAATGTCTATGTCAAGTTTGATGACCATCAATATCTTGAAAAATTTTGGGAGTTATAGCCCTTTGTTAAAATAAATATCCAGTAAAACTTGTTTATGGCATAACTTGAACAATAGTTAACGGATATAAATTCTTTTTGGTATAGCAACAATGTCTATGTAAAGTTTGATTACCAACAGTATCTATTGAAAATTATGGGAGTTATAATTTTGGAATGAAATCCTCGCTATCCGCATCCTGGTCAGTTATGTAAGAATTCCTAACAATATCTGTACCTTTCAGGATACTGTTAGTATTAAAAGCTGAACTATATCCCCCCCACCCTCCGGGACACAGTTTGCAATTAAATGCTAACTTTATCTGTACCCTCCCCGACACAGAAATAAAAGCAGAACTATGTCCCCACCCTCTTGGATACTTCTAGTAGTGAAACCTCAAAGTGAAACCTCAAGTACAGCTAGAATTAAAAGCCAAGTAATATCCCCACCCTTATGAACATTCAGGAATGACAACCTAACTATGATCACACTTTTAGTGACACAGTTAAGAACAAAAGTGGAACTCTATCCCCACCCTCCAGGACACAGTTTTGAATGAAACCCTAACCATATTTCCTCTTCCAGACACAGTTAGGAATGAAATTCTAATTATATCATAACCCTTCTGGACACAGTTAAGAATAAAATCTGAACTATATACCTACCCTCCAGGACACAGTTTGGAATAAACACTAACTGGCCCTCCCAAACACAAAAATAAAATCTGAACTAGATGCCCACATGTCTGGATACAGCTAGTAGTGAAACTCCCATGCACAAATTAAAAGCTGAGCACTATTGGAACCCTTCTGGAAGCAGGTATGAAAAGATAACTATAATCATATTTTTCTGGCCACAGGAACAAAAGCTGGTCTATATCCCACCCTCTGGCAGACAGTTTGGAATGAAATCCTCGCTATCCGTATCCTGGTTACAGTTAGGTAAGAATTCCTAACAATACCCATACCTTTCTGGATACACTTAGAATTAAAAGCTGAACTATATCCCCTACCCTCAGGGACACAGTTTGCAATTAAACGCTAACTATATCTGTACCCTCCCCGATACAGAAATAAAAGCAGAACTATGTCCAAACCCTCCTGGACACTTCTAGTAGTGAAACCTCAAGGACAGTTAGGATTAAAAGCCAAGGAATATCCCCACCCTCATGGACAGTCGGGAATGACAACCTAACTAAAATCACACTTTTTGTGACACACAGAACAAAAGCTGAACTATATCCCCACCCTCCAGGACACAGTTTGGAATGAAACCCTAACTGTCTGTACTCTCCCAGACACTGGAATGAAATCCTAATTATATCCATACCCTTCTGGACACATTTAGGAATAAAATTTGAACTATATTCCTACCCTCCTGGACACAGTTTGGAATAAAACACTAACTGCATCCTGGCCCTCCCAAACACAAAAATAAAAGCTGAACTATGTGCCCACACGTCTAGATACAGCTAGTAGTGAAACTCCCAAGTACAGATAGAATTAAAAGCTGAGCAATATTGCAACCTACTGGGACACAGGTATGAAAAGATGACTACAGTCATACTTTTCTGGCCACAGGAACAAAAGCTCAACTATATCCCACCCTCTCACACACAGTTTGGAATAAAATTCTCCCTATCCGTATCCTGGCCAGTTAGGTAAGAATTCCTAACGATATCTATACCTTTCTGGTAACAGTTAGTTTTACAAGCTGCACTATATCCCCCACCCTCCTGGACACAGTTTCCAATTAAATGCTAATTATATCTGCACCCTCCAAAATACAGAAATAAAAGCAGAACTTTGTCCCCACTCTCCTGGAAACTTCTAGTAGTGAAACCTCAAAGTGAAACCTCAAGTACAGTTAGGATTAAAAGCCAAGGAATATCCCCACCCGCATGGACAGTCGGGTATGACAACCTAATTATGATCATACTTTTTTCGACACAGTTAAGAACAAAAGCTGAACTATATCCCCACCCTACAGGACACAGTTTGAAATGAAACTCTAACTATCCGTACATTCCCAGACACAGGAATGAAATCCTTATTATATCCATACCCTTCTGGACACAGAAATAAAATCTGAACTATATCCCTACCCTCCGGGACACAGTTTGGAATAAAACACTAACTGGCCCTCCCAAACACAAAAATAAAAGCGGAACTAAATGCCCTCACGACTAGATACAGCTAGTTGTGAAACTCCCAAGTACAGATAGAATTAAAAGCTGAGCAATATAGCAACCCTCTGGGACACGGGTATGAAAAGATGACTATAAAGCCATAAAAAAGAGAACCTCTGTTTCTCAGGCCCATGCGCATGGTCATTTTTGGTGCGCATGCAACCTTTTTATGACACCAAAAAAATCTTCAAAAAAAATTTGAGATATTGTGCTCATTTCGATGTGTTCGCAAATTTTAAATTTACACACTTCAAGCTTTTTCTACATCATACCTTAATAAAGTGGGTGGGTTTTAGCAATATTCACGACAGAAAGTGTTTTATTCTGTAAAAGGTAAGTCATAATGACAGCAAGAAGGAAGGTATCTTTCAGTCTGACAACAAACAGTCACAAAGGGGAATGGTCGATTCGCACCACGTTTGATTCGCACCAACCCTCAGAAAGTCTGCAAAGTCAGGTGCTATGTTGAATGGAACACAGTCTCCTGGCATTTATTTTTAGTAACATTTGTATTGTAAATAGCCGTCATTGGGAATTTGTGTACTGTTATTTGAAACCGTTACGAGTTTCCCAGTTAATTTAAATAAATGCATTTGAGATGCAGGATAATTGGATAACTAATAGTAACCGTGCTTGATATAAAAGTAACAGTCATAGTTGAAAATAAATTGCATATAGGCAGGTATGTGCGGTCGAATTGGTTAATAAAAACACGCAAACAAGCGTTTTGTATTTCATTTTCAGATTTAAAAAAAATATGATTTATGGATGAACTGCCCGTTCAAATGGGTTGTGATAATTTTGAATATAATGGGGAAAAATTGCGATTCACGATTTTATTAGGCAGGTTGTGAAAGGATTTTTTTTTTTGGTAAAATAAATCTCTGAAAGTTGGCACTTCGACATTTGATTTTTCCCAGAGACGTTTCAACCCGAGACGTTTCACCCAAGAGACGTTTCGTGACTTTCGTCCTGTGTTATAATTTTCATGTTTCACTGAAAAAACAAACATTCATACCCCACTTCATTTACAACCCAACACCCCTGTGGTGAATAACCAATATATTTGCGAAATTTTGCGTGGTCCACCAGGCGTTTGGGTGGGGGTCAAATTACCACAAACAACCTCTCAGAGAGAAAATAAAAAGAAAAAAAAAAAAAAATGCCCGCCCGCATGCTTTTTTGGAAAAAATGGCCTGAGAAACAGACAATTAACTTTGTATGGCTTAATGAAATTCTCGTTATCCATATCCTGATCACAGTTAGGTAAGAATTCCTAATCACATCCATACCTTTCTGGTTATAGTTAGTATTAAAAACTGAACTATATCCCCCACCCTCCAGGACACAGTTTGCAATTAAATGCTAACTATATCCGTACCCTCACCGACACAGAAGTAAAAGCAGTACTATGTCCCCACTCTCCTGGAGACTTCAAGTAGTGAAACCTCAAAGTGAAACCTCAAGTACAGTTAGGATTAAAACCCAAGGAATATCCCAACCCCCATGGTCAGTCGGGAATGGCCACCTAACTGTAATCATTCTTTTTTGAACACAGTTAAGAACAAAACCTGAACTATATCCCTACCCTCCAAGGCACAGTTTGGAATGAAACCGTAACCATCTATATTCTCCCAGACAGGAATGAAATCCTAATTATCTCATACCCTTCTGGACACAGGAATAAAATCTGAACTATATCCCTACCCTCTGGGACACAGTTTGGAATAAAACACTAACTGTATCCTGGCCCTCCCAAACACAAAAATAAAAGCTGAACTGTATGCCCTCACGTCTAGATACAGCCAGTAGTGAAAGTCCAAGTACAGATAGAATTAAAAGTTGTCAATATTGCAACCCACCTGTGCACAGGCTTGAAATGATATCTATAATCATACTTTTCTGGCCACTGGAACAAAAGCTGAACTATATTCCACCCTCTGGCCTGCAGTTTAGAATGAAATCCTCACTATCCGTATCCTGGTCAGAGTTAGTTAAGAATTCCTACCGATATCCATACCTTTCTGGATGCAGTTAGTATTAAAAGCGGAACTATATCCCCCACCCTCCGGGACACAGTTTGCATTTAAACATTAGATCCATACCCTCCCCGACACAGAAATAAAAGCAACTATATCCCACCCTCTGGCCTGCAGTTTAGAATGAAATCCTCACTATCCGTATCCTGGTCAGAGTTAGTTAAGAATTCCTACCGATATCCATACCTTTCTGGATGCAGTTAGTATTAAAAGCAGAACTATATCCCCCACCCTCTGGGACACAGTTTGCAATTAAACATTAGATCCGTACCCTCTCCGACACAGAAATAAAAGCAGAACTATGTCCCCACCCTTCTGGACACTTCAAGTAGTGAAACCTGAAGTACAGTTAGGATTAAAAGCCAAGGAATATTCCCACCCTCATGGACAGTCGGGAATGACAACCTAACTATAATCATACTTTTTTGGACACAGTCAAGAACAAAAGCTGAACTATATCCCCACCCTCCAGGACACAGTTTGGAATGAAACCCTAACCATCTATACTCTCCCAGACACAGTTAAGAATGAAATCCTAATTATATCCATACCCCTCTGGACACAGGAATAAAATCTGAACTATATCCCAACCCTCCGGGACACAGTTTGGAATAAAACACTAACTGTATCGTGCCCTCCCAAACACAAAATATAAGCTGAACAATATGCCCACACGTCTAGATACAGCTAGTAGTGAAACTCCAAGTACAGATAGAATTAAAAGTGGAGCAATATTGCAACCCTCCTGGACACAGGTTTGAAAAGATAACTATAATCATACTTTTCTGGCCACAGGAACAAAACCTGAACTATATTGCCCACCCTCCGGGACAAAGTTTGCAATTAAACACTATATCCGTACCCTCCCCAGCACAGAAATAAAAGCAGAACTATGTCCCCACCCTCCTGGACACTTCTAGTTATAAAACCTTAAAGTGGAACCTCAAGTACAGTTAGGATTAAAACCCAAGAAATATCCCCACCCTCTTGGATAGTAGGGAATGACAATCTCATCATAATCACTCTTTTTTGGACACAGTTAAGAAGAAAGGCTGAACTATATCCCCACCCTCCAGGACACAGCTTGGAATGAAGCCCTAACCATCTATACTCTCCCAGACAGAGGAATGAAATCCTAATTATATCCATACCCTTCTGGACACAGGAATAAAATGCGAACTATATCTCTACCCTCCAGGACACAGTTTGGAATAAAACACTAACTGTATCTTGGCCCTCCCAAACACAAAAATAAAAGCTGTACTGTAATCCTACACATCTAGATACATTTTGTAGTGCAACTCCAACTGCAGATAGAATTAAAAGCTGAGCAATATTGCAACCCTCCTGGACACAGATTTGAAAAGATAACTATAATCATACTTTTCTGGCCACAGGGACAAAAGCTGAACTGTATGTATCCCAACCTCTGGCACACAGTTTGGAATGAAATCCTCACTATCCACATCCTGGTCTTCGTTCAGAATTCCTAACGATATCCATGCCTTTATGGATACAGTTAATATTAAAAGCTGAACTGTATCCTCCACCCTTCGGGACACAGTTTGCAATTAAAGGCTAACTATATCTGTACCCTTCCCAACACCGAAATAAAAGCAGAACTATGCCCACACCCTACTGGACACTTCTAGTGGTGAAACCTCAAAGTGAAACCTCAAGTACAGTTAGGATAGAAAGCCAAGGAATATTCCCACCCTCATGGACAGTCGGGAATGTCAACCTAACTATAATCATGCGTATCCTGGTCACAATTCGGTAAGAATTCCTAACTATATCTATACCTTTCTGGATACAGTTACTATTAAAAACTGAACTATAATCCTCCACCCTCCGGGACACAGTTTACAATTAAATGCTAACTATATCCCTACCCTCCCTGACACAGAAATAAAAGCACAACTATGTCCACACCCTAGTGGATACTTCTAGTAGTGAAACCTCAAAGTGAAACCTCAAGTACAGTTAGGATTGAAAGCCAAGAAATATCCCCACCATCATGGGCAGTCGGGATTGACAACTTATCTATAATCATTCTTTCTTGGACACAGTTGAGATCAAAAGCTGAACTATATCACCACCCTCCGGACTCGATGTGGAATGAAATGCTAAGCATCTATACTCTCCCGGTCACAGTTAGGAATTTGAAATCCTCGCTGTCTATATCCTGGCCACACTTAGGTAAGAATTCCTAACAATATCCATACTGTTCTGGATACAGTTAGTATAAAAAGCTGAACTATATCACCCACCCTCTGGGACACAGTTTACAGGTAACGTTAACTCTATCTGTACCATCCGCGACACAGAAATAGAAGCAGACCTATGTATCCACCCTCCTGGACACTTCTAGTAGTGAAACCTCAAAGTGAATCCTCAAGAACAGTTAGGATTAAAAGCCAAGGAATATCCCCACCCTCATGGACAGTTGTGAATGACAACCTATCTACAATCATACTTTTTTGAACACAGTTAAGAACAAAAGCGGAACTATATCCCCACCCTCCAGTACACAGTTTGGAATGAAACCCTAACCATCTGTACTCTCCCACACACAGTTAGGAATGAAATCCTAATTATATCCATACACATCTGGACACAGTTAGGGATAAAATCTGAACTATATCCCTACCCTCTGGGGCACAGTTTAGAATAAAACTAACTGTATCGCTACCCTCCCAAGCTCAAAAAATAAATGCTGAACTATATGCCCACACGTCTAGATACAGCTAGTAGTGAAACTCCAAGTACAGATAAAATTAAAAGCACAAATTTTGCCCCCTAATCCCCAAAACTTGCATCTAAAATCGAAAAAATCATGTCCTAAATGGTCCTCCATACTTTTCCTCCACTGCGCATGCGCAGTGTCAAGGAGGTCTCGAAATTGGCGCCAATTATCATTCTTTGTTTGGCCCTTCATCAGTTTACATCTGACTGATATTTGTGCTTGAAAATCTCAGTTTAAATGATGCCAGACATATAAATATTAGAGAAATGGTGGATCTAAAGAGGAATTAGAAGGAGGAGAGGAAAATGAGTGGCAGGAAATAATCAGGGCTGTAACTTAAATTTTTTTTACGAAATTATGTTATGTTGCCTAATTTCGAGGCATGGGCCTGTTGTTGTCATTCTTGCTATAAAGTTACACTGCATGTTCAGTGTTTCCTCTCTCCCTTTCCTTTAAGTCCCCCCTTGCTCTTCTCCCATGCTTTTGGCATATTTTTTGTAATATTATTACTAAAATTTCTTGGGAGTTTTAGCTGGGTAACAGAATGAATTCTGTTCTTTTCCCCATGTTTATGTCCTCACCCATGGGTGTTTAGGCATTGTGTTCTGCATCTACCATCTGATGTTCTGCTGTTTCTTCCCTGGAAGTCTCTGTTTTGCATCAGATAGTGTTGTTATTGGTAACTGATTTCAGGCCATGTTTATCAGTGCCTGGAGTCATGTTTCTGGTGTTTATACACTTCTTGTTTGCATTGACAACGGTTTCTGTTGAGAGGGATTTCTTGTCTTTGTATTAGCTTAATCATAACAAGATACATTATTATTATACGTAAGTGTTGCATTAATTTTTTTGTAATATTTTAAATATTTTTGTCCACACTTAGGCTTTTTTGGGATCCATTGGGGCTCAACGTTACTTTCAGAAACTTGGGCTTTTCTGAAAAAATATTTTTTCAAAAAATTTTTTTGATTTCAGTTATTTTTTCTATGTTAATGGATCATGTTATTATGTATCTTTGTTTTCAGGGGTTGGTACGAGTACTAGGACTTTTTGTGTTCTTTTCACAATGAAAGGATATTGTTTAAATTGTAATAAGAGGAAATCTTCCTCTGACTTTCATAATCATTGTATTAATTGTAGTCAGTGTACTTGCACTAACTCCTGTTCAGTATGTGTCAATTGGGATGACAAACATTGGAAACGTGTGTCACGGTATTTTGTTAGCGGGGAAAAGGCCATGCTGGTCCTTTCTCCGCAGGGTCACTCTAGTTTATCAATCTCTATTTCAGAGGAACAAGAACAGGGTGATGTTTCTGTGATGTCTTCCAAAAGTGTGCCTCCGTCGTCACAGTTAAATGAAGAGCTAGCGGCAAAAGTGCTCATGGAAATACGTCAATTGCCTAAGAGGTCCCTAGTAGGATTGACGGCATTGGCGTCCGCTAGCTCGCCCGGTGTAGCGACCATTCATCGAATGGCTCGGCAGCCGGGTTCGTCCGTTGCGGTCCAGGAAGGAGATTTGGGTGATGCAAGCACTATAATAAGACAATGTATACACCCAGTGACGACAGATCAGAGGAGAGAATGGAGGAAGCTTATTAGTCCGGTTCCTAGCTTGTCCAGGTCCATCCGGGCTGCGAGCGAGAGAGGTCCCTCTCTCGTACAACAACATCTGGGACCAGATGTTGTGGTACAAAATGTTTTGCATTCTGAGCATACGTCCACTGCTCGGAACGCTCCATTATATAGACAGTCCGGAGAGACTGTCGATAAGGCTTCCTCATCCTCACGGCAGCGCACACGACCGCACCTTGGCTACGTGACCACGGATATCCAGCCAGCTTCGCCGATCAGGGATTCCACAGTGACCAGGTCACGCCATCCGGTAGCCAGGGACACGAGGCCTGTAGACTCCGGACGTTCGCATAAAAGAAGTATGCAGGAGTCAACCTACACGGAGCTTCTAGCAGCAAAGCAACGTAAGACCGCTGCTCCACAAGCCTCAGTGACGGATGTGCTATCCCAAATAGCACAACTTATCGCAGCATCCCAGCAAATGACAGAATCTCTGTCAGATCAGGAATTATCCGACGATGCTGGGTCGGTACGCTCCGCTGAAGCATCAGTACGGACGACCGAGAACTTCATAGGGTCAGACAGGATGGCGAAAGGGATTCGGAGGATTTGGAGCTTTCCCTTTCGGAGCAACATAAAGCAGCCGTAGATTTTATCCGGCATTATCTTCCAGAGGTTGTTCCGTCGGACCAGAATGCTGCGATGCCAGATAAGAGACTGATAGCGTCATTGGACCCAGAATTTTTTGATCGGTTCAGGGACATCATCCCTGAGTTTCCGACACAGTCCAATAATGTCACAAGAACATTTGAATTATTGAATGACGCTATATATAAGCTTGCTACCAAAACGGGCAAGTCTGGTTTCTTATCCGCAAATGATCTAAATCTGCCGTTCATCAATTCAAGGAATAAATTCGAAACGGCAGGACAGGGCATACCAAGAGTTCCTCTGCGTCTAGACGACGAGGCTGAAGACTTGGAATTGTCTATACCGTCGTCTATGTCAATTCCAACCACGACGTTGGAAACGACAATGATGTCTATTTCAAGGGAAAGAATTCCAGGATATACAATCCTCATTAAGACTTCTTTCAAGGGCAGTAGCTTATTCCACGTATAACTCTGCCCTTTCAGTGGCAAACCTGGAGTTGGTTAGACGTGACGCAGCCCTAGCTACATCCACGCACGTGGATGGTAAGGTGAAGAACTCTCTCAGAGTCGCTTTGATCTCCGGAGAGCTTCTCTTCGACAGCAAGCTTTCAGCAATCTATGATAAGATAACTAAGAAAGCTTCGGATTCTCTGCTATTCAAATCTGCTTCCAAAAAGTCGGATACAGCAGAAAAGAGTAAGACAGGCACTTCTGGGACAAGTACGCCCAAGAGAAGTTCCTATAGAGGTTCCTATGCATCCTCTAGGTCTTATTCTAGAGACCATCAAGGCAGCGACTCACGTGGGGGATGTTATTCTGGCTGAGATAACCGGTCAGACGTCCCTAGGTCGACGGGCCGAGGTGCGGGTCGTGGAAGACGTAGTTTCTCCTTCCGCAAGCCTCACAGGTCCAGGAGGTGATGGTTTGAACCTCTATCGTGTTCCGGTAGGCGGAAGATTATCGAGTTTTATAAACGATTGGGCGTCAATTACGGACGACCCCTGGGTTTGAGGGGTAATTTCGGAAGGACTAAGAATATCCTTCAAACGAAAGCCTCCATTAACTTGAAGTCCAAAATGGACTCAGCTTCCGTCAAATCCGCAGAAAAGAGACGCTCTTTTATCAGAAGTACAGTCTCTTCTGAAGAAGAACGCGGTAGAGGTTGTAGAAGACCAGGAATCACCGGCTTTCTACAGCCACCTGTTTCTGGTTCCGAAACCAGACAGCTCGTTCCGTCCAGTCATAGATCTGAGCTGGATAAACAAGCTGATCGTCGCTCTGAAGTTCTATATGGAGACAATTCGATCAGTCAGAGCGAGTATTCGGGTGAACGACTATGCTACAAGCATAGATCTCAAGGATGCGTATTTTCACGTCATGGTACATCCGACATTCAGAAAGTATCTACGCTTCGCAGTCCTAAGAGTTGTATATCAGTTCCGAGCGATGTGCTTCGGTTTGAACCTACCGCCCCGGGCTTTCACTCGAATAATGAACTCGGTAATGATCTATTTCCGAGCTCATTTGTCTGCGGTAACGTCGGCCTACCTGGACGACATTCTTCAGAGGTACGGCAATGAGTTAACGCTTCAGAACGATGTGCAGAATCTGCTAATATTACTCCGACGTCTTGGTTTTATAATAAACGAGAAGTCGGATCTGGTGCCGTCCAAGTCATTCACTCATCTGGGAATGAGCTTCGAGATGCACAACAATCTCGTTCATCTGCCGTTAACCAGAGCGAAATTAATCAGTTGTTAACGCTCGCTATTGTCTTCACTCAGACAAAGTCACAGCGAGAGAGTTCATGAGACTGATAGGTCTGTGCGGAGCCGCTGCGGATCTCATTCCGATGGTGCGGTTACACACTCATCCTCTCCAAATTTTCTGGACTCAGAATTGGAGTGTAAAGATTCATTCGCTCGATATAGACGTTCTCTTGTCAAATCAGGTGAAACAAGAGATTCAGACTTGGGCAAACATTCAGTGGTTGACTCAGGGAGTTCCACTGCAGTTGCCGGATCCGAGTTTTACGATTATGACGGATGCCAGTCAAACATTGATCCCAACGGATTCGAAGTGCCAGGGTCTTTGGGATCTGCAGTTTCTAGGCAAGCACATAAACATCAAGGAAATGATGTCAATTTGGCTTGCACTACGTCATTGGATGAACATTATTCAGAAAGCACATGTCCAAATCCTGTCCGACAATACGACAGTAGTAGCGTATATTCGGAACCAGGGAGGCACTCATTCCATTCCGTTATTCAATTTAATGGAAAGAATCCTTCTGTTTGTTCTAGAACACCAGGTTCTACTTTCGGTCTGTCATATTCCGAGTCGTCTGAATGTATTAGCAGACTCCCTTTCATGGAAGGGTCGCTTGTTGCCATCAGAATGGACTCTCAACAAACAGGTATTCAATCAGATTTGCTACCAATGGGAGCGGCCAATGATAGACTTATTTGTGACACAGCTCAACAATCGGTTGCTGACGTATGTGTCTCCATGTCCGGATCCCCGAGCATATGCAGTAGATGCTCTATCGATCTCGTGGGACGGAATGATAGGATATGCGTATCCTTCAGCGCCGTTGATTCAGCAGATATTGCTAAAGATAAAACAATCTCAGTGCAAAATTCTATTGGTAGCATCTCTGTCTCCACAGAGACTGTGGATAAATCTACTCAGGTGTCAGCTGTGGGACTTACCGCGGAAGCTTCCTCCATGAGAGGATCTTCTTTCACAGGGGAAATCGCGTCAACTACATTACAACCTGCAAGGTCTCAACCTTCACGTATTTCTGTTGTGCGGTCCTTCTTGCACAGCAAGCATTTTACAGGATGAGCAGTGGACGCAATTTCTAACTGTAGGAGGACCTCCTCTTCGCTAAACTATGTGGCTACGTGGAAGGTCTTTTGTCGTTGGTGTAGGGATCATTTTGTTGATATTTTTGATCCCTCCATTCCAGACATTGCAAACTTTCTAGTATACTTGTTTGATGAGATCAAACTGTAGCCTGTTACTATTAAAGGTTATAGGTCTATGTTATCTGATACCTATGCACACCATGATAGTTTACAAATTGGATCTAATGTCTCTTTATCTAAATTAGTTAGAAACTTCTCGATAAATAGACCTAGAACCCTTAGATTAATTCCTAAATGGAATTTAGCTTGGGTTCTTCTTAAATTAAAAGAAAATCCATTTGAGCCTCTTGAGACAGTGGACTTCAAATTCTTATCTTATAAGACAGCATTTCTCTTAGCTTTCTCTTCTGCTAAAAGAGTCAGTGAGCTTCATGCACTATCTGTGGACGATTCTCACTATCGTAGTGTCAGGAACACTATTTCCTTTACTACTAATGTCGGATTTTTGGCTCAGAATCAGGCTCCTAATAAATATCTGGAACCTATTGTTATTAAGGCTCTTCTGTCTTCAGATGGGCATAGGCCTTTACTCTGTCCGGTTAGAGCTTTACGTATCTATAAACGAAGATCTCAGTTTATCAGAAAGGGACAAAAATGCTTCTTTCTGTCTCTGATGCCTAATAGAAAGGACATTACGGTCCATTCTATTGCTAGATGGATTCATTTAACTATCCGTACTGCTTATGATAGTCTATTTTCAACTCAGCAATCTGTGCTTAAGATTTCGGCTCATGAAGTAAGAGCTCTTTCTCCATCTTGGGCTTCCGCAAATAGTGTTGCTATTACAGATTTAATGAAGGCTGCATATTGGTCTCAGCCATCCACATTCACGAATTTTTAGCTCAGAAATATTGATTCCATTTCTGGAGACCTGCATGGTTTAGGTCTGTTATCTGTTGCTCAGAATGTCGTCCACTAAACAGTTGCAACTATAGTTATGCAGGCTTTCTGTTCCGGCAGTGACTCTGTCCTGCTGCCCTCTTCGCTCTGGGCTATTTGACCCAGGGCAAGGGGAAGGGGGGGGGGGGAGGGTGTTCCCTTAGGTCACCTGCTTTATAGTGAAAAGCAAGGGGATACCTCCTCTGGAGTCAGTAATTCTGAGTCGGTACCGGGATGGTTTTAAAGTGTAAAGTTAATGTTTAAAATTCATTCATGTCATATTTTTAAAGTGTAGCTCGGTGTGAAGCATTTGTATATGTCATGTGTCAAACGGGCGTTAATATACAATCCTCGGACACTTTTGAAGAGTATAAAGAGTCTCAATTCTCTGGACTGACTTTATTTATTGGCTTACTTTAAAAATAATTAGTATAAAGGGTTATACTGGATGTTAATAGAGAACATGAATGTTATTATGCTCATTTATGGAGGGTGTTGTGTCTTTCTAATTTATCATAAATAAGAAAGATACATGTAAAGCCTAATACTCCTTTTCTCCTCGAGGGGATAACTCTATATTATATAGTTGAGCTTATTGGATTTTCCTCTATGTCCTAGGCCCTCCAGCCTTTTTACTATTCAGCTATGTCTGGGTCATTGGTACAGTATAAAAATGTTAAAAAATTTATAGTAATTTATATATTTTTTATACTTACCAATGACTCAGACGGGGATGGCCCTCCCAGGAGTTGGGAACTCATACCTCCCCGCTGAGTACATAGCGCTAACCAGGCACTGCTTGTAAGAATGATAATTGGCGCCAATTTCGAGACCTCCTTGACACTGCGCATGAAAAGTATGGAGGACCATTTAGGACATGATTTTTTCGGTTTTAGATGCAAATTTTGGGGATTGGGGGGCAAAATTTGTGTTTGGCCCTAGATTTTGAGAATTAGCACCAGCTTTGTCTGGGTCATTGGTAAGTATAAAAAATATATAAATTACTGTAAATTTTTTAACTTTTCTGGCTGCAGGAACAAAAGCTGAACTATATCCCTCCCTCTGGCACACAGTTTGGAATGAAATCCTCACTATTCCTATCCTGGTCACAGTTAGTTAAGAATTCCTAAAGATATCCATGCCTTTCTGGATACAGTTAGTATTAAAAGCTGAACTATATCCCCAACCCTCAGGGACACAGTTTACAATTAAATGCTAACTGTATCTGTACCCTCCCCAACACAGAAATAAAAGCAGAACTATGTCCCCACCCTCCTGAACTCTTCTTGTAGTGAAACCTCAAGTACAATTAGGATTAAAAGCCAAGAAATATCCCCCCTCATGGACAGTCGTGTATGACAACCTAACTATTGTAATTCTTTTTTGGACATGGTTAAGAACGAAAGCTGTACAATATCCCCACCCTCCGCACAGATTGGAATGAAACCCTAACCATCTATACTCTCGCAGAGACAGTTAGGAATGAAATCTTAAATATATCCATACCCTTCCTGGCACAGTTAGGAATAAAATCTGAACTATATCCCTACCCTCTCGGACACAGTTTGGAATAAAACAGTAACCGTGTCCTCGCCCTCCCATACACAAAAATAAAAGCTGAACTATATTCCCACCCGTCTAGATAAGCTAGTTGTGAAACTCCAAGGTCAGATAGAATTAAAAGCTGAGTAATATTGTAACCCTCCCGGACACAGATTGAAAAGGTAACTATAATCATACTTTTCTGTCCACAGGAACAAAAGCTGAACTATATCCCACTCTCTGGCACACAGTTGGGAATGAAATCCTCACTATTTGTACCCTGGTCACAGTTAGTTAAAAATTTCTAACGATATCCATGACTTTCACGATACAGTTAGTATTAAAAGCTGAACTATATCCCCCACCCTCAGGGACACAGTTTACTATTAAACGCTAAATATATCTGTACCCTCCCCGATATAGAAATAAAAGCAGAACTATGTTCCTACCCTCCTTGACACTTCTAGTAGTGAAACCTCAAAGTGAAACCTCAAGTACAGTTAGAATTAAAAGCCAAGGAATATCCTCACACTTATGGACAGTCGGGTATGACAACCTAACTTTAATCATACTTTTTTGGATACAGTTAAGATCAAAAGCTGAACTATATATCCACCCTCCAGAACACAGTTTGGACTAAAACCGTAACCATCTATACTCTCCCATACACAGTTAGGAATGAAATGCTAATTATATCCATAACCTTCTGGACACAGGAATAAAATCTGAACTATATCCCTACCCTCCGGGCGCAGTTTGAATTAAAACACTAATTGTATCCTGGCCCTTCCAAACACAAAAATAAAAGCTGAGCTATATTTCCACACGTCTACATAGAGTTAGTAATGAAACGCCTAGAACAGATAGAATTAAAAGGGGAGAAATATTGCAACCCTCCTGGACACAGCTATGAAAAGATAACTATAATCATAATTTTCTTGCCACAGGAACAAAAGCTGCACTATGTCCCCCACCATCCGGGACTGTTTATTTGGAATGAAATCCTCACTATCAGTGCCTTGGTTACAGTTAAGAATTCCTAACAATATCCATACCTTTCTGGATACAGTTAGTATTAAAAGCTGAACTATATCCCCCACCCTCTGGGACACAGTTTGCAATTAAATGCTAACTATCTCCGTACCCTCCCTGACACAGACATAAAAGCGTAACAATGTCCCCACCCTTCTGTATACTTCTAGTAGTGAACCTCAAAGTGAAGTCTCAGGTACAGCTACGATTAAAACCCAAGGAATACCCCCACCCTCGTGGATAGTCGGGTATGACAAACTAACTATAATCATACTTTTTTGGACACAGTTAAGATCAAAAGCGTTTAATTGTAAACTATGTCCCTCCATACAGTTTGAAATGAAACCCTAACCATCTATACTCTCGCTGAGACAGTTTGGAATGAAATCCTAATTATATCCATACCCTTCTGAACAGAGTTAGGAATAAAATCAACTATATCCCTACCCTCTGGGACACTGTTTGGAATAAAACACTAACTGTATCCTTGCCCTCCCATACACAAAAATAAAAGCTGAACTATATTCCCACCCATCTAGATACAGCTAATTGTGAAACTCCAAGCTCAGATAGAATTAAAAGCTGAGCAATATTGCAACCCTCCTGGACAAAGGTTTGAAAAGATAACTATAATCGTACTTTTCTGGCCACAGGAATAAAAGCTGAACTATATCACTCCCTCTGGCACACAGTTTGGTATGAAATCTTCACTATCTGTATCCTGGTTACAGTTAGTTAAGAATTTGTAACGATATCCATACCTTTCTGGATACAGTTAGTACTAAAAACTGAACTATATCCCCGACACCGAAATAAAAGCAGAACTATGTCCCCATTCTCCTGTACACTTCTAGTAGTGAAACATCAAGTACAGTTACGATTAAAAGCCAAGGAATATCCCCACCCTCATGAACAGTTGGGTATGACAACCTTACTGTAATCATATTTTTTTGGACACAGTTAAGAACAAAATCTGAACTATATCCCTTCCCTCCGGGACACAGTTTGAAATAAAACACAAACTGTATCCTGGCCCTCCCAAACACACAAATAAAAGATGAACTATATTTCCACATGTCTACATAGAGTTAGTAGTGAAACTCCAAGAACAGGTAGACTTAAAAGCAGAGCAGTATTGCAACCCTCCTGGACACAGCTATGAAAAGATGACTATAAATATAATTTTTTTGCCACAGAAACAAAAGCTGAATTATATCCCCACCATCCGGTACTCACTTTGGAATGAAATCCTCACTATCCGTGACCTGGTCACAGTTAGTTAAGAATTCCTAACGATTTCCATACCTTTCTGGATATATTTAGTATTAAAAGGTGAACTATATCCCCCACCCTCTGGGTCACAGTTTGCAATTAAATACTAACTATCTCCGTACCCTCCCTGACACAGAAATAAAAGCAGAAGTATGTCCCCACCCTTTTGTATACTTCTAGTAGTGTACCTCAAAGTGAAGTCTCAGGTATAGTTAGGATAAAAACCCAAGGAATACCCCCCCCACCCCCCACCCCACCCCCACCCTCGTGGATAGTCAGGTATGACAACCTAACTATAATCATACTTTATTGGACACAGTTAAGATCAAAAGCTGAACTATATTGCCATCCTCCACACAGTTTGGAATGAAACCCTAACCATCTATACTCTCCCAGAGACAGAAATGAAATCCTAATTAAATGCATACCCGTCTGGACACAGTTAGGAATAAAATCTGAACTATATCACTACCCTCTGGGACACTGTTTGGTATAAAACACTAACTGTATCCTTGCCCTCCCATACACAAAAATAAAAGCTGAACTATATTCCCACCCGTCTAGATACAGCTAGTTGTGAAACTCCAAAGTCAGATAGAATAAAATTCTGAGCAACATTACAACCCTCCTGGACACAGGTTTGAAAAGATAACTATAGTCATACTTTTCTGGCCACAGGAACAAAAGCTGAACTATATCCCTCCCTCTGGCACACAGTTTGGAATGAAATCTTCACTATCCGTATCCTTGTCACAGTTAGTTAAGAATTTGTAACGATATCCATGTCTTTCTGGATACAGTTAGTATTAAAAGCTGAACTATATCCCAACCCTTAGGGACATAGTTTACAATTAAACGTTAACTATATCTGTCTCCTCCCCGATCCCCGACACAGAAATAAAAGCAGAACTATGTCCCCACTCTCCTGTACACTTCTAGTAGTGAAACCTCAAGTACAGTTATGATCAAAAGCCAAGGAATATCCCCACCCTCATGAACAGTCGGGTATGACAACCTTACTGTAATCATATTTTTTTGGACACAGTTAAGAACAAAATCTGAACTATATCCCTGCCCTCCGGGACACAGTTTGGAATAAAACACTAACTGTATCCTGGCCCTCCCAAACACACAAATAAAAGATGAACTGTATTTCCACATGTCTACATAGAGTTAGTAGTGAAACTCCAAGAACATATAGATTTAAAAGCGGAGCAATATTGCAACCCTCCTGGACACAGCTATGAAAAGATGACTATAATCATAATTTCTTTGCCACAGGAACAAAAGCTGAATTATATCCCTCACCCTCCGGTATTCACTTTGGAATGAAATCCTCACTATCCGTGCCCTGGTCACAGTTAGTTAAGAATTCCTAACGATTTCCATACCTTTCTGGATATATTTAGTATTAAAAGCTGAATGAACTATATCCGCCACCCTCTGGGACACAGTTTGCAATTAAATACTACCTCTCTGCGTACCCTCCCTGACACAGAAATAAAGGCAGAAGTATGTCCCCACCCTTCTGTATACTTCTAGTAGTGAACCTCAAAGTGAAGTCTCAGGTACAGTTAGGATTAAAACCCAAGGAATACCCCCCACCCTCATGGATAGTCAGGTATGACAACCTAACTATAATCATACTTTTTTGGACACAGTTAAGATCAAAAGCTGAACTATATCCCCTTCCTCCATACAGTTTGGTTGGAATGAAACCCCAACCATCTGTACTCTTCCAGAGACAGTTAGGAATGAAATCCTAATTATATGCATACCCTTCTGGACACAGTTAGGAATAAAATCTGAACTATATCCCTACCCTCTGGGACACTGTTTGGAATAAAACACTAACTGTATCCTCGCCCTCCCATACACAAAAATAAAAGCTGAACTATATTCCCACCCGTCTAGATACAGCTAGTTGTGAAACTCCAAAGTCAGATAGAATTAAAAGCTGAGCAATATTACAACCCTCCTGGACACAGGTTTGAAAAGATAACTATAGTAATACTTTTCTGGCCACAGGAACAAAAGCTGAACTATATATCTCCCTCTGGCACACAGTTTGGAATGAAATCTTCACTATGCATATCCTGGTCGCAGTTAAGAATTCCTATCAATATCCATGCCTTTCTGGATACAGTTAGTATTAAAAGCTGAATTATATCCCCCACCCTCAGGGACACACTTTACAATTAAATGCTAACTATATCTGCACCCTCCCCGACACTGAAATAAAAGCAAAATTATGTCCCCACCCTCCTGGACCCTTCTAGTAGTGAAACCTCAAAATAAAACCTCAAGTACAGTTAGGATAAAAAGCCAAGGAATCTTCCCACCTTCATGGACAGTCGGGTATGACCACCTAACTATAATCATACTTTTCTGGATGCAGTTAAGATCAAAAGCTGAACTATATCCCCTCCCTCCAGAATACAGTTTGGAATGAAACCATAACAATCTAAAATCTCCCAGACACAGCTAGGAATGAAATCCTAATTATATCCATACCCTTCTGGACACAGGAATAAATTGTGAACTGTACCCCTACCCTCCGGGACACAGTTTGAAATAAAACACTAACTGTGTCCTGGCCTTCCCAAACACAAAAATAATAGCTGAACTATATTCCCACACGTCTAGATACAGCTAGTTGTATTCCAACACGTCTAGATACAGATAGTAGTGAAACTCCATCTACAGATAGAATTAAAAGTGGAGCAAGATTGCGACACTCCTAGACACAGGTATGAAAAAATAACTACAATCAAACTTTTCTTGCCACAGGATCAAATGCTGAACTATATCTCCCACCATCCGCGACACAGTTTGGAATGAAATCCTCTCTATCGGTATCCTGGTCACAGTTAAGAATTCCTAACGCTATCCATACCTTTTGGGATACAGTTAGTATTAAAAGCTGAACTGTATCCCCCACCCTCCGGGACACAGTTTGCAATTAAATGCTAACTATACCCGTACCCTCCCTAACAGAGAAATAAAAGCAGAACTATGTGTCCCCACCCTCCTGGGCATTTCTAGTAGTGAAACCTCAAAGTGAAACCTTAAGTACAGTTAGGATTAAAAGCCAAGGAATATCCCCACCCTCGTGGACAGTCGGGTATGACAACCTAAGTATAATCATACTTTTTGGAAAGAGTTAAGAACAAAAGCTGAAATATATCCCCACCCTCTGCCCAGTTTGGAATGAATCCCTAACCATCTATACTCTCTCAGAAACAGTTAGGAATGAAATCTTAAATATATCCATACCCTTCCGGGCACAGTTAGGAATAAAAGCTGAACTATATCCCTACCCTTTGGGACACAGTTTGGAATAAAACACTAACTGTGTCCTCGCCCTCCCATGCACAAAAATAAAAGCTGAACTATATTCCCACCCGTCTAGATAAGCTAGTTGTGAAACTCCAAGGTCAGATAGAATTAAAAGCTGAGTAATATTGTAACCCTCCCGGACACAGATTGAAAAGGTAACTATAATCATACTTTTCTGGCCACAGGAACAAAAGCTGAACTATATCCCACTCTCTGGCACACAGTTGGGAATGAAATCCTCACTATTTGTACCCTGGTCACAGTTAGTTAAAAATTCCTAACGATATCCATGACTTTCACGATACAGTTAGTATTAAAAGCTGAACTATATCCCCCACCCTCAAGGACACAGTTTACTATTAAACGCTAAATATATCTGTACCCTCCCCGATATAGAAATAAAAGCAGAACTATGTTCCTACCCTCCTTGACACTTCTAGTAGTGAAACCTCAAAGTGAAACCTCAAGTACAGTTAGGATTAAAAGCCAAGGAATATCCTCACACTTATGGACAGTCGGGTATGGCAACCTAACTTTAATCATACTTTTTTGGATACAGTTAAGATCAAAAGCTGAACTATATATCCACCCTCCAGAACACAGTTTGGACTAAAACCGTAACCATCTATACTCTCCCATACACAGTTAGGAATGAAATGCTAATTATATCCATAACCTTCTGGACACAGGAATAAAATCTGAACTATATCCCTACCCTCCGGGCGCAGTTCGAATTAAAACACTAATTGTATCCTGGCCCTTCCAAACACAAAAATAAAAGCTGAGCTATATTTCCACACGTCTACATAGAGTTAGTAATGAAACGCCTAGAACAGAATTAAAAGGGGAGAAATATTGCAACCCTCCTGGACACAGCTATGAAAAGATAACTATAATCATAATTTTCTTGCCACAGGAACAAAAGCTGCACTATGTCCCCCACCATCCGGGACTGTTTATTTGGAATGAAATCCTCACTATCCGTGCCTTGGTTACAGTTAAGAATTCCTAACAATATCCATACCTTTCTGGATACAGTTAGTATTAAAAGCTGAACTATATCCCCCACCCTCTGGGACACAGTTTGCAATTAAATGCTAACTATCTCCGTACCCTCCCTGACACAGACATAAAAGCGTAACAATGTCCCCACCCTTCTGTATACTTCTAGTAGTGAACCTCAAAGTGAAGTCTAAGGTAAGCTACGATTAAAACCCAAGGAATACCCCCACCCTTGTGGATAGTCGGGTATGACAAACTAACTATAATCATACTTTTTTGGACACAGTTAAGATTAAAAGCGTTTAATTGTAAACTATGTCCCTCCATACAGTTTGAAATGAAACCCTAACCATCTATACTCTCGCTGAGACAGTTTGGAATGAAATCCTAATTATATCCATACCCTTCTGAACAGAGTTAGGAATAAAATCAAATCAACTATATCCCTACCCTCTGGGACACTGTTTGGAATAAAACACTAACTGTATCCTTGCCCTCCCATACACAAAAATAAAAGCTGAACTATATTCCCACCCATCTAGATACAGCTAGTTGTGAAACTCCAAGCTCAGATAGAATTAAAAGCTGAGCAATATTGCAACCCTCCTGGACAAAGGTTTGAAAAGATAACTATAATCATACTTTTCTGGCCACAGGAATAAAAGCTGAACTATATCCCTCCCTCTGGCACACAGTTTGGTATGAAATCTTCACTATCTGTATCCTGATCACAGTTAGTTAAGAATTTGTAATGATATCCATACCTTTCTGGATACAGTTAGTACTAAAAACTGAACTATATCCCCGACACCGAAATAAAAGCAGAACTATGTCCCCATTCTCCTGTACACTTCTAGTAGTGAAACATCAAGTACAGTTACGATTAAAAGCCAAGGAATATCCCCACCCTCATGAACAGTTGGGTATGACAACCTTACTGTAATCATATTTTTTTGGACACAGTTAAGAACAAAATCTGAACTATATCCCTACCCTCCGGGACACAGTTTGAAATAAAACACAAACTGTATCCTGGCCCTCCCAAACACACAAATAAAAGATGAACTATATTTCCACATGTCTACATAGAGTTAGTAGTGAAACTCCAAGAACAGGTAGACTTAAAAGCAGAGCAGTATTGCAACCCTCCTGGACACAGCTATGAAAAGATGACTATAAATATAATTTTTTTGCCACAGAAACAAAAGCTGAATTATATCCCCACCATCCGGTACTCACTTTGGAATGAAATCCTCACTATCCGTGACCTGGTCACAGTTAGTTAAGAATTCCTAACGATTTCCGTACCTTTCTGGATATATTTAGTATTAAAAGGTGAACTATATCCCCCACCCTCTGGGTCACAGTTTGCAATTAAATACTAACTATCTCCGTACCCTCCCTGACACAGAAATAAAAGCAGAAGTATGTCCCCACCCTTTTGTATACTTCTAGTAGTGTACCTCAAAGTGAAGTCTCAGGTATAGTTAGGATAAAACCCCAAGGAATACCCCCCCACCCCACCCCCACCCTCGTGGATAGTCAGGTATGACAACCTAACTATAATCATACTTTATTGGACACAGTTAAGATCAAAAGCTGAACTATATCGCCATCCTCCACACAGTTTGGAATGAAACCCTAACCATCTATACTCTCCCAGAGACAGGAATGAAATCCTAATTAAATGCATACCCGTCTGGACACAGTTAGGAATAAAATCTGAACTATATCACTACCCTCTGGGACACTGTTTGGTATAAAACACTAACTGTATCCTTGCCCTCCCATACACAAAAATAAAAGCTGAACTATATTCCCACCCGTCTAGATACAGCTAGTTGTGAAACTCCAAGCTCAGATAGAATTAAAAGCTGAGCAACATTACAACCCTCCTGGACACAGGTTTGAAAAGATAACTATAGTCATACTTTTCTGGCCACAGGAACAAAAGCTGAACTATATCCCTTCCTCTGGCACACAGTTTGGAATGAAATCTTCACTATCCGTATCCTTGTCACAGTTAGTTAAGAATTTGTAACGATATCCATGTCTTTCTGGATACAGTTAGTATTAAAAGCTGAACTATATCCCCAACCCTTAGGGACATAGTTTACAATTAAACGCTAACTATATCTGTCTCCTCCCCGATCCCCGACACAGAAATAAAAGCAGAACTATGTCCCCACTCTCCTGTACACTTCTAGTAGTGAAACCTCAAGTACAGTTATGATCAAAAGCCAAGGAATATCCCCACCCTCATGAACAGTCGGGTATGACAACCTTACTGTAATCATATTTTTTTGGACACAGTTAAGAACAAAATCTGAACTATATCCCTGCCCTCCGGGATACAGGTTGGAATAAAACACTAACTGTATCCTGGCCCTCCCAAACACAAAAATAAAATCTGAACTATATTCCCACCCGTCTAGATACATCTGTTTGTGAAACTCCAAGGTCAGATAGAATTAAAAGCCGAGCAATATTGCAACCCTCCTGGACACAGGTTTGAAAAGACAACTATAATCATACTTTTCTGGCCACAGGAACAAAAGCTGAACTATATCCCACCATCTGGCACCCAGTTTGGAATGAAATCCTCACTAACCGTATCCTGGTCACAGTTAGTTAATTTCTAACGATATCCATGCCTTTCTGGATACAGTTAGTATTAAAAGCTGAACTATATCCCCCACCCTCAATGACACAGTTTACAATTAAACGCTAATTATATCTGTACCCTCCCCAACACAGAAATAAAAGCAGAACTATGTCACCACCCTCTTGGACACATCTAGTAGTGAAACCTCAAAGTGAAGCCTCAAGTATAGTTAGGATTAAAAGCCAAGGAATATCCCCATCCCCATGGACAGTCAGGTATGACAACCTAACTATAATCATACTTTTTGGGACACAGTTAAGATCAAAAGCTGAACTATATCCCCACCCTCCAGAGCACAGTTTGGAATGAAACACTAACCATCTTATACTCTCCCAGACACAGTTAGAAATGAAATACTAATTATATCGATACCCTTCTGGACACAGGAATAAAATCTGAACTATATCCCTACCCTCCCGGATACAGTTTGAAATAAAACACTAACTGTATCCTGGCCCTCCCAAATACAAAAATAAAAGCTGAACTATATTCCCACATGTCTAGATGCAGCTAGTTGTGGAACTCCCAGGTCAGATAGAATTAAAAGCTGAGCAATATTGCAACACTCCTGGACACAGGTTTGAAAAGATGACTATAATCATACTTTTCTTGCCAGAGGAACAAATGCTCAACTAGATCCTCCACCATCCGGGACCCAGTTTGGAATGAAATCCTCACTATCTGTATTCTGTTCACAGTTAGTTGAGAATTCCTAACGTTATCCATGCCTTTCTGGATACAGTTAGTATTAAAAGGTGAACTAGATCCCCCACCTTCTGGGACACAGATTGCGATTAAATGCTAACTGTATCCGTGCCCTCCCTGACACAGAAATAAAAGCAGAACTATGTCCCCACCCTCCTGCATACTTCCTGTAGTGAAACCTCAAAGTGAAGTCTCAAGTACAGTTAGGATTAAAAGCCAAGGAATATCCCCACGCTTATGGACAGTCATGAAAGGCAACCTAACTACAATGATGCTTTTTGTACACAGTTAAGATCAAAAGCTGAACTATATCCCCACCCACCCTCCAGAACACAGTTTGGAATGAAACCCTAACCATCTATACTCTCCCAGACACAGTTTGGAATGAAATCCTCATTATATCCATTCCCTTCTAGACACAGTTTGGAATAAAATCGGAACTATATCCCTACCCTCTGGGACACAGTTTGGAATAAAACACTAACTGTATCCTGGCCCTCCCAAACACAAAAATAAAAGCTGAACTATATGCCCACCTGTATAGATACAGCTAGTTGTGAAACTCCAAGGTCAGACAGAATTGAAAGCTGAGCAATATTGCAACACTCCTGGACACAGGTTTGAAAAGATAACTATAATCCTACTTTTCTGGCCACAGGAACAAAAGCTGAACTATATCCCACTCCCTGGCACACAGTTTAGAATGAAATCCCCACTATCTGTATCCTGTTCACAGTTAGTATTAAAAGCTGAGCAATATTGCAACACTCGTGGACACAGGTTTGAAAAGATAACTATAATCATACTTTTCTTGCCAGAGGAACAAATGCTGAACTAGACCGTCCACCATCCGGGGCCCAGTTTGGAATGAAATCCTCACTATCCATATCCTGTTCACAGTAGTTGAGAAATCCTAATGACATCCATGCCTTTCTGGATACAGTTAGTATTAAAAGCTGAACTAGATTCCCCACCTTCTGGGACACAGATTGCGATTAAATTCTAAATGTATCCGTTCCCTCCCTGACACAGAAATAAAAGCAGAACTATGTCCCCACCCTCTTGTATACTTCCTGTAGTGAAACCTCAAAGTGAAGTCTCAAATACAGTTAGGATTAAAAGCCAAGGAATATCCCCACCCTCATGGACAGTCCTGAAAGACAACCTAAGTACAATCATACTTTTTGTCCACAGTTAAGATCAAAAGCTGAACTATATCCCCTACCATCCGGGACACAGTTTGGAATGAAATCCTCACTATCGGTTTCCTGGTCACAGTTAAGAATTCCTAATGATATCCATACCTTTCGGGATACAGTTAGTATTAAAAGCTGAACTATATCCCCCACCCTCCGGGAAACAGTTTGCAATTAAATGCTAACTATATCCGTACCCTCCCTAACACAGAAATAAAAGCAGAACTATGTGTCCCCACCCTCCTGGGCACTTCTAGTAGTGAAACCTCAAAGTGAAACCTTAAGTACAGTTAGGATTAAAAGCCAAGGAATATCCCCACCCTCATGGACAGTCGGGTATGGCAACCTAACTATAATCATACTTTTTGGAAACAGTTAAGAACAAAAGCTGAAATATATCCCCACCCTCTGCCCAGTTTGGAATGAAACCCTAACCATCTATACTCTCTCAGAAACAGTTAGGAATGAAATCTTAAATATATCCATACCCTTCCGGGCACAGTTAGGAATAAAAGCTGAACTATATCCCTACCCTTTGGGACACAGTTTGGAATAAAACACTAACTGTGTCCTCGCCCTCCCAAACACAAAAATAGAATCTGAACTATATTCCCACCCATCTAGATACATCTAGTTGTGAAACTCCAAGGTCAGATAGAATTAAAAGCTGAGCAATATTGCAACCCTCCTGGACACAGGTTTGAAAAGACAACTATAATCATACTTATCTGGCCACAGGAACAAAAGCAGAACTATATCCCACCATCTGGCACCCAGTTTGGAATGAAATCCTCACTATCCGTATCCTGGTCACAGTTAGTTGAGAATTCCTAACGATATCCATGCCTTTCTGGATACAGTTAGTATTAAAAGCTGAACTATATCCCCCACCTTCTGGGACATAGTTTGCGATTAAATTCTAACTGTATCCGTGCCCTCCCTGACATAGAAATAAAAGCAGAACTATGTCCCCACCCTCCTGTATACCTCTTGCAGTGAAACCTCAAAGTGAAGTCTCAAGTACAGTTAGGATTAAAAGTCAAGGAATATCCCCACCCTCATGGACAGTCATTAAAGTTAACCTAACTACAATCATACTGTTTGTACACAGTTAAGATCAAAAGCTGAACTATATCCCCACCCTCCAGAACACAGTTTGGAATTAAACCCTAACCACCTATACTCTCCCAGACACAGCTTGGAATGAAATCCTAATCATATCCATTCCCTTCTGGACACAGTTAGGAATAAAATTTGAACTATATCCCTACCCTCTGGGACACAGTTTGGAATAAAACAATAACTGTAGCTGGCCATCCCAAACACAAAAATAAAAGCTAAACTATATGCCCACCCATATAGATACAGCTAGTTGTGAAACTCCTAGGTCAGATAGAATTAAAAGCTGAGCAATATTCCAACACTCCTGGACACAGGTTTGAAAACATAACTATAATCATACTTTTCGGGTCACAGGAACAAAAGCTGAACTATATCCCACTCTCTGGCACACAGTTTAGAATGAAATCCCCACTATCTGTATCCTGTTCACAGTTAGTTAAGAATTCCGAACGATATCCATGCCTTTCTGGATACAGTTAGTATTAAAAGCTGAACTATATCTCCCACCCTCAGGGAGACAGTTTACAATTAAATGCTAACTATATCTGCACCCTCCCCGACACAGAAATAAAAGCAAAACTATGTCCCCATCCTCGTGGACACATCTAGTAGTGACACCTCAAAATGAAACCTCAAGAACAGTTAGGATTAAAATCCAAGGAATATTCCCACCCTCATGGACAGTTGGGTATGGCAATCTAACTATAATCATACTTTTCTGGGCACAGTTAAGATCAAAAGCTGAACTATATCCCCACCCTCCAGAACACATTTTGGAATGAAACCATAACAAACTATACTCTCCCAGACACAGCTAGGAATGAAATCCTAATTATATCCATACCCTTCTGGACATAGTTAGGAATAAAATCTGAGCTATATCCCTACCCTCTGGGACACAGTTTGAAATAAAACACTAACTGTATCCTGGCCCTCCCAAACATAAAAATAAAAGCTGAACTATATTCCCACACGTCTTGATACAGCTAGTAGTGAAACTCCAGTACAGATAGAATTAAAAGCTGAGCAATATTGCAACCCTCCTGAACTCAGGTGTGAAAAGATAACTATGGTCATACTTTTCTTGCCAGAGGATCAAATGCTGAATGAGATCCTCCACCATCCGAGGCCCAGTTTGGAATGGATACAGTTAGTATTAAAAGCTGAACTATATCTCCCACCCTACAATGATGCTTTTTGTACACAGTTAAGATCAAAAGCTGAACTATATCCCCACCCACCCTCCAGAACACAGTTTGGAATGAAACCCTAACCATCTATACTCTCCCAGACACAGTTTGGAATGAAATCCTAATTATATCCATTCCCTTCTAGACACAGTTTGGAATAAAATCGGAACTATATCCCTACCCTCTGGGACACAGTTTGGAATAAAACACTAACTGTATCCTGGCCCTCCCAAACACAAAAATAAAAGCTGAACTATATGCCCACCCGTATAGATACAGCTAGTTGTGAAACTCCAAGGTCAGACAGAATTGAAAGCTGAGCAATATTGCAACACTCCTGGACACAGGTTTGAAAAGATAACTATAATCCTACTTTTCTGGCCACAGGAACAAAAGCTGAACTATATCCCACTCCCTGGCACACAGTTTAGAATGAAATCCCCACTATCTGTATCCTGTTCACAGTTAGTATTAAAAGCTGAGCAATATTGCAACACTCGTGGTCACAGGTTTGAAAAGACAACTATAATCATACTTATCTGGCCACAGGAACAAAAGCAGAACTATATCCCACCATCTGGCACCCAGTTTGGAATGAAATCCTCACTATCCGTATCCTGGTCACAGTTAGTTGAGAATTCCTAACGATATCCATGCCTTTCTGGATACAGTTAGTATTAAAAGCTGAACTATATCCCCCACCTTCTGGGACATAGTTTGCGATTAAATTCTAACTGTATCCGTGCCCTCCCTGACATAGAAATAAAAGCAGAACTATGTCCCCACCCTCCTGTATACCTCTTGCAGTGAAACCTCAAAGTGAAGTCTCAAGTACAGTTAGGATTAAAAGTCAAGGAATATCCCCACCCTCATGGACAGTCATTAAAGTTAACCTAACTACAATCATACTGTTTGTACACAGTTAAGATCAAAAGCTGAACTATATCCCCACCCTCCAGAACACAGTTTGGAATTAAACCCTAACCACCTATACTCTCCCAGACACAGCTTGGAATGAAATCCTAATCATATCCATTCCCTTCTGGACACAGTTAGGAATAAAATTTGAACTATATCCCTACCCTCTGGGACACAGTTTGGAATAAAACAATAACTGTAGCTGGCCATCCCAAACACAAAAATAAAAGCTAAACTATATGCCCACCCATATAGATACAGCTAGTTGTGAAACTCCTAGGTCAGATAGAATTAAAAGCTGAGCAATATTCCAACACTCCTGGACACAGGTTTGAAAACATAACTATAATCATACTTTTCGGGTCACAGGAACAAAAGCTGAACTATATCCCACTCTCTGGCACACAGTTTAGAATGAAATCCCCACTATCTGTATCCTGTTCACAGTTAGTTAAGAATTCCGAACGATATCCATGCCTTTCTGGATACAGTTAGTATTAAAAGCTGAACTATATCTCCCACCCTCAGGGAGACAGTTTACAATTAAATGCTAACTATATCTGCACCCTCCCCGACACAGAAATAAAAGCAAAACTATGTCCCCATCCTCGTGGACACATCTAGTAGTGACACCTCAAAATGAAACCTCAAGAACAGTTAGGATTAAAATCCAAGGAATATTCCCACCCTCATGGACAGTTGGGTATGGCAATCTAACTATAATCATACTTTTCTGGGCACAGTTAAGATCAAAAGCTGAACTATATCCCCACCCTCCAGAACACATTTTGGAATGAAACCATAACAAACTATACTCTCCCAGACACAGCTAGGAATGAAATCCTAATTATATCCATACCCTTCTGGACATAGTTAGGAATAAAATCTGAGCTATATCCCTACCCTCTGGGACACAGTTTGAAATAAAACACTAACTGTATCCTGGCCCTCCCAAACATAAAAATAAAAGCTGAACTATATTCCCACACGTCTTGATACAGCTAGTAGTGAAACTCCAGTACAGATAGAATTAAAAGCTGAGCAATATTGCAACCCTCCTGAACTCAGGTGTGAAAAGATAACTATGGTCATACTTTTCTTGCCAGAGGATCAAATGCTGAACGAGATCCTCCACCATCCGAGGCCCAGTTTGGAATGAAGTCCTCACTATCCATTCCTGGTCACAGTTAGTTGAAAATTCCTAATGATATCCATGTGTTTCTGGATACAGTTAGTATTAAAAGCTGAACTATATCCCCCACCTTTGGGGACACTGTTTGCAATTAAATGCTAACTATATCCATTCCCTCCCTGACACAGAAACAAAAGCAGAACTTTGTCCCCACTCTCCTGTATACTTCTTGTAGTGAAACCTCAACGTGAAACCTCAAGAACAGTTAGGATTAAAAGCCAAGGAATATCCCCACCCTCATGGACAGTCGGGTGTGACAACCTAACTATAATCATACTTTTTGGGACACAGTTAAGATCAAAAGCTGAACTATATCCCCACCCTCCAGAGCACAGTTTGGAATGAAACACTAACCATCTTATACTCTCCCAGACACAGTTAGAAATGAAATACTAATTATATCGATACCCTTCTGGACACAGGAATAAAATCTGAACTATATCCCTACCCTCCCGGATACAGTTTGAAATAAAACACTAACTGTATCCTGGCCCTCCCAAATACAAAAATAAAAGCTGAACTATATTCCCACATGTCTAGATGCTAGGGCTGGGCGGTTTTGAAATTTGCATTTCGGTTCGGTTTCGGTTTCGGTTTTGTACAAAAACTCGGTTTTCGGTTCGGTTTTCGGTTTTTCATAATATATTGTAGAAATCCACATTTTAGAGGGTAATGTACACATAAAATCTGTCTGTATTTGTCATCCAAGTCATGAGGCTCATATAGCGAGTTGAGTCATTCGGGTTAATCAGTGTTCACCACTCTTCTCAGCAAATGGACATAATGTGTTGGGCTGCTGTAGTGGGCAACAGTGGTGGAGCGGTGGAGCCATGAGGTATCTAGGGAGACCAGCCCCCCCCCCCCCCCCCCCCCCACCCTCCACTCAAAATCCCACTTGCTTCTCCCATCCCCAAATTTGAAAAAAATATTTTTGATTTCCTGCCCTCAGTACAAGTACAGTACCCTCAGTCCTGAGATCCCCCCCCCCCCCCCAAAAAAAAAAAAAATCTCCACTAGCATGGTCCACAGGATTTCAAACCATGGCTCCACCACTGGTGGCAGCTGCCTTGTTCTGTCAGTGAGATTTGGGACCTTGTCAAGACAAGATGCAGAAATTCACAAGAAAAGCTACATTTTAGCAAAAATCAACATTTCCTTATTTTTTATGGAGTCGCAATGCTCTCATCCTGGTTTTGGTGGATAATGTGCAATTGTTGTGCTTATTTTGGTAATTATCACATCGCTTGAAAATAGACGTGCCCCGTGTTTCTTGATGGTTCCTGCTTCAAATGACAGTGGAATAAGAGGAACACAAATCATATTTTTTCTGATTTTGATAACTATTGTTGAAGTAAGTCGTGATATACGAATCACTTTTATTGGTAACTCACTCCAATGCTTTCACAATATCTCTCTTAATTTCGACTGTAGATGTTCGTTTTTTACTTTGATTCTGCCCAATTGGCCCCAAACATAGAAATTGGGCGAAATGGGCGGTGCCAAGGCAAAGATATTACCAACTTTACTTTGCCCTCTTGGCTTATCCCTGCGTTGATTTCATCTTATTCAAGACAGGCGATTGATGATTTTGAAGGGAGGGGAGACTGCTGCATAATGGGGGTTGAAAGAAAGTTTGCAATATTGCATCTTGGGATTTGTTGTGTTTACAAAATACACATGGTCATGACACGTGCTGATTATAACATCGTATTGGGAATGCAGCGTGTGTATCTGACAGACCTGCAGTACTGCGCGATTCCTTAAAGTAAGTTCAAATAGTATACAAACAATTCCCAATAAGTTTTAAAAAAACTTTCAATAGTTACCTGCCATCCATTTAATTGGATGTGTTCTATTTTAATTTAACCATTTTATTGTTGACAAAAAACATAACTGCCAATGCGCAGCGTTATCTCTGAGCATGTGACTTCAGAGAACGTGCCAGTGGTCGGTTAATTAACATAATTTACTCGTCATTTTTCCCATGTGAACTTTGAGGTTTTAAAACTCAATAAATTTTATGTTTACCACCAATCTAATTTACAACGTGCTGTACGCAGATGATTTTAGGTCAAAGGTAATTTATAATACTTTTACACCACATATTGTCAGGTAACTTGCAATACCTCTTTGGTCGAATATGCCCGGTTCAGTAAATTTACTTAACAATTCTTGAATTGCATGTGTGGATTTTTACGTACGACTTTTTAATTTTTCATATTCCATCTGCTGGTGGTTCTGTAGATATTGTTTAAGATACAAGAAATTTGCTACCACTATTTGTGGGGGGAGGGTGGGGGGGATTTGTTGTCAGTCCTCTCGAAGTAAGCATAAATGGCACAGCATTTACCTTTGCCTGAAATTTTAAGCCTTTGGCGTGCGGAAAGCAAGTGATTGAGTGGTCATAAACTTAACCAATTCTGGGAAATTTGTTGAAACCGAAAGTCTCGGTTTTTTGTTAAGGCGGCGGTTCGGTTTCGGTTTTAAAAAAAAAACCGAACCGAACCGAAAAACCGATAAACCGCCCAGCCCTACTAGATGCAGCTAGTTGTGGAACTCCCAGGTCAGATAGAATTAAAAGCTGAGCAATATTGCAACACTCCTGGACACAGGTTTGAAAAGATGACTATAATCATACTTTTCTTGCCAGAGGAACAAATGCTCAACTAGATCCTCCACCATCCGGGACCCAGTTTGGAATGAAATCCTCACTATCCGTATTCTGTTCACAGTTAGTTGAGAATTCCTAACGTTATCCATGCCTTTCTGGATACAGTTAGTATTAAAAGGTGAACTAGATCCCCCACCTTCTGGGACACAGATTGCGATTAAATGCTAACTGTATCCGTGCCCTCCCTGACACAGAAATAAAAGCAGAACTATGTCCCCACCCTCCTGCATACTTCCTGTAGTGAAACCTCAAAGTGAAGTCTCAAGTACAGTTAGGATTAAAAGCCAAGGAATATCCCCACGCTCATGGACAGTCATGAAAGGCAACCTAACTACAATGATGCTTTTTGTACACAGTTAAGATCAAAAGCTGAACTATATCCCCACCCACCCTCCAGAACACAGTTTGGAATGAAACCCTAACCATCTATACTCTCCCAGACACAGTTTGGAATGAAATCCTAATTATATCCATTCCCTTCTAGACACAGTTTGGAATAAAATCGGAACTATATCCCTACCCTCTGGGACACAGTTTGGAATAAAACACTAACTGTATCCTGGCCCTCCCAAACACAAAAATAAAAGCTGAACTATATGCCCACCCGTATAGATACAGCTAGTTGTGAAACTCCAAGGTCAGACAGAATTGAAAGCTGAGCAATATTGCAACACTCCTGGACACAGGTTTGAAAAGATAACTATAATCCTACTTTTCTGGCCACAGGAACAAAAGCTGAACTATATCCCACTCCCTGGCACACAGTTTAGAATGAAATCCCCACTATCTGTATCCTGTTCACAGTTAGTATTAAAAGCTGAGCAATATTGCAACACTCGTGGACACAGGTTTGAAAAGATAACTATAATCATACTTTTCTTGCCAGAGGAACAAATGCTGAACTAGACCGTCCACCATCCAGGTCCCAGTTTGGAATGAAATCCTCACTATCCATATCCTGTTCACAGTAGTTGAGAAATCCTAACGACATCCATGCCTTTCTGGATACAGTTAGTATTAAAAGCTGAACTAGATTCCCCACCTTCTGGGACACAGATTGCGATTAAATTCTAAATGTATCCGTTCCCTCCCTGACACAGAAATAAAAGCAGAACTATGTCCCCACCCTCTTGTATACTTCCTGTAGTGAAACCTCAAAGTGAAGTCTCAAATACAGTTAGGATTAAAAGCCAAGGAATATCCCCACCCTCATGGACAGTCCTGAAAGACAACCTAAGTACAATCATACTTTTTGTCCACAGTTAAGATCAAAAGCTGAACTATATCCCCTACCATCCGGGACACAGTTTGGAATGAAATCCTCACTATCGGTTTCCTGGTCACAGTTAAGAATTCCTAATGATATCCATACCTTTCGGGATACAGTTAGTATTAAAAGCTGAACTATATCCCCCACCCTCCGGGAAACAGTTTGCAATTAAATGCTAACTATATCCGTACCCTCCCTAACACAGAAATAAAAGCAGAACTATGTGTCCCCACCCTCCTGGGCACTTCTAGTAGTGAAACCTCAAAGTGAAACCTTAAGTACAGTTAGGATTAAAAGCCAAGGAATATCCCCACCCTCATGGACAGTCGGGTATGGCAACCTAACTATAATCATACTTTTTGGAAACAGTTAAGAACAAAAGCTGAAATATATCCCCACCCTCTGCCCAGTTTGGAATGAAACCCTAACCATCTATACTCTCTCAGAAACAGTTAGGAATGAAATCTTAAATATATCCATACCCTTCCGGGCACAGTTAGGAATAAAAGCTGAACTATATCCCTACCCTTTGGGACACAGTTTGGAATAAAACACTAACTGTGTCCTCGCCCTCCCAAACACAAAAATAGAATCTGAACTATATTCCCACCCATCTAGATACATCTAGTTGTGAAACTCCAAGGTCAGATAGAATTAAAAGCTGAGCAATATTGCAACCCTCCTGGACACAGGTTTGAAAAGACAACTATAATCATACTTATCTGGCCACAGGAACAAAAGCAGAACTATATCCCACCATCTGGCACCCAGTTTGGAATGAAATCCTCACTATCCGTATCCTGGTCACAGTTAGTTGAGAATTCCTAACGATATCCATGCCTTTCTGGATACAGTTAGTATTAAAAGCTGAACTATATCCCCCACCTTCTGGGACATAGTTTGCGATTAAATTCTAACTGTATCCGTGCCCTCTCTGACATAGAAATAAAAGCAGAACTATGTCCCCACCCTCCTGTATACCTCTTGCAGTGAAACCTCAAAGTGAAGTCTCAAGTACAGTTAGGATTAAAAGTCAAGGAATATCCCCACCCTCATGGACAGTCATTAAAGTTAACCTAACTACAATCATACTGTTTGTACACAGTTAAGATCAAAAGCTGAACTATATCCCCACCCTCCAGAACACAGTTTGGAATTAAACCCTAACCATCTATACTCTCCCAGACACAGCTTGGAATGAAATCCTAATCATATCCATTCCCTTCTGGACACAGTTAGGAATAAAATTTGAACTATATCCCTACCCTCTGGGACACAGTTTGGAATAAAACAATAACTGTAGCTGGCCATCCCAAACACAAAAATAAAAGCTAAACTATATGCCCACCCATATAGATACAGCTAGTTGTGAAACTCCTAGGTCAGATAGAATTAAAAGCTGAGCAATATTCCAACACTCCTGGACACAGGTTTGAAAACATAACTATAATCATACTTTTCGGGTCACAGGAACAAAAGCTGAACTATATCCCACTCTCTGGCACACAGTTTAGAATGAAATCCCCACTATCTGTATCCTGTTCACAGTTAGTTAAGAATTCCGAACGATATCCATGCCTTTCTGGATACAGTTAGTATTAAAAGCTGAACTATATCCCCCACCTTTGGGGACACTGTTTGCAATTAAATGCTAACTATATCCATACCCTCCCTAACACAGAAACAAAAGCAGAACTTTGTCCCCACCCTCCTGTATACTTCTTGTAGTGAAACCTCAACGTGAAACCTCAAGTGCAGTTAGGATTAAAAGCCAAGGAATATCCCCACCCTCATGGACAGTCGGGTGTGACAACCTACTGTAAGCATACATTTTTGGACACAGTTAAGTTCAAAAGCAGAGCTATATCACCCTCCCCCCCCCCCTCCCCAGAACACAGTTTGGAATGAAACCCTAACCATCTGTACTCTCCCAGACACTGCTAGGGATGAAATCCTAATTATATCCATACCATTCTGGACACAGGAATAAAATCTGAACTACATCCGTACCCTCCGGGACACAGTTTGAAATAAAACACTAACTGTATCCTGGCCCTCCCAAACACAAAAATAAAAGCTGAACTGTATTCCCACACGTCTAGATACGGCTAGTAGTGAGACTCCAAGTACAGATAGAATTAAAAGTGGAGCAATACTGCAACATTCCTGCACACAGGTATGAAAAGATAACTACAATCAAACTTTTCTTGCCACAGGAACAAAAGTGGAACTATATTCCCCACCATCCGGGTCACAGTTTGGAATGAAATCCTCACTATCGGTATCCTGGTCACAGTTAAGAATTCCTAACGATATCCATAGCTTTCGGGATACAGTTAGTATTAAAAGCTGAACTATATCCCCTACCCTTGGGGACACAGTTTGCAGTTAAATGCTAAATATATCCGTACCCTCCCTGACACACAAATAAAAGCAGAACTATGTCCCCACCCTCCTGTATACTTGTAATGAAACCTCAAAGTGAAGTCTCATGTACAGTTATGATTAAAAGCCAAGGAATATCCCCACCCGCATGGACAGGCATGAATGACAACCTAACTACAATCATACTTTTTTGGACACAGTTAAGATCAAAAGCTGAACTATATTTCCACCCTCCAGAAAACAATTTGGAATGAAACCCTAACCATCTACACTCTCCAAGACACAGTTAGGAATGAAATCCTAATTATATCCATACCCTTCTGGACACAGTTATGAATAAAATCTGCACTATATCCCTACCCTCAGGGACACAGTTCGGAATGAAACACTAACTGTATCTTTACCCACCCAAACAGAAAAATAAAAGCTGAACTATATCCCACTCTCTGGCGCACAGTTTGGAATGAAATCGTCACTATCCGTATCCTGGTCACAGTTCAGAATTCCTAATGCTATCCATGCCTTTCTGGATACAGTTAGTATTAAAATCTGAACTATATCCCCCACCTTTGGGGACACTGTTTGCAATTAAATGCTAACTATATTAATACCCTCCCTGACACAGAAATAAAAGTAGAACTTTGTCCCCACCCTCCTGTATACTTCTTGTAGTGAAACCTCAACGTGAAACCTCAAGTACAGTTAGCATTAAAAGCCAAGGAATATCCCCACCCTCATGGACAGTCGGGTGTGACAACCTAACTGTAATCATACTTTTTTGGACACAGTTAAGTTCAAAAGCTGAGCTATATCCCCCCCCTCCCAGAACACAGTTTGGAATGAAACCCTAACCATCTGTACTCTCCCAGACACAGCTAGGAATAAAATCCTAATTATATCCATACCATTCTGGACACAGGAATAAAATCTGAACTATATCCCTACCCTCCGGGACACAGTTTGAAATAAAACACTAACTGTATCCTGGCCCTCCCAAACACAAAAATAAAAGCTGAACTGTATTCTCACACGTCTAGATATGGCTAGTAGTGAGACTCCAAGTACAGATAGAATTAAAAGTGGAGCAATACTGCAACACTCCTGCACACAGGTATGAAAAGATAACTACAATCAAACTTTTCTTGCCACAGGAACAAAAGTGGAACTATATCCCCCACCATCCGGGTCACAGTTTGGAATGAAATCCTCACTATCGGTATCCTGGTCACAGTTAAGAATTCCTAGCGATATCCATAGCTTTCGGGATACAGTTAGTATTAAAAGCTGAACTATATCCCCTACCCTTGGGGACACAGTTTGCAATTAAATGTTAAATATATCCGTACCCTCCCTGACACACAAATAAAAACAGAACTATGTCCCCACACTCCTGTATACTTGTAATGAACCTCAAAGTGAAGTCTCATGTACAGTTATGATTAAAAGCCAAGGAATATCCCCACCCGCATGGACAGTCGGGTATGGCAACCTAATTGTAATCATACTTTTTTTGGATACTGTTAAGTTCAAAAGCTGAGCTATATCCCCACCCCCCAGAACACAGTTTGGAATGAAACCCTAACCATCTACACTCTCCAAGACACAGTTTCGAATGAAATCCTAATTATATCCATACCCTTCTGGACACAGTTATGAATAAAATCTGCACTATATCCCTACCCTCTGGGACACAGTTCGGAATGAAACACTAACTGTATCCTTACCCACCCAAACAGAAAAATAAAAGCTGAACTATATGTCCACCCGTCTAGATACAGCTAGTTGTGAAACTTCAATGTCAGATAGAATTAAAAGCAGTGCAATATTGCAACCCTCCTGGACTCAGGTTTGAAAAGGTAACTATACTCATACTTTTCTGACCACAGGAACAAAAGCTGAACTATATCCCACTCTCTGGCGCACAGGTTGGAATGAAATCGTCACTATCCGTATCCTGGTCACAGTTAGTTCAGAATTCCTAATGCTATCCATGCCTTTCTGGATACAGTTAGTATTAAAAGCTGAACTATATCCCCCACCCTCAGGGACACAGTTCACAATTAAATGCTAACTATATCTGTCTCCTCCCCGACACAGAAATGAAAGCATATCTATGTCCCTACCCTCCTTGACACGTCGAGTAGTGAAACCTAAACGTGAAACCTGAAGTACAGTTAGGATTAAAAGCCAAGGAATATCCCCACCCTCATGGACAGTCGGGTATGACAACCTAACTGTAATCATACTTTTTTTGGACACTGTTAAGTTCAAAAGCTGAGCTATATCCCCACCCCCCAGAACACAGTTTGGAATGAAACCCTAACCATCTGTACTCTCCCAGACACAGCTAGGAATGAAATCCTAATTATATCCATGCCATTCTGGACACAGTTAGGAATAAAATCTGAACTATATCCCTACCCTCCGGGACACAGTTTTAAATAAAACACTAACTGTATCCTGGCCCTCCCAAACACAAAAATAAAAGGTGAACTGTATTCCCACACATCTAGATACGGCTAGTAGTGAAACTCCAAGTACAGATAGAATTAAAAGTGGAGCAATATTGCAACACTCCTGGACACAGGTATGAAAAGATAACTACAATCAAACTTTTCTTGCCACAGGAACAAAAGCTGAACTATATCCCCCACCATCTGGGACACAGTTTGGAATGAAATCCTCACTATCGGTATCCTGGTCACAGTTAAGAATTTCTAACGATATCCATACCTTTCGGGATACAGTTAGTATTAAAAGCTGAACTATATCCCCCACACTCCGGGACACAGTTTGCAATTAAATGCTAACTATATCTGTATCCTCCCTAACACAGAAATAAAAGCAGAACTATGTGTCCCCACCCTCCTGGGCACTTCTAGTAGTGAAACCTCAAAGTGAAACCTTAAGTACAATTAGGATTAAAAGCCAAGGAATATCCCCACCCTCGTAGACAGTTGGGTATGACAACCTAACTATAATCATACTTTTTGGGAACAGTTAAGAACAAAAGCTGAAATATATCCCCACCCTCTGCGCAGTTTGAAATGAAACCCTAACCATCTATACTCTCCCAGAAACAGTTAGGAATGAAATCTTAAATATATCCATACCCTTCCAGGCACAGATAGGAATGAAAGCTGAACTATATCCCTACCCTTTGGGACACAGTTTGGAATAAAACACTAACTGTGTCCTCGCCCTCCCAAACACAAAAATAAAATCTGAACTATATTCCCACCCATCTAGATACATCTAGTTGTGAAACTCCAAGGTCAGATAGAATTGAAAGCTGAGCAATATTGCAACCCTCCCAGACACAGGTTTGAAAAGACAAATAAAATCATACTTTTCTGGCCACAGGAACAAAAGCTGAACTATATCCCACAATCTGGCACCCAGTTTGGAATGAAATCCTCACTATCCATATCCTGGTCACAGTTAGTTGAGAATTCCTAACGATATCCATGCCTTTCTGGATACAGTTAGTATTAAAAGGTGAACTAGATCCCCCACCTTCTGGGACACAGATTGCGATTAAATGCTAACTGTATCCGTGCCCTCCCTGACACAGAAATAAAAGCAGAACTATGTCCCCACCCTCCTGCATACTTCCTGTAGTGAAACCTCAAAGTGAAATCTCAAGTACAGTTAGGATTAAAAGTCAAGGACAATCCCCACCCTCATGGACAGTCATTTAAGACAACCTAACTACAATCATACTGTTTGTACACAGTTAAGATCAAAAGCTGAACGATATCCCCACCCTCCAGAACACAGTTTGGAATTAAACGTTAACCATCTATACTCTCCCAGACACAGTTTGGAATGAAATCCTAATTATATCCATTCCCTTCTGGACACAGTTAGGAATAAAATCTGAACTATGTCCCTACCCTCCGGGACACAGTTTGAAATAAAACACTAACTGTATCCTGACCCTCCCAAACACAAAAATAAAAGCTGAACTATATGCCCACCCATATAGATACAGCTAGTTGTGAAACTCCAAGGTCAGATAAAATTAAAAGCTGAGCAATATTGCAACACTCCTGGACACAGGTTTGAAAAGATAACTATAATCATAGTTTTCGGGCCACAGGAACAAAAGCTGAACTATATCCCACTCTCTGGCACCCAGTTTAGAATGAAATCCCCACTATCTGTATCCTGTTCACAGTTATTTAAGAATTCCTCACGATATCCATGACTTTCTGGATACAGTTAGTATTAAAAGCTGAACTATATCCCCCACCCTCAGGGAGACAGATTACAATTAAATGCTAACTATATCTGTACCCTCCCCGACACAGAAATAAAAGCAAAACTATGTCCCCACCCTCATGGACACATCTAGTACTGAAACCTCAAAATGAAACCTCAAGTACGGTTAGGATTAAAATCCAAGGAATATTCCCACCCTCATGGACAGTTGGGTATGGCAACCTAACTATAATCATACTTTTCTGGGCACAGTTAAGTTCAAAAGCTGAACTATATCCCCACCCTCCAGAACACAGTTTGGAATGAAACCATAAGAATCTATACTCTCCCAGACACAGCTAGGTATGACATCCTAATTATATCCCTACCCTTCTGGACATAGTTTGGAATAAAATCTGAACTATATCCCTACCCTCTGGGACACAGTTTGAAATAAAACACTAACTGTGTCCTGGCCCTCCCAAACACAAAAATAAAAGCTGAACTATATTCCCCGGACGTCTTGATACAGCTAGTAGTGAAATACTTTTCTAGTAATGAAACTCCAGTACAGATGGAATTAAAAGCTGAGCAATATTGCAACCCTCCTGAACTCAGGTGTGAAAAGGTAACTATAATCATACTTTTCTTGCCAGAGGATCAAATGCTGAACGAGATCCTCCACCATCCGGGGCCCAGTTTGGAATGAAATCCTCACTATCCATATCCTGGTCACAGTTAGTTGAGAATTCCTAACGATATCCATTCCTTTCTAGATACAGTTAGTATTAAAATCTGAACTATGTCCCCCACCTTTGGGGACACTGTTTGCAATTAAATGCTAACTATATCCATACCCTCCCTGACACAGAAATAAAAGTAGAACTTTGTCCCCACGCTCCTGTATACTTCTTGTAGTGAAACCTGAACATGAAACCTCAAGTACAGTTAGCATTAAAAGCCAAGGAATATCCCCACCCTCATGGACAGTCGGGTGTGACAACCTAACTGTAATCATACTTTTTTGGACACAGTTAAGTTAAAAAGCTGACCTATATCCCCCCCCCCCCCCCACACCCCCCCACCCAGAACACAGTTTGGAATGAAACCCTAACCATCTGTACTCTCCCAGACACAGCTAGGGATGAAATCCTAATTATATCCATACCATTCTGGACACAGTTAGGAATAAAATCTGCACTATATCCCAACCCTCCGGGACACAGTTTGAAATAAAACACTAACTGTATCGTGGCCCTCTCAAACACAAAAATAAAAGCTGAACTGTATTCCCACACGTCTAGATACGGCTAGTAGTGAGACTCCAAGTACAGATAGAATTAAAAGTGCAGCAATACTGCAACACTCCTGCACACAGGTATGAAAAGATAACTACAATGAAACTTTTCTTGCCCCAGGAACAAAAGTGGAACTATATTCCCCACCATCCGGGTCACAGTTTGGAATGAAATCCTCACTATCGGTATCCTGGTCACAGTTAAGAATTCCTAACGATATCCATAGCTTTCGGGATACAGTTAGTATTAAAAGTTGAACTATATCCAGTACCCTTGGGGACACAGTTTGCAATTAAATGCTAAATATATCCGTACCCTCCCTGTCACAAATAAAAGCAGAACTATGTCCCCACCCTCCTGTATACTTGTAATGAAACCTCAAAGTGAAGTCTCATGTACAGTTATGATTAAAAGCCAAGGAATATCCCCACCCGCATGGACAGGCATGAATGACAACCTAACTACAATCATACTTTTTTGGACACAGTTAAGATCAAAAGCTGAACTATATTTCCACCGTCCAGAACACAGTTTGGAATGAACTCTCCAAGACACAGTTAGGAATGAAATCCTAATTATATCCATACCCTTCTGGACACAGTTATGAATAAAATCTGCACTATATCCCTATCCTCTGGGACACAGTTCGGAATGAAACACTAACTGTATCTTTACCCACCCAAACAGATAAATAAAAGCTGAACTATATCCCACTCTCTGGGGCACAGTTTGGAATGAAATCGTCACTATCCGCAAGCTGGTCACAGTTAGTTCAGAATTCCTAATGCTATCCATGCCTTTCTGGATACAGTTAGTATTAAAATCTGAACTATATCCCCCACCTTTGGGGACACTGTTTGCAATTAAATGCTAACTATATTAATACCCTCCCTGATACAGAAATAAAAGTAGAACTTTGTCCCGACCCTCCTGTATACTTCTTGTAGTGAAACCTCAACGTGAAATCTCAAGTACAGTTAGCATTAAAAGCCAAGGAATATCCCCACCCTCATGGACAGTCAGGTGTGACAACCTAACTGTAATCATACTTTTTTGGACACAGTTAAGTTCAAAAGCTGACCTATATCCCCCCTCCCCCCCTGACACCCCCCACCCAGAACACAGTTTGGAATGAAACCCTAACCATCTGTACTCTCCCAGACACAGCTAGGGATGAAATCCTAATTATATCCATACCATTCTGGACACAGTTAGGAATAAAATCTGAACTATATCCCTACCCTCTGGGACACAGTTTGTTATAAAACACTAACTGTATCCTGGCCCTCCCAAACACAAAAATAAAAGCTGAACTGTATTCCCACACGTCTAGATACGGCTAGTAGTGGGACTCCAAGTACAGATAGAATTAAAAGTGGAGCAATACTGCAACACTCCTGCACACAGGTATGAAAAGATAACTACAATCAAACTATTCTTGCCACAGGAACAAAAGTGGAACTATATTCCCCACCATCCGGGTCACAGTTTGGAATGAAATCCTCACTATCAGTATCCTGGTCACAGTTAAGAATTCCTAACGATATCCATAGCTTTCGGGATACAGTTAGTGTTAAAAGCTGAACTATATCCCTTAACCTTGGGGACACAGTTTGCAATTAAATGCTAAATATATCCGTACCCTCCCTGACACACAAATAAAAGCAGAACTATGTCCCCACCCTCCTGTATACTTCTAATGAAACCTCAAAGTGAAGTCTCATGTACAGTTATGAATAAAAGCCAAGGAATATCCCCACCCGCTTGGACAGGCATGAATGATAACCTAACTACAATCATACTTTTTTGGACACAGTTGAGATCAAAAGCTGAACTATATTTCCACCCCCCAGAACACAGTTTTGAATGAAACCCTAACCATCTACACTCTCCAAGACACAGGAATGAAATCCTAATTATATCCATACCCTTCTGGACACAGTTCCGAATAAAATCTGCACTATATCCCTACCCTCTGGGACACAGTTCGGAATGAAACACTAACTGTTTCTTTACCCACCCAAACAGAAAAATAAAAGCTGAACTATATCCCACTCTCTGGCGCACAGTTTGGAATGAAATCGTCACTATCCGTATCCTGGTCACAGTTAGTTCAGAATTCCTAATGCTATCCATGCCTTTCGGGATACAGTTAGTATTAAAATCTGAACTATATCCCCCACCTTTGGGGACACTGTTTGCAATTAAATGCTAACTATATTAATACCATCCCTGACACAGAAATAAAAGTAGAACTTTGTCCCCACCCTCCTGTATACTTCTTGTAGTGAAACCTCAACGTGAAACCTCAAGTACAGTTAGCATTAAAAGCCAAGGAATATCCCCACCCTCATGGACAGTCGGGTGTGACAACCTAACTGTAATCATACTTTTTTGGACAGAGTTAAGTTCAAAAGCTGAGCTATATCCCCCCCCCCCACCCCCCACCCCCACCCCCCCCCCCCCCAGAACTCAGTTTGGAATGAAACCTGAACCATCTACACTCTCCAAGACGCAGTTAGGAATGAAATCCTAATTATATCCATACCCTTCTGGACACAGTTATGAATAAAATCTGCACTATATCCCTACACTCTGGGACACAGTTCGGAATGAAACACTAATTGTATCCTTACCCACCCAAACAGAAAAATAAAAGCTGAACTATATGCCCACCCGTCTAGATACAGCTAGTTGTGAAACTCCAATGTCAGAAAGAATTAAAAGCAGTGCAATATTGCAACCCTTCTGGACACAGGTTTGAAAAGGTAACTATACTCATACTTTTCTGACCACAGGAAAAAAAGCTGAACTATATCCCACTCTCTGGCGCTCAGTTTGGAATGAAATCGTCACTATCCGTATCCTGGTCACAGTTAGTTCTGAATTCCTAATTCTGTCCATGCCTTTCGGATACAGTTAGTATTAAAAGCTGAACTATATCCCCCACCCTCAGGGACACGGTTCACGATTAAATGCTAACTATATCTGTCTCCTCCCCGACGCAGAAATGAAGGCAGATCTACCCTCCTTGACACGTCTAGTAGTGAAACCTCAACGTGAAACCTGAAGTACAGTTAGGATTAAAAGCCAAGGAATATCCCCACCCTCATGGACAGTCGGGTATGACAACCTAACTGTAATCATACTTTTTTTGGACACTGTTAAGTTCAAAAGCTGAGCTATATCCCCACCCCCCAGAACACAGTTTGGAATGAAACCCTAACCATCTGTACTCTCCCAGACACAGCTAGGAATGAAATCCTAATTATATCCATACCATTCTGGACACAGTTAGGAATAAAATCAACTATATCCCTACCCTCCGGGACACAGTTTGAAATAAAACACTAACTGCATCCTGGCCCTCCCAAACACAAAAATAAAAGCTGAACTATATTCCCGCACGTCTTGATACAGCTAGTAGTGAAACTCCAGTACAGATGGAATTAAAAGCTGAGCAACATTGCAACACTCCTGGACACAGGTATGAAAAGATAACTACAATCAAACTTTTCTTGCCACAGGAACAAAAGCTGAAGTATATCCCCTACTATCCGGGACACAGTTTGGAATGAAATCCTCACTATCGGTATCCTGGTCACAGTTAAGAATTCCTAACGATATCCATACCTTTCGGGATACAGTTAGTATTAAAAGCTGAACTATATCCCCCACCTTTGGGGACACTGTTTGCAATTAAATTCTAACTATATCCATACCCTCCCTGACACAAAAATAAAAGCAGAACTTTGTCCCCACCCTCCTGTATACTTCTTGTAGTGAAACCTCAACGTGAAACCTCAAGTACAGTTAGGATTAAAAGGCAAGGAATATCCCCACCCTCATGGACAGTCGGGTGTGGCAACCTACTATAATCGTACTTTTTTGGACACAGTTAAGTTCAAAAGCTGAGCTATATCCCCACCCACCCCACCCCCATCCCCCCAGAACACAGTTTGGAATGAAACCCTAACCATCTGTACTCTTCCAGACACAGCTAGGAATGAAATCCTAATTATATCCATACCATTCTAGACACAGTTAGGAATAAAATCTGAACTATATCCCTACCCTCTGGAACACAGTTTGAAATAAAACACTAACTGTATCCTGGCCCTCCCAAACACAAAAATAAATGCTGAAATGTATTCTCACACGTCTAGATACGGCTAGTAGTGAAACTCCAAGTACAGATAGAATTAAAAGTGGAGCAATATTGCAACACTCCTGGACACAGGTATGAAAAGGTAAATACAATCAAACTTGTCTTGCCACAGGAACAAAAGCTGAACTATATCCCCTACCATCCGGGACACAGATTGGAATGAAATCCTCACTATCGGTATCCTGGTCACAGTTAAGAATTCCTAACGATATCCATACCCTTCGGGATACAGTTAGTATTAAAAGCTGAACTATATCCCCCACCCTTGGGGACACAGTTTGCAATTAAATGCTAACTATATCTGTACCCTCCCTGACACACAAATAAAAGCAGAACTATGTCCGCACCCTCCTGTATACTTGTAATGAAACCTCAAAGTGAAGTCTCATGTACAGTTATGAGTAAAAGCGAAGGAATATCCCAACCCGCATGGACAGTCATGAATGACAACCTAACTACAATCATACTTTTTGTACACAGTTGAGATCAAAAGCTGAACTATATCCCCACCCTCCAGAACACAGTTTGGAATGAAACCATAACAATCTATACTCTCCCACACACACTTTGGAATAAAATCCTAATTATATCCATTCCCTTCTGGACACAGTTAGGAATAAAATCGGAACTATATCCCTACCCTCTGGGACATAGTTTAGAATAAAACACTAACTGTATCCTGACCCTCCCAAACACAAAAATAAAAGCTGAACTATATGCCCACCCGCATAGCTACAGCTTGTTGTGAAACTCCAAGGTCAGATAGAATTAAAAGCTGAGCAATATTGCAACCCTCCTGGACACAGGTTTGAAAAGATAACTATAATCATACTTTTCTGGCCACAGGAACAAAAGTTGAACTATATCCCATTATCTGGCACCCAGTTTGGAATGAAATCCTCACTATCCGTATCCTGGTCACAGTTAGTTCAGAATTCCTAACGATATCCATGCCTCTCTGGATACAGTTAGTATTAAAAGCTGAACTATATCCCCCACCCACAGGGACACAGTTTACAATTGAACGCTAATTATATCTGTACCCTCCCCGGCACAGAAATAAAAGCAAAATTATGTCCCCACCCTCGTGGACACATCTAGTAGTGAAACCTCAAAATGCAACCTCAAGTACAGTTAGGATTAAAATCCAAGGAATATTCCCACCCTCATGGACAGTTGGGTATGACAACCTAACTATAATCATACTTTTCTGGGCACAGTTAAGATCAAAAGCTGAACTATATCCCCACCCACCAGAACACAATTTGGAATGAAACCATAACAATCTATACTCTCCCAGACACAGCTAGGAATGAAATCCTAATTATATCCATACCCTTCTGGACATAGTTAGGAATAAAATCTGAGCTATATCCCTACCCTCTGGGACACAGTTTGAAATAAAACACTAACTGTATCCTGGCCCTCCCAAACATAAAAATAAAAGCTGAACTATATTCCCACACGTCTTGATACAGCTAGTAGTGAAACTCCAGTACAGATAGAATTAAAAGCTGAGCAATATTGCAACCCTCCTGAACTCAGGTGTGAAAAGATAACTATAATCATACTTTTCTTGCCAGAGGATCAAATGCTGAACGAGATCCTCCACCATCCGAGGCCCAGTCAGGAATGAAATCCTCACTATCCATTCCTGGTCACAGTTAGTTGAAATTTCCTAACGATATCCATGCCTTTCTGGATACAGTTAGTATTAAAAGCTGAACTATATCCCCCACCTTTGGGAACACTGTTTGCAATTAAATGCTAACTATATCCATACCCTCCCTGACACAGAAACAAAAGCAGAACTTTGTCCCCACCCTCCTGTATACTTCTTGTAGTGAAACCTCAACATGAAACCTCAAGTACAGTTAGGATTAAACACCAAGGAATATCCCCACCCTCATGGACAGTCGGGTGTGACAACCTACTGTAAGAATACTTTCTTGGACACAGTTAACTTCAAAAGGAGAGCTATCTCACCACAGTACAGTTAGGATTAAAATCCAAGGAATATTCCCACCCTCATGGACAGTTGGGTATGACAACCTAACTATAATCATACTGTTCTGGGCACAGTTAAGATCAAAAGATGAACTATATCCCCACCCACCAGAACACAGTTTGGAATGAAACCATAACAATCTATACTCTCCCAGACACAGCTAGGAATGAAATCCTAATTATATCCATACCCTTCTGGACATAGTTAGGAATAAAATCTGAGCTATATCCCTACCCTCTGGGACACAGTTTGAAATAAAACACTAACTGTATGCTGGCCCTCCCAAACATAAAAATAAAAGGTGAACTATATTCCCACACGTCTTGATACAGCTAGTAGTGAAACTCCAGTACAGATAGAATTAAAAGCTGAGCAATATTGCAACCCTCCTGAACTCAGGCGTGAAAAGATAACTATAATCATACTTTTCTTGCCAGAGGATCAAATGCTGAATGAGATCCTCCACCATCCGAGGCCCAGTCAGGAATGAAATCCTCACTATCCATTCCTGGTCACAGTTAGTTGAAATTTCCTAACGATATCCATGCCTTTCTGGATACAGTTAGTATTAAAAGCTGAACTATATCCCCCACCTTTGGGGACACTGTTTGCAATTAAATGCTAACTATATCCATACCCTCCCTGACACAGAAACAAAAGCAGAACTTTGTCCCCACCCTCCTGTATACTTCTTGTAGTGAAACCTCAACGTGAAACCTCAAGTACAGTTAGGATAAAAAGCCAAGGAATATCCCCACCCTCATGGACAGTCGGGTGTGACAACCTACTGTAAGCATACTTTCTTGGACACAGTTAAGTTCAAAAGCAGAGCTATCTCACCCCCCCACCCCCACCCCACCCCCCCTCCCCACCCAGAACACAGTTTGGAATGAAACCCTAACCATCTGTACTCTTCCAGACACAGCTAGGAATGAAATCCTAATTATATCCATACCATTCTGGACACAGTTTGGAATAAAATCTGAACTATATCCCTACCCTCCGGGACACAGTTTGAAATAAAACACTAACTTTATCCTGGCTCTCCAAACACAAAAATAAAAGCTGAACTGTATTCCCACACATCTAGATACGGCTAGTAGTGAAACTCCAAGTACAGAGAGAATTAAAAGTGGAGCAATATTGCAACACTCCTGGACACAGGTATGAAAAGATAACTACAATCAAACTTTTCTTGCCACAAGAACACAAGCTGAACTATATCCCCTACCATTCGGGACACAGTTTGGAATGAAATCCTCACTATCAGTATCCTGGTCACAGTTAAGAATTCCTAACGATGTCCATATCTTTCGGGATACAGTTAGTATTAAAAGCTAACCTATATCCCCCACCCTTGGGGACACAGTTTGCAATTAAATGCTGACTATATCTGTACCCTCCCTGACACACAAATAAAAGCAGAACAATGTCGCCACCCTCCTGTATACTTGTAATGAAACCTCAAAGTGAAGTCTCATGTACAGTTATGATTAAATGCGAAGGAATATCTCCACCCGCATGGACAGTCATGAATGACAACCTAACTACAATCATACTTTTTTGGACACAGTTAAGATCAAAAGCTGAACTATATTTCCACCCTCCAGAACACAGTTTTGAATGAAACCCTAACCATCTACACTCTCCAAGACACAGTTAGGAATGAAATCCTAATTATATCCATACCCTTCTGGACACAGTTATGAATAAAATCTGAACTATATCCCTACCCTTTGGGACACAGTTCGGAATGAAACACTAACTGTATCCTTACCCTCCCAAACAGAAAAATAAGAGCTGAACTATATGCCCACCCGTCTAGATACAGCTAGTTATGAAACTCCAATGTCAGATAGAATTAAAAGCAGTGCAATATTGCAACCCTCCTGGACACAGGTATGAAAAGATAACTATCATCATACTTTTCTGACCACAGTAACAAAAGCTGAACTATATCCTACTCTCTGGCGCACAGTTTGTAATGAAATCCTCACTATCCGTATCCTGGTCACAGTTAGTTCAGAATTCCTAATGATATCCATGCCTTTCCGGATACAGTTAGTATTAAAGGCTGAACTATATCCCCCACCCTCAGGAACACAGTTTACAATTAAATGCTAACTATATCTGTCTCCTCCCGGACACAGAAATGAAAGCAGATCTATGTCCCTACCCTCCTTGACACTTCTAGCAGTGAAACCTCAATGTGAAACCTGAAGTACAGTTAGGATTAAAAGCCAAGGAATATCCCCACCCTCATGGACATTCGGGTATGACAACCTAACTGTAATCATACTTTTTTGGTCACAGTTAAGTTCAAAAGCTGAGCTATATCCCCACCCCCCAGAACACAGTTTGGAATGAAACCCTGACCATCTGTACTCTCCCAGACACAGCTAGGAATGAAATCCTAATTATATCCATACCATTCTGCACACAGTTAGGAATAAAATCTGTACTATATCCCTACCCTCCGGGACACAGTTTGAAATAAAACACTAACTGTATCCTGGTCCTCCCAAACACAAAAATAAAAGCTGAACTGCATTCCCACACGTCTAGGTACGGCTAGTAGTGAAACTCCAAATACAGATAGAATTAAAAGTGGAGCAATATTGCAACACTCCTGGACACAGGTATGAAAAGATAACTACAATCAAACTTTTCTTGCCACAGGAACAAAAGCTGAACTATATCCCCCACCATCCGAGACACAGTTTGGAATGAAATCCTCACTATCGGTATCCTGGTCACAGTTAAGAATTCCTAACGATATCCATACCTTTCGGGATACAGTTAGTTTTACAAGCTGAACTATATCCCCCACCCTCCGGGACACAGTTTGCAATTAAATGCTAACTATATCCGTACCCTCCCTAACACAGAAATAAAAGCAGAACTATGTGTGCCCACCCTCCTGGGCACTTCTAGTAATGAAACCTCAAAGTGAAACCTTAAGTACAGTTAGGATTAAAAGCCAAGGAATATCCCCACCCTCGTGGACAGTCGGGTATGACAACCTAACTATAATCATACTTTTTGGAAACAGTTAAGAACAAAAGTTGAAATATATCCCCACCCTCTGCCCAGTTTGGAATGAAACCCTCACCATCTATACTCTCCCAGAAACAGTTAGGAATGAAATGTTAAATATATCCATACCCTTCCGGGCACAGTTAGGAATAAAAGCTGAACTATATCCCTACCCTTTGGGATGCAGTTTGGAATAAAACACTAACTGTGTCCTCGCCCTCCCAAACACAAAAATAAAATCTGAACTATATTCCCACCCATCTAGATACATCTAGTTGTGAAACTCCAAGGTCAGATAGAATTAAAAGCTGAGCAATATTGCAACCCTCCTGGACACAGGTTTGAAAAGACAACTATAATCATACTTTTCTGGCCACAGGAACAAAAGCTGAACTATATCCCACCATCTGGCACCCAGTTTGGAATGAAATCCTCACTATCCGTATCCTGGTCACAGTTGATTGAGAATTCCTAACGATATCCATGCCTTTCTGGATACAGTTAGTATTAAAAGCTGAACTATATCCCCCACCTTCTGGGACATAGTTTGCGATTAAATTCTAACTGTATCCGTGCCCTCCCTGACATAGAAATAAAAGCAGAACTATGTCCCCACCCTCCTGTATACTTTTTGTAGTGAAACCTCAAGGTGAAGTCTCAAGTACCGTTAAGATTAAAAGTCAAGGAATATCCCCACCCTCATGGCCAGTCAGGAAAGATAACCTAACTACAATCATACTGTTTGTACACAGTTAAGATCAAAAGCTGAACTATATCCCCACCTTCCAGAACACAGTTTGGAGATAAACCCTAACCATCTATACTCTCCCAGACACAGCTTGGAATGAAATCCTAATTACATCCATTCCCTTCTGGACACAGTTAGGAATAAAATCTGAACTATATCCCTACCCTCTGGGACACAGTTTGGAATGAAACACTAACTGTAGCTGGCCATCCCAAACACAAAAATAAAAACTAAACTATATGCCCACCCGTATAGATATAGCTAGTTGTTAAACTCCTAGATCAGATAGAATTAAAAGCTGAGCAATATTGCAACACTCCTGAACTCAGGTGTGAAAAGATAACTATAATCATACTTTTCTTGCCAGAGGATCAAATGCTGAACGAGATCCTCCACCATCCGAGGCCCAGTTTGGAATGAAATCCTCACTATCCATTCCTGGTCACAGTTAGTTGAAAATTGTTAACGATATCCATGCCTTTCTGGATACAGTTAGTATTAAAAGCTGAAATATATCCCCCACCTTTGGGGACACAGTTTGCAATTAAATGCTAACTATATCCATACCCTCCCTGACACAGAAACAAAAGCAGAACTTTGTCCCCACCCTCCTGTATACTTCTTGTAGTGAAACCTCAACGTGAAACCTCAAGTACTGTTAGGATTAAAAGCCAAGGAATATCCCCACCCTCATGGACAGTCGGGTGTGACAACCTACTGTAAGCATACTTTTTTGGACACAGTTAACTTCAAAAGCTGAGCTATATCCCCCCCCCCCCCCCCCCCCCAGAACACAGTTTGGAATGAAACCCTAACTATCCGTACTCTTCCAGACACAGCTAGGAATGAAATGTTAATTATATCCATACCATTCTGGACACCGAAAGGAATAAAATCTGAACTATATCCCTACCCTCCGGGACACAGTTTGATATAAATCACTAACTGTATCCTGGCCCTCCCAAACACAAAAATAAAAGCTGAACTGTATTCCCACACGTCTAGATATGGCTAGTAGTGAAACTCCAAGTACAGATAGAATTAAAAGTGGAGCAATATTGCAACACTCCTGGACACAGGTATGAAAAGATAACTACAATCAAACTTTTCTTGCCACAGGAACAAAAGCTGAACTATATCCTCTGCCATCCGGGACATTGTTTGGAATGAAATCCTCACTATCGGTATCCTGGTCACAGTTAAGAATTCCTAACGATATCCATACCTTTCGGGATACAGTTAGTATTGAAAGCTGAACTATATCCCCCACCCTCCGGGACACAGTTTGCAATTAAATGCTAACTATATCCGTACCCTCCCTAACACAGAAATAAAAGCAGAACTATGTGTCCCCACCCTCCTGGGCACTTCTAGTAGTGAAACCTCAAAGTGAATCCTTAAGTACAGTTAGGACTAAAAGCCAAGGAATATCCCCACCCTTGTGGACAGTCGGGTATGACAACCTAACTATAATCATACCTTTTGGAAACAGTTAAGAACAAAAGCTGAAATATATCCCCACCCTCTGCCCAGTTTGGAATGAAACCCTAACCATCTATACGCTCACAGAAACAGTTAGGAATGAAATCTTAAATATATCCATACCCTTCTGGCCACAGTTAGGAATAAAAGCTGAACTATATCCCTACCCTTTGGGACACAGTTTGGAATAAAACACTGTGTCCTCACCCTCCCAAACACAGAAATAAAATCTGAACTATATTCTCACCCATCCAGATACATCTAGTTGTGAAACTCCAAGGTCAGATAGAATTAAAAGCTGAGCAATATTGCAACCCTCCTGGACACAGGTATGAAAAGACAACTATAATCATACTTTTCTGGCCACAGGAACAAAAGCTGAACTATATCCCACCATCTGGCACCCAGTTTGGAATGAAATCCTCACTATCCGTATCCTGGTCACAGTTGATTGAGAATTCCTAACGATATCCATGCCTTTCTGGATACAGTTAGTATTAAAAGCTGAACTATATCCCCCACCTTCTGGGACATAGTTTACGATTAAATTCTAACTGTATCCGTGCCCTCCCTGACATAGAAATAAAAGCAGAACTATGTCCCCACCCTCCTGTATACTTTTTGTAGTGAAACCTCAAGGTGAAGTCTCAAGTACCGTTAAGATTAAAAGTCGAGGAATATCCCCACCCTCATGGCCAGTCAGGAAAGACAACCTAACTACAATCATACTGTTGGTACACAGTTAAGATCAAAAGCTGAACTATATCCCCACCTTCCAGAACACAGTTTGGAGATAAACCCTAACCATCTATACTCTCCCAGACACAGCTTGGAATGAAATCCTAATTATATCCATTCCCTTCTGGACACAGTTAGGAATAAAATCTGAACTATATCCCTACTCTCTGGGACACAGTTTGGAATGAAACACTAACTGTAGCTGGCCATCCCAAACACAAAAATAAAAGCTAAACTATATGCCCACCCGTATAGATATAGCTAGTTCTTAAACTCCTAGGTCAGATAGAATTAAAAGCTGAGCAATATTGCAACACTCCTGGACACAGGTTTGAAAAGATAACTATAATCATACTTTTCGGGTCACAGGAACAAAAGCTGAACTATATCCCACTCTCTGGCACACAGTTTAGAATGCAATTCCCACTATTTGTATCCTGTTGACAGTTGGTTAAGAATTCTGAACGATATCCATGCCTTTCTGGATACAGTTAGTATTAAAAGCTGAATTATATCCCCCACCCTCAGGGAGACAGTTTACAATTAAATGCTAACTATATCTGCACCCTCCCCGACACAGAAATAAAAGCAAAACTATGTCCACACCCTCGTGGACACATCTAGTAGTGACACCTCAAAATGAAACCTCAAGAACAGTTAGGATTAAAATCCAAGGAATATTCCCACCCTCATGGACAGTTGGGTATGACAACCTAACTATAATCATACTTTTCTGGGCACAGTTAAGATCAAAAGCTGAACTATATCCCCACCCTCCAGAACACATTTTGGAATGAAACCATAATCTATACTCTCCCAGACACAGCTAGGAATGAAATCCTAATTATATCCATACCCTTCTGGACATAGTTAGGAATAAAATCTGAGCTATATCCCTACCCTCTGGAACACAGTTTGAAATAAAACACTAACTGTATCCTGGCCCTCCCAAACATAAAAATAAAAGCTGAACTATATTCCCACACGTCTTGATACAGCTAGGAGTGAAACTCCAGTACAGATATAATTAAAAGCTGAGCAATATTGCAACCCTCCTGAACTCAGGTGTGAAAAGATAACTATAATCATACTTTTCTTGCCAGAGGATCAAATGCTGAACGAGATCCTCCACCATCCGAGGCCCAGTTTGGAATGAAATCCTCACTATCCATTCCTGGTCACAGTTAGTTGAAAATTCCTAACGATATCCATGCCTTTCTGGATACAGTTAGTATTAAAAGCTGAAATATATCCCCCACCTTTGGGGACACTGTTTGCAATTAAATGCTAACTATATCCATACCCTCCCTGACACAGAAACAAAAGCAGAACTTTGTCCCCACCCTCCTGTATACTTCTTGTAGTGAAACCTCAACGTGAAACCTCAAGTACAGTTAGGATTAAAAGCCAAGGAATATCCCCACCCTCATGGACAGTCGGGTGTGACAACCTACTGTAAGCATACTTTTTTGGACACAGTTGAGTTCAAAAGCAGAGCTATCTCACCACCCACCCCCACCCCCGCCCCCTCCCCCCCAGAACACAGTTTGGAATGAAACTCTAACCATCCGTACTCTTCCAGACACAGCTAGAAATGAAATGCTAATTATATCCATACCATTCTGGACACAGGAATAAAATCTGAACTATATCCCTACCCTCCGGGACACAGTTTGAAATAAAACACTAACTGTATCCTGGCCCTCCCAAACACAAAAATAAAAGCTGAACTGTATTCCCACACGTCTAGATATGGCTAGTAGTGAAACTCTAAGTACAGATAGAATTAAAAGTGGAGCAATATTGAAACACTCCTGGACACAGGTATGAAAAGATAACTACAATCAAACTTTTCTTGCCACAGGAACAAAAGCTGAACTATATATATCCCCTACCATCTGGGACACAGTTTGGAATGAAATCCTCACTATCAGTATCCTGGTCACAGTTAAGAATTCCTAACGATATCCATACCTTTCGGGATACAGTTAGTATTAAAAGCTGAACTATATCCCCCACCCTTGGGGACACAGTTTGCAATTAAATGCTAACTATATCTGTACCCTCCCTGACACAAAGATAAAAGCAGAACAATGTCCCCACCCTCCTGTATACTTGTAATGAAACCTCAAAGTGAAGTCTCATGTACAGTTATAATTAAATGCGAAGGAATATCCCCACCCGCATGGACAGTCATGAATGACAACCTAACTACAATCATACTTTTTTGGACACAGTTAAGATCAAAAGCTGAACTATATTTCCACCCTCCAGAACACAGTTTTGAATGAAACCCTAACCATCTACACTCTCCAAGACACAGTTAGGAATGAAATCCTAATTATATCCATACCCTTCTGGACACAGTTATGAATAAAATCTGAACTATATCCCTACCCTCGGGGACACAGTTCGGAATGAAACACTAACTGTATCCTTACCCTCCCAAACAGAAAAATAAAAGCTGAACTATATGCCCACCCGTCTAGATACAGCTAGTTGTGAAACTCCAATGTCAGATAGAATTAAAAGCAGTGCAATATTGCAACCCTCCTGGACACAGGTATGAAAAGATAACTATCATCATATTTTTCTGACCACGGGAACAAAAGCTGAACTATATCCCACTCTCTGGCGCACAGTTTGTAATGAAATCCTCACTATCCGTATCCTGGTCACAGTTAGTTCAGAATTCCTAATGCTATCCATGCCTTTCCGGATACAGTCAGTATTAAAGGCTGAACTATATCCCCCCACCCTCAGGGACACAGTTTACAATTGAATGCTAACTATATCTGTCTCCTCCCGGACACAGAAATGAAAGCAGAACTATGTCCCTACCCTTCTTGACAGTTCTAGTAGTGAAACCTCAATGTGAAACCTGAAGTACAGTTAGGATTAAAAGCCAAGGAATATCCCCACCCTCATGGACATTCGGGTATGACAACCTATCTGTAATCATACTCGTTTGGACACAGTTAAGTTCAAAAGCTGAGCTATATCCCCACCCCCCAGAACACAGTTTGGAATAAAACCCTGACCATCTGTACTCTCCCAGACACAGCTAGGAATGAAATCCTAATTATATCCATACCATTCTGGACACAGTTAGGAATAAAATCTGTACTATATCCCTACCCTCCGGGACACAGTTTGAAATAAAACACTAACTGTATCCTGGTCCTCCCAAACACAAAAATAAAAGCTGAACTGCATTCCCACACGTCTAGATACGGCTAGTAGTGAAACTCTAAATACAGATAGAATTAAAATTGGAGCAATATTGCAACACTCCTGGACACAGGTATGAAAAGATAACTACAATCAAACTTTTCTTGCCACAGGAACAAAAGCTGAACTATATCCCCCACCATACGGGACACAGTTTGGAATGAAATCCTCACTATCGGTATCCTGGTCACAGTTAAGAATTCCTAACGATATCCATACCTTTCGGGATACAGTTAGTTTTACATGCTGAACTATATCCCTCACCCTCCGGGACACAGTTTGCAATTAAATGCTAACTATATCCGTACCCTCCCTAACACAGAAATAAAAGCAGAACTATGTGTGCCCACCCTCCTCGGCACTTCTAGTAATCAAACCTCAAAGTGAAACCTTAAGTACAGTTACGATTAAAAGCCAAGGAATATCCCCACCCTCGTGGACAGTCGGGTCTGACAACCTAACTATAATCATACTTTTTGGAAACAGTTAAGAACAAAAGTTGAAATATATCCCCACCCTCTGCCTAGTTTGGAATGAAACCCTAACCATCTATACTCTCCCAGAAACAGTTAGGAATGAAATGTTAAATATATCCATACCCTTCCGGGCACAGTTAGGAATAAAAGCTGAACTATATCCCTACCCTCTGAGACACAGTTCGGAATGAAACACTAACTGTATCCTTACCTTCCCAAACAGAAAAATAAAAGCTGAACTATATGCCCATCCGTCTAGATACAGCTGGTTGTGAAACTCCAATGTCAGATAGAATTAAAAGCAGTGCAATATTGCAACCCTCCTGGACACAGGTTTGAAAAGGTAACTATAATCATACTTTTCTGACCACAGGAACAAAAGCTGAACTATATCCCACTCTCTGGCGCACAGTTTGGAATGAAATCGTCACTATCCGTATCCTGATCACAGTTAGTTCAGAATTCCTAATGCTATCCATGCCTTTCTGGATACAGTTAGTATTAAAAGCTGAACTATATCCCCCACCCTCAGGGACACAGTTCACAATTAAATGCTAACTATATCTGTCTCCTCCCCGACACAGAAATGAAAGCAGATCTATGTCCCTACCCTCCTTGACACGTCTAGTAGTGAAACCTCAACGTGAAACCTGAAGTACAGTTAGGATTAAAAGCCAAGGAATATCCCCACCCTCATGGACAGTCGGGTATGACAACCTAACTGTAATCATAACTTTTTTGGACACTGTTAAGTTCAAAAGCTGAGCTATATCCCCACCCCCCCAGAACACAGTTTGGAATGAAACCCTTACCATCTGTACTCTCCCAGACACTGCTAGGAATGAAATCCTAATTGTATCCATACCATTCTGGACACAGGAATAAAATCTGAACTATATCCCTACCCTCCGGGACACACTTTGAAATAAAACACTAACTGTATCCTGGCCCTCCCAAACACAAAAATAAAAGCTGAACTGTATTCCCACACGTCTAGATACGGCTAGTAGTGAGACTCCAAGTACAGATAGAATTAAAAGTGGAGCAATACTGCAACACTCCAGCACACAGGTATGAAAAGATAACTACAATCAAACTTTTCTTGCCACAGGAACAAAAGCTGAACTATATCCCCCACTATCCGGGACAAAGTTTGGAATGAAATCCTCACTATCGGTATCCTGGTCACAGTTAAGAATTCCTAACGATATCCCTAGCTTTAGGGATAGAGTTAGTATTAAAAGCTGAACTCTATCCCCTACCCTTGGGGACACAGTTTGCAATTAAATGCTAAATATATCCGTACCCGCCCTGACACACAAATAAAAGCAGAACTATGTCCCCACCCTCCTGTATACTTGTAATGAAACCTCAAAGTGAAGTCACATGTACAGTTATGATTAAAAGCCAAGGAATATCCCCACCCTCATGGACAGTCGGGTATGGCAACCTAACTGTAATCATACTTTTTTTGGACACTGTTAAGTTCAAAAGCTGAGCTATATCCCCACCCCCAGAACACAGTTTGGAATGAAACCCTAACCATCTACACTCTCCAAGACACAGTTAGGAATGAAATCCTAATTATATCCATACCCTTCTGGACACAGTTATGAATAAAATCTGCACTATATCCCTACCCTCTGGGACACAGTTCGGAATGAAACACTAACTGTATCCTTACCCACCCAAACAGAAAAATAAAAGCTGAACTATATGCCCACCCGTCTAGATACAGCTAGTTGTGAAACTCCAATGTCAGATAGAATTAAAAGCAGTGCAATATTGCAACCCTCCTGGACACAGGTTTGAAAAGGTAACTATACTCATACTTTTCTGACGACAGGAACAAAAGCTGAACTATATCCCACTCTCTGGCGCGTTTGGAATGAAATCGTCACTATCCGTATCCTGGTCACAGTTAGTTCAGAATTCCTAATGCTATCCATGCCTTTCTGGATACAGTTAGTATTAAAAGCTGAACTATATCCCCCACCCTCAGGGAGACAGTTTACAATTAAATGCTAACTATATCTGTCTCCTCTCCGACACAGAAATGAAAGCAGATCTATGTCCCTACCCTCCTTGACACGTCTAGTAGTGAAACCTCAACGTGAAACCTGAAGTACATTTAGGATTAAAAGCCAAGGAATATCCCCACCCTCATGGACAGTCGGGTATGACAACCTAACTGTAATCATTCTTTTTTTGGACGCTGTTAAGTTCAAAAGCTGAGCTATATCCCCACCCCCCAGAACACAGTTTGGAATGAAACCCTAAGCATCTGTACTCTCCCAGACACAGCTAGGAATGAAATCCTAATTGTATTCATACCATTCTGGACACAGTTAGGAATAAAATCTGAACTATATCCCTACCCTCCGGGACACAGTTTGAAATAAAACACTAACTGTATCCTGGCCCTCCCAAACACAAAAATAAAAGCTGAACTGTAATCCCACACGTCTAGATACGGCTAGTAGTGAGACTCCAAGTACAGATAGAATTAAAAGTGGAGCAATACTGCAACACTCCTGCACACAGGTATGAAAAGATAACTACAATCAAACTTTTCTTGCCACAGGAACAAAAGTGGAACTATATCCCTCACCATCCGGGTCACAGTTTGGAATGAAATCCTCACTATCGGTATCCTGGTCACAGTTAAGAATTCCTAACGATATCCATAGCTTTCGGGATACAGTTAGTATTAAAAGCTGAACTATATCCCCTATCCTTGGGGACAGAGTTTGCAATTAAATGCTAAATATATCCGTACCCTCCCTGACACACAAATAAAAGCAGAACTATGTCCCCACCCTCCTGTATACTTGTAATGAAACCTCAAAGTGAAGTCTCATGTACAGTTATGATTAAAAGCCAAGGAATATCCCCACCCGCATGGACAGGCATGAATGACAACCTAACTACAATCATACTTTTTTGGACACAGTTAAGATCAAAAGCTGAACTATATTTCCACCCTCCAGAAAACAATTTGGAATGAAACCCTAACCATCTACACTCTCCAAGACACAGTTAGGAATGAAATCCTAATTATATCCATACCCTTCTGGACACAGTTATGAATAAAATCTGCACTATATCCCTACCCTCTGGAACACAGTTCGGAATGAAACACTAACTGTATCCTTACCCACCCAAACAGAAAAATAAAAGCTGAACTATATGCCCACCCGTCTAGATACAGCTAGTTGTGAAACTTCAATGTGAGATAGAATTAAAAGCAGTGCAATATTGCAACCCTCCTGGACTCAGGTTTGAAAAGGTAACTATACTCATACTTTTCTGACCACCGGAACAAAAGCTGAACTATATCCCACTCTCTGACGCACAGTTTGGAATGAAATCGTCACTATCCATATCCTGGTCACATTTAGTTCAGAATTCCTAATGCTATCCCTGCCTCTCTGGATACAGTTAGTATTAAAAGCTGAACTATATCCCCCACCCTCAGGGACACAGTTCACAATTAAATGCTAACTATATCTGTCTCCTCCCCGACACAGAAATGAAAGCAGATCTATGTCCCTACCCTCCTTGACACGTCGAGTAGTGAAACCTAAACGTGAAACCTGAAGTACAGTTAGGATTAAAAGCCAAGGAATATCCCCACCCTCATGGACAGTCGGGTATGACAACCTAACTGTAATCATACTTTTTTTGGACACTGTTAAGTTCAAAAGCTGAGCTATATCCCCACCCCCCCCCCCCCAGAACACAGTTTGGAATGAAACCCTAACCATCTGTACTCTCCCAGACACAGCTAGGAATGAACTCCTAATTATATCCATACCATTCTGGACACAGTTAGGAATAAAATCTGAACTATATCCCTACCCTCCGGGACACAGTTTGAAATAAAACACTAACTGTATCCTGGCCCTCCCAAACACAAAAATAAAAGGTGAACTGTATTCCCACACATCTAGATACGGCTAGTAGTGAGACTCCAAGTACAGATAGAATTAAAAGTGGAGCAATACTGCAACACTCCTGCACACAGGTATGAAAAGATAACTACAATCAAACTTTTCTTGCCACAGGAACAAAAGTGGAACTATATCCCCCACCATCCGGGACACAGTTTGGAATGAAATCCTCACTATCGGTATCCTGGTCACAGTTAAGAATTCCTAACGATATCCATAGCTTTTGGGATACAGTTAGTATTAAAAGCTGAACTATATACCCTACCCTTGGGGACACAGTTTGCAATTAAATGCTAACTATATCCGTACCCTCCCTGACACACAAATAAAAGCAGAACTATGTCCCCACCCTCCTGTATACTTGTAATGAAACCTCAAAGTGAAGTCACATGTACAGTTATGATTAAAAGCCAAGGAATATCCCCACCCGCATGGACAGTCGGGTATGGCAACCTAACTGTAATCATACTTTTTTTGGACACTGTTAAGTTCAAAAGCTGAGCTATATCCCCACCCCCCAGAACACAGTTTGGAATGAAACCCTAACCATCTACACTCTCCAAGACCTAGTTAGGAATGAAATCCTAATTATATCCATACCCTTCTGGACACAGTTATGAATAAAACCTGCAGTATATCCCTACCCTCTGGGACACAGTTCGGAATGAAACACTAACTGTATCCTTACCCACCCAAACAGAAAAATAAAAGCTGAACTATATGCCCGCCCGTCTAGATACAGCTAGTTGTGAAACTCCAATGTTAGATAGAATTAAAAGCAGTGCAATATTGCAACCCTCCTGGACAGAGGTTTGAAAAGGTAACTATACTCATACTTTTCTGACCACAGGAACAAAAGCTGAACTATATCCCACTCTCTGGCGCACAGTTTGGAATGAAATCGTCACTATCCATATGCTGGTCACAGTTTGTTCAGAATTCCTAATGCTATCCATGCCTTTCTGGATACAGTTAGTATTAAAAGCTGAACTATATCCCCCACCCTCAGGGACACAGTTCACAATTAAATGCTAACTATATCTGTCTCCTCCCCAACACAGAAATGAAAGCAGATCTATGTCCCTACCCTCCTTGACACGTCTAGTAGTGAAACCTCAACGTGAAACCTGAAGTACAGTTAGGATTAAAAGCCAAGGAATATCCCCACCCTCATGGACAGTCGGGTATGACAACCTAACTGTATTCATACTTTTTTTGGACACTGTTAAGTTCAAAAGCTGATCTATATCCCACCCCCCAGAACACAGTTTGGAATGAAACCCTAACCATCTGTACTCTCCCAGACACAGCTAGGAATGAAATCCTAATTATATCCATAGCATTCTGGACACAGTTAGGAATAAAATCTGAACTTTATCCGTTCCCTCCGGGACACAGTTTGAAATAAAACACTAACTGTATCCTGGCCCTCCCAAACAGAAAAATAAAAGCTGAACTGTATTCCCACACATCTAGATACGGCTAGTAGTGAAACTCCAAGTACAGATAGAATTAAAAGTGGAGCAATATTGCAACACTCCTGGACACAGGTATGAAAAGATAACTACAATCAAACTTTTCTTGCCACAGGAACAAAAGCTGAACTATATCCCCCACCATCCGGGACACAGTTTGGAATGAAATCCTCACTATCGGTATCCTAGTCACAGTTAAGAATTTCTAATGATATCCATACCTTTCGGGATACAGTTAGTATTAAAAGCTGAACTATATCCCCCACACTCCGGGACACAGTTTGCAATTAAATGCTAACTATATCTGTATCCTCCCTAACATAGAAATAAAATCAGAACTATGTGTCCCCACCCTCCTGGGCACTTCTACTAGTGAAACCTCAAAGTGAAACCTTAAGTACAGTTAGTATTAAAAGCCAAGGAATATCCCCACCCTCGTGGACAGTTGGGTATGACACCCTAACTATAATCATACTTTTTGGGAACAGTTAAGAACAAAAGCTGAAATATATCCCCACCCTCTGCACAGTTTGAAATGAAACCCTAACCATCTATACTCTCTCAGAAACAGTTAGGAATGAAATCTTAAATATATCCATACCCTTCCAGGCACAGATAGGAATGAAAGCTGAACTATATCCCTACCCTTTGGGACACAGTTTGGAATAAAACACTAACTGTGTCCTCGCCCTCCCAAACACAAAAATAAAATCTGAACTATATTCCAACCCATCTAGATACATCTAGTTGTGAAACTCCAAGGTCAGATAGAATTGAAAGCTGAGCAATATTGCAACCCTCCTGGACACAGGTTTGAAAAGACAAATATAATCATACTTTTCTGGCCACAGGAACAAAAGCTGAACTATATCCCACCATCTGGCACCCAGTTTGGAATGAAATCCTCACATCCATATCCTGGTCACAGTTAGTTGAGAATTCCTAACGATATCCCTGCCTTTCTGGATACAGTTAGTATTAAAAGCTGAACTATATCCCCCCACCTTCTGGGACATAGTTTGCGATTAAATGCTAACTGTATCCGTGCCCTCACTGACATAGAAATAAAAGCAGAACTATGTCCCCACCCTCCTGTATACTTTTTGTAGTGAAACCTTAAAGTGAAGTCTCAAGTACAGTTAGGATTAAAAGTCAAGGACTATCCCCACCCTCATGGACAGTCATTTAAGACAACCTAACTACAATCATACTGTTTGTACACAGTTAAGATCAAAAGCTGAACTATATCCCCACCCTCCTGAACACAGTTTGGAATTAAACCTTAACCATCTATACTCTCCCAGACACAGTTTGGAATGAAATCCTAATTATATCCATTCTCTTCTGGACACAGGTAGGAATAAAATCTGAACTATATCCCTACCCTCTGGGACACAGTTTGAAATAAAACACTAACTGTATCCTGGCCCTCCCAAACACAAAAATAAAAGCTGGACTCTATGCCCACCTGTATAGATACAGCTACTTCTGAAACTCCTAGGTCAGATAGAATTAAAAGCTGAGCAATATTGCAACACTCCTGAACACAGGTTTGAAAAGATAACTATAATCATACTTTTCGGGCCACAGGAACAAAAGATGAACTATATCCCACTCTCTGGCACCCAGTTTAGAATGAAATCCCCACTATCTCTATCCAGTTCACAGTTATTTAAGAATTCCTAACGATATCCATGACTTTCTGGATACAGTTAGTATTAAAAGCTGAACTATATCCCCCACCCTCAGGGAGACAGTTTACAATTAAATGCTAACTATATCTGTACCCTCCCCGACACAGAAATAAAAGCTAAACTATGTCCCCACCCTCATGGACACATCTAGTAGTGAAACCTCAAAATGAAACCTCAAGTACAGTTAGGATTAAAATCCAAGGAATATTCCCACCCTCATGGACAGTTGGGTATGGCAACCTAACTATAATCATACTTTTCTGGGCACAGTTAAGATCAAAAGCTGAACTATATCCCCACCCTCCAGAACACAGTTTGGAATGAAACCATAACAATCTATACTCTCCCAGACACAGCTATGAATGAAATCCTAATTATATCCCTACCCTTCTGGTCATAGTTTGGAATAAAATCTGAACTATATCCCTACCCTCTGGGACACAGTTTGAAATAAAACACTAACTGTATCCTGGCCCTCCCAAACACAAAAATAAAAGCTGAACTATATTCCCGCACGTCTTGATACAGCTAGTAGTGAAACTCCAGTACAGATGGAATTAAAAGCTGAGCAATATTGCAACCCTCCTGACCTCAGGTGTGAAAAGATAACTATAATCATACTTTTCTTGCCGGAGGATCAAATGCTGAACGAGATCCTCCACCATCCGGGGCCCAGTTTGGAATGAAATCCTCACTATCCATATCCTGGTCACAGTTAGTTGAGAATTCCTAACGATATCCATTCCTTTCTAGATACAGTTAGTATTAAAATCTGAACTATGTCCCCCACCGTTGGGGACACTGTTTGCAATTAAATTCTAACTATATTAATACCCTCCCTGACACAGAAATAAAAGTAGAACTTTGTCCCCACCCTCCTGTATACTTCTTGTAGTGAAACCTCAACATGAAACCTCAAGTACAGTTAGCATTAAAAGCCAAGGAATATCCCTACCCTCATGGACAGTCGGGTGTGACAACCTAACTGTAATCATACTTGATTGGACACAGTTAAGTTCAAAAGCTGAGCTATACCCCCCCCCCCCCCCCCCCCCCCAGAACACAGTTTGGAATGAAACCCTAACCATCTGTACTCTCCCAGACACAGCTAGGAATAAAATCCTAATTATATCCATACCATTCTGGACACAGGAATAAAATCTGAACTATATCCCTACCCTCCAGGACACAGTTTGAAATAAAACACTAACTGTATCCTGGCCCTCCCAAACACAAAAATAAAACCTGAACTGTATTCCCACACGTCTAGATATGGCTAGTAGTGAGACTCCAAGTACAGATAGAATTGAAAGTGGAGCAATACTGCAACACTCCTGCACACAGGTATGAAAAGATAACTACAATCAAAGTTTTCTTGCCACAGGAACAAAAGTGGAACTATATCCCCCACCATCCGGGTCACTGTTTGGAATGAAATCCTCACTATCGGTATCCTGGTCACAGTTAAGAATTCCTAACGATATCCATAGCTTTCGGGATACAGTTAGTATTAAAAGCTGAACTATATCCCCTACCCTTGGGGACACAGTTTGCAATTAAATGCTAAATATATCCGTACCCTCCCTGACACACAAATAAAAGCAGAACTATGTCCCCACCCTCCTGTATACTTGTAATGAAACCTCAAAGTGAATTCTCATGTACAGTTATGATTAAAAGCCAAGGAATATCCCCACCCGCATGGACATTCGGGTATGGCAACCTAATTGTAATCATACTTTTTTTGGATACTGTTAAGTTCAAAAGCTGAGCTATATCCCCACCCCCCAGAACACAGTTTGGAATGAAACCCTAACCATCTACACTCTCCAAGACGCAGTTTGGAATAAAATCCTAATTATATCCATACCCTTCTGGACATAGTTATGAATAAAATCTGCACTATATCCCTACCCTCTGGGACACAGTTCGGAATGAAACACTAACTGTATCCTTACCCACCCAAACAGAAAAATAAAGGCTGAACTATATGCCCACCCGTCTAGATACAGCTAGTTGTGAAACTCCAATGTCAGATAGAATTAAAAGCAGTGCAATATTGCAACCCTCTTGGACACAGGTTTGAAAAGGTAACTATACTCATACTTTTCTGATGACAGGAACAAAAGCTGAACTATATCCCACTCTCTGGCGCACAGTTTGGAATGAAATCGCCACTATCCGTATCCTGGTCACAGTTAGTTCAGAATTCCTAATGCTATCCATGCCTTTCTGGATACATTTAGTATTAAAAGCTGAACTATATCCCCCACCCTCAGGGACACAGTTCACAATTAAATGCTAACTATATCTGTCTCCTCCCCGACACAGAAATGAAAGCAGATCTATGTCCCTACCCTCCTTGACACGTCTAGTAGTGAAACCTCAACATGAAACCTGAAGTACAGTTAGGATTAAAAGCCAAGGAATATCCCCACCCTCATGGACAGTCGGGTATGACAACCTAACTGTTATCATACTTTTTTTGGACACTGTTATGTTCAAAATCTGAGCTATATCCCCACCCCCCAGAACACAGTTTGGAATGAAACCCTAACCATCTGTACTCTCCCAGACACAGCTAGGAATGAATTCCTAATTATATCCATACCATTCTGGACACAGTTAGGAATAAAATCTGAACTATATCGCTACCCTCCGGGACACAGTTTGAAATAAAACACTAACTGTATCCTGGCCCTCCCAAACACCAAAATAAAAGGTGAACTGTATTCCCACACATCTAGATACGGCTAGTAGTGAAACTCCAAGTACAGATAGAATTAAAAGTGGAGCAATATTGCAACACTCCTGGACACAGGTATGAAAAGATAACTACAATCAAACTTTTCTTGCCACAGGAACAAAAGCTGAACTATATCCCCCACCATCCGGGACACAGTTTGGAATGAAATCCTCACTATCGGTATCCTGGTCACAGTTAAGAATTCCTAACGATATCCATACCTTTCGGGATACAGTTAGTGTTAAAAGCTGAACTATATCCCCCACTCTCCGGGACACAGTTTGCAATTAAATGCTAACTATATCTGTATCCTCCCTAACACAGAAATAAAAGCAGAACTATGTGTCCCCACCCTCCTGGACACTTCTAGTAGTGAAACCTCAAAGTGAAACCTTAAGTACAGTTAGGATTAAAAGCCAAGGAATATCCCCACCCTCGTGGACAGTTGGGTATGACAACCTAACTATAATCATACTTTTTGGGAACAGTTAAGCTGAAATATATCCCCACCCTCTGCCCAGTTTGAAATGAAACCCAAACCATCTATACTCTCCCAGAAACAGTTAGGAATGAAATCTTAAATATATCCATCCCCTTCCAGGCACAGATAGGAATGAAAGCTGAACTATATCCCTACCCTTTGGGAGACAGTTTGGAATAAAACACTAACTGTGTCCTCGCCCTCCCAAACACAAAAATAAAATCTGAACTGTATTCCCACCCATCTAGATACATCTAGTTGGGAAACTCCAAGGTCAGATAGAATTGAAAGCTGAGCAATATTGCAACCCTCCTGGACACAGGTTTGAAAAGACAAATATAATCATACTTTTCTGGCCACAGGAACAAAAGCTGAACTATATCCCACCATCTGGCACCCAGTTTGGAATGAAATCCTCACTATCCATATCCTGGTCACAGTTAGTTGAGAATTCCTAACGATATCCATGCCTTTCTGGATACAGTTAGTATTAAAAGCTGAACTATATCCCCCCACCTTCTGGGACATAGTTTGCGATTAAATGCTAACTGTATCCGTGCCCTCCCTGACATAGAAATAAAAGCAGAACTATGTCCCCACCCTCCTGTATACTTTTTGTAGTGAAACCTCAAAGTGAAATCTCAAGTACAGTTAGGATTAAAAGTCAAGGACTATCCCCACCCTCATGGACAGTCATTTAAGACAACCTAACTACAATCATACTGTTTGTACACAGTTAAGATCAAAAGCTGAACTATATCCCCACCCTCCAGAACACAGTTTGGAATTAAACGTTAACCATCTATACTCTCCCAGACACAGTTTGGAATGAAATCCTAATTATATCCATTCCCTTCTGGACACAGTTAGGAATAAAATCTGAACTATATCCCTACCCTCCGGGACACAGTTTGAAATAAAACACTAACTATATCCTGGCCCTCCCAAACACAAAAATAAAAGCTGAACTATATGCCCACCCGTATAGATACAGCTACTTCTGAAACTCCTAGGTCAGATAGAATTAAAAGCTGAGCAATATTGCAACAGTCCTGGACACAGGTTTGAAAAGATAACAATAATCATACTTTCGGGCCACAGGAACAAAAGCTGAACTATATCCCACTCTCTGGCACCCAGTTTAGAATGAAATCCCCACTATCTGTATGCTGTTCACAGTTGTTTAAGAATTCCTCACGATATCCATGACTTTCTGGATACAGTTAGTATTAAAAGCTGAACTATATCCCCCACCCTCAGGGAGACAGTTTACAATTAAATGCTAACTATATCTGTACCCTCCCCGACACAGAAATAAAAGCAAAACTATGTCCCCACCCTCATGGACACATTTAGTAGTGAAACCTCAAAATGAAACCTCAAGTACAGTTAGGATTAAAATCCAAGGAATATTCCCACCCTCATGGACAGTTGGGTATGGCAACCTAACTACAATCATACTTTTCTGGGCACAGTTAAGATCAAAAGCTGAACTATATCCCCACCCTCCAGAACACAGTTTGGAATGAAACCATAACAATCTATACTCTCCCAGACACAGCTAGAAATGACATCCTAATTATATCCCTACCCTTCTGCACATACTTTGGAATAAAATCTGAACTATATCCCTACCCTCTGGGACACAGTTTGAAATAAAACACTAAGTGTATCCTGGCCCTCCCAAACACAAAAATAAAAGCTGAACTATATTCCCGCACGTTTTGATACAGCTAGTAGTGAAACTCCAGTACAGATGGAATTAAAAGCTGAGCAATATTGCAACCCTCCTGAACTCAGGTGTGAAAAGATAACTATAATCATACTTTTCTTGCCAGAGGATCAAATGCTGAACGAGATCCTCCACCATCCGGGGCCCAGTTTGGAATGAAATCTCACTATCCATATCCTGGTCACAGTTAGTTGAGAATTCCTAACGATATCCATTCCTTTCTAGACACAGTTAGTATTAAAATCTGAACTATATCCCCCACCTTTGGGGACACTGTTTGCAATTAAATGCTAACTATATCCATACCCTCCCTGACACAGAAATAAAGGTAGAACTTTGTCCCCACCCTCCTGTATACTTCTTGTAGTGAAACCTCAACATGAAACCTCAAGTACAGTTAGCATTAAAAGCCAAGGAATATCCCCACCCTCATGGACAGTCGGGTGTGAGAACCTGACTGTAATCATACTTTTTTGGACACAGTTAAGTTCAAAAGCTGACCTATATCCCCCCCCCCCCCCCCACCCCCCCACCCAGAACACAGTTTGCCCTAACCATCTGTACTCTCCCAGACACAGCTAGGGATGAAATCCTAGTTATATCCATACCATTCTGGACACAGTTAGGAATAAAATCTGAACTATATCCCTACCCTCCGGGACACAGTTTGAAATAAAACACTAACTGTATCCTGGCCCTCTCAAACACAAAAATAAAAGCTGAACTGTATTCCCACACGTCTAGATATGGCTAGTAGTGAGACTCCAAGTACAGATAGAATTAAAAGTGCAGCAATACTGCAACACTCCTGCACACAGGTATGAAAAGATAACTACAATCAAACTTTTCTTGCCACAGGAACAAAAGTGGAACTATATCCCCCACCATCCGGGTCACTGCTTGGATTGAAATCCTCACTATCGGTATCCTGGTCACAGTTAAGAATTCCTAACGATATCCATAGCTTTCGGGATACAGTTAGTATTAAAAGCTGAACTATATCCCCTACCCTTGGGGACACAGTTTGCAATTAAATGCTAAATATATCCGTACCCTCCCTGACACACAAATAAAAGCAGAACTATGTCCCCACCCTCCTGTATACTTGTAATGAAACCTCAAAGTGAATTCTCATGTACAGTTATGATTAAAAGCCAAGGAATATCCCCACCCGCATGGACAGTCGGGTATGGCAACCTAATTGTAATCATACTTTTTTTGGATACTGTTAAGTTCAAAAGCTGAGCTATATCCCCACCCCCCAGAACACAGTTTGGAATGAAACCCTAACCATCTACACTCTCCAAGACACAGTTTGGAATAAAATCCTAATTATATCCATACCCTTCTGGACATAGTTATGAATAAAATCTGCACTATATCCCTACCCTCTGGGACACAGTTCGGAATGAAGCACTAACTGTATCCTTACCCACCCAAACAGAAAAATAAAGGCTGAACTATATGCCCACCCGTCTAGATACAGCTAGTTGTGAAACTCCAATGTCAGATAGAATTAAAAGCAGTGCAATATTGCAACCCTCCTGGACACAGGTTTGAAAAGGTAACTATACTCATACTTTTCTGATGACAGGAACAAAAGCTGAACTATATCCCACTCTCTGGCGCACAGTTTGGAATGAAATCGCCACTATCCGTATCCTGGTCACAGTTAGTTCAGAATTCCTAATGCTATCCATGCCTTTCTGGATACAGTTAGTATTAAAAGCTGAACTATATCCCCCACCCTCAGGGACACAGTTCACAATTAAATGCTGACTATATCTGTCTCCTCCCCGACACAGAAATGAAAGCAGATCTATGTCCCTACACTCCTTGACACGTCTAGTAGTGAAACCTCAACGTGAAACCTGAAGTACAGTTAGGATTAAAAACCAAGGAATATCCCCACCCTCATGGACAGTCGGGTATGAGAACCTAACTGTAATCATACTTTTTGGACACTGTTAAGTTCAAAAGCTGAACTATATCCCCCACCATCCGGGACACAGTTTGGAATGAAATCCTCACTATTGGTATCCTGGTCACAGTTAAGAATTTCTAACGATATCCATACCTTTCGGGATACAGTTAGTATTAAAGGCTGAACTATATCCCCCACACTCCGGGACACAGTTTGCAATTAAATGCTAACTATATCTGTATCCTCCCTAACACAGAAATAAAAGCAGAACTGTGTGTCCCCACCCTCCTGGGCTCTTCTAGTAGTGAAACCTCAAAGTGAAACATTAAGTACAGTTAGGATTAAAAGCCAAGGAATATCCCCTCGTGGACAGTTGGGTATGAAAACCTAACTATAATCATATTTTTGGGGAACAGTTAAGAACAAAAGCTGAAATATATCCCCACCCTCTGCCCAGTTTGAAATGAAACTCTAACATCTATACTCTCCCAGAAATAGTTAGGAATGCAATCTTAAATATATCCATACCCTTCCAGGCACAGATAGCAATGAAAGCCGAACTATATCCCTACCCTTTGGGACACAGTTTGGAATAAAACACTAACTGTGTCCTCGCCCTCCCAAACACAAAAATAAAATCTGAACTATATTCCAACCCATCTAGATACATCTAGTTGTGAAACTCCAAGGTCAGATAGAATTGAAAGCTGAGTAATATTGCAACCCTCCTGGTCAGAGGTTTGAAAAGACAAATATAATCATACTTTTCTGGCCACAGGAACAAAAGCTGAACTATATCCCACCATCTGGCACCCAGTTTGGAATGAAATCCTCACTATCCATATCCTGGTCACAGTTAGTTGAGAATTCCTCACGATATCCATGCCTTTCTGGATATAGTTAATATTAAAAGCAGAACTATATCCCCCCACCTTCTGGGACATAGTTTGCGATTAAATGCTAACTGTATCCGTGCCCTCCCTGACATAGAAATAAAAGCAGAACTATGTCCCCACCCTCCTGTATACTTTTTGTAGTGAAACCTCAAAGTGAAGTCTCAAGTACAGTTAGGATTAAAAGTCAAGGACTATCCCCACCCTCATGGACAGTCATTTAAGACAACCTAACTACAATCATACTGTTTGTACACAGTTAAGATCAAAAGCTGAACGATATCCCCACCCTCCAGAACACAGTTTGGAATTAAACGTTAACCATCTATACTCTCCCAGACACAGTTTGGAATGAAATCCTAATTATATCCATTCCCTTCTGGACACAGTTAGGAATAAAATCTGAACTATATCCCTACCCTCCGGGACACAGTTTGAAATAAAACACTATCTGTATCCTGGCCCTCCCAAACACAAAAATAAAAGCTGAACTATATGCCCACCCGTATAGATACAGCTACTTCTGAAACTCCTAGGTCAGATAGAATTAAAAGCTGAGCAATATTGCTACACTCCTGAACACAGGTTTGAAAAGATAACTATAATCATACTTTTCTCGCCACAGGAACAAAAGCTGAACTATAGCCCACTCTCTGGCACCCAGTTTAGAATGAAATCCCCACTATCTGTATCCTGTTCACAGTTATTTAAGCATTCGTAACGATATCCATGACTTTCTGGATACAGTTGGTATTAAAAGCTGAACTATATCCCCCACCCTCAGGGAGACAGTTTACAATTAAATGCTAACTATATCTGTACCCTCCCCGACACAGAAATAAAAGCAAAACTATGTCCCCACCCTCATGGACACATCTAGTAGCAAAACCTCAAAATGAAACCTCAAGTACAGTTAGGATTAAAATCCAAGGAATATTCCAACCCTCATGGACAGTTGGGTATGGCAACCTAACTATAATCATACTTTTCTGGGCACAGTTAAGATCAAAAGCTGAACTATATCCCCACCCTCCAGAACACAGTTTGGAATGAAACCATAACAATCTATACTCTCCCAGACACAGCTATGAATGAAATTCTAACTATATCCCTACCCTTCTGGACATAGTTTGGAATAAAATCTGAACTATATCCCTACCCTCTGGGACACAGTTTGAAATAAAACACTAACTGTATCCTGGCCCTCCCAAACACAAAAATAAAAGCTGAACTATATTCCCACACGTCTTGATACAGCTAGTAGTGAAACTCCAGTACAGATGGAACTAAAAGCTGAGCAATATTGCAACCCTCCTGAACTCAGGTGTGAAAAGATAACTATAATCATAGTTTTCTTGCCAGAGGATCAAATGCTGAACGAGATCCTCCACCATCCGGGTCCCAGTTTGGAATGAAATCCTCACTATCCATATCCTGGTCACAGTTAGTTGAGAATTCCTAACGATATTCATTCCTTTCTGGATACACTTAGTATTAAAATCTGAACTATATCCCCCACCTTTGGGCCACTGTTTGCAATTAAATGCTAACTATATCCATACCCTCCCTGACACAGAAATAAAACTAGAACTTTGTCCCCACCCTCCTGTATACTTCTTGTTGTAAAACGTCAACGTGAAACCTCAAGTACAGTTAGCATTAAAAGCCAAGGAATATCCCCACCCTCACGGACAGTCAGGTGTGACAACCTAACTGTAATCATACTTTTTTGGACACAGTTAACTTCAAAAGCTGAGCTATATCCCCCCCCCCCCCCCCCAGAACACAGTTTGGCAAGACACAGTTAGGAATGAAATCCTAATTATATCCGTACCCGTCTGGACACAGTTATGAATAAAATCTGCACTATATCCCTACCCTCTGGGACACAGTTCGGAATGAAACACTAACTTGTATCCTTACCCACCCAAACTGAAAAATAAAAGCTGAACTATATGCCCACCCGTCTATATACAGCTAGTTGTGAAACTCCAATGTCAGATAGAATTAAAAGCAGTGCAATATTGCAACCCTCCTGGACACAGATTTGAAAAGGTAACTATACTCATACTTTTCTGACCACAGGAACAAAAGCTGAACTATATCCCACTCTCTGGCGCACAGTTTGGAATGAAATCGTCACTATCCGTATCCTGGTCACATTTAGTTCAGTATTCCTAATGCTATCCATGCCTTTCTGGATACAGTTAGTATTAAAAGCTGAACTATATCCCCCACCCTCTGGGACACAGTTCACAATTAAATGCTAACTATATCTGTCTCCTCCCCGTCACAGAAATGAAAGCAGATCTATGTCCCTACCCTCCTTGACACGTCTACTAGTGAAACCTCAATGTGAAACCTGAAGTACAGTTAGGATTAAAAGCCAAGGAATATCCCCACCCTCATGGACAGTCGGGTATGACAACCTAACTGTAATCATACTTTTTTGGACACTGTTAAGTTCAAAAGCTGAGCTATATCCCCACCCCCTAGAACACAGTTTGGAATGAAACCCTAACCATCTGTACTCTCCCAGACACAGCTAGGGATGAAATCCTAATTATATCCATACCATTCTGGACACAGTTAGGAATAAAATCTGAACTATATCCCTTCCCTCCGGGACACAGTTTGAAATAAAACACTAACTGTATCCTGGCCCTCCCAAACACAAAAATAAAAGCTGAACTGTATTCCCACACGTCTAGATACGGCTAGTAGTGGGACTCCAAGTACAGATAGAATTAAAAGTGGCGCAATAGTGCAACACTCCTGCACGCAGGTATGAAAAGATAACTACAATCAAACTTTTCTTGCCACAGGAACAAAAGTGGAACTATATTCCCCACCATCCGGGTCACAGTTTGGAATGAAATCCTCACTATCGGTATCCTGGTCACAGTTAAGAATTCCTAACGATATCCATAGCTTTCGGGATACAGTTAGTATTAAAAGCTGAACTACATCCCCTACCCTTGGGGACACAGTTTGCAATTAAATGCTAAATATATCCGTACCCTCCCTGACACACAAATAAAAGCAGAACTATGTCCCCACCCTCCGGTATACTTGGAATGAAACCTCAAAGTGAAGTCTCATGTACAGTTATGAATAAAAGCCAAGGAATATCCCCACCCGCATGGACAGGCATGAATGATAACCTAACTACAATCATACTTTTTAGGACACAGTTGAGATCAAAAGCTGAACTATATTTCCACCCTCCAGAACACAGTTTTGAATGAAACCCTAACCATCTACACTCTCCAAGACACAGGAATGAAATCCAAATTATATCCATACCCTTCTGGACACAGTTACGAATAAAATCTGCACTATATCCCTACCCTCTGGGACACAGTTCGGAATGAAACACTAACTGTATCTTTACCCACCCAAACAGAAAAATAAAAGCTGAACTATATCCCACTCTCTGGCGCACAGTTTGGAATGAAATCGTCACTATCCGTATCCTGGTCACAGTTAGTTCAGAATTCCTAATGCTATCCATGCCTTTCTGGATGCAGTTAGTATTAAAATCTGAACTATATCCCCCACCTTTGGGGACACTGTTTGCAATTAAATGCTAACTATATTAATAGCATCCCTGACACAGAAATAAAAGTAGAACGTTGTCCCCACCCGCCTGTATAATTCTTGTAGTGAAACCTCAACGTGAAACCTCAAGTACAGTTAGCATTAAAAGCCAAGGAATATCCCCACCCTCATGGACAGTCGGGTGTGACAACCTAACTGTAATCATACTTTTTTGGACAGAGTTAAGTTCAAAAGCTGAGCTATATCCCCCCTCCCCCCCCCCCCTCCCAGAACACAGTTTGGAATGAAACCCGAACCATCTACACTCTCCAAGACGCAGTTAGGAATGAAATCCTAATTATATCCATACCCTTCTGGACACAGTTATGAATAAAATCTGCACTATATCCCTACCCTCTGGGACACAGTTCGGAATGAAACACTAACTGTATCCTTACCCACCCAAAGAGAAAAATAAAAGCTGAACTATATGCCCACCCGTATAGATACAGCTAGTTGTGAAACTCCAATGTCAGATAGAATTAAAAGCAGGGCAATATTGCAACCCTCCTGGACACAGGTTTGAAAAGGTAACTATACTCATACTTTTCTGACCACAGGAACAAAAGCTGAACTATATCCCACTCTCTGGCGCACAGTTTGGAATGAAATCGTCACTATCCGTATCCTGGTCACAGTTAGTTCAGAATTCCTAATGCTATCCATGCCTTTCTGGATACAGTTAGTATTAAAAGCTGAACTTTATCCCCCACCCTCAGGGACACAGTTGACAATTAAATGCTAACTATATCTGTCTCCTCCCCGACACAGAAATGAAAGCAGATCTATGTCCCTACCCTCCTTGACACGTCTAGTAGTGAAACCTCAACGTGAAACCTGAAGTACAGTTAGGATTAAAAGCCAAGGAATATCCCCACCCTCATGGACAGTCGGGTATGACAACCTAACTGTAATCATACTTTTTTGGACACTGTTAAGTTCAAAAGCTGAGCTATATCCCCACCCCCCAGAACACAGTTTGGAATGAAACCCTAACCATCTGTACTCTCCCAGACACAGCTAGGAATGAAATCCTAATTATATCCATACCATTCTGGACACAGTTAGGAATAAAATCTGAACTATATCCCTACCCTCCGGGACACAGTTTGAAATAAAACACTAACTGTATCCTGGCCCTCCCAAACACAAAAATAAAAGGTGAACTGTATTCCCACACATCTAGATACGGCTAGTAGTGAAACTCCAAGTACAGATAGAATTAAAAGTGGAGCAATATTGCAACACTCCTGGACACAGGCATGAAAAGATAACTACAATCAAACTTTTCTTTCCACAGGAACAAAAGCTGAACTGTATCCCCCACCATCCGGGACATAGTTTGGAAAGAAATCCTCACTATCGGTATCCTGGTCACAGTTAAGAATTTCTAACGATATCCATACCTTTCGGGATACAGTTAGTATTAAAAGCTGAACTATATTCCCCACACTCCGGGACACAGTTTGCAATTAAATGCTAACTATATCTGTATCCTCCCTAACACAGAAATAAAAGCAGAACTATGTGTCCCCACCCTCCTGGGCACTTCTAGTAGTGAAACCTCAAAGTGAAACCTTAAGTACAATTAGGATTAAAAGCCAAGGAATATCCCCACCCTCGTGGACAGTTGGGTATGACAACCTAACTATAATCATTCTTTTTGGGAACTGTTAAGAACAAAAGCTGAAATATATCCCCACCCTCTGCGCAGTTTGAAATGAAACCCTAACCATCTATACTCTCCCAGAAACAGTTAGGAATGAAATCTTAAATATATCCATACCCTTCCAGGCACAGATAGGAATGAAAGCTGAACTATATCCCTACCCTTTGGGACACAGTTTGGAATAAAACACTAACTGTGTCCTCGCCCTCCCAAACACAAAAATAAAATCTGAACTATATTCCCACCCATCTAGATACATCTAGTTGTGAAACTCCAAGGCCAGATAGAATTGAAAGCTGAGCAATATTGCAACCCTCCCAGACACAGGTTTGAAAAGACAAATATAATCATACTTTTCTGGCCACAGGAACAAAAGCTGAACTATATCCCACCATCTGGCACCCAGGTTGGAATGAAATCCTCACTATCCATATCCTGGTCACAGTTAGTTGAGAATTCCTAACGATATCCATGCCTTTCTGGATACAGTTAGTATTGAAAGGTGAACTATATCCCCCCACCTTCTGGGACATAGTTTGCGATTAAATGCTAACTGTATCCGTGCCCTCCCTGACATCGAAATAAAAGCAGAACTATGTCCCCACCCTCCTGTATACTTTTTGTAGTGAAACTTCAAAGTGAAATCTCAAGTACAGTTAGGATTAAAAGTCAAGGACTATCCCCACCCTCATGGACAGTCATTTAAGACAACCTAACTACAATCATACTGTTTGTACACAGTTAAGATCAAAAGCTGAACGATATCCCCACCCTCCAGAACACAGTTTGGAATTAAACGTTAACCATCTATGCTCTCCCAGACATAGTTTGGAATGAAATCCTAATTATATCCACACACAGTTAGGATTAAAATCTGAACTATATCCCTACCCTCCGGGACACAGTTTGAAATAAAACACTAACTGTATCCTGGCTCTCCCAAACACAAAAATAAAAGCTGAACTATATGCCCACCCGTATAGATACAGCTACTTCTGAAACTCCTAGGTCAGATAGAATTAAAAGCTGAGCAATATTGCAACACTCCTGGACACAGGTTTGAAAAGATAACTATAATCATACTTTTCGAGCCACAGGAACAAAAGCTGAACTATATCCCACTCTCTGGCACCCAGTTTAGAATGAACTCCCCACTATCTGTTACCTGTTCACAGTTATTTAAGAATTCCTCACGAAATCCATGACTTTCTGGATACAGTTAGTATTAAAAGCTGAACTATATCCCCCACCCTCAGGGAGACAGTTTACAATTAAATGCTAACTATATCTGTACCCTCCCCGACACAGAAATAAAAGCAAAACTATGTCCCCACCCTCATGGACACATCTAGTACTGAAACCTCAAAATGAAACCTCAAGTACAGTTAGGATTGAAATCCAAGGAATATTCCCACCCTCATGGACAGTTGGGTATGGCAACCTAACTATAATCATACTTTAATGGGCACAGTTAAAATCAAAAGCTGAACTATATCCCCACCCTCCAGAACACAGTTTGGAATGAAACCATAACAATCTATACTCTCCCAGACACAGCTATGAATGAAATCCTAATTATATCCCTACCCTTCTGGTCATAGTTTGGAATAAAATCTATCCCTACCCTCTGGGACACAGTTTGAAATAAAACACTAACTGTATCCTGGCCCTCCCAAACACAAAAATAAAAGCTGAACTATATTCCCCGCACGTCTTGATACAGCTAGTAGTGAAACTCCAGTACAGATGGAATTAAAAGCTGAGAAATATTGCAACCCTCCTGAACTCAGGTGTGAAAAGATAACTATAATCATACTTTTCTTGCCAGAGGATCAAATGCTGAACGAGATCCTCCACCATCCGGGGCCCAGTTTGGAATGAAATCCTCACTATCCATATCCTGGTCACAGTTAGTTGAGAATTCCTAACGATATCCATTCCTTTCTAGATACAGTTAGTATTAAAATCTGAACTATGTCCCCCACCTTTGGGGACACTGTTTGCAATTAAATGCTAACTATATCCATACCCTCCCTGACACAGAAATAAAAGTAGAACTTTGTCCCCACCCTCCTGTATACTTCTTGTAGTGAAACCTCAACATGAAACCTCCAGTACAGTTTGCATTAAAAGCCAAGGAATATCCCCACCCTCATGGACAGTCGGGTGTGACAACCTAACTGTAATCATACTTTTTTGGACACAGTTAAGTTAAACAGCTGAGCTATATCCCCCCCCCCCACCCCCCAACCAGAACACAGTTTGGAATGAAACCCTAACCATCTGTACTCTCCCAGACACAGCTAGGGATGAAATCCTAATTATATCCATACCATTCTGGATACAGTTAGGAATAAAATCTGAACTATATCCCTACCCTCCGGTACACAGTTTGAAATAAAACACTAACTGTATCCTGGCCCTCCCAAACACAAAAATGAAAGCTGAACTGTATTCCCACACGTCTAGATATGGCTAGTAGTGGGACTCCAAGTACAGATAGAATTAAAAGTGAAGCAATACTGCAACACTCCTGCACACAGGTATGAAAAGATAACTACAATCAAACTTTTCTTGCCACAGGAACAAAAGTGGAACTACATTCCCCACCATCCGGGTCACAGTTTGGAATGAAATCCTCACTATCGGTATCCTGGTCACAGTTAAGAATTCCTAACGATATCCATAGCTTTCGGGATACAGTTAGTATTAAAAGCTGAACTATATCCCCTATCCTTGGGGACACAGTTTGCAATTAAATGCTAAATATATCCGTACCCTTCCTGACTCACAAATAAAAGCAGAACTATGTCGTCACCCTCCTGTATACTTGTAATGAAACCTCAAAGTGAAGTCTCATGTACAGTTATGATTAAAAGCCAAGGAATATCCCCACCCGCATGGACAGGCATGAATGACGACCTAACTACAATCATACTTTTTTGGACACAGTTAAGATCAAAAGCTGAACTATATTTCCACCCTCCAGAAAACAATTTGGAATGAAACCCTAACCATCTACACTCTCCAAGACACAGTTAGGAATGAAATCCTAATTATATCCATACCCTTCTGGACACAGTTATGAATAAAATCTGCTCTATATCCCTACCCTCCGGGACACAGTTCGGAATGAAACACTGACTGTATCTTTACCCACCCAAACATAAAAATAAAAGCTAAACTATATCCCACTCTCTGGCGCACAGTTTGGAATGAAATCGTCACTATCCGTATCCTGGTCACAGTTAGTTCAGAATTCCTAATGCTATCCATGCCTTTCTGGATACAGTTAGTATTAAAAGCTGAACTATATCCCCCACCTTTGGGGACACTGTTTGCAATTAAATGCTAACTATATTAATACCCTCCCTGACACAGAAATAAAAGTAGAACTTTGTCCCCACCCTCCTGTATACTTCTTGTAGTGAAACCTCAACGTGAAACCTCAAGTACAGTTAGCATTAAAAGCCAAGGAATATCCCCACCCTCATGGACAGTCGGGTGTGACAACCTAACTGTAATCATACTTTTTGGACACAGTTAAGTTCAAAAGCTGGGCTATATCCCCCCTCCCCCCAACCCCCCCCCCCCCCCCCCCCCCCCCACAGAACACAGTTTGGAATGAAACCCTAACCATCTGTACTCTCCCAGACACAGCTAGGAATAAAATCCTAATTATATCCATACCATTCTGGACACAGGAATAAAATCTGAACTATATCCCTACCCTCCGGGACACAGTTTGAAATAAAACACTAACTGTATCCTGGCCCTCCGAAACACAAAAATAAAAGCTGAACTGTATTCCCACAGGTCTAGATATGGCTAGTAGTGAGACTCCAAGTACAGATAGAATTAAAAGTGGAGCAATACTGCAACACTCCTGCACACAGGTATGAAAAGATAACTACAAACAAACTTTTCTTGCCACAGGAACAAAAGTGGAACTATATCCCCCACCATCCGGGTCACAGTTTGGAATGAAATCCTCACTATCGGTATCCTGGTCACAGTTAAGAATTCCTAACGATATCCATAGCTTTCGGGATACAGTTACTATTAAAAGCTGAACTATATCCCATACCCTTGGGGACACAGTTTGCAATTAAATGCTAAATATATCCGTACCCTCCCTGACACACAAATAAAAGCAGAACGATGTCCCCACCCTCCTGTATACTTGTAACGAAACCTCAAAGTGAAGTCTCATGTACAGTTATGATTAAAAGCCAAGGAATATCCCCACCCGCATGGACAGTCGGGTATGGCAACCTAATTGTAATCATACTTTTTTTGGATACTGTTAAGTTCAAAAGCTAAGCTAAATCCCCACCCCCCAGAACACAGTTTGGAATGAAACCTTAACCATCTAAATTCTCCAAGACACAGTTTGGAATAAAATCCTAATTATATCCATACCCTTCTGGACACAGTTATGAATAAAATCTGCACTATATCCCTACCCTCTGGGACACAGTTCGGAATGAAACACTAACTGTATCCTTACCCACCCAAACAGAAAAATAAAAGCTGAACTATATGCCCACCCGTATAGATACAGCTAGTTGTGAAACTCCAATGTCAGATAGAATTAAAAGCAGGGCAATATTGCAACCCTCCTGGACACAGGTTTGAAAAGGTAACTATACTCATACTTTTCTGACCACAGGAACAAAAGCTGAACTATATCCCACTCTCTGGCGCACAGTTTGGAATGAAATCGTCACTATCCGTATCCTGGTCACAGTTAGTTCAGAATTCCTAATGCTATCCATGCCTTTCTGGATACAGTTAGTATTAAAAGCTGAACTTTATCCCCCACCCTCAGGGACACAGTTGACAATTAAATGCTAACTATAGGAATGAAATCCTAATTATATCCATACCATTCTGGACACAGTTAGGAATAAAATCTGAACTATATCCCTACCCTCCGGGACAAAGTTTGAAATAAAACACTAACTGTATCCTGGCCCTCCCAAACACAAAAATAAAAGGTGAACTGTATTCCCACACATCTAGATACGGCTAGTAGTGAAACTCCAAGTACAGATAGAATTAAAAGTGGAGCAATATTGCAACACTCCTGGACACAGGTATGAAATGATAACTACAATCAAACTTTTCTTGCCACAGGAACAAAAGCTGAACTATTTCCCCCACCATCCGGGACACAGGTTGGAATGAAATCCTCACTATCGGTATCCTGGTCACAGTTAAGAATTCCTAACGATATCCATACCTTTCGGGATAGTTAGTATTAAAAGCTGAACTATATCCCCCCACAGTCCGGGACACAGTTTGCAATTAAATGCTAACTATATCTGTATCCTCCCTATCACAGAAATAAAAGCCGAACTATGTGTCCCCACCCTCCTGGGCCCTTCTAGTAGTGAAACCTCAAAGTGAAACCTTAAGTACAGTTAGGATTAAAAGCCAAGGAATATCCCACCCTCGTGGACAGTTGGGTATGACAACCTAACTATAATCATACTTTTTGGGAACAGTTAAGAACAAAAGCTGAAATATATCCCCACCCTCTGCCCAGTTTGAAATGAAACCCTAACCATCTGTACTCTCCCAGAAACAGTTAGGAATGAAATCTTAAATATATCCATACCCTTCCAGGCACAGATAGGAATGAAAGCTTTGGGACACAGTTTGGAATAAAACACTAACAGTGTCCTCGCCCTCCCAAACACAAAAATAAAATCTGAACTATATTCCCACCCATCTAGATACATCTAGTTGTGAAACTCCCAGGTCAGATAGAATTAAAAGCTGAGCAATATTGCAACCCTCCTCGACACAGGTTTGAAAAGACAAATATAATCATACTTTTCGGGCCACAGGAACAAAAGCTGAACTATATCCCACCATCTGGCACCCAGTTTGGAATGAAATCCTCACTCACAGTTAGTTGAGAATTCCTAACGATATCCATGCCTTTCTGGATACAGTTAGTATTAAAAGCTGAACTATATCCCCCACCTTCTGGGACATAGTTTACGATTAAATGCTAACTGTATCCGTGCCCTCCCTGACATAGAAATAAAAGCAGAACTATGTCCCCACCCTCCTGTATACTTTTTGTAGTGAAACCTCAAAGTGAAGTCTCAAGTACAGTTAGGATTAAAAGTCAAGGACTATCCCCACCCTCATGGACAGTCATTCAAGACAACCTAACTACAATCATACTGTTTGTACACAGTTAAGATCAAAAGCTGAACTATATCCCCACCCTCCAGAACACAGTTTGGAATTAAACCTTAACCATCTATACTCTCCCAGACACAGTTTGGAATGAAATCCTAATTATATCCATTCCCTTCTGGACACAGTTAGGAATAAAATCTGAACTATATCCCTACCCTCCGGGACACAGTTTGAAATAAAACACTATCTGTATCCTGGCCCTCCCAAACACAAAGATAAAAGCTGAACTATATGCCCACCCGTATAGATACAGCTACTTCTGAAACTCCTAGGTCAGATAGAATTAAAAGCTGAGCAATATTGCAACACTCCTGAACACAGGTTTGAAAAGATAACTATAATCATACTTTTCGGGCCACAGGAACAAAAGCTGAACTAAACCCCACTCTCTGGCACCCAGTTTAGAATGAAATCCCCACTATCTGTATCCTGTTCACAGTTATTTAAGAAATCCTAACGATATCCATGACTTTCTGGATACAGTTAGTATTAAAAGCTGAACTATATCCCCCACCCTCAGGGAGACAGTTTACAATTAAATGCTAACTATATCTGTACCCTCCCCGACACAGAAATAAAAGCAAAACTATGTCCCCACCCTCATGGACACATCTAGTAGTGAAACCTCAAAATGAAACCTCAAGTACAGTTAGGATTAAAATCCAAGGAATATTCCCACCCTCATGGACAGTTGGGTATGGCAACCTAACTTTAATCATACTTTTCTGGGCACAGTTAAGATCAAAAGCAGAACTATATCCCCACCCTCCAGAACACAGTTTGGAATGAAACCATAACAATCTATACTCTCCCAGACACAGCTATGAATGAAATCCTAATTATATCCCTACCCTTCTGGACATAGTTTGGAATAAAATCTGAACTATATCCCTACCCTCTGGGACACAGTTTGAAATAAAACACTAACTGTATCCTGGCCCTCCCAAACACAAAAATAAAAGCTGAACTATATTCCCACACATCTTGATACAGCTAGTAGTGAAACTCCAGTACAGATGGAATTAAAAGCTGAGCAATATTGCAACCCTCCTGAACTCAGGTGTGAAAAGATAACTATAATCATACTTTTCTTGCCAGAGGATCAAATGCTGAACGAGATCCTCCACCATCCGGGGCCCAGTTTGGAATGAAATCCTCACTATCCATATCCTGGTCACAGTTAGTTGAGAATTCCTAACGATATCCATTCCTTTCTGGATACAGTTAGTATTAAAATCTGAACTATATCCCCCACCTTTGGGAACACTGTTTGCAATTAAATGCTAACTATATCCATACCCTCCCTGACACAGAAATAAAAGTAGAACTTTGTCCCCACCCTCCTGTATACTTCTTGTAGTGAAGCCTCAACGTGAAACCTCAAGTATAGTTAGCATTAAAAGCCAAGGAATATCCCCACCCTCATGGACAGTCGGGTGTGACAACCTAACTGTAATCATACTTTTTTGGACACAGTTAAGTTCAAAAGCTGAGCTATATCCCCACCCCCCAGAACACAGTTTGGAATGAAACCCTAACCATCTGTACTCTCCCAGACACAGCTAGGAATGAAATCCTAATTATATCCATACCATTCTGGACACAGTTATGAATAAAATCTGCACTATATCCCTACCCTCTGGGACACAGTTCGGAATGAAACACTAACTGTATCCTTACCCACCCCAACTGAAAAATAAAAGCTGAACTATATGCCCACCCGTCTAGATACAGCTAGTTGTGAAACTCCAATGTCAGATAGAATTAAAAGCAGTGCAATATTGCAACCCTCCTGGACACAGGTTTGAAAAGGTAACTATACTCATACTTTTCTGACCACAGGAACAAAAGCTGAACTATATCCCACTCTCTGGCGCACAGTTTGGAATGAAATCATCACTATCCGTATCCTGGTCACATTTAGTTCAGAATTCCTAATGCTATCCATGCCTTTCTGGATACAGTTAGTATTAAAAGCTGAACTATATCCCCCACCCTCAGGGACACAGTTCACAATTAAATGCTAACTATATCTGTCTCCTCCCCGACACAGAAATGAAAGCAGATCTATGTCCCTACCCTCCTTGACACGTCTACTAGTGAAACCTCAATGTAAAACCTGAAGTACAGTTAGGATTAAAAGCCAAGGAATATCCCCACCCTCATGGACAGTCGGGTATGACAACCTAACTGTAATCATACTTTTTTTGGACACTGTTAAGTTCAAAATCTGAGCTATATCCCCACCCCCCAGAACACAGTTTGGAATGAAACCCTGACCATCTGTACTCTCCCAGACACAGCTAGGAATGAAATCCTAATTATATCCATACCATTCTGGACACAGTTAGGAATGAAATCTGAACTATATCCCTACCCTCCGGGACACAGTTTGAAATAAAACACTAACTGTATCCTGGCCCTCCCAAACACAAAAATAAAAGCTGAACTGTATTCCCACACGTCTAGATATGGCTAGTAGTGGGACTCCAAGTACAGATAGAATTAAAAGTGGAGCAATACTGCAACACCCCTGCACACAGGTATCAAAAGATAACTACAATCAAACTTTTCTTGACACAGGAACAAAAGTGGAACTATATTCCCCACCATCCGGGTCACAGTTTGGAATGAAATCCTCACTATCGGTATCCTGGTCACAGTTAAGAATTCCTAACGATATCCATAGCTTTCGGGATACAGTTAGTATTAAAAGCTGAACTATATCCCCTATCCTTGGGGACACAGTTTGCAATTAAATGCTAAATATATCCGTACCCTCCCTGACACACAAATAAAAGCAGAACTATGTCCCCACCCTCCTGTATACTTCTAATGAAACCTCAAAGTGAAGTCTCATGTACAGTTATGATTAAAAGCCAAGGAATATCCCCACCCGCATGGACAGGCATGAATGACGACCTAACTACAATCATACTTTTTTGGACACAGTTAAGATCAAAAGCTGAACTATATTTCCACCCTCCAGAAAACAATTTGGAATGAAACCCTAACCATCTACACTCTCCAAGACACAGTTAGGAATGAAATCCTAATTATACCCATACCCTTCTGGACACAGTTATGAATAAAATCTGCTCTATATCCCTACCCTCAGGGACACAGTTCGGAATGAAACACTAACTGTATCTTTACCCACCCAAACAGAAAAATAAAAGCTAAACTATATCCCACTCTCTGGCGCACAGTTTGGAATGAAATCGTCACTATCCGTATCCTGGTCACAGTTAGTTCAGAATTCCTAATGCTATCCATGCCTTTCTGGATACAGTTAGTATGAAAAGCTGAACTATATCCCCCACCTTTGGGGACACTGTTTGCAATTAAATGCTAACTATTTTAATACCCTCCCTGACACAGAAATAAACGTAGAACTTTGTCCCCACCCTCCTGTATACTTCTTGTAGTGAAACCTCAACGTGAAACCTCAAGTACAGTTACCATTAAAAGCCAAGGAATATCCCCACCCTCATGGACAGTCGGGTGTGACAACCTAACTGTAATCATACTTTTTTGGACACAGTTAAGTTCAAAAGCTAAGCTATATCCCCCCCCCCCCCCCCCCCCCCCCCCCCCCCCACAGAACACAGTTTGGAATGAAACCCTAACCATCTGTACTCTCCCAGACACAGCTAGGAATAAAATCCTAATTATATCCATACCATTCTGGACACAGGAATAAAATCTGAACTATATCCCTACCCTCCGGGACACAGTTTGAAATAAAACACTAGCTGTATCCTGGCCCTCCCAAACACAAAAATAAAAGCTGAACTGTATTCCCACACGTCTAGATATGGCTAGTAGTGAGACTCCAAGTACAGATAGAATTAAAAGTGGAGCAATACTGCAACACTCCTGCACACAGGTATGAAAAGATAACTACAAACAAACTTTTCTTGCCACAGGAACAAAAGTGGAACTATATCCCCCACCCTAAGGGAGACAGTTTACAATTAAATGCTAACTATATCTGTACCCTCCCCGACACAGAAATAAAAGCAAAACTATGTCCCCACCCCTCAAGGACACATTTAGTAGTGAAACCTCAAAATGAAACCTCAAGTACAGTTAGGATTAAAATCCAAGGAATATTCCCACCCTCATGGACAGTTGGGTATGGCAACCTAACTATAATCATACTTTTCTGGGCACAGTTAAGATCAAAAGCTGAACTATATCCCCACCCTCCAGAACACAGTTTGGAATGAAACCATAACAATCTATACTCTCCCAGACACAGCTAGGAATGACATCCTAATTATATCCCTATCCTTCTGGACATAGTTTGGAATAAAATCTGAACTATATCCCTACCCTCTGGGACACAGTTTGAAATAAAACACTAACTGTATCCTGGCCCTCCCAAACACAAAAATAAAAGCTGAACTATATTCCCGCACGTTTTGATACAGCTAGTAGTGAAACTCCAGTACAGATGGAATTAAAAGCTGAGCAATATTGCAACCCTCCTGAACTCAGGTGTGAAAAGATAACTATAATCATACTTTTTTTGCCAGAGGATCAAATGCTGAACGAGATCCTCCACCATCCGGGGCCCAGTTTGGAATGAAATCCTCACTATCCATATCCTGGTCACAGTTAGTTGAGAATTCCTAACGATATCCATTCCTTTATGGATACAGTTAGTATTAAAATCTGAACTATATCCCCCACCTTTGGGGACACTGTTTACAATTAAATGCTAACTATATCCATACCCTCCCTGACACAGAAATAAAAGTAGAACTTTGTCCCCACGCTCCTGTATACTTCTTGTAGTGAAACCTCAACGTGAAGCCTCAAGTACAGTTAGCATTAAAAGCCAAGGAATATCCCCACCCTCATGGACCGTCGGGTGTGACAACCTAACTGTAATCATACTTTTTTGGACACAGTTAAGTTCAAAAGCTGAGCTATATCCCCTCCCCCCACCCCAGAACACAGTTTGGAATGAAACCCTAACCATCTACACTCTCCAAGACCTAGTTAGGAATGAAATCCTAATTATATCCGTACCCTTCTGGACACAGTTATGAATAAAATCTGCACTATATCCCTACCCTCTGGGACACAGTTCGGAATGAAACACTAACTCTATCCTTACCCACCTAAACAGAACAATAAAAGCTGAACTATATGCCCACCCGTCTAGATACAGCTAGTTGTGAAACTCCAATGTGAGATAGAATTAAAAGCAGTGCAATATTGCAACCCTCCTGAACAGAGGTTTGAAAAGGTAACTATACTCATACTTTTCTGACCACAGGAACAAAAGCTGAACTATATCCCACTCTCTGGCGCACAGTTTGGAATGAAATCGTCACTATCCGTATCCTGGTCACAGTTAGTTCAGAATTCCTAATGCTATCCATGCCTTTCTGGATACAGTTAGTATCAAAAGCTGAACTATATCCCCCACCCTCAGGGACACAGTTCACAATTAAATGCTGACTATATCTGTCTCCTCCCCGACACAGAAATGAATGCAGATCTATGTCCCTACCCTCCTTGACACGTCTAGTAGTGAAACCTCAACGTGAAACCTGAAGTACAGTTAGGATTAAAAGCCAAGGAATATCCCCACCCTCATAGACAGTCGGGTATGACAACCTAACTGTAATCATTCTTTTTTTGGCCCAGTTTGGAATGAAATCCTCACTATCCATATCCTGGTCACATTTAGTTGAGAATTCCTAACGATATCCATTCCTTTCTAGATACAGTTAGTATTAAAATCTGAACTATATCCCCCATCTTTGGGGACACTGTTTGCAATTAAATGATAACTATATCCATACCCTCCCTGACACAGAAATAAAAGTAGAACTGTGTCCCCACCCTCCTGTATACTTCTTGTAGTGAAACCTCAAGTACAGTTAGCATTAAAAGCCAAGGAATATCCCCTCCCTCATGGACATTCGGGTGTGACAACCTAACTGTAATCATACTTTTATGGACACAGTTAAGTTCAAAAGCTGAGCTATATCCCCCCCCCCCCCCCCCCCCCCCCCCACCCAGAACACAGTTTGGAATGAAACCCTAACCATCTGTACTCTCCCAGACACAGCTAGGGATGAAATCCTAATTATATCCATCCATTCTGGACACAGTTAGGAATAAAATCTGAACTATATCCCTACCCTCCGGGACACAGTTTGAAATAAAACACTAACTGTATCCTGGTGAAACCTCAAAATGAAACCTCAAGTACAGTTAGGATAAAAATCCAAGGAATTTTCCCACCCTCATGGACAGTTGGGCATGGCAACCTAGCTATAATCATACTTTTCTGGGCACAGTTAAGATCAAAAGCTGAACTATATCCCCACCCTCCAGAACACAGTTTGGAATGAAACCATAACAATCTATACTCTCCCAGACACAGCTAGGAATGACATCCTAATTATATCCCTAACCCTCTGGACATAGTTTGGAATAAAATCTGAACTATATCCCTACCCTCCGGGACACAGTTTGAAATAAAACACTAACTGTATCCTGGTGAAACCTCAAAATGAAACCTCAAGTACAGTTAGGATTAAAATCCAATATCCCCACCCTCCAGAACACAGTTTGGAATGAAACCATAACAATCTATACTCTCCCAGCTATGAATGAAATCCTCATTATATCCCTACCCTTCTGGTCATAGTTTGGAATAAAATCTGAACTATATCTCTACCCTCTGGGACACAGTTTGAAATAAATCACTAACTGTATCCTGGCCCTCGCAAACACAAAAATAAATGCTGAACTATATTCCCGCACGTCTTGATACAGCTAGTAGTGAAACTCCAGTACAGATGGAATTAAAAGCTGAGCAATATTGCAACCCTCCTGAACTCAGGTGTGAAAAGATAACTATAATCATACTTTTCTTGCCAGAGGATCAAATGCTGAACGAGATCCTCCACCATCCGGGGCCCAGTTTGGAATGAATTTCTCACTTTCCATATCCTGGTCACAGTTAATTGAGAATTACTAACGATATCCATTCCTTTCTAGATATAGTTAGTATTAAAATCTGAACTATATCCCCCACCTTTGGGGACACTATTTGCAATTAAATGATAACTATATCCATGCCCTCCCTGACACAGAAATAAAAGTAGAACTTTGTCCCCACCCTCCTGTATACTTCTTGTAGTGAAAGCTCAAGTACAGTTAGCATTAAAAGCCAAAGAATATCCCCACCCTCATGGACAGTCGGGTGTGACAACCTGACTGTAATCATACTTTTTTGGACACAGTTAAGTTCAAAAGCTGAGCTATATCCCCCCCCCCCCCCCCCACCCAGAACACAGTTTGGAATGAAACCCTAACCGTCTGTACTCTCCCAGACACAGCTAGGGATGAAATCCTAATTATATCCATACCATTCTGGACACAGTTAGGAATAAAATCTGAACTATATCCCTACCCTCCGGGACACAGTTTGAAATAAAACACTAACTGTATCCTGGCCCTCCCAAACACAAAAATAAAAGCTGAACTGTATTCCCACACGTCTAGATACGGCTAGTAGTGGGACTCCAAGTACAGATAGAATTAAAAGTGGAGCAATACTGCAACACTCCTGCACACAGGTATGAAAAGATAACTACAATCAAACTTTTCTTGCCACAGGAACAAAAGTGGAACTATATTCCCCACCATCCAGGTCACAGTTTGGAATGAAATCCTCACTATCGGTATCCTGGTCACAGTTAAGAATTCCTATCGATATCCATAGCTTTCGGGATACAGTTAGTATTAAAAGCTGAACTATATCCCCTACCCTTGGGGACACAGTTTGCAATTAAATGCTAAATATATCCGTACCCTCCCTGACACACAAATAAAAGCAGAACTATGTCCCAACCCTCCTGTATACTTGGAATGAAACCTCAAAGTGAAGTCTCATGTACAGTTATGAATAAAAGCCAAGGAATATCCCCACCCGCATGGACAGGCATGAATGACAACCTAACTACAATCATACTTTTTAGGACACAGTTGTGATCAAAAGCTGAACTATATTTCCACCCTCCAGAACACAGTTTTGAATGAAACCCTAACCATCTACACTCGCCAAGACACAGGAATGAAATCCTAATTATATCCATACCCTTCTGGACACAGTTACGAATAAAATCTGCACTATATCCCTACCCTCTGGGACACAGTTCGGAATGAAACACTAACTGTATCTTTACCCACCCGAACAGAAAAATAAAAGCTGAACTATATCCCACTCTCTGGCGCACAGTTTGGAATGAAATCGTCACTATCCGTATCCTGGTCACAGTTAGTTCAGAATTCCTAATGTTATCCATGCCTTTCTGCATACAGTTAGTATTAAAATCTGAACTATATCCCCCACCTTTGGGGACACTGTTTGCAATTAAATGCTAACTATATTAATACCATCCCTGACACAGAAATAAAAGTAGAACTTTGTCCCCACCCTCCTGTATACTTCTTGTAGTGAAACCTCAAAGTGAAACCTCAAGTACAGTTAGCATTAAAATCCAAGGAATATCGCTACCCTCATGGACAGTCGGGTGTGACAACCTAACTGTAATCATACTTTTTTGGACACAGTTAAGTTCAAAAGCTGAGCTATATCCCCCCCCCCCCCCCCAGAACACAGTTTGGAATGAAACCCTAACCATCTACACTCTCCAAGACACAGTTAGGAATGAAATCCTAATTATATCCATACCCGTCTGGACACAGTTATGAATAAAATCTGCACTATATCCCTACCCTCTGGGACACAGTTCGGAATGAAACACTAACTGTATCCTTACCCACCCAAACAGAAAAATAAAAGCTGAACTATATGCCCACCCGTCTAGATACAGCTAGTTGTGAAACTCCAATGTCAGATAGAATTAAAAGCAGTGCAATATTGCAACCCTCCTGGACACAGGTTTGAAAAGGTAACTATACACATACTTTTCTGACCACAGGAACAAAAGCTGAACTATATCCCACTCTCTGGCGCACAGTTTGGAATGAAATCGTCACTATCCGTATCCTGGTCATAGTTAGTTCAGAATTCCTAATGCTATCCATGCCTTTCTGGATACAGTTAGTATTAAAAGCTGGACTATATCCCCCACCCTCAGGGACACAGTTCACAATTAAATGCTGACTATATCTGTCTCCTCCCCGACACAGAAATGAAAGCAGATCTATGTCCCTACCCTCCTTGACACGTCTAGTAGTGAAACCTCAACGTGAAACCTGAAGTACAGTTAGGATTAAAAGCCAAGGAATATCCCCACCGTCATAGACAGTCGGGTATGACAACCTAACTGTAATCATTCTTTTTTTGGCCCAGTTTGGAATGAAATCCTCACTATCCATATCCTGGTCACATTTAGTTGAGAATTCCTAACGATATCCATTCCTTTCTAGATACAGTTAGTATTAAAATCTGTATTATATCCCCCACCTTTGGGGACACTGTTTGCAATTAAATGATAACTATATCCATACCCTCCCTGACACAGAAATAAAAGTGGAACTGTGTCCCCACCCTCCTGTATACTTCTTGTAGTGAAACCTCAAGTACAGTTAGCATTAAAAGCCAAGGAATATCCCCACCCTCATGGACAGTCGGGTGTGACAACCTAACTGTAATCATACTTTTATGGACACAGTTAAATTCAAAAGCTGAGATATATCCCCCCCCCCCCCTCCATCCAGAACACAGTTTGGAATGAAACCCTAACCATCTGTACTCTCCCAGACACAGCTAGGGATGAAATCCTAATTATATCCATACCATTCCGGACACAGTTAGGAATAAAATCTGAACTATATCCCTACCCACCGGGACACAGTTTGAAATAAAACACTAACTGTATCCTGGTGAAACCTCAAAATGAAACCTCAAGTACAGTTAGGATTAAAATACAAGGAATATTCCCACCCTCATGGACAGTTGGGCATGGCAACCAAGCTATAATCATACTTTTCTGGGCACAGTTAAGATCAAAAGCTGAATTATATCCCCACCCTCCAGAACACAGTTTGGAATGAAACCATAACAATCTATACTCTCCCAGACACAGCTAGGAATGACATCCTAATTATATCCCTACCCCTCTGGACATAGTTTGGAATAACATCTGAACTATATCCCTACCCTCCGGGACACAGTTTGAAATAAAACACTAACTGCATCCTGGTGAAACCTCAAAATGAAACCTCAAGTACAGTTAGGATTAAAATCCAATATCCCCACCCTCCAGAACACAGTTTGGAATGAAACCATAACAATCTATACTCTCCCAGACACAGCTATGAATGAAATCCTCATTATATCCCTACCCTTCTGGTCATAGTTTGGAATAAAATCTGAACTATATCTCTACCCTCTGGGACACAGTTTGAAATAAATCACTAACTGTATCCTGGCCCTCGCAAACACAAAAATAAATGCTGAACTATATTCCCGCACGTCTTGATACAGCTAGTAGTGAAACTCCAGTACAGATGGAATTAAAAGCTGAGCAATATTGCAACCCTCCTGAACTCAGGTGTGAAAAGATAACTATAATCATACTTTTCTTGCCAGAGGATCAAATGCTGAACGAGATCCTCCACCATCCGGGGCCCAGTTTGGAATGAAATCCTCACTATCCATATCCTGGTCACAGTTAGTTGAGAATTCCTAACGATATCCATTCCTTTATGGATACAGTTAGTATTAAAATCTGAAATATATCCCCCACCTTTGGGGACACTGTTTACAATTAAATGCTAACTATATCCATACCCTCCCTGACACAGAAATAAAAGTAGAACTTTGTCCCCACGCTCCTGTATACTTCTTGTAGTGAAACCTCAACGTGAAGCCTCAAGTACAGTTAGCATTAAAAGCCAAGGAATATCCCCACCCTCATGGACCGTCGGGTGTGACAACCTAACTGTAATCATACTTTTTTGGACACAGTTAAGTTAAAAAGCTGAGCTATATCCCCTCCCCCCACCCCAGAACACAGTTTGGAATGAAACCCTAACCATCTACACTCTCCAAGACCTAGTTAGGAATGAAATCCTAATTATATCCGTACCCTTCTGGACACAGTTATGAATAAAATCTGCACTATATCCCTACCCTCTGGGACACAGTTCGGAATGAAACACTAACTCTATCCTTACCCACCTAAACAGAACAATAAAAGCTGAACTATATGCCCACCCGTCTAGATACAGCTAGTTGTGAAACTCCAATGTCAGATAGAATTAAAAGCAGTGCAATATTGCAACCCTCCTGAACAGAGGTTTGAAAAGGTAACTATACTCATACTTTTCTGACCACAGGAACAAAAGCTGAACTATATCCCACTCTCTGGCGCACAGTTTGGAATGAAATCGTCACTATCCGTATCCTGGTCACAGTTAGTTCAGAATTCCTAATGCTATCCATGCCTTTCTGGATACAGTTAGTATTAAAAGCTGAACTATATCCCCCACCCTCAGGGACACAGTTCACAATTAAATGCTGACTATATCTGTCTCCTCCCCGACACAGAAATGAAAGCAGATCTATGTCCCTACCCTCCTTGACACGTCTAGTAGTGAAACCTCAACGTGAAACCTGAAGTACAGTTAGGATTAAAAGCCAAGGAATATCCCCACCCTCATAGACAGTCGGGTATGACAACCTAACTGTAATCATTCTTTTTTTGGCCCAGTTTGGAATGAAATCCTCACTATCCATATCCTGGTCACATTTAGTTGAGAATTCCTAACGATATCCATTCCTTTCTAGATACAGTTAGTATTAAAATCTGAACTATATCCCCCACCTTTGGGGACACTGTTTGCAATTAAATGATAACTATATCCATACCCTCCCTGACACAGAAATAAAAGTAGAACTGTGTCCCCACCCTCCTGTATACTTCTTGTAGTGAAACCTCAAGTACAGTTAGCATTAAAAGCCAAGGAATATCCCCACCCTCATGGACAGTCGGGTGTGACAACCTAACTGTAATCATACTTTTATGGACACAGTTAAGTTCAAAAGCTGAGCTATATCCCCCCCCCCCCCCCCCCCACCCAGAACACAGTTTGGAATGAAACCCTAACCATCTGTACTCTCCCAGACACAGCTAGGGATGAAATCCTAATTATATCCATACCATTCTGGACACAGTTAGGAATAAAATCTGAACTATATCCCTACCCTCCGGGACACAGTTTGAAATAAAACACTAACTGTATCCTGGTGAAACCTCAAAATGAAACCTCAAGTACAGTTAGGATTAAAATCCAATATCCCCACCCTCCAGAACACAGTTTGGAATGAAACCATAACAATCTATACTCTCCCAGACACAGCTATGAATGAAATCCTCATTATATCCCTACCCTTCTGGTCATAGTTTGGAATAAAATCTGAACTATATCTCTACCCTCTGGGACACAGTTTGAAATAAATCACTAACTGTATCCTGGCCCTCCCAAACACAAAAATAAATGCTGAACTATATTCCCGCACGTCTTGATACAGCTAGTAGTGAAACTCCAGTACAGATGGAATTAAAAGCTGAGCAATATTGCAACCCTCCTGAACTCAGGTGTGAAAAGATAACTATAATCATACTTTTCTTGCCAGAGGATCAAATGCTGAACGAGATCCTCCACCATCCGGGGCCCAGTTTGGAATGAATTTCTCACTTTCCATATCCTGGTCACAGTTAGTTGAGAATTACTAACGATATCCATTCCTTTCTAGATATAGTTAGTATTAAAATCTGAACTATATCCCCCACCTTTGGGGACACTATTTGCAATTAAATGATAACTATATCCATGCCCTCCCTGACACAGAAATAAAAGTAGAACTTTGTCCCCACCCTCCTGTATACTTCTTGTAGTGAAAGCTCAAGTACAGTTAGCAATTAAAAGCCAAAGAATATCCCCACCCTCATGGACAGTCGGGTGTGACAACCTAACTGTAATCATACTTTTTTGGACACAGTTAAGTTCAAAAGCTGAGCTATATCCCCCCCCCCCCCCCCCCCCCCCCACCCAGAACACAGTTTGGAATGAAACCCTAACCGTCTGTACTCTCCCAGACACAGCTAGGGATGAAATCCTAATTATATCCATACCATTCTGGACACAGTTAGGAATAAAATCTGAACTATATCCCTACCCTCCGGGACACAGTTTGAAATAAAACACTAACTGTATCCTGGCCCTCCCAAACACAAAAATAAAAGCTGAACTGTATTCCCACACGTCTAGATACGGCTAGTAGTGGGACTCCAAGTACAGATAGAATTAAAAGTGGAGCAATACTGCAACACTCCTGCACACAGGTATGAAAAGATAACTACAATCAAACTTTTCTTGCCACAGGAACAAAAGTGGAACTATATTCCCCACCATCCAGGTCACAGTTTGGAATGAAATCCTCACTATCGGTATCCTGGTCACAGTTAAGAATTCCTATCGATATCCATAGCTTTCGGGATACAGTTAGTATTAAAAGCTGAACTATATCCCCTACCCTTGGGGACACAGTTTGCAATTAAATGCTAAATATATCCGTACCCTCCCTGACACACAAATAAAAGCAGAACTATGTCCCAACCCTCCTGTATACTTGGAATGAAACCTCAAAGTGAAGTCTCATGTACAGTTATGAATAAAAGCCAAGGAATATCCCCACCCGCATGGACAGGCATGAATGACAACCTAACTACAATCATACTTTTTAGGACACAGTTGTGATCAAAAGCTGAACTATATTTCCACCCTCCAGAACACAGTTTTGAATGAAACCCTAACCATCTACACTCGCCAAGACACAGGAATGAAATCCTAATTATATCCATACCCTTCTGGACACAGTTACGAATAAAATCTGCACTATATCCCTACCCTCTGGGACACAGTTCGGAATGAAACACTAACTGTATCTTTACCCACCCGAACAGAAAAATAAAAGCTGAACTATATCCCACTCTCTGGCGCACAGTTTGGAATGAAATCGTCACTATCCGTATCCTGGTCACAGTTAGTTCAGAATTCCTAATGCTATCCATGCCTTTCTGCATACAGTTAGTATTAAAATCTGAACTATATCCCCCACCTTTGGGGACACTGTTTGCAATTAAATGCTAACTATATTAATACCATCCCTGACACAGAAATAAAAGTAGAACTTTGTCCCCACCCTCCTGTATACTTCTTGTAGTGAAACCTCAAAGTGAAACCTCAAGTACAGTTAGCATTAAAATCCAAGGAATATCGCTACCCTCATGGACAGTCGGGTGTGACAACCTAACTGTAATCATACTTTTTTGGACACAGTTAAGTTCAAAAGCTGAGCTATATCCCCCCCCCCCCCAGAACACAGTTTGGAATGAAACCCTAACCATCTACACTCTCCAAGACACAGTTAGGAATGAAATCCTAATTATATCCATACCCGTCTGGACACAGTTATGAATAAAATCTGCACTATATCCCTACCCTCTGGGACACAGTTCGGAATGAAACACTAACTGTATCCTTACCCACCCAAACAGAAAAATAAAAGCTGAACTATATGCCCACCCGTCTAGATACAGCTAGTTGTCAAACTCCAATGTCAGATAGAATTAAAAGCAGTGCAATATTGCAACCCTCCTGGACACAGGTTTGAAAAGGTAACTATACACATACTTTTCTGACCACAGGAACAAAAGCTGAACTATATCCCACTCTCTGGTGCACAGTTTGGAATGAAATCGTCACTATCCGTATCCTGGTCACAGTTAGTTCAGAATTCCTAATGCTATCCATGCCTTTCTGGATACAGTTAGTATCAAAAGCTGAACTATATCCCCCACCCTCAGGGACACAGTTCACAATTAAATGCTGACTATATCTGTCTCCTCCCCGACACAGAAATGAATGCAGATCTATGTCCCTACCCTCCTTGACACGTCTAGTAGTGAAACCTCAACGTGAAACCTGAAGTACAGTTAGGATTAAAAGCCAAGGAATATCCCCACACCGTCATAGACAGTCGGGTATGACAACCTAACTGTAATCATTCTTTTTTTGGCCCAGTTTGGAATGAAATCCTCACTATCCATATCCTGGTCACATTTAGTTGAGAATTCCTAACGATATCCATTCCTTTCTAGATACAGTTAGTATTAAAATCTGTATTATATCCCCCACCTTTGGGGACACTGTTTGCAATTAAATGATAACTATATCCATACCCTCCCTGACACAGAAATAAAAGTAGAACTGTGTCCCCACCCTCCTGTATACTTCTTGTAGTGAAACCTCAAGTACAGTTAGCATTAAAAGCCAAGGAATATCCCCACCCTCATGGACAGTCGGGTGTGACAACCTAACTGTAATCATACTTTTATGGACACAGTTAAATTCAAAAGCTGAGATATATCCCCCCCCCCCCCTCCATCCAGAACACAGTTTGGAATGAAACCCTAACCATCTGTACTCTCCCAGACACAGCTAGGGATGAAATCCTAATTATATCCATACCATTCCGGACACAGTTAGGAATAAAATCTGAACTATATCCCTACCCTCCGGGACACAGTTTGAAATAAAACACTAACTGTATCCTGGTGAAACCTCAAAATGAAACCTCAAGTACAGTTAGGATTAAAATACAAGGAATATTCCCACCCTCATGGACAGTTGGGCATGGCAACCAAGCTATAATCATACTTTTCTGGGCACAGTTAAGATCAAAAGCTGAATTATATCCCCACCCTCCAGAACACAGTTTGGAATGAAACCATAACAATCTATACTCTCCCAGACACAGCTAGGAATGACATCCTAATTATATCCCTACCCCTCTGGACATAGTTTGGAATAACATCTGAACTATATCCCTACCCTCCGGGACACAGTTTGAAATAAAACACTAACTGCATCCTGGTGAAACCTCAAAATGAAACCTCAAGTACAGTTAGGATTAAAATCCAATATCCCCACCCTCCAGAACACAGTTTGGAATGAAACCATAACAATCTATACTCTCCCAGACACAGCTATGAATGAAATCCTCATTATATCCCTACCCTTCTGGTCATAGTTTGGAATAAAATCTGAACTATATCTCTACCCTCTGGGACACAGTTTGAAATAAATCACTAACTGTATCCTGGCCCTCGCAAACACAAAAATAAATGCTGAACTATATTCCCGCACGTCTTGATACAGCTAGTAGTGAAACTCCAGTACAGATGGAATTAAAAGCTGAGCAATATTGCAACCCTCCTGAACTCAGGTGTGAAAAGATAACTATAATCATACTTTTCTTGCCAGAGGATCAAATGCTGAACGAGATCCTCCACCATCCGGGGCCCAGTTTGGAATGAAATCCTCACTATCCATATCCTGGTCACAGTTAGTTGAGAATTCCTAACGATATCCATTCCTTTATGGATACAGTTAGTATTAAAATCTGAAATATATCCCCCACCTTTGGGGACACTGTTTACAATTAAATGCTAACTATATCCATACCCTCCCTGACACAGAAATAAAAGTAGAACTTTGTCCCCACGCTCCTGTATACTTCTTGTAGTGAAACCTCAACGTGAAGCCTCAAGTACAGTTAGCATTAAAAGCCAAGGAATATCCCCACCCTCATGGACCGTCGGGTGTGACAACCTAACTGTAATCATACTTTTTTGGACACAGTTAAGTTAAAAAGCTGAGCTATATCCCCTCCCCCCACCCCAGAACACAGTTTGGAATGAAACCCTAACCATCTACACTCTCCAAGACCTAGTTAGGAATGAAATCCTAATTATATCCGTACCCTTCTGGACACAGTTATGAATAAAATCTGCACTATATCCCTACCCTCTGGGACACAGTTCGGAATGAAACACTAACTCTATCCTTACCCACCTAAACAGAACAATAAAAGCTGAACTATATGCCCACCCGTCTAGATACAGCTAGTTGTGAAACTCCAATGTCAGATAGAATTAAAAGCAGTGCAATATTGCAACCCTCCTGAACAGAGGTTTGAAAAGGTAACTATACTCATACTTTTCTGACCACAGGAACAAAAGCTGAACTATATCCCACTCTCTGGCGCACAGTTTGGAATGAAATCGTCACTATCCGTATCCTGGTCACAGTTAGTTCAGAATTCCTAATGCTATCCATGCCTTTCTGGATACAGTTAGTATTAAAAGCTGAACTATATCCCCCACCCTCAGGGACACAGTTCACAATTAAATGCTGACTATATCTGTCTCCTCCCCGACACAGAAATGAAAGCAGATCTATGTCCCTACCCTCCTTGACACGTCTAGTAGTGAAACCTCAACGTGAAACCTGAAGTACAGTTAGGATTAAAAGCCAAGGAATATCCCCACCCTCATAGACAGTCGGGTATGACAACCTAACTGTAATCATTCTTTTTTTGGCCCAGTTTGGAATGAAATCCTCACTATCCATATCCTGGTCACATTTAGTTGAGAATTCCTAACGATATCCATTCCTTTCTAGATACAGTTAGTATTAAAATCTGAACTATATCCCCCACCTTTGGGGACACTGTTTGCAATTAAATGATAACTATATCCATACCCTCCCTGACACAGAAATAAAAGTAGAACTGTGTCCCCACCCTCCTGTATACTTCTTGTAGTGAAACCTCAAGTACAGTTAGCATTAAAAGCCAAGGAATATCCCCACCCTCATGGACAGTCGGGTGTGACAACCTAACTGTAATCATACTTTTATGGACACAGTTAAGTTCAAAAGCTGAGCTATATCCCCCCCCCCCCCCCCCCCCCCCACCCAGAACACAGTTTGGAATGAAACCCTAACCATCTGTACTCTCCCAGACACAGCTAGGGATGAAATCCTAATTATATCCATACCATTCTGGACACAGTTAGGAATAAAATCTGAACTATATCCCTACCCTCCGGGACACAGTTTGAAATAAAACACTAACTGTATCCTGGTGAAACCTCAAAATGAAACCTCAAGTACAGTTAGGATTAAAATCCAATATCCCCACCCTCCAGAACACAGTTTGGAATGAAACCATAACAATCTATACTCTCCCAGACACAGCTATGAATGAAATCCTCATTATATCCCTACCCTTCTGGTCATAGTTTGGAATAAAATCTGAACTATATCTCTACCCTCTGGGACACAGTTTGAAATAAATCACTAACTGTATCCTGGCCCTCCCAAACACAAAAATAAATGCTGAACTATATTCCCGCACGTCTTGATACAGCTAGTAGTGAAACTCCAGTACAGATGGAATTAAAAGCTGAGCAATATTGCAACCCTCCTGAACTCAGGTGTGAAAAGATAACTATAATCATACTTTTCTTGCCAGAGGATCAAATGCTGAACGAGATCCTCCACCATCCGGGGCCCAGTTTGGAATGAATTTCTCACTTTCCATATCCTGGTCACAGTTAGTTGAGAATTACTAACGATATCCATTCCTTTCTAGATATAGTTAGTATTAAAATCTGAACTATATCCCCCACCTTTGGGGACACTATTTGCAATTAAATGATAACTATATCCATGCCCTCCCTGACACAGAAATAAAAGTAGAACTTTGTCCCCACCCTCCTGTATACTTCTTGTAGTGAAAGCTCAAGTACAGTTAGCAATTAAAAGCCAAAGAATATCCCCACCCTCATGGACAGTCGGGTGTGACAACCTAACTGTAATCATACTTTTTTGGACACAGTTAAGTTCAAAAGCTGAGCTATATCCCCCCCCCCCCCCCCCCACCCAGAACACAGTTTGGAATGAAACCCTAACCGTCTGTACTCTCCCAGACACAGCTAGGGATGAAATCCTAATTATATCCATACCATTCTGGACACAGTTAGGAATAAAATCTGAACTATATCCCTACCCTCCGGGACACAGTTTGAAATAAAACACTAACTGTATCCTGGCCCTCCCAAACACAAAAATAAAAGCTGAACTGTATTCCCACACGTCTAGATACGGCTAGTAGTGGGACTCCAAGTACAGATAGAATTAAAAGTGGAGCAATACTGCAACACTCCTGCACACAGGTATGAAAAGATAACTACAATCAAACTTTTCTTGCCACAGGAACAAAAGTGGAACTATATTCCCCACCATCCAGGTCACAGTTTGGAATGAAATCCTCACTATCGGTATCCTGGTCACAGTTAAGAATTCCTATCGATATCCATAGCTTTCGGGATACAGTTAGTATTAAAAGCTGAACTATATCCCCTACCCTTGGGGACACAGTTTGCAATTAAATGCTAAATATATCCGTACCCTCCCTGACACACAAATAAAAGCAGAACTATGTCCCAACCCTCCTGTATACTTGGAATGAAACCTCAAAGTGAAGTCTCATGTACAGTTATGAATAAAAGCCAAGGAATATCCCCACCCGCATGGACAGGCATGAATGACAACCTAACTACAATCATACTTTTTAGGACACAGTTGTGATCAAAAGCTGAACTATATTTCCACCCTCCAGAACACAGTTTTGAATGAAACCCTAACCATCTACACTCGCCAAGACACAGGAATGAAATCCTAATTATATCCATACCCTTCTGGACACAGTTACGAATAAAATCTGCACTATATCCCTACCCTCTGGGACACAGTTCGGAATGAAACACTAACTGTATCTTTACCCACCCGAACAGAAAAATAAAAGCTGAACTATATCCCACTCTCTGGCGCACAGTTTGGAATGAAATCGTCACTATCCGTATCCTGGTCACAGTTAGTTCAGAATTCCTAATGCTATCCATGCCTTTCTGCATACAGTTAGTATTAAAATCTGAACTATATCCCCCACCTTTGGGGACACTGTTTGCAATTAAATGCTAACTATATTAATACCATCCCTGACACAGAAATAAAAGTAGAACTTTGTCCCCACCCTCCTGTATACTTCTTGTAGTGAAACCTCAAAGTGAAACCTCAAGTACAGTTAGCATTAAAATCCAAGGAATATCGCTACCCTCATGGACAGTCGGGTGTGACAACCTAACTGTAATCATACTTTTTTGGACACAGTTAAGTTCAAAAGCTGAGCTATATCCCCCCCCCCCCCCCAGAACACAGTTTGGAATGAAACCCTAACCATCTACACTCTCCAAGACACAGTTAGGAATGAAATCCTAATTATATCCATACCCGTCTGGACACAGTTATGAATAAAATCTGCACTATATCCCTACCCTCTGGGACACAGTTCGGAATGAAACACTAACTGTATCCTTACCCACCCAAACAGAAAAATAAAAGCTGAACTATATGCCCACCCGTCTAGATACAGCTAGTTGTCAAACTCCAATGTCAGATAGAATTAAAAGCAGTGCAATATTGCAACCCTCCTGGACACAGGTTTGAAAAGGTAACTATACTCATACTTTTCTGACCACAGGAACAAAAGCTGAACTATATCCCACTCTCTGGCGCACAGTTTGGAATGAAATCGTCACTATTCGTATCCTGGTCACAGTTAGTTCAGAATTCCTAATTCTATCCATGCCTTTCTGGATACACTTAGTATTAAAAGCTGAACTATATCCCCCACCCTCAGGGACACAGTTCACAATTAAATGCTAACTATATCTGTCTCCTCTCCGACACAGAAATGAAAGCAGATCTGTGTCCCTACCCTCCTTGACACATCTAGTAGTGAAACCTCAACGTGAAACCTGAAGTACAGTTAGGATTAAAAGCCAAGGAATATCCCCACTCTCGTGGACAGTCGGGTATGACAACCTAACTGTAATCATACTTTTTTTGGACACTTAAGTTCAAAAGCTGAGCTATATCCCCACCCCCCAGACCACAGTTTGGAATGAAACCCTAACCATCTGTACTCTCCCAGACACAGCTAGGAATGAAATCCTAATTATATCCATACCATTCTGGTCACAGTTAGGAATAAAATCTGAACTATATCCCTACCCTCCGGGACACAGTTTGAAATAAAACACTAACTGTATCCTGGCCCTCCCAAACAGAAAAATAAAAGGTGAACTGTATTCCCACACATCCAGATACAGGTAGTAGTGAAACTCCAAGTACAGATAGAATTAAAAGTGGAGCAATATTGCAACACTCCTGGACACAGGTATGAGAAGATAACTACAATCAAACTTTTCTTGCCACAGGAACAAAAGCTGAACTATATCCCCCACCATCCGGGACACAGGTTGGAATGAAATCCTCACTATCGGTATCCTGGTCACAGTTAAGAATTCCTAACGATATCCATACCTTTCGGGATACAGTTAGTATTAAAAGCTGAACTATATCCCCCACACTCCGGGACACAGTTTGCAATTAAATGCTAACTATATCTGTATCCTCCCTAACACAGAAATAAAAGCAGAACTATGTGTCCCCACCCTCCTGGGCACTTCTAGTAGTGAAACCTCAAAGTGAAACCTTAAGTACAGTTAGGATTAAAAGCCAAGGAATATCCCACCCTCGTGGACAGTTGGGTATGACAACCTAACTATAATCATACTTTTTTAGGAACAGTTAAGAACAAAAGCTGAAATATATCCCCACCCTCTGCCCACTTTGAAATGAAACTCTAATCATCTATACTCTCCCAGAAACAGTTAGGAATGAAATCTTAAATATATCCATACCCTTCCAGGCACAGATAGGAATGAAAGCTTTGGGACACAGTTTGGAATAAAACACTAACTGTGTCCTCGCCCTCCCAAACACAAAAATAAAATCTGAACTATATTCCCACCCATCTAGATACATCTAGTTGTGAAACTCCAAGGTCAGATAGAATTAAAAGCTGAGCAATATTGCAACCCTCCTCGACACAGGTTTGAAAAGACAAATATAATCATACTTTTCTGGCCACAGGAACAAAAGCTGAACTATATCCCACCATCTTGCACCCAGTTTAGAATGAAATCCTCACTCACAGTTAGTTGAGAATTCCTAACGATATCCATGCCTTTCTGGATACAGTTAGTATTAAAATCTGAACTATATCCCCCACCTTCTGGGACATAGTTTACGATTAAATGCTAACTGTATCCGTGCCCTCCCTGTCATAGAAATAAAAGCAGAACTATGTCCCCACCCTCCTGTATACTTTTTGTAGTGAAACCTCAAAGTGAAGTCTCAAGTACAGTTAGGATTAAAAGTCAAGGACTATCCCCACCCTCATGGACAGTCATTCAAGACAACCTAACTACAATCATACTGTTTGTACACAGTTAAGATCAAAAGCTGAACTATATCCCCACCCTCCCGAACACAGTTTGGAATTAAACCTTAACCATCTATACTCTCCCAGACACAGTTTGGAATGAAATCCTAATTATATCCATTCCCTTCTGGACACAATTAGGAATAAAATCTGAACTATATCCCTACCCTCCGGGACGCAGTTTGAAATAAAACACTATCTGTATCCTGGCCCCCCCAAACACAAAAATAAAAGCTGAACTATATGCCCACCCGTATAGATACAGCTACTTCTGAAACTCCTAGGTCAGATAGAATTAAAAGCTGAGCAATATTGCTACACTCCTGAACACAGGTTTGAAAAGATAACTATAATCATACTTTTCTCGCCACAGGAACAAAAGCTGAACTATAGCCCACTCTCTGGCACCCAGTTTAGAATGAAATCCCTACTGTCTGTATCCTGTTCACAGTTATTTAAGCATTCCTAACGATATCCATGACTTTCTGGATACAGTTGGTATTAACAGCTGAACTATATCCCCACCCTCAGGGAGACAGTTTACAATTAAATGCTAACTATATCTGTACCCTCCCCGACACAGAAATAAAAGCAAAACTATGTCCCCACCCTCATGGACACATCTAGTAGTGACACCTCAAAATGAAACCTCAAGTACAGTTAGGATTAAAATCCAAGGAATATTCCCACCCTCATGGACAGTTGGGTATGGCAACCTAACTATAATCATACTTTTCTGGGCACAGTTATGATCAAAAGCTGAACTATATCCCCACCCTCCAGAACACAGTTTGGAATGAAACCATAACAATCTATACTCTCCCAGACACAGCTATAAATGAAATTCTAACTATAGCCCTACCCTTCTGGACATAGTTTGGAATAAAATCTGAACTATATCCCTACCCTCTGGGACACAGTTTGAAATAAAACACTAACTGTATCCTGGCCCTCCCAAACACAAAAATAAAAGCTGAACTATATTCCCACACGTCTTGATACAGCTAGTAGTGAAACTCCAGTACAGATGGAATTAAAATCTGAGCAATATTGCAACCCTCCTGAACTCAGGTGTGAAAAGATAACTATAATCATACTGTTCTTGCCAGAGGATCAAATGCTGAACGAGATCCTCCACCATCCGGGTCCCAGTTTGGAATGAAATCCTCACTATCCATATCCTGGTCACAGTTAGTTGAGAATTCCTAACGATATCCATTCCTTTCTGGATACAGTTAGTATTAAAATCTGAACTATATCCCCCACCTTTGGGGCACTGTTTGCAATTAAATGCTAACTATATCCATACCCTCCCTGACACAGAAATAAAAGTAGAACTTTGTCCCCACCCTCCTGTATACTTCTTGTAGTGAAACGTCAACGTGAAACCTCAAGTACAGTTAGCATTAAAAGCCAAGGAATATCCCCACCCTCATGGACAGTCAGGTGTGACAACCTAACTGTAATCATACTTTTTTGGACACAGTTAAGTTCAAAAGCTGAGCTATATCCCCCCCCCCCCCCCCCCCAGAACACAGTTTGGAATGAAACCCTAACCATCTACACTCTCCAAGACACAGTTAGGAATGAAATCCTAATTATATCCATACCCGTCTGGACACAGTTATGAATAAAATCTGCACTATATCCCTACCCTCTGGGACACAGTTCGGAATGAAACACTAACTGTATCCTTACCCACCCAAACTGAAAAATAAAAGCTGAACTATATGCCCACCCGTCTAGATACAGCTAGTTGTGAAACTCCAATGTCAGATAGAATTAAAAGCAGTGCAATATTGCAACCCTCCTGGACACAGGTTTGAAAAGGTAACTATACTCATACTTTTGTGACCACAGGAACAAAAGCTGAACTATATCCCACTCTCTGGCGCACAGTTTGGAGTGAAATCGTCACTATCCGTATCCTGGTCACAGTTAGTTCTGAATTCCTAATTCTGTCCATGCCTTTCTGGATACAGTTAGTATTAAAAGCTGAACTATATCCCCCACCCTCAGGGACACAGTTCACGATTAAATGCTAACTATATCTGTCTCCTCCCCGACGCAGAAATGAAAGCAGATCTATGTCCCTACCCTCCTTGACACGTCTAGTAGTGAAACCTCAACGTGAAACCTGAGGTACAGTTAGGATTAAAAGCCAAGGAATATCCCCACCCTCATGGACAGTCGGGTATGACAACCTAACTGTAATCATACTTTTTGGACACTGTTAAGTTCAAAAGCTGAGCTATATCCCCACCCCCCAGAACACAGTTTGGAATGAAACCCTAACCATCTGTACTCTCTCAGACACAGCTAGGAATGAAATCCTAATTATATCCATACCATTCTGGACACAGTTAGGAATAAAATCTGAACTATATCCCTACCAGCCGGGACACAGTTTGAAATAAAACACTAACTGTATCCTGGTCCTCCCAAACACAAAAATAGAAGGTGAACTGTATTCCCACACATCTAGATACGGCTAGTAGTGAAACTCCAAGTACAGATAGAATTAAAAGTGGAGCAATATTGCAACACTCCTGGACACAGGTACGAAAAATAACTACAATCAAACTTTTCTTGCCACAGGAACAAAAGCTGAACTATATCCCCCACCATCCGGGACACAGTTTGGAATGAAATCCTCACTATCGGTATCCTGGTCACATTTAAGAGTTTCTAACGATATCCATACCTTTCGGGATACAGTTAGTATTAAAAGCTGAACTATATCCCCCACACTCCGGGACACAGTTTGCAATTAAATGCTAACTATATCTGTATCCTCCCTAACACAGAAATAAAAGCAGAACTATGTGTCCCCACCCTCCTGGGCACTTCTAGTAGTGAAACCTCAAAGTGAAACCTTAAGTACAGCTAGGATTAAAAGCCAAGGAATATCCCCACCCTCGTGGACAGTTGGGTATGACAACCTAACTATAATCATACTTTTTGGGAACAGTTAAGAACAAAAGCTGAAATATATCCCCACCCTCTGCCCAGTTTGAAATGAAACCCTAACCATCTATACTCTCCCAGAAACAGTTAGGAATGAAATCTTAAATATATCCATACCCTTCCAGGCACAGATAGGAATGAAAGCTTTGGGACACAGTTTGGAATAAAACACTAACTGTGTCCTCGCCCTCCCAAACACAAAAATAAAATCTGAACTATATTCCCACCCATCTAGATACATGTAGTTGTGAAACTCCAAGGTCAGATAGAATTAAAAGCTGAGCAATATTGCAACCCTCCTCGACACAGGTTTGAAAAGACAAATATAATCATACTTTTCTGGCCACAGGAACAAAAGCTGAACTATATCCCACCACCTGGCACGCAGTTTGGAATGAAATCCTCACTCACAGTTAGTTGAGAATTCCTAACGATATCCATGCCTTTCTGGATACAGTTAGTATTAAAAGCTGAACTATATCCCCCACCTTCTGGGACATAGTTTACGATTAAATGCTAACTGTATCCGTGCCCTACCTGACATAGAAATAAAAGCAGAACTATGTCCCCACCCTCCTGTATACTTTTTGTAGTGAAACCTCAAAGTGAAGTCTCAAGTGCAGTTAGGATTAAAAGTCAAGGACTATCCCCACCCTCATGGACAGTCATTCAAGACAACCTAACTACAATCATACTGTTTGTACACAGTTAAGATCAAAATCTGAACTATATCCCCACCCTCCAGAACACAGTTTGGAATTAAACCTTAACCATCTATACTCTCCCAGACACAGTTTGGAATGAAATCCTAATTATATCCATCCCCTTCTGGACACAGTTAGGAATAAAATCTGAACTATATCCCTACCCTCCGGGACACAGTTTGAAATAAAACACTAACTGTATCCTGGCCCTCCCAAACACAAAAATAAAAGCTGAACTATATGCGCACCCGTATAGATACAGCTACTTCTGAAACTCCTAGGTCATATAGAATTAAAAGCTGAGCAATATTGCAACACTCCTGAACACAGGTTTGAAAAGATAACTATAATCATACTTTTCGGGCCACAGTAACAAAAGCTGAACTATATCCCACTCTCTGGCACCCAGTTTAGAATGAAATCCCCCCTATCTGTATCCTGTTCACAGTTATTTAAGCATTCCTAACGATATCCATGACTTTCTGGATACAGTTGGTATTAAAAGCTGAACTATATCCCCCACCCTCAGGGAGACAGTTTACAATTAAATGCTAACTATATCTGTACCCTCCCCGACACAGAAATAAAAGCAAAACTATGTCCCCACCCTCATGGACACATCTAGAAGTGAAACCTCAAAATGAAACTTCAAGTACAGTTAGGATTAAAATCCAAGGAATATTCCCACCCTCATGGACAGTTGAGTATGGCAACCTAACTATAATCATTCTTTTCTGGGCACAGTTAAGATCAAAAGCTGAACTATATCCCCACCCTCCAGAACACAGTTTGGAATGAAACCATAACAATCTATACTCTCCCAGACACAGCTATGAATGAAATTCTAATTATATCCCTACCCTTCTGGACATAGTTTGGAATAAAATCTGAACTATATCTCTACCCTCTGCGACACAGTTTGAAATAAAACACTAACTGTATCCTGGCCCTCCCAAACACAAAAATAAAAGCTGAACTATATTCCCACACGTCTTGATACAGCTAGTAGTGAAACTCCAGTACAGATGGAATTAAAAGCTGAGCAATATTGCAACCCTCCTGAACTCAGGTGTGAAAAGATAACTATAATCATACTTTTCTTGCCAGAGGATCAAATGCTGAACGAGATCCTCCACCATCCGGGTCCCAGTTTGGAATGAAATCCTCACTATCCATATCCTGGTCACAGTTAGTTGAGAATTCCTAACGATATCCATTCCTTTCTGGATACAGTTAGTATTAAAATCTGAACTATATCCCCCACCTTTGGGGACACTGTTTGCAATTAAATGCTAACTATATCCATACCCTCCCTGACACAGAAATAAAAGTCGAACTTTGTCCCTACCCTCCTGTATACTTCTTGTAGTGAAACCTCAACGTGAAACCTCAAGTACAGTTAGCATTAAAAGCCAAGGAATATCCCCACCCTCATGGACAGTCAGGTGTGACAACCTAACTGTAATCATACTTTTTTGGACACAGTTAAGTTCAAAAACTGAGCTATATCCCCCCCCCCCCCCCCCAGAACACAGTTTGGAATGAAACCCTAACCATCTACACTCTCCAAGACACAGTTAGGAATGAAATCCTAATTATATCCATACCCGTCTGGACACAGTTATGAATAAAATCTGCACTATATCCCTACCCTCTGGGACACAGTTCGGAATGAAACACTAACTGTATCCTTACCCACCCAAACAGAAAACTAAAAGCTGAACTATATGCCCACCCGTCTAGATACAGCTAGTTGTGAAACTCCAATGTCAGATAGAATTAAAAGCAGTGCAATATTGCAACCCTCCTGGACACAGGTTTGAAAAGGTAACTATACTCATACTTTTCTGACCACAGGAACAAAAGCTGAACTATATCCCACTCTCTGGCGCACAGTTTGGAATGAAATCGTCACTATTCGTATCCTGGTCACAGTTAGTTCAGAATTCCTAATTCTATCCATGTCTTTCTGGATACACTTAGTATTAAAAGCTGAACTATATCCCCCACCCTCAGGGACACAGTTCACAATTAAATGCTAACTATATCTGTCTCCTCTCCGACACAGAAATGAAAGCAGATCTATGTCCCTACCCTCCTTGACACATCTAGTAGTGAAACCTCAACGTGAAACCTGAAGTACAGTTAGGATTAAAAGCCAAGGAATATCCCCACTCTCGTGGACAGTCGGGTATGACAACCTAACTGTAATCATACTTTTTTTGGACACTGTTAAGTTCAAAAGCTGAGCTATATCCCCACCCCCCAGAACACAGTTTGGAATGAAACCCTAACCATCTGTACTCTCCCAGACACAGCTAGGAATGAAATCCTAATTATATCCATACCATTCTGGACACAGTTAGGAATAAAATCTGAACTATATCCCTACCCTCCGGGACACAGTTTGAAATAAAACACTAACTGTATCCTGGCCCTCCCAAACACAAAAATAAAAGGTGAACTGTATTCCCACACATCTAGATACGGCTAGTAGTGAAACTCCAAGTACAGATAGAATTAAAAGCTGAGCAATATTGCAACACTCCTGGACACAGGTATGAAAAGATAACTACAATCAAACTTTTCTTGCCACAGGAACAAAAGCTGAACTATATCCTCCACCACCCGGGACACAGGTTGGAATGAAATCCTCACTATCGGTATCCTGGTCACAGTTAAGAATTCCTAACGATATCCATACCTTTCGGGATACAGTTAGTATTAAAAGCTGAACTATATCCCCCACACTCCGGGACACAGTTTGCAATTAAATGCTAACTATATCTGTATCCTCCCTAACACAGAAATAAAAGCAGAACTATGTGTCCCCACCCTCCTGGGCACTTCTAGTAGTGAAACCTCAAAGTGAAACCTTAAGTACAGTTAGGATTAAAAGCCAAGGAATATCCCACCCTCGTGGACAGTTGGGTATGACAACCTAACTATAATCATACTTTTTGGGAACAGTTAAGAACAAAAGCTGAAATATATCCCCACCCTCTGCCCACTTTGAAATGAAACCCTAATCATCTATACTCTCCCAGAAACAGTTAGGAATGAAATCTTAAATATATTTATCCATACCCTTCCAGGCACAGATAGGAATGAAAGCTTTGGGACACAGTTTGGAATAAAACACTAACTGTGTCCTCGCCCTCCCAAACACAAAAATAAAATCTGAACTATATTCCCACCCATCTAGATACATCTAGTTGTGAAACTCCAAGGTCAGATAGAATTAAAAGCTGAGCAATATTGCAACCCTCCTCGACACAGGTTTGAAAAGACAAATATAATCATACTTTTCGGGCCACAGGAACAAAAGCTGAACTATATCCCACCATCTTGCACCCAGTTTAGAATGAAATCCTCACTCACAGTTAGTTGAGAATTCCTAACGATATCCATGCCTTTCTGGATACAGTTAGTATTAAAAGCTGAACTATATCCCCCACCTTCTGGGACATAGTTTACGATTAAATGCTAACTGTATCCGTGCCCTCCCTGACATAGAAATAAAAGCAGAACTATGTCCCCACCCTCCTGTATACTTTTTGTAGTGAAACCTCAAAGTGAAGTCTCAAGTACAGTTAGGATTAAAAGTCAAGGACTATCCCCACCCTCATGGACAGTCATTCAAGACAACCTAACTACAATCATACTGTTTGTACACAGTTAAGATCAACAGCTGAACTATATCCCCACCCTCCCGAACACAGTTTGGAATTAAACCTTAACCATCTATACTCTCCCAGACACAGTTTGGAATGAAATCCTAATTATATTCATTCCCTTCCGGACACAGTTAGGAATAAAATCTGAACTATATCCCTACCCTCTGGGACGCAGTTTGAAATAAAACACTATCTGTATCCTGGCCCTCCCAAACACAAAAATAAAAGCAGAACTATATGCCCACCCGTATAGATACAGCTACTTCTGAAACTCCTAGGTCAGATAGAATTAAAAGCTGAGCAATATTGCTACACTCCTGAACACAGGTTTGAAAAGATAACTATAATCATACTTTTCTCGCCACAGGAACAAAAGCTGAACTATAGCCCACTCTCTGGCACCCAGTTTTGAATGAAATCCCCACTGTCTGTATCCTGTTCACAGTTATTTAAGCATTCCTAACGATATCCATGACTTTCTGGATACAGTTGGTATTAACAGCTGAACTATATCCCCACCCCCAGGGAGACAGTTTACAATTAAATGCTAACTATATCTGTACCCTCCCCGACACAGAAATAAAAGCAAAACTATGTCCCCACCCTCATGGACACATCTAGTAGTGAAACCTCAAAATGAAACCTCAAGTACAGTTAGGATTAAAATCCAAGGAATATTCCCACCCTCATGGACAGTTGGGTATGGCAACCTAACTATAATCATACTTTTCTGGGCACAGTTAAGATCAAAAGCTGAACTATATCCCCACCCTCCAGAACACAGTTTGGAATGAAACCATAACAATCTATACTCTCCCAGACACAGCTATAAATGAAATTCTAACTATAGCCCTACCCTTCTGGACATAGTTTGGAATAAAATCTGAACTATATCCCTACCCTCTGGGACACAGTTTGAAATAAAACACTAACTGTATCCTGGCCCTCCCAAACACAAAAATAAAAGCTGAACTATATTCCCACACGTCTTGATACAGCTAGTAGTGAAACTCCAGTACAGATGGAATTAAAATGTGAGCAATATTGCAACCCTCCTGAACTCAGGTGTGAAAAGATAACTATAATCATACTTTTCTTGCCAGAGGATCAAATGCTGAACGAGATCCTCCACCATCCGGGTCCCAGTTTGGAATGAGATCCTCACTATCCATATCCTGGTCACAGTTAGTTGAGAATTCCTAACGATATCCATTCCTTTCTGGATACAGTTAGTATTAAAATCTGAACTATATCCCCCACCTTTGGGGCACTGTTTGCAATTAAATGCTAACTATATCCATACCCTCCCTGACACAGAAATAAAAGTAGAACTTTGTCCCCACCCTCCTGTATACTTCTTGTAGTGAAACGTCAACGTGAAACCTCAAGTACAGTTAGCATTAAAAGCCAAGGAATATCCCCACCCTCATGGACAGTCAGGTGTGACAACCTAACTGTAATCATACTTTTTTGGACACAGTTAAGTTCAAAAGCTGAGCTATATCACCCCCCCCCCCCCCCCCAGAACACAGTTTGGAATGAAACCCTAACCATCTACACTCTCCAAGACACAGTTAGGAATGAAATCCTAATTATATCCATACCCGTCTGGACACAGTTATGAATAAAATCTGCACTATATCCCTACCCTCTGGGACACAGTTCGGAATGAAACACTAACTGTATCCTTACCCACCCAAACTGAAAAATAAAAGCTGAACTATATGCCCACCCGTCTAGATACAGCTAGTTGTGAAACTCCAATGTCAGATAGAATTAAAAGCAGTGCAATATTGCAACCCTCCTGGACACAGGTTTGAAAAGGTAACTATACTCATACTTTTGTGACCACAGGAACAAAAGCTGAACTATATCCCACTCTCTGGCGCACAGTTTGGAATGAAATCGTCACTATCCGTATCCTGGTCACATTTAGTTCAGAATTCCTAATGCTATCCATGCCTTTCTGGATACAGTTAGTATTAAAAGCTGAACTATATCCCCCACCCTCAGGGACACAGTTCACAATTAAATGCTAACTATATCTGTCTCCTCCCCGACACAGAAATGAAAGCAGATCTATGTCCCTACCCTCCTTGACACGTCTGCTAGTGAACCCTCATTGTGAAACCTGAAGTACAGTTAGGATTAAAAGCCAAGGAATATCCCCACCCTCATGGACAGTCGGGTATGACAACCTAACTGTAATCATACTTTTTTGGACACTGTTAAGTTCAAAAGCTGAGCTATATCCCCACCCCCCAGAACACAGTTTGGAATGAAACCCTAACCATCTGTACTCTCCCAGACACAGCTAGGAATGAAATCCTAATTATATCCATACCATTCTGGACACAGTTAGGAATAAAATCTGAACTATATCCCTACCCTCCGGGACACAGTTTGAAATAAAACACTAACTGTATCCTGGCCCTCCCAAACACAAAAATAAAAGGTGAACTGTTTTCCCACACATCTAGATACGGCTAGTAGTGAAACTCCAAGTACAGATAGAATTAAAAGTGGAGCAATATTGCAACACTCCTGGACACAGGTATGAAAAGATAACTACAATCAAACTTTTCTTGCCACAGGAACAAAAGCTGAACTATATCCCCCACCATCCGGGACACAGTTTGGAATGAAATCCTCACTCTCGGTATCCTGGTCGCAGTTAAGAATTCCTAACGATATCCATACCTTTCGGGATACAGTTAGTATTAAAAGCTGAACTATAACCCCCACACTCCGGGACACAGTTTGCAATTAAATGCTAACTATATCTGTATCGTCCCTATCACAGAAATAAAAGCAGAACTACGAGTCCCCACCCTCCTGGGCACTTCTAGTAGTGAAACCTCAAAGTGAAACCTTAAGTACAGATAGGATTAAAAGCCAAGGAATATCCCCACCCTCGTGGACAGTTGGGTATGACAACCTAACTATAATCATACTTTTTGGGAACAGTTAAGAACAAAAGCTGAAATATATCCCCACCCTCTGCCCAGTTTGAAATGAAACCCTAACCATCTATACTCTCCCAGAAACAGTTAGGAATGAAATCTTAAATATATCCATACCCTTCCAGGCACAGATAGGAATGAAAGCTGAACTATATCCCTCCCCTTTGGGACACAGTTTGGAATGAAACACTAACTGTGTCCTCGCCCTCCCAAACACAAAAATAAAATCTGAACTATATTCCCACCCCATCTAGATACATCTAGTTGTGAATCTCCAAGGTCAGATAGAATTAAAAGCTGAGCAATATTGCAACCCTCCTGGACACGGCTTTGAAAAGACAAATATAATCATACTTTTCTGGCCACAGGAACAAAAGCTGAACTATATCCCACCATCTGGCACCCAGTTTGGAATGAAATCCTCACTCTCAGTTAGTTGAGAATTCCTAACGATATCCATGCCTTTCTGGATACAGTTAGTATTAAAAGCTGAACTATACCCCCCCCCCCCCCCCCCCCCCCCACCTTGTGGGACATAATTTGCGATTAAATGCTAGCTGTATCCGTGCCCTCCCTGACATAGAAATAAAAGCAGAACTATGTCCCCACCCTCCTGTATACTTTTTGTAGTGAAACCTCAAAGTGAAGTCTCAAGTACAGTTAGGATTAAAAGTCAAGGACTATCCCCACCCTCATGGACAGTCATTTAAGACAACCTAACTACAATCATACTGTTTGTACACAGTTAAGATCAAAAGCTGAACTATATCCCCACCCTCCAGAACACAGTCTGAAATTAAACGTTAACCATCTATACTCTCCCAGACACAGTTTGGAATGAAATCCTAATTATATCCATTCCCTTCTGGACACAGGAATAAAATCTGAACTATATCCCTACCCTCCGGGACACAGTTTAAAATAAAACACTAGCTGTATCCTGGCCCTCCCAAACACAAAAATAAAAGCTGAACTTTTGCCTACCCGTATAGATACAGCTACTTCTGAAACTCCTAGGTCAGATAGAATTAAAAGCTGAGCAATATTGCAACACTCCTGGACACAGGTTTGAAAAGATAACTATAATCATACTTTTCGGGCCACAGGGACAAAAGCTGAACTATATCCCACTCTCTGGCACCCAGTTTAGAATGAAATCCCCACTATCTGTATCCTGTTTACAGTTATTTAAGAATTCCTAACGATATCCATGACTTTCTGGATACAGTTAGTATTAAAAGCTGAACTATATCCCCCACCCTCAGGGAGACAGTTTACAATTAAATGCTAACTATATCTGTACCCTCCCCGACACAGAAATAAAAGCAAAACTATGTCCCCACCCTCATGGACACATCTAGTAGTGAAACCTCAAAATGAAACCTCAAGTACAGTTAGGTTTAAAATCCAAGGAATATTCCCACCCTCATGGACAGTTGGGTATGGCAACCTAACTTTAATCATACTTTTCTGGGCACAGTTAAGATCAAAAGCAGAACTATATCCCCACCCTCCAGAACACAGTTTGGAATGAAACCATAACAATCTATACTCTCCCAGACACAGCTGTGAATGAAATCCTAATTATATCCCTACCCTTCTGGACATAGTTTGGAATAAAATCTGAACTATATCCCTACTGGGACACAGTTTGAAATAAAACACTAACTGTATCCTGGCCCTCCCAAACACAAAAATAAAGGCTGAACTATATTCCCACACATCTTGATACAGCTAGTAGTGAAACTCCAGTACAGATGGAATTAAAAGCTGAGCAATATTGAAACCCTCCTGGACTCAGGTGTGAAAAGATAACTATAATCATACTTTTCTTGCCAGAGGATCAAATGCTGAACGAGATCCTCCACCATCCGGGGCCCAGTTTGAAATGAAATCCTCACTATCCATATCCAGGTCACAGTTAGTTGAGAATTCCTAACGATATCCATTCCTTTCTGGATACAGTTAGCATTAAAATCTGAACTATATCCCCCACCTTTGGGGACACTGTTTGCAATTAAATGCTAACTATATCCATACCCTCCCTGACACAGAAATAAAAGTAGATCTTTGTCCCCACCCTCCTGTATACTTCTTGCAGTGAAACGTCAACGTGAAACCTCAAGTACAGTTAGCATTAAAAGCCAAGGAATATCCCCACCCTCATGGACAGTCGGGTGTGACAACCTAACTGTAATCATACTTTTTTGGACACAGTTAAGTTCAAAAGCTGACCTATATCCCCCCCCCCCCCCCAGAACACAGTTTGGAATGAAACCCTAACCATCTACACTCTTCAAGACACAGTTAGGAATGAAATCCTAATTATATTGAAGCACATCTGGCATCATATTCAGTTGGAGGCAAATATACTTTAAAAAAAAAACAACAAAAAAAAAAAAAAAACTGAATATAAAACAAAAATTTTATAGGGGATATCAGTGCTTTCACTGGCAGAGTGGTAACTGGAAATCACAATTTCCTATCCTATTCACAGAATCACATTTTGCATTACGATTACGTTCGCCCTGCATTTGGCCTGAAAATATTATATCGTAGGTTTTTATCATGTTGCCCGGGTTATAATGGTTCACCGAACGTAACTGTACTTCAAAATGGCAAATCACCTCAAATTAAGTCCTTCTATTTATTATTTTATCGGTAATTCAGAGATTCGATCGATTTTATCGTATATCGATCAGTGTTAGAAGTTCGATCAACGTTACTGTGGGAAGAATGGGAAAATATGATCGACTCGTTCATAAATTTCCGGCAATGCCTTCATTTGTTTCCGTAGCGGTTGGATGCATAGTTGAATTACCATTCCAAAGAAATACTCCTGTTTTAGTGACAGTATTTTTATTGTCGTAAATCTATAACTTTTGTTTGCAACTCGCCTAAATTCGCACCACAACACATTTGCTACTTCTGTATGACGTAATTACTATCGACGGAGAATCGCGCAGATCAGCGACTGGCAATCTGTGTTGTGCAGTTTACGTCACAACTTGTGCCGGGCTGTGTCGATTCTCGGCCAATCACTAATTTGTGCCGGCTGCTGTGTCTGGCTGTGTCGTATGGCAGCCAATCGCTGCATGCTATTTTCGACGCAGCGTGTCGTGTTGTGTCGATTACTATATAAGCTCCTTTGTGACGCAAAATTGTGCCTTGTATCCCCGGGACAGCGCTTACGTAGAAAGCAGTAAACAAACCAAGCGCAAGCCTTGAAAATTAAACAACAAGCCTTTAATATAGAAATTAGAATTCAGCTATAAGATAACCTACCAAGTTATTAAAGGTGCATACCACTTGAACATTACCTAATTGTGAGACCACACATTACCGGCTACTGACTTTGACCATACTGAGGGTTAAGTGCTTAGCGCGAATTCGGTGACACCATTGTTGTTGTTTTGCAGCGGCGCTAGTTGGCAAATTTTAATGGTGTCTTTATTTACTCATTGAGCTGTTAACCAAGCTTTAGCGAACCCTTGTATTTCGGAGCGGAGATTTAAAGAATTCCACAAATCGTGAATGCACCGAGTGGTAAATAGTCAGTGTGATTTGTTATTAGTAATGTCACTTGCCAGGCGAGTGAAAATAGATACAGGCTTTAAGCTCAGCGTTAGAGAGGCTCTTTCCGTGTGGGTGTAATCTGCTACATTATTTGTGACTTTGGGTAGAAATAGTTTATTATGTTAATTGTAAGTGTTATATCAAATTAGTCTTTAGGCTGCTACCAGACCCGGTGGGATCCAAGTGGTGTGTGTTCCACTTGAAGAAATGATTTGGGATCCAAGTGAGTTACACTTGAGGGTGCCATTTCACGCATTTGTTAGCCAAGTCAGTGGTACTTGAGGACAACTTTCGTTGCAATGGGAAATTGACCACCAGTCACAAGATTTATCATTTATTGTTAAGTGGCCATGAACGCGTTGTATACGGGCGGTAGGTGGTAGGCCTAGTCTATGTGGCGTGATTTGTTTAGCGTGTTGTAGTTGGATTTTAGCGGTCGTTGTACCTCTTAAATTTGAATTCAATTCGGGAGTGATTTGCAAAGTCGTCGCTGTCAGCTCAGTTCCGCGCAGAGACCAGGTGAGAGTTCACAGGTTTTAGGGTATATTTTGATGTATATTTAGGCTCTGTACTACGGAACGCTCTCAGGGGTAACGCCCTGTGCACCTCGACCACGTTCAACTGACAATTGTCCTTTCGTCCGTTGTGGTGTGCGTTTTATGATTAGTGTTCTCGTGACTGCATTACGACCTGACAAACGTACTGACATTTAATACATGTACATATGTTGCTTTTATTTGTTAACAGTAAACCATAGTAAACCATAGAACAGATTATTTAAAAACGAATAGTCATTTTCACTGGGGTTTGGGATGAATATTAAAACGAAAGAGGGTACCATTTCGAAACATATAAGGGAGTGACATATTTGAATATGATACGTCTAATAAGGAAATGAAGTTGCTGTTGTTAATATTATTAAAAGTTATTTATTGAAAGTGAGTTATTTTCATGTGCTTGCCTCTGCTAGTTACGTTTATTCAGAATCCCCCCCCCCCCCTCCTCATTTTCCCTTCTAGTCGCCTCTAACAGTATTACCAGACAGAGACCAGAGCTGTAGCTGTTCCAACCATACACAGCCTGTGACCAGGGCAGCGAGATATCAACTAGACCTACAGACAACCACGACCAGGCTACAGAGTGAGCTATACCAACACACCACTACAGAATTTAAGACGCAAGCAGTTGGATAGGTAAACCAGCCATTATCCCAGAGCTCCCTTTCTACCCTGAACCAATACCCTTTTTCTTTGTATTTTCCTATAAATAGTGTTCAGTTTTGTCTGTTTTTATGCAAAACAGGCTGGTGGCAGAGCAATACCATTTACTGCCAGGCTGTCTCAGTGTTGGGGGCAGGGGTGTCCCAGGAATAGTCAGTATGTGTGTACCCGTGGGGCGACTGTGAGCCTTGGGTCATTATTTATTTAAGTCTAGAGTGTTGGGCACCTTCAGTGGAGAACATCCTCAGCCGGCACGCTACAATATCCATACCCTTCTGGACACAGTTATGAATAAAATCTGCACTATATCCCTACCCTCTGGGACACAGTTCGGAATGAAACACTAACTGTATCCTTACCCACCCAAACAGAAAAATAAAAGCTGAACTATATGCCCACCCGTCTAGATACAGCTAGTTGTGAAACTCCAATGTCAGATAGAATTAAAAGCAGTGCAATATTGCAACCCTCCTGGACACAGGTTTGAAAAGGTAACTATACTCATACTTTTCTGACCACAGGAACAAAAGCTGAACTATATCCCACTCTCTGGCGCACAGTTTGGAATGAAATCGTCACTATCCGTATCCTGGTCACAGTTAGTTCAGAATTCCTAATGCTATCTATGGCTTTCTGGATACAGTTAGTATTTAAAGCTGAACTATATCCCCCACCCTCAGGGACACAGTTCACAATTAAATGCTAACTATATCTGTCTCCTCCCCGACACAGAAATGAAAGCAGATCTATGTCCCTACCCTCCTTGACACGTCTAGTAGTGAAACCTCAATGTGAAACCTGAAGTACAGTTAGGATTAAAAGCCAAGGAATATCCCCACCCTCATGGACAGTCGGGTATGACAACCTAACTGTAATCATACTTTTTTGGACACTGTAAGTTCAAAAGCTGAGCTATATCCCCACCCCCCAGAACACAGTTTGGAATGAAACCCTAACCATCTGTACTCTCCCAGACACAGCTAGGAATGAAATCCTAATTATATCCATACCATTCTGGACACAGTTAGGCATAAAATCTGAACTAGATCCCTACCCTCCGGGACACAGTTTGAAATAAAACACTAACTGTATCCTGGCCCTCCCAAACACAAAAATAAAAGGTGAACTGTATTCCCACACATCTAGATACGGCTAGTAGTGAAACTCCAAGTACAGATAGAATTAAAAGTGGAGCAATATTCCAACATTCCTGGACACAGGTATGAAAAGATAACTACAATCAAACGTTTCTTGCCACAGGAACAAAAGCTGAACACTATCGGTATCCTGGTCACAGTTAAGAATTCCTAACGATTTCCATACCTTTCGGGATACAGTTAGTATTAAAAGCTGAACTATATCCCCCACACTCCGGGACACAGTTTGCAATTAAATGCTAACTATATCTGTATCCTCCCTAACACAGAAATAAAAGCAGAACTATGTCTCCCCACCCTCCTGGGCACTTCTAGTAGTGAAACCTCAAAGTGAAACCTTAAGTACAGTTAGGATTAAAAGCCACGGAATATCCCCACCCTCGTGGACAGTTGGGTATGACAACCTAACTATAATCATACTTTTTGGGAACCGTTAAGAACAAAAGCTGAAACATATCCCCACCCTCTGCCCAGTTTGAAATGAAACCCTAACCATCTATACTCTCCCAGAAACAGGAATGGAATCTTAAATATATTCATACCCTTCCAGGCACAGATAGGAATGAAAGCTGAACTATATCCCTACCCTTTGGGACACAGTTTGGAATAAAACACTAACTGTGTCCTTGCCCTCCCAAACACAAAAATAAAATCTGAACTATATTCCCACCCGTCTAGATACATCTAGTTGTGAAACTCCAAGGTCAGATAGAATTAAAAGCTGAGCAATATTGCAACCCTCCTGGACACAGGTTTGAAAAGACAAATATAATCATACTTTTCTGGCCACAGGAACAAAAGCTGAACTATATCCCACCATTAGGCACCCAGTTTGGAATGAAATCCTCACTCACAGTTAGTTGAGAATTCCTAACTATATCCATGCCTTTCTGGATACTGTTAGTATTAAAAGCTGAACTATATCCCCCCACCTTCTGGGTCATAGTTTGCGATTAAATGCTAACTGTATCCGTGCCCTCCCTGACATAGAAATAAAAGCAGAACTATGCCCCCACCCTCCTGTATACTTTTTGTAGTGAAACCTCAAAGTGAAGTCTCAAGTACAGTTCGGATTAAAAGTCAAGGACTATCCCAACCCTCATGGACAGTCATTTAAGACAACCTAACTACAATCATACTGTTTGTACACAGTTAAGATCAGAAGCTGAACTATATCCCCACCCTCCAGAACACAGTTTGGAATTAAACCTTAACCATATGTACTCTCCCAGACACAGTTTAGAATGAAATCCTAATTATATCCATTCCCTTCTGGACACAGTTAGGAATAAAATCTGAACTATATCCCTACCCTCCTGGACACAGTTTGAAATAAAACTTTAGCTGTATCCTGGCCCTCCCAAACACAAAAATAAAAGCTGAACTATATGCCCACCCGTATAGATACAGCTACTTCTGAAACTCCTAGGTCAGATAGAATTAAAAGCTGAGCAATATTGCAACACTCCTGGACACAGGTTTGAAAAGATAACTATAATCATACTTTTCGGGCCACAGGAACAAAAGCTGAACTATATCCCACTCTCTGGCACCCAGTTTAGAATGAAATCCCCACTATCTGTATCCTGTTTACAGTTATTTAAGAATTCCTAACGATATCCATGATTTTCTGGATACAGTTAGTATTAAAAGCTGAACTATATCCCCCACCCTCAAAGAGAGAGTTTACAATTAAATGCTAACTATATCTGTACCCTCCCCGACACAGAAATAAAAGCAAAACTATGTCCCCACCCTCATGGACACATCTAGTAGTAAAAACCTCAAAAATGAAACCTCAAGTACAGTTAGGATTAAAATCCAAGGAATATTACCACCCTCATGGACAGTTGGGTATGGCAACCTAACTTTAATCATACTTTTCTGGGCACAGGTAAAATCAAAAGCTGAACTATATCCCCACCCTCCAGAACACAGTTTGGAATGAAACCATAACAATCTATACTCTCCCAGACACAGCTAGGAATGAAATCCTAATTATATCCCTACCCCTTCTGGACATAGTTTGGAATAAAATCTGAACTATCCCTACCCTCTGGGACACAGTTTGAAATAAAACACTAACTGTATCCTGGCCCTCCCAAACACAAAAATAAAAGCTGAACTATATTCCCACACATCTTGATACAGCTAGTAGTGAAACTCCAGAACAGATGGAATTAAAAGCTGAGCAATATTGCAACCCTCCTGAACTCAGGTGTGAAAAGATAACTATAATCATACTTTTCTTGCCAGAGGATCAAATGCTGAACGAGATCCTCCACCATCCGGGGCCCAGTTTGGAACGAAATCCTCACTATCCATATCCTGGTCACAGTTAGTTGAGAATTCCTAACGATATCCATTCCTTTCTGGATACAGTTAGTATTAAAAATCTGAACTATATCTCCCCCACCTTTGGGGGACAACTGTTTGCAATCAAATGCTAACTATATCCATACCCTCCATGACACAGAAATAAAAGTAGAACTTTGTTTGTCGCCCACCCTCCTGTATACTTCTTGTAGTGAAACCTCAATGTGAAACCTCAAGTACAGTTAGCATTAAAAGCCAAGGGAATATCCCCACCCTCATCGGACAGTCGGGTGTGACAACCTAACTGTAATCATACTTTTTTGGACACAGTTAAGTTGAAAAGCTGAGCTATATCCCCCCCCCCCCCCCCCCCCCCCAGAACACAGTTTGGAATGAAACCCTAACCGATCTACACTCTCCAAGACACAGGAATGAAATCCTAATTATATCCATACCATTCTGGACACAGTTATGAATAAAATCTGCACTATATCCCTACCCTCTGGGACAACAGTTCGCAATGAAACACTAACTGTATCCTTACCCACCCAAACAGAAAAAATAAAAGCTGAACTATATGCCCACACCGTCTAGATACAGCTAGTTGTGAAACTCCAATGTCAGATAGAATTAAAAGCAATGCAATATTGCAACCCTCCTGGACACAGGTTTGAAAAGGTAACTATACTCATACTTTTCTGACCACAGGAAAAAAAGCTGAACTATATCCCACTCTCTGGCGCACAGTTTGGAATGAAATCGTCACTATCCGTATCCTGGTCACAGTTAGTTCAGAATTCCTAATGCTATCCATGCCTTTCTGGATACAGTTAGTATTAAAAGCTGAACTATATCCCCCACCCTCAGGGACACAGTTCACAATTAAATGCTAACTATATCTGTCTCCTCCCCGACACAGAAATGAAAGCAGATCTATGTCCCTACCCTCCTTGACACGTCTAGTAGTGAAACCTCAACATGAAACCTGAAGTACAGTTAGGATCAAAAGCCAAGGAATATCCCCACCCTCATGGTCAGTCGGGTATGACAACCTAACTGTAATCATACTTTTTTTGGACACTGTTAAGTTCAAAAGCTGAGCTATATCCCCACCCCCCAGAACACAGTTCGGAATGAAACCCTAACCATCTGTACTCTCCCAGACACAGCTAGGAATGAAATCCTAATTATATCCATACCATTCTGGACACAGTTAGGAATAAAATCTGAACTATATCCCTACCCTCCGGGACACAGTTTGAAAGAAAACACTAACTGTATCCTGGCCCTCTCAAACACAAAAAATAAAACGTGAACTGTATTCCCACACATCTAGATACGGCTAGTAGTGAAACTCCAAGTACAGATAGAATTAAAAGTGGAGCAATATTGCAACACTCCTGGACACAGGTATCAAAAGATAACTACAATCCAACTTTTCTTGCCACAGGAACAAAAGCTGAATTATATCCCCCACCATCCGGGACACAGTTTGGAATGAAATCCTCACTATCGGTATCCTGGTCACAGTTAAGAATTCCTAACGATATCCATACCTTTCGGGATACAGTTAGTATTAAAAGCTGAACTATATCCCCCCACACTCCGGGACGCAGTTTGCAATTAAATGCTAACTATATCTGTATCCTCCCTAACACAGAATTAAAAAGCAGAACTATGTGTCCCCACCCCTCCTGGGCACTTCTAGTAGTGAAACCTCAAAGTGAAACCTTAAGTACAGTTAGGATTAAAAGCCAAGGAATATCCCCACCCTCGTGGACAGTTGGGTATGACAACCTAACTATAATCATACTTTTTGGGAACAGTTAAGAACAAAAGCTGAAATATATCCCCACCCTCTGCCCAGTTGAAATGAAACCCTAACCATCTATACTCTCCCAGAAACAGGAATGAAATCTTAAATATATCCATACCCTTGCAGGCACAGATAGGAATGAAAGCTGAACTATATCCCTACCCCTTTGGGACACAGTTTGGAATAAAACACTAACTGTGTCCCTCGCCCCTCCCAAAACACAAAAATAAAATCTGAACTATATTCCCACCCGTCTAGATACATCTAGTTGTGAAATTCCAAGGTAAGATAGAATTAAAAGCTGAGCAATATTGCAACCCCTCCTGGACACAGGTTTGAAAAGACAAATATAATCATACCTTTTCTGGCCACAGGAACAAAAGCTGAACTATATCCCACCATCCTGGCACCCAGTTTGGAATGAAATCCTCACTCACAGTTAGTTGAGAATTCCTAACGATATCCATGCCTTTCTGGATACAGTTAGTATTAAAAGCTGAACTATATCCCCCCCACCTTCTGGGACATAGTTTGCGATTAAATGCTAAACCTGTATCCGTGCCCTCCCCCTGACATAGAAATAAAAGCAGAGAGTATGTCCCCACCCTCCTGTATACTTCTTGTAGTGAAACCTCAACGTGAAACCTCAAGTATAGTTAGCATTAAAAGCCAAGGAATATCCCCACCCTCATGGACAGTCGGTGTGACAACCTAACTGTAATCATACTTTTTTGGACACAGTTAAGTTGAAAAGCCGAGATATATCCCCCCCTCCCCCCCCCCCCCCCAGAACACAGTTTGGAATGAAACCCTAACCATCTACACTCTCCAAGACACAGTTAGGAATGAAATCCTAATTATATCCATACCGTTCTGGACGCAGTTATGAATAAAATCTGCACTATATCCCTACCCTCTGGGACACAGTTCGGAATGAAACACTAACTATATGCTTACCCACCCAAAACAGAAAAATAAAAGCTGAACTATATGCCCACCCGTCTAGATACAGCTAGTTGTGAAACTCCAATTTCAGATAGAATTAAAAGCAGTCGCAACATTGCAACCCTCCCTGGACACAGGTTTGAAAAGGTAACTATACTCGTACTTTTCTGACCACAGGAACAAAAGCTGAACTATATCCCACTCTCTGGTGCACAGTTTGGAATAAAATCGTCACTATGCGTATCCTGGTCACAATTAGTTCAGAATTCCTAATGCTATCCATGTCTTTCTGGATACCAGCTTAGTATTAAAAGCTGAGCTATCATCCCCCCCACCACCCCCAGGGACACAGTTCACAATTAAATGCTAACTATATCTGTCTCCTCCCCGACACATGAATGAAAGCAGATCTATGTCCCTACCCTCCTTGACACGTCTAGTAGTGAAACCTCAACGTGAAACCTGAAGTACAGTTAGGATTAAAAGCCAAGTAATATCCCCACCCTCATGGACAGTCGGGTATGACAACCTAACTATAATCATACTTTTTTTGGACACTGTTAAGTTCAAAAGCTGAGCTATATATCCCCACCCCCAGAACACAGTTTGGAATGAAACCCTAACCATCTGTACTCTCCCAGACACAGCTAGGAATGAAATCCTAATTATATCCATACCATTCTGGACACAGTTAGCAATAAAATCTGAACTATATCCCCCACTACCCTCCGGGACACAGTTTGAAATAAAACACTAACTGTATCCTGGCCCTCCCAAACACAAAAATAAAACGTGAACTGTATTCCCACACATCTAGATACGGCTAGTAGTGAAACTCCAAGTACAGATAGAATTAAAAGTGGAACAATATTGCAACACTCCTGGACACAGGTATGAAAAGATAACTACAATCAAACTTTTCTAGCCACAGGAACAAAAGCTGAACTATATCCCCCACCATCCGCGACACAGTTTGGAATGAAATCCTCACTATCGGTATCCTGGTCACAGTTAAGAATTTCTAACGATATCCACACCTTTCGGGATACAGTTAGTATTAAAAGCTGAACTATATCCCCCACACTCTGGGACACAGTTTGCAATTAAATGCTAACTATATCTGTATCCTCCCTAACGCAAATAAAAGCAGAACTATGTGTCCCCACCCTCCTGGGCACTTCTAGTAGTGAAACCTCAAAGTGAAACCTTAAGTACAGTTAGGATTAAAAGCCAAGGAATATCCCCACCCTCGTGGACAGTTGGGTATGACAACCTAACTATAATCATACTTTTTGGCAACAGTTAAGAACAAAAGCTGAAATATATCCCCACCCTCTGCCCAGTTTGAAATGAAACCCTAACCATCTATACTCTCCCAGAAACAGGAATGAAATCTTAAATATATCCATACCCTTGCAGGCACAGATAGGAATGAAAGCTGAACTATATCCCTACCCTTTGGGACACAGTTTGGAATAAAACACTAACTGTGTCCTCGCCCTCCCAAACACAAAAATAAAATCTGAACTATATTCCCACCCATCTAGATACATCTAGTTGTGAAACTCCAAGGTCAGATAGAATTAAAAGCTGAGCAATATTGCAACCCTCCTGGACACAGGTATGAAAAGATAACTCCAATCAAACTTTTCTGGCCACAGGAACAAAAGCTGAACGATATCCCCCACCATCCGGGACACAGTTTGGAATGAAATCCTCAATATCAGTATCCTGGTCACAGTTAAGAATTCCTAACGATATCCATACCTTTCGGGATACAGTTAGTATTAAAAGCTGAACTATATCCCCCACACTCCGGGGCACAGTCTGCAATTAAATGCTAACTATATCTGTATCCTCCCTAACACAGAAATAAAAGCAGAACTATGTGTCCCCACCCTCCTGGGCACTTCTCGTAGTGAAACCTTAAGTACAGTTAGGATTAAAAGCCAAGGAATATCCCCACCCTCGGGGACAGTTGGGTATGACAACCTAACTATAATCATACTTTTTGGGAACAGTTAAAAACAAAAGCTGAAATATATCCCCACCCTCTGCCCAGTTTGAAATGAAACCCTAACCATCTATGCTCTCCCAGAAACAGTTAGGAATGAAATCTTAAATATATCCATACCCTTCCAGGCACAGATAGGAATGAAAGCTGAACTATATCCCTACCCTTTGGGACACAGTTTGGAATAAAACACTAACTATGTCCTCGCCCTCCCAAACACAAAAATAAAATCTGAACTATATTCCCACCCATCTAGATACATCTAGTTGTGAAACTCCAAGGTCAGATAGAATTAAAAGCTGAGCAATATTGCAACCCTCCTGGACACAGGTTTGAAAAGACAAATATAATCATACTTTTCTGGCCACAGGAACAAAAGCTAAACTATATCCCACCATCTGACACCCAGTTTGGAATGAAATCCTCACTCACAGTTAGTTTAGAATTCCTAACGATATCCATGCCTTTCTGGATACAGTTAGTATTAAAAGCTGAAATATATCCCCCCACCTTCTGGGACATAGTTTGCGATTAAATGCTAACTGTATCCGTGCCCTCCCTGACATAGAAATAAAAGCAGAAGTATGTCCCCACCCTCCTGTATACTTTTTGTGGTGAAACCTCAAAGTGAAGTCTCAAGTACAGTTAGGATTAAAAGTCAAGGACTATCCCCACCCTCATGGACAGTCATTTAAGACAACCTAACTACAATCATACTGTTTGTACACAGTTAAGATCAAAAGCTGAACTATATCCCCACCCTCCAGAACACAGTTTGGAATTAAACCTTAACCATCTATACTCTCCCAGACACAGTTTGGAATGAAATCCTAATTATATCCATTCCCTTCTGGACACAGTTAGGAATAAAATCTGAACTATATCCCTACCCTCTGGGACACAGTTTGAAATAAAACACTAACTGTATCCTGGCCCTCCCAAACACAAAAATAAAAGCTGAACTATATGCCCACCCATATAGATACAGCTACTTCTGAAACTCCTAGGTCAGATAGAATTAAAAGCTGAGCAATATTGCAACACTCCTGAACACAGGTTTGAAAAGATAACTATAATCATACTTTTCGGGCCACAGGAACAAAAGCTGAACTATATCCCACTCTCTGGCACCCAGTTTAGAATGAAATCCCCACTATCTGTATCCTGTTCACAATTATTTAAGAATTCCTAACGATATCCATGACTTTCTGGATATAGTTAGTATTAAAAGCTGAACTATATCCCCCACCCTCAGGGAGACAGTTTACAATTAAATGCTAACTATATCTGTACCCTCCCCGACACAGAAATAAAAGCAAAACTATGTCCCCACCCTCATGGACACATCTAGTAGTGAAACTTCAAAATGAAACCTCAAGTACAGTGAGGATTAAAATCCAAGGAATATTCCCACCCTCGTGGACAGTTGGGTATGGCAACCTAACTATAATCATACTTTTCTGGGTACAGTTAAGATCAAAAGCTGAACTATATCCCCATCCTCCAGAACACAGTTTGGAATGAAAGCATAACAATCTATACTCTCCCAGACACAGCTATGAATGAAATCCTAATTATATCCCTACCCTTCGGGTCATAGTTTGGAATAAAATCTGAACTATATCCCTACCCTCTGGGACACAGTTTGAAATAAAACACTAACTGTATCCTGGCCCTCCCAAACACAAAAATAAATGGTGAACTGTATTCCCACACATCTAGATATGGCTAGTAGTGAAACTCCAAGTACAGATAGAATTAAAAGTGGAGCAATATTGCAACACTCCTGGACACAGGTATGAAAAGATAACTACAATCAAACTTTTCTTGCCACAGGAATAAAAGCTGAACTATATCCCCCACCATCCGGGACACAGTTTGGAATGAAATCCTCACTATCGGTATCCTGGTCACAGTTAAGAATTCCTAACGATATCCATACCTTTCGGGACACAGTTAGTATTAAAAGCTGAACTATATCTCCCACACTCCGGGACACAGTTTGCAATTAAATGCTAACTATATCTGTATGCTCCCTAACACAGAAATAAAAGCAGAACTATATGTCCCCACCCTCCTGGGCACTTCTAGTAGTGAAACCTCAAAGTGAAACCTTAAGTACAGTTAGGATTAAAAGCCAAGGAATATACCCACCCTCGTGGACAGTTGGGTATGACAACCTAACTATAATCATACTTTTTGGGAACAGTTAAAAACAAAAGCTGAAATATATCCCCACCCTCTGCCCAGTTTGAAATGAAACCCTAACCATCTATACTCTCCCAGAAACAGTTAGGAATGAAATCTTAAATATATCCATACCCTTCCAGGCACAGATAGGAATGAAAGCTGAACTATATTCCTACCCTTTGGGACATAGTTTGGAATAAAACACTAACTGTGTCCTCGCCCTCCCAAACACAAAAATAAAATCTGAACTATATTCCCACCCATCTAGATACATCTAGTTGTAAAACTCCAAGGTCAGATAGAATTAAAAGCTGAGCAATATTGCAACCCTCCTGGACACAGGTTTGAAAAGACAAATATAATCATACTTTTCTGGCCACAGGAACAAAAGCTGAACTATATCCCACCATCTGGCACCCAGTTTGGAATGAAATCCTCACTCACAGTTAGTTGAGAATTCCTAACGATATCCATGCCTTTCTGGATACAGATGGTATTAAAAGCTGAACTATATCCCCCCACCTTCTGGGACATAGTTTGCGATTAAATGCTAACTGTACCCGTGCCCTCCCTGACATAGAAATAAAAGCAGAACTATGCCCCCACCCTCCTGTATACCTTTTGTAGTGAAACCTCAAAGTGAAGTCTCAAGTACAGTTAGGATTAAAAGTCAAGGACTATCCCCCCCCCCCCCCCCCCCCCCCATGGACAGTCATTTAAGACAACCTTACTACAATCATACTGTTTGTACACAGTTAAGATCAAAAGCTGAACTATATCCCCACCCTCCAGAACACAGTTTGGAATTAAACCTTAACCATCTATACTCTCCCAGACACAGTTTGGAATGAAAACCTAATTATATCCATTCCCTTCTGGACTCAGTTAGGAATAAAATCTGAACTATATCCCTACCCTCCGGGACACAGTTTAAAATAAAACACTAACTGTATCCTGGCCCTCCCAAACACAAAAATAATAGCTGAACTATATGCCCACCCGTATAGATACAGATACTTCTGAAACTCCTAGGTCAGATAGAATTAAAAGCCGAGCAATATTGCAACACTCCTGAACACAGGTTTGAAAAGATAACTATAATCATACTTTTCGGGCCACAGGAACAAAAGCTGAACTATATCCCACTCTCTGGCACCCAGTTTAGAATGAAATCCCCACTATCTGTATCCTGTTCACAGTTATTTAAGAATTCCTAACGATATCTATGACTTTCTGGATACAGTTAGTATTAAAAGCTGAACTATATCCCCCACCCTCAGGGAGACAGTTTACAATTAAATGCTAACTATATCTGTACCCTCCCCGACACAGAAATAAAAGCAAAACTATGTCCCCACCCTCATGGACACATCTAGTAGTGAAACCTCAAAATGAAACCTCAAGTATAGTTAGGATTAAAATCCAAGGTATATTTCCACCCTCATGGACAGTTGGGTATGGCAATCTAACTATAATCATACTTTTCTGGGCACAGTTAAGATCAAAAGCTGTACTATATCCCCACCCTCCAGAACACAGTTTGGAATGAAACCATAACAATCTATACTCTCCCAGACACAGCTATGAATGAAATCCTAATTATATCCCTACCCTTCTGGTCATAGTTTGGAGTAAAATCTGAACTATATCCCTACCCTCTGGGACACAGTTTGAAATAAAACACTAACTGTATCCTGGCCCTCCCAAACACAAAAATAAAAGCTGAACTATATTCCCACACGTCTTGATACAACTAGTAGTGAAACTCCAGTACAGATGGAATTAAAAGCTGAGCAATATTGCAACCCTCCTGAACTCAGGTGTGAAAAGATAACTATAATCATACTTTTCTTGCCAGAGGATCAAATGCTGAACGAGATCCTCCACCATCCGGGGCCCTGTTTGGAATGAAATCCTCACTATCCATATCCTGGTCACAGTTGATTGAGAATTCCTAACGATATCCATTCCTTTCTGGATACAGTTAGTATTAAAATCTGAACTATATCCCCCACCTTTGGGGACACTGTTTGCAAATCAATGCTAACTATATCCATACCCTCCCTGACACAGAAATAAAAGTAGAACTTTGTCCCCACCCTCCTGTATACTTCTTGTAGTGAAACCTCAACGTGAAACCTCAAGTACAGTTAGCATTAAAAGCCAAGGAATATCCCCACCCTCATGGACAGTCGGGTGTGACAACCTAACTGTAATCATACTTTTTTGGACACAGTTAAGTTCAAAAGCTGACCTATATCCCCCCCCCCCCACCCCCCCAGAACACAGTTTGGAATGAAACCCTAACCATCTACACTCTTCAAGACACAGTTAGGAATGAAATCCTAATTATATTGAAGCACATCTGGCATCATATTCAGTTGGAGGCAAATATACTTTAAAAAAAAAACAACAAAAAAAAAAAAAAACTGAATATAAAACAAAAATTTTATAGGGGATATCAGTGCTTTCACTGGCAGAGTGGTAACTGGAAATCACAATTTCCTATCCTATTCACAGAATCACATTTTGCATTACGATTACGTTCGCCCTGCATTTGGCCTGAAAATATTATATCGTAGGTTTTTATCATGTTGCCCGGGTTATAATGGTTCACCGAACGTAACTGTACTTCAAAATGGCAAATCACCTCAAATTAAGTCCTTCTATTTATTATTTTATCGGTAATTCAGAGATTCGATCGATTTTATCGTATATCGATCAGTGTTAGAAGTTCGATCAACGTTACTGTGGGAAGAATGGGAAAATATGATCGACTCGTTCATAAATTTCCGGCAATGCCTTCATTTGTTTCCGTAGCGGTTGGATGCATAGTTGAATTACCATTCCAAAGAAATACTCCTGTTTTAGTGACAGTATATTTATTGTCGTAAATCTATAACTTTTGTTTGCAACTCGCCTAAATTCGCACCACAACACATTTGCTACTTCTGTATGACGTAATTACTATCGACGGAGAATCGCGCAGATCAGCGACTGGCAATCTGTGTTGTGCAGTTTACGTCACAACTTGTGCCGGGCTGTGTCGATTCTCGGCCAATCACTAATTTGTGCCGGCTGCTGTGTCTGGCTGTGTCGTATGGCAGCCAATCGCTGCATGCTATTTTCGACGCAGCGTGTCGTGTTGTGTCGATTACTATATAAGCTCCTTTGTGACGCAAAATTGTGCCTTGTATCCCCGGGACAGCGCTTACGTAGAAAGCAGTAAACAAACCAAGCGCAAGCCTTGAAAATTAAACAACAAGCCTTTAATATAGAAATTAGAATTCAGCTATAAGATAACCTACCAAGTTATTAAAGGTGCATACCACTTGAACATTACCTAATTGTGAGACCACACATTACCGGCTACTGACTTTGACCATACTGAGGGTTAAGTGCTTAGCACGAATTCGGTGACACCATTGTTGTTGTTTTGCAGCGGCGCTAGTTGGCAAATTTTAATGGTGTCTTTATTTACTCATTGAGCTGTTAACCAAGCTTTAGCGAACCCTTGTATTTCGGAGCGGAGATTTAAAGAATTCCACAAATCGTGAATGCACCGAGTGGTAAATAGTCAGTGTGATTTGTTATTAGTAATGTCACTTGCCAGGCGAGTGAAAATAGATACAGGCTTTAAGCTCAGCGTTAGAGAGGCTCTTTCCGTGTGGGTGTAATCTGCTACATTATTTGTGACTTTGGGTAGAAATAGTTTATTATGTTAATTGTAAGTGTTATATCAAATTAGTCTTTAGGCTGCTACCAGACCCGGTGGGATCCAAGTGGTGTGTGTTCCACTTGAAGAAATGATTTGGGATCCAAGTGAGTTACACTTGAGGGCGCCATTTCACGCATTTGTTAGCCAAGTCAGTGGTACTTGAGGACAACTTTCGTTGCAATGGGAAATTGACCACCAGTCACAAGATTTATCATTTATTGTTAAGTGGCCATGAACGCGTTGTATACGGGCGGTAGGTGGTAGGCCTAGTCTATGTGGCGTGATTTGTTTAGCGTGTTGTAGTTGGATTTTAGCGGTCGTTGTACCTCTTAAATTTGAATTCAATTCGGGAGTGATTTGCAAAGTCGTCGCTGTCAGCTCAGTTCCGCGCAGAGACCAGGTGAGAGTTCACAGGTTTTAGGGTATATTTTGATGTATATTTAGGCTCTGTACTACGGAACGCTCTCATGGGTAACGCCCTGTGCACCTCGACCACGTTCAACTGACAATTGTCCTTTCGTCCGTTGTGGTGTGCGTTTTATGATTAGTGTTCTCGTGACTGCATTACGACCTGACAAACGTACTGACATTTAATACATGTACATATGTTGCTTTTATTTGTTAACAGTAAACCATAGTAAACCATAGAACAGATTATTTAAAAACGAATAGTCATTTTCACTGGGGTTTGGGATGAATATTAAAACGAAAGAGGGTACCATTTCGAAACATATAAGGGAGTGACATATTTGAATATGATACGTCTAATAAGGAAATGAAGTTGCTGTTGTTAATATTATTAAAAGTTATTTATTGAAAGTGAGTTATTTTCATGTGCTTGCCTCTGCTAGTTACGTTTATTCAGAATCCCCCCCCCCCCCCCTCCTCATTTTCCCTTCTAGTCGCCTCTAACAGTATTACCAGACAGAGACCAGAGCTGTAGCTGTTCCAACCATACACAGTCTGTGACCAGGGCAGCGAGATATCAACTAGACCTACAGACAACCACGACCAGGCTACAGAGTGAGCTATACCAACACACCACTACAGAATTTAAGACGCAAGCAGTTGGATAGGTAAACCAGCCATTATCCCAGAGCTCCCTTTCTACCCTGAACCAATACCCTTTTTCTTTTTATTTTCCTATAAATAGTGTTCAGTTTTGTCTGTTTTTATGCAAAACAGGCTGGTGGCAGAGCAATACCATTTACTGCCAGGCTGTCTCAGTGTTGGGGGCAGGGGTGTCCCAGGAATAGTCAGTATGTGTGTACCCGTGGGGCGACTGTGAGCCTTGGGTCATTATTTATTTAAGTCTAGAGTGTTGGGCACCTTCAGTGGAGAACATCCTCAGCCGGCACGCTACAATATCCATACCCTTCTGGACACAGTTATGAATAAAATCTGCACTATATCCCTACCCTCTGGGACACAGTTCGGAATGAAACACTAACTGTATCCTTACCCACCCAAACAGAAAAATCAAAGCTGAACTATATGCCCACCCGTCTAGATACAGCTAGTTGTGAAACTCCAATGTCAGATAGAATTAAAAGCAGTGCAATATTGCAACCCTCCTGGACACAGGTTTGAAAAGGTAACTATACTCATACTTTTCTGACCACAGGAACAAAAGCTGAACTATATCCCACTCTCTGGCGCACAGTTTGGAATGAAATCGTCACTATCCGTATCCTGGTCACAGTTAATTCAGAATTCCTAATGCTATCTATGGCTTTCTGGATACAGTTAGTATTTAAAGCTGAACTATATCCCCCACCCTCAGGGACACAGTTCACAATTAAATGCTAACTATATCTGTCTCCTCCCCGACACAGAAATGAAAGCAGATCTATGTCCCTACCCTCCTTGACACGTCTAGTAGTGAAACCTCAATGTGAAACCTGAAGTACAGTTAGGATTAAAAGCCAAGGAATATCCCCACCCTCATGGACAGTCGGGTATGACAACCTAACTGTAATCATACTTTTTTGGACACTGTTAAGTTCAAAAGCTGAGCTATATCCCCACCCCCCAGAACACAGTTTGGAATGAAACCCTAACCATCTGTACTCTCCCAGACACAGCTAGGAATGAAATCCTAATTATATCCATACCATTCTGGACACAGTTAGGCATAAAATCTGAACTAGATCCCTACCCTCCGGGACACAGTTTGAAATAAAACACTAACTGTATCCTGGCCCTCCCAAACACAAAAATAAAAGGTGAACTGTATTCCCACACATCTAGATACGGCTAGTAGTGAAACTCCAAGTACAGATAGAATTAAAAGTGGAGCAATATTCCAACATTCCTGGACACAGGTATGAAAAGATAACTACAATCAAACGTTTCTTGCCACAGGAACAAAAGCTGAACTATATCCCCCACCATCCGGGGCACAGTTTGGAATGAAATCCTCACTATCGGTATCCTGGTCACAGTTAAGAATTCCTAACGATTTCCATACCTTTCGGGATACAGTTAGTATTAAAAGCTGAACTATATCCCCCACACTCCGGGACACAGTTTGCAATTAAATGCTAACTATATCTGTATCCTCCCTAACACAGAAATAAAAGCAGAACTATGTGTCCCCACCCTCCTGGGCACTTCTAGTAGTGAAACCTCAAAGTGAAACCTTAAGTACAGTTAGGATTAAAAGCCACGGAATATCCCCACCCTCGTGGACAGTTGGGTATGACAACCTAACTATAATCATACTTTTTGGGAACCGTTAAGAACAAAAGCTGAAACATATCCCCACCCTCTGCCCAGTTTGAAATGAAACCCTAACCATCTATACTCTCCCAGAAACAGGAATGGAATCTTAAATATATTCATACCCTTCCAGGCACAGATAGGAATGAAAGCTGAACTATATCCCTACCATTTGGGACACAGTTTGGAATAAAACACTAACTGTGTCCTTGCCCTCCCAAACACAAAAATAAAATCTGAACTATATTCCCACCCGTCTAGATACATCTAGTTGTGAAACTCCAAGGTCAGATAGAATTAAAAGCTGAGCAATATTGCAACCCTCCTGGACACAGGTTTGAAAAGACAAATATAATCATACTTTTCTGGCCACAGGAACAAAAGCTGAACTATATCCCACCATTAGGCACCCAGTTTGGAATGAAATCCTCACTCACAGTTAGTTGAGAATTCCTAACTATATCCATGCCTTTCTGGATACTGTTAGTATTAAAAGCTGAACTATATCCCCCCACCTTCTGGGTCATAGTTTGCGATTAAATGCTAACTGTATCCGTGCCCTCCCTGACATAGAAATAAAAGCAGAACTATGCCCCCACCCTCCTGTATACTTTTTGTAGTGAAACCTCAAAGTGAAGTCTCAAGTACAGTTCGGATTAAAAGTCAAGGACTATCCCAACCCTCATGGACAGTCATTTAAGACAACCTAACTACAATCATACTGTTTGTACACAGTTAAGATCAGAAGCTGAACTATATCCCCACCCTCCAGAACACAGTTTGGAATTAAACCTTAACCATATGTACTCTCCCAGACACAGTTTAGAATGAAATCCTAATTATATCCATTCCCTTCTGGACACAGTTAGGAATAAAATCTGAACTATATCCCTACCCTCCTGGACACAGTTTGAAATAAAACTTTAGCTGTATCCTGGCCCTCCCAAACACAAAAATAAAAGCTGAACTATATGCCCACCCGTATAGATACAGCTACTTCTGAAACTCCTAGGTCAGATAGAATTAAAAGCTGAGCAATATTGCAACACTCCTGGACACAGGTTTGAAAAGATAACTATAATCATACTTTTTGGGCCACAGGAACAAAAGCTGAACTATATCCCACTCTCTGGCACCCAGTTTAGAATGAAATCCCCACTATCTGTATCCTGTTTACAGTTATTTAAGAATTCCTAACGATATCCATGATTTTCTGGATACAGTTAGTATTAAAAGCTGAACTATATCCCCCACCCTCAAAGAGAGAGTTTACTATTAAATGCTAACTATATCTGTACCCTCCCCGACACAGAAATAAAAGCAAAACTATGTCCCCACCCTCATGGACACATCTAGTAGTAAAACCTCAAAATGAAACCTCAAGTACAGTTAGGATTAAAATCCAAGGAATATTACCACCCTCATGGACAGTTGGGTATGGCAACCTAACTTTAATCATACTTTTCTGGGCACAGGTAAAATCAAAAGCTGAACTATATCCCCACCCTCCAGAACACAGTTTGGAATGAAACCATAACAATCTATACTCTCCCAGACACAGCTAGGAATGAAATCCTAATTATATCCCTACCCTTCTGGACATAGTTTGGAATAAAATCTGAACTATCCCTACCCTCTGGGACACAGTTTGAAATAAAACACTAACTGTATCCTGGCCCTCCCAAACACAAAAATAAAAGCTGAACTATATTCCCACACATCTTGATACAGCTAGTAGTGAAACTCCAGAACAGATGGAATTAAAAGCTGAGCAATATTGCAACCCTCCTGAACTCAGGTGTGAAAAGATAACTATAATCATACTTTTCTTGCCAGAGGATCAAATGCTGAACGAGATCCTCCACCATCCGGGGCCCAGTTTGGAACGAAATCCTCACTATCCATATCCTGGTCACAGTTAGTTGAGAATTCCTAACGATATCCATTCCTTTCTGGATACAGTTAGTATTAAAAGCTGAACTATATCCCCCCACCTTCTGGGACATAGTTTGCGATTAAATGCTAACTGTATCCGTGCCCTCCCTGACATAGAAATAAAAGCAGAAGTATGTCCCCACCCTCCTGTATACTTCTTGTAGTGAAACCTCAACGTGAAACCTCAAGTATAGTTAGCATTAAAAGCCAAGGAATATCCCCACCCTCATGGACAGTCGGTGTGACAACCTAACTGTAATCATACTTTTTTGGACACAGTTAAGTTGAAAAGCCGAGATATATCCCCCCTCCCCCCCCCCCCCCCCCCAGAACACAGTTTGGAATGAAACCCTAACCATCTACACTCTCCAAGACACAGTTAGGAATGAAATCCTAATTATATCCATACCGTTCTGGACGCAGTTATGAATAAAATCTGCACTATATCCCTACCCTCTGGGACACAGTTCGGAATGAAACACTAACTATATGCTTACCCACCCAAACAGAAAAATAAAAGCTGAACTATATGCCCACCCGTCTAGATACAGCTAGTTGTGAAACTCCAATGTCAGATAGAATTAAAAGCAGTGCAACATTGCAACCCTCCTGGACACAGGTTTGAAAAGGTAACTATACTCGTACTTTTCTGACCACAGGAACAAAAGCTGAACTATATCCCACTCTCTGGTGCACAGTTTGGAATAAAATCGTCACTATGCGTATCCTGGTCACAATTAGTTCAGAATTCCTAATGCTATCCATGTCTTTCTGGATACAGTTAGTATTAAAAGCTGAGCTATATCCCCCACCCCCAGGGACACAGTTCACAATTAAATGCTAACTATATCTGTCTCCTCCCCGACACAGAAATGAAAGCAGATCTATGTCCCTACCCTCCTTGACACGTCTAGTAGTGAAACCTCAACGTGAAACCTGAAGTACAGTTAGGATTAAAAGCCAAGGAATATCCCCACCCTCATGGACAGTCGGGTATGACAACCTAACTATAATCATACTTTTTTTGGACACTGTTAAGTTCAAAAGCTGAGCTATATATCCCCACCCCCAGAACACAGTTTGGAATGAAACCCTAACCATCTGTACTCTCCCAGACACAGCTAGGAATGAAATCCTAATTATATCCATACCATTCTGGACACAGTTAGGAATAAAATCTGAACTATATCCCCCCCCTACCCTCCGGGACACAGTTTGAAATAAAACACTAACTGTATCCTGGCCCTCCCAAACACAAAAATAAAACGTGAACTGTATTCCCACACATCTAGATACGGCTAGTAGTGAAACTCCAAGTACAGATAGAATTAAAAGTGGAACAATATTGCAACACTCCTGGACACAGGTATGAAAAGATAACTACAATCAAACTTTTCTAGCCACAGGAACAAAAGCTGAACTATATCCCCCACCATCCGCGACACAGTTTGGAATGAAATCCTCACTATCGGTATCCTGGTCACAGTTAAGAATTTCTAACGATATCCACACCTTTCGGGATACAGTTAGTATTAAAAGCTGAACTATATCCCCCACACTCTGGGACACAGTTTGCAATTAAATGCTAACTATATCTGTATCCTCCCTAACGCAAATAAAAGCAGAACTATGTGTCCCCACCCTCCTGGGCACTTCTAGTAGTGAAACCTCAAAGTGAAACCTTAAGTACAGTTAGGATTAAAAGCCAAGGAATATCCCCACCCTCGTGGACAGTTGGGTATGACAACCTAACTATAATCATACTTTTGGGCAACAGTTAAGAACAAAAGCTGAAATATATCCCCACCCTCTGCCCAGTTTGAAATGAAACCCTAACCATCTATACTCTCCCAGAAACAGGAATGAAATCTTAAATATATCCATACCCTTGCAGGCACAGATAGGAATGAAAGCTGAACTATATCCCTACCCTTTGGGACACAGTTTGGAATAAAACACTAACTGTGTCCTCGCCCTCCCAAACACAAAAATAAAATCTGAACTATATTCCCACCCATCTAGATACATCTAGTTGTGAAACTCCAAGGTCAGATAGAATTAAAAGCTGAGCAATATTGCAACCCTCCTGGACACAGGTATGAAAAGATAACTCCAATCAAACTTTTCTGGCCACAGGAACAAAAGCTGAACGATATCCCCCACCATCCGGGACACAGTTTGGAATGAAATCCTCAATATCAGTATCCTGGTCACAGTTAAGAATTCCTAACGATATCCATACCTTTCGGGATACAGTTAGTATTAAAAGCTGAACTATATCCCCCACACTCCGGGGCACAGTCTGCAATTAAATGCTAACTATATCTGTATCCTCCCTAACACAGAAATAAAAGCAGAACTATGTGTCCCCACCCTCCCGGGCACTTCTCGTAGTGAAACCTCAAAGTGAAACCTTAAGTACAGTTAGGATTAAAAGCCAAGGAATATCCCCACCCTCGGGGACAGTTGGGTATGACAACCTAACTATAATCATACTTTTTGGGAACAGTTAAAAACAAAAGCTGAAATATATCCCCACCCTCTGCCCAGTTTGAAATGAAACCCTAACCATCTATGCTCTCCCAGAAACAGTTAGGAATGAAATCTTAAATATATCCATACCCTTCCAGGCACAGATAGGAATGAAAGCTGAACTATATCCCTACCCTTTGGGACACAGTTTGGAATAAAACACTAACTATGTCCTCGCCCTCCCAAACACAAAAATAAAATCTGAACTATATTCCCACCCATCTAGATACATCTAGTTGTGAAACTCCAAGGTCAGATAGAATTAAAAGCTGAGCAATATTGCAACCCTCCTGGACACAGGTTTGAAAAGACAAATATAATCATACTTTTCTGGCCACAGGAACAAAAGCTGAACTATATCCCACCATCTGACACCCAGTTTGGAATGAAATCCTCACTCACAGTTAGTTTAGAATTCCTAACGATATCCATGCCTTTCTGGATACAGTTAGTATTAAAAGCTGAAATATATCCCCCCACCTTCTGGGACATAGTTTGCGATTAAATGCTAACTGTATCCGTGCCCTCCCTGACATAGAAATAAAAGCAGAAGTATGTCCCCACCCTCCTGTATACTTTTTGTGGTGAAACCTCAAAGTGAAGTCTCAAGTACAGTTAGGATTAAAAGTCAAGGACTATCCCCACCCTCATGGACAGTCATTTAAGACAACCTAACTACAATCATACTGTTTGTACACAGTTAAGATCAAAAGCTGAACTATATCCCCACCCTCCAGAACACAGTTTGGAATTAAACCTTAACCATCTATACTCTCCCAGACACAGTTTGGAATGAAATCCTAATTATATCCATTCCCTTCTGGACACAGTTAGGAATAAAATCTGAACTATATCCCTACCCTCTGGGACACAGTTTGAAATAAAAGACTAACTGTATCCTGGCCCTCCCAAACACAAAAATAAAAGCTGAACTATATGCCCACCCATATAGATACAGCTACTTCTGAAACTCCTAGGTCAGATAGAATTAAAAGCTGAGCAATATTGCAACACTCCTGAACACAGGTTTGAAAAGATAACTATAATCATACTTTTCGGGCCACAGGAACAAAAGCTGAACTATATCCCACTCTCTGGCACCCAGTTTAGAATGAAATCCCCACTATCTGTATCCTGTTCACAATTATTTAAGAATTCCTAACGATATCCATGACTTTCTGGATATAGTTAGTATTAAAAGCTGAACTATATCCCCCACCCTCAGGGAGACAGTTTACAATTAAATGCTAACTATATCTGTACCCTCCCCGACACAGAAATAAAAGCAAAACTATGTCCCCACCCTCATGGACACATCTAGTAGTGAAACCTCAAAATGAAACCTCAAGTACAGTGAGGATTAAAATCCAAGGAATATTCCCACCCTCATGGACAGTTGGGTATGGCAACCTAACTATAATCATACTTTTCTGGGTACAGTTAAGATCAAAAGCTGAACTATATCCCCATCCTCCAGAACACAGTTTGGAATGAAAGCATAACAATCTATACTCTCCCAGACACAGCTATGAATGAAATCCTAATTATATCCCTACCCTTCGGGTCATAGTTTGGAATAAAATCTGAACTATATCCCTACCCTCTGGGACACAGTTTGAAATAAAACACTAACTGTATCCTGGCCCTCCCAAACACAAAAATAAATGGTGAACTGTATTCCCACACATCTAGATATGGCTAGTAGTGAAACTCCAAGTACAGATAGAATTAAAAGTGGAGCAATATTGCAACACTCCTGGACACAGGTATGAAAAGATAACTACAATCAAACTTTTCTTGCCACAGGAATAAAATCTGAACTATATCCCTACCCTCTGGGACACAGTTTGAAATAAAACACTAACTGTATCCTGGCCCTCCCAAACACAAAAATAAAAGCTGAACTATATTCCCACACGTCTTGATACAACTAGTAGTGAAACTCCAGTACAGATGGAATTAAAAGCTGAGCAATATTGCAACCCTCCTGAACTCAGGTGTGAAAAGATAACTATAATCATACTTTTCTTGCCAGAGGATCAAATGCTGAACGGGATCCTCCACCATCCGGGGCCCTGTTTGGAATGAAATCCTCACTATCCATATCCTGGTCACAGTTGATTGAGAATTCCTAACGATATCCATTCCTTTCTGGATACAGTTAGTATTAAAATCTGAACTATATCCCCCACCTTTGGGGACACTGTTTGCAAATCAATGCTAACTATATCCATACCCTCCCTGACATAGAAATAAAAGTAGAACTTTGTCCCCACCCTCCTGTATACTTCTTGTAGTGAAACCTCAACGTGAAACCTCAAGTACAGTTAGCATTAAAAGCCAAGGAATATCCCCACCCTCATGGACAGTTGGGTGTGACAACCTAACTGTAATCATACTTTTTTGGACACTGTTAAGTTCAAAAGCTGAGCTATATCCCCACCCCCAGAACACAGTTTGGAATGAAACCCTAACCATCTATACTCTCCCAGAAACAGGAATGAAATCTTAAATATATCCATTCCCTTCCAGGCACAGATAGGAATGAAAGCTGAACTATATCCCTACCCTTTGGGACACAGTTTGGAATAAAACACTAACTGTGTCCTCGCCCTCCCAAACACAAAAATAAAATCTGAACTATATTCCCACCCATCTAGATACATCTAGTTGTGAAACTCCAAGGTCAGATAGAATTAAAAGCTGAGCAATATTGCAACCCTCCTGGACACAGGTATGAAAAGATAACTACAATCAAACTTTTCTTGCCACAGGAATAAAAGCTGAACTATATCCCCCACCATCCGGGACACAGTTTGGAATGAAATCCTCGCTATCGGTATCCTGGTCACAGTTAAGAATTCCTAACGATATCCATACCTTTCGGGACACAGTTAGTATTAAAAGCTGAACTATATCTCCCACACTCCGGGACACAGTTTGCAATTAAATGCTAACTATATCTGTATGCTCCCTAACACAGAAATAAAAGCAGAACTATATGTCCCCACCCTCCTGGGCACTTCTAGTAGTGAAACCTCAAAGTGAAACCTTAAGTACAGTTAGGATTAAAAGCCAAGGAATATACCCACCCTCGTGGACAGTTGGGTATGACAACCTAACTATAATCATACTTTTTGGGAACAGTTAAAAACAAAAGCTGAAATATATCCCCACCCTCTGCCCAGTTTGAAATGAAACCCTAACCATCTATACTCTCCCAGAAACAGTTAGGAATGAAATCTTAAATATATCCATACCCTTCCAGGCACAGATAGGAATGAAAGCTGAACTATATTCCTACCCTTTGGGACATAGTTTGGAATAAAACACTAACTGTGTCCTCGCCCTCCCAAACACAAAAATAAAATCTGAACTATATTCCCACCCATCTAGATACATCTAGTTGTAAAACTCCAAGGTCAGATAGAATTAAAAGCTGAGCAATATTGCAACCCTCCTGGACACAGGTTTGAAAAGACAAATATAATCATACTTTTCTGGCCACAGGAACAAAAGCTGAACTATATCCCACCATCTGGCACCCAGTTTGGAATGAAATCCTCACTAACAGTTAGTTGAGAATTCCTAACGATATCCATGCCTTTCTGGATACAGTTAGTATTAAAATCTGAACTATATCCCCCACCTTTGGGGACACTGTTTGCAAATCAATGCTAACTATATCCATACCCTCCCTGACACAGAAATAAAAGTAGAACTTTGTCCCCACCCTCCTGTATACTTCTTGTAGTGAAACCTCAACGTGAAACCTCAAGTACAGTTAGCATTAAAAGCCAAGGAATATCCCCACCCTCATGGACAGTCGGGTGTGACAACCTAACTGTAATCATACTTTTTTGGACACTGTTAAGTTCAAAAGCTGAGCTATATCCCCACCCCCAGAACACAGTTTGGAATGAAACCCTAACCATCTATACTCTCCCAGAAACAGGAATGAAATCTTAAATATATCCATTCCCTTCCAGGCACAGATAGGAATGAAAGCTGAACTATATCCCTACCCTTTGGGACACAGTTTGGAATAAAACACTAACTGTGTCCTCGCCCTCCCAAACACAAAAATAAAATCTGAACTATATTCCCACCCATCTAGATACATCTAGTTGTGAAACTCCAAGGTCAGATAGAATTAAAAGCTGAGCAATATTGCAACCCTCCTGGACACAGGTATGAAAAGATAACTCCAATCAAACTTTTCTGGCCACAGGAACAAAAGCTGAACTATATCCCCCACCATCCGGGACACAGTTTGGAATGAAATCCTCACTATCAGTATCCTGGTCACAGTTAAGAATTCCTAACGATATCCATACCTTTCGGGATACAGTTAGTATTAAAACCTGAACTATATCCCCCACACTCCGGGACACAGTTTGCAATTAAATGCTAACTATATCTGTATCCTCCCTAACACAGAAATAAAAGCAGAACTGTGTGTCCCCACCCTCCTGGGCACTTCTAGTAGTGAAACCTCAAAGTGAAACCTTAAGTACAGTTAGGATTAAAAGCCAAGGAATATCCCCACCCTCGGGGACAGTTGGGTATGACAACCTAACTATAATCATACTTTTTGGGAACAGTTAAAAACAAAAGCTGAAATATATCCCCACCCTCTGCCCAGTTTGAAATGAAACCCTAACCATCTATGCTCTCCCAGAAACAGTTAGGAATGAAATCTTAAATATATCCATACCCTTCCAGGCACAGATAGGAATGAAAGCTGAACTATATCCCTACCCTTTGGGACACAGTTTGGAATAAAACACTAACTGTGTCCTCGCCCTCCCAAACACAAAAATAAAAGCTGAACTGTATTCACACCCATATAGATACAGCTACTTCTGAAACTCCTAGGTCAGATAGAATTGAAAGCTGAGCAATATTGCAACACTCCTGAACACAGGTTTGAAAAGATAACTATAATCATACTTTTCGGGCCACAGGAACAAAAGCTGAACTATATCCCACTCTCTGGCACCCAGTTTAGAATGAAATCCCCACTATCTGTATCCTGTTCACAATTATTTAAGAATTCCTAACGATATCCATGACTTTCTGGATATAGTTAGTATTAAAAGCTGAACTATATCCCCCACCCTCAGGGAGACAGTTTACAATTAAATGCTAACTATATCTGTACCCTCCCCGACACAGAAATAAAAGCAAAACTATGTCCCCACCCTCATGGACACATCTAGTAGTGAAACCTCAAAATGAAACCTCAAGTACAGTTAGGATTAACATCCAAGGAATATTCCCACCCTCATGGACAGTTGGGTATGGCAACCTAACTATAATCATACTTTTCTGGGTACAGTTAAGATCAAAAGCTGAACTATATCCCCATCCTCCAGAACACAGTTTGGAATGAAAGCATAACAATCTATACTCTCCCAGACACAGCTATGAATGAAATCCTAATTATATCCCTACCCTTCGGGTCATAGTTTGGAATAAAATCTGAACTATATCCCTACCCTCTGGGACACAGTTTGAAATAAAACACTAACTGTATCCTGGCCCTCCCAAACACAAAAATAAATGGTGAACTGTATTCCCACACATCTAGATATGGCTAGTAGTGAAACTCCAAGTACAGATAGAATTAAAAGTGGAGCAATATTGCAACACTCCTGGACACAGGTATGAAAAGATAACTACAATCAAACTTTTCTTGCCACAGGAATAAAAGCTGAACTATATCCCCCACCATCCGGGACACAGTTTGGAATGAAATCCTCACTATCGGTATCCTGGTCACAGTTAAGAATTCCTAACGATATCCATACCTTTCGGGACACAGTTAGTATTAAAAGCTGAACTATATCTCCCACACTCCGGGACACAGTTTGCAATTAAATGCTAACTATATCTGTATGCTCCCTAACACAGAAATAAAAGCAGAACTATATGTCCCCACCCTCCTGGGCACTTCTAGTAGTGAAACCTCAAAGTGAAACCTTAAGTACAGTTAGGATTAAAAGCCAAGGAATATACCCACCCTCGTGGACAGTTGGGTATGACAACCTAACTATAATCATACTTTTTGGGAACAGTTAAAAACAAAAGCTGAAATATATCCCCACCCTCTGCCCAGTTTGAAATGAAACCCTAACCATCTATACTCTCCCAGAAACAGTTAGGAATGAAATCTTAAATATATCCATACCCTTCCAGGCACAGATAGGAATGAAAGCTGAACTATATTCCTACCCTTTGGGACATAGTTTGGAATAAAACACTAACTGTGTCCTCGCCCTCCCAAACACAAAAATAAAATCTGAACTATATTCCCACCCATCTAGATACATCTAGTTGTAAAACTCCAAGGTCAGATAGAATTAAAAGCTGAGCAATATTGCAACCCTCCTGGACACAGGTTTGAAAAGACAAATATAATCATACTTTTCTGGCCACAGGAACAAAAGCTGAACTATATCCCACCATCTGGCACCCAGTTTGGAATGAAATCCTCACTCACAGTTAGTTGAGAATTCCTAACGATATCCATGCCTTTCTGGATACAGTTGGTATTAAAAGCTGAACTATATCCCCCCACCTTCTGGGACATAGTTTGCGATTAAATGCTAACTGTACCCGTGCCCTCCCTGACATAGAAATAAAAGCAGAACTATGCCCCCACCCTCCTGTATACCTTTTGTAGTGAAACCTCAAAGTGAAGTCTCAAGTACAGTTAGGATTAAAAGTCAAGGACTATCCCCCCCCCCCCCCCATGGACAGTCATTTAAGACAACCTTACTACAATCATACTGTTTGTACACAGTTAAGATCAAAAGCTGAACTATATCCCCACCCTCCAGAACACAGTTTGGAATTAAACCTTAACCATCTATACTCTCCCAGACACAGTTTGGAATGAAAACCTAATTATATCCATTCCCTTCTGGACTCAGTTAGGAATAAAATCTGAACTATATCCCTACCCTCCGGGACACAGTTTAAAATAAAACACTAACTGTATCCTGGCCCTCCCAAACACAAAAATAATAGCTGAACTATATGCCCACCCGTATAGATACAGATACTTCTGAAACTCCTAGGTCAGATAGAATTAAAAGCCGAGCAATATTGCAACACTCCTGAACACAGGTTTGAAAAGATAACTATAATCATACTTTTCGGGCCACAGGAACAAAAGCTGAACTATATCCCACTCTCTGGCACCCAGTTTAGAATGAAATCCCCACTATCTGTATCCTGTTCACAGTTATTTAAGAATTCCTAACGACATCTATGACTTTCTGGATACAGTTAGTATTAAAAGCTGAACTATATCCCCCACCCTCAGGGAGACAGTTTACAATTAAATGCTAACTATATCTGTACCCTCCCCGACACAGAAATAAAAGCAAAACTATGTCCCCACCCTCATGGACACATCTAGTAGTGAAACCTCAAAATGAAACCTCAAGTACAGTTAGGATTAAAATCCAAGGTATATTTCCACCCTCATGGACAGTTGGGTATGGCAATCTAACTATAATCATACTTTTCTGGGCACAGTTAAGATCAAAAGCTGTACTATATCCCCACCCTCCAGAACACAGTTTGGAATGAAACCATAACAATCTATACTCTCCCAGACACAGCTATGAATGAAATCCTAATTATATCCCTACCCTTCTGGTCATAGTTTGGAATAAAATCTGAACTATATCCCTACCCTCTGGGACACAGTTTGAAATAAAACACTAACTGTATCCTGGCCCTCCCAAACACAAAAATAAAAGCTGAACTATATTCCCACACGTTTTGATACAGCTAGTAGTGAAACTCCAGTACAGATGGAATTAAAAGCTGAGCAATATTGCAACCCTCCTGAACTCAGGTGTGAAAAGATAACTATAATCATACTTTTCTTGCCAGAGGATCAAATGCTGAACGAGATCCTTCACCATCCGGGGCCCTGTTTGGAATGAAATCCTCACTATCCATATCCTGGTCACAGTTGATTGAGAATTCCTAACGATATCCATTCCTTTCTGGATACAGTTAGTATTAAAATCTGAACTATATCCCCCACCTTTGGGGACACTGTTTGCAAATCAATGCTAACTATATCCATACCCTCCCTGACACAGAAATAAAAGTAGAACTTTGTCCCCACCCTCCTGTATACTTCTTGTAGTGAAACCTCAACGTGAAACCTCAAGTACAGTTAGCATTAAAAGCCAAGGAATATCCCCACCCTCATGGACAGTCGGGTGTGACAACCTAACTGTAATCATACTTTTTTGGACACTGTTAAGTTCAAAAGCTGAGCTATATCCCCACCCCCAGAACACAGTTTGGAATGAAACCCTAACCATCTATACTCTCCCAGAAACAGGAATGAAATCTTAAATATATCCATTCCCTTCCAGGCACAGATAGGAATGAAAGCTGAACTATATCCCTACCCTTTGGGACACAGTTTGGAATAAAACACTAACTGTGTCCTCGCCCTCCCAAACACAAAAATAAAATCTGAACTATATTCCCACCCATCTAGATACATCTAGTTGTGAAACTCCAAGGTCAGCTAGAATTAAAAGCTGAGCAATATTGCAACCCTCCTGGACACAGGTATGAAAAGATAACTCCAATCAAACTTTTCTGGCCACAGGAACAAAAGCTGAACTATATCCCCCACCATCCGGGACACAGTTTGGAATGAAATCCTCACTATCAGTATCCTGGTCACAGTTAAGAATTCCTAACGATATCCATACCTTTCGGGATACAGTTAGTATTAAAAGCTGAACTATATCCCCCACACTCCGGGACACAGTTTGCAATTAAATGCTAACTATATCTGTATCCTCCCTAACACAGAAATAAAAGCAGAACTGTGTGTCCCCACCCTCCTGGGCACTTCTAGTAGTGAAACCTCAAAGTGAAACCTTAAGTACAGTTAGGATTAAAAGCCAAGGAATATCCCCACCCTCGGGGACAGTTGGGTATGACAACCTAACTAAATCATACTTTTTGGGAACAGTTAAAAACAAAAGCTGAAATATATCCCCACCCTCTGCCCAGTTTGAAATGAAACCCTAACCATCTATGCTCTCCCAAAAACAGTTAGGAATGAAATCTTAAATATATCCCTACCCTTCCAGGCACAGATAGGAATGAAAGCTGAACTATATCCCTACCCTTTGGGACACAGTTTGGAATAAAGCACTAACTGTGTCCTCGCCCTCCCAAACACAAAAATAAAATCTGAACTATATTCCCACCCATCTAGATACATCTAGTTGTGAAACTCCAAGGTCAGATAGAATTAAAAGCTGAGCAATATTGCAACCCTCCTGGACACAGGTTTGAAAAGACAAATATAATCATACTTTTCTGGCCACAGGAACAAAAGCTGAACTATATCCCACCATCTGGCACCCAGTTTGGAATGAAATCCTCACTCACAGTTAGTTGAGAATTCCTAACGATATCCATGCCTTTCTGGATACAGTTAGTATTAAAAGCTGAACTATATCCCCCACTTTCTGGGACATAGTTTGCGATTAAATGCTAACTGTACCCGTGCCCTCCCTGACATAGAAATAAAAGCAGAACTATGTCCCCACCCTCCTGTATACCTTTTGTAGTGAAACCTCAAAGTGAAGTCTCAAGTACAGTTAGGATTAAAAGTCAAGGACTATCCCCCCCCCCCCCCCCCCCCCCATGGACAGTCATTTAAGACAACCTAACTACAATCATACTGTTTGTACACAGTTAAGATCAAAAGCTGAACTATATCCCCACCCTCCAGAACACAGTTTGGAATTAAACCTTAACCATCTATACTCTCCCAGACACAGTTTGGAATGAAATCCTAATTATATCCATTCCCTTCTGGACACAGTTAGGAATAAAATCTGAACTATATCCCTACCCTCTGGGACACAGTTTGAAATAAAAGACTAACTGTATCCTGGCCCTCCCAAACACAAAAATAAAAGCTGAACTATATGCCCACCCGTATAGATACAGCTACTTCTGAAACTCCTAGGTCAGATAGAATTAAAAGCTGAGCAATATTGCAACACTCCTGAACACAGGTTTGAAAAGATAACTATAATCATACTTTTCGGGCCACAGGAACAAAAGCTGAATTATATCCCACTCTCTGGCATCCAGTTTAGAATTAAATCCCCACTATCTGTATCCTGTTCACAATTATTTAAGAATTCCTAACGACATCCATGACTTTCTGGATATAGTTAGTATTAAAAGCTGAACTATATCCCCCACCCTCAGGGAGACAGTTTACAATTAAATGCTAACTATATCTGTACCCTCCCTGACACAGAAATAAAAGCAAAACTATGTCCCCACCCTCATGGACACATCTAGTAGTGAAACCTCAAAATGAAACCTCAAGTACAGTGAGGATTAAAATCCAAGGAATATTCCCACCCTCATGGACAGTTGGGTATGGCAACCTAACTATAATCATACTTTTCTGGGTACAGTTAAGATCAAAAGCTGAACTATATCCCCACCCTCCAGAACACAGTTTGGAATGAAAGCATAACAATCTATACTCTCCCAGACACAGCTATGAATGAAATCCTAATTATATCCCTACCCTTCGGGTCATAGTTTGGAATAAAATCTGAACTATATCCCTACCCTCTGGGACACAGTTTGAAATAAAACACTAACTGTATCCTGGCCCTCCCAAACACAAAAATAAATGGTGAACTGTATTCTCACACATCTAGATATGGCTAGTTGTGAAACTCCAAGTACAGATAGAATTAAAAGTGGAGCAATATTGCAACACTCCTGGACACAGGTATGAAAAGATAACTACAATCAAACTTTTCTTGCCACAGGAACAAAAGCTGAACTATATCCCCCACCATCCGGGACACAGTTTGGAATGAAATCCTCACTATCGGTATCCTGGTCACAGTTAAGAATTCCTAACGATATCCATACCTTTCGGGATACAGTTAGTATTAAAAGCTGAACTATATCTCCCACACTCCGGGACACAGTTTGCAATTAAATGCTAACTATATCTGTATCCTCCCTAACACAGAAATAAAAGCAGAACTATGTGTCCCCACCCTCCTGGGCACTTCTAGTAGTGAAACCTCAAAGTGAAACCTTAAGTACAGTTAGGATTAAAAGCCAAGGAATATCCCCACCCTCGTGGACAGTTGGGTATGACAACCTAACTATAATCATACTTTTTGGAAACAGTTAAAAACAAAAGCTGAAATATATCCCCACCCTCTGCCCAGTTTGAAATGAAACCCTAACCATCTATACTCTCCCAGAAACAGTTAGGAATGAAATCTTAAATATATCCATACCCTTCCAGGCACAGATAGGAATGAAAGCTGAACTATATCCCTACCCTTTGGGACACAGTTTGGAATAAAACACTAACTGTGTCCTCGTCCTCCCAAACACAAAAATAAAATCTGAACTATATTCCCACCCATCAAGATACCTCTAGTTGTGAAACTCCAAGGTCAGATAAAATTAAAAGCTGAGCAATATTGCAACCCTCCTGGTCACAGGTTTTAAAAGACAAATATAATCATACTTTTCTGGCCACAGGAACAAAAGCTGAACTATATCCCACCATCTGGCACCCAGTTTGGAATGAAATCCTCACTCACAGTTAGTTGAGAATTCCTAACGATATCCATGCCTTTCTGGATACAGTTAGTATTAAAAGCTGGACTATATCCCCCACCTTCTGGGATATAGTTTGCGATTAAATGCCAACTGTATCCGTGCCCTCCCTGACATAGAAATAAAAGCAGAACTATGTGTCCCCACCCTCCTGGGCACTTCTAGTAGTGAAACCTCAAAGTGAAACCTTAAGTACAGTTAGGATTAAAAGCCAAGGAATATCCCCACCCTCGTGGACAGTTGGGTATGACAACCTAACTATAATCATACTTTTTTGGGAACAGTTAAGAACAAAAGCTGAAATATATCCCCACCCTCTGCCCAGTTTGAAATGAAACCCTAACCATCTATACTCTCCCAGAAACAGGAATGAAATCTTAAATATATCCATACCCTTCCAGGCACAGATAGGAATGAAAGCTGAACTATATCCCTACCCTTTGGGACACAGTTTGGAATAAAACACTAACTGTGTCCTCGCCCTCCCAAACACAAAAATAAAATATGAACTATATTCCCACCCATCTAGATACATCTAGTTGTGAATCTCCAAGGTCAGATAGAATTAAAAGCTGAGCAATATTGCAACACTCCTGGACACAGGTTTGAAAAGACAAATATAATCATACTTTTTCTGGCCACAGGAACAAAAGCTGAACTATATCCCACCATCTGGCACCCAGTTTGGAATGGAATCCTCACTATCCATATCCTGGTCACAGTTAGTTGAGAATTCCTAACGGTATCCATGCCTTTCTGGATACAGTTAGTATTAAAAGCTGAACTATATCCCCCCACCTTCTGGGACATAGTTTGCGATTAAATGCTAACTGTATCCGTACCCTCCCTGACATAGAAATAAAAGCAGAACTATGTCCCCACCCTCCTGTATACTTTTTGTAGTGAAACCTCAAAGTGAAGTCTCAAGTACAGTTAGGATTAAAAGGCAAGGACTATCCCCACCCTCATGGACAGTCATTTAAAACAACCTAACTACAACCATACTGTTTGTACACAGTTAAGATCAAAACCTGAACTATATCCCCACCCTCCAGAACACAGTTTGGAATTAAACCTTTACCATCTATACTCTCCTAGACACAGTTTGGAATGAAATCCTAATTATATCCATTCCCTTCTGGACACAGTTAGGAATAAAATCTGAACTATATCCCTACCCTCCGGGACACAGTTTGAAATGAAAGGCTAACTGTATCCTGGCCCTCCCAAACACAAAAATAAAAGCTGGACTATATGCCCACCCGTATAGATACAGATACTTCTGAAACTCCTAGGTCAGATAGAATTAGAAGCCGAGCAATATTGCAACACTCCTGAACACAGGTTTGAAAAGATAACTATAATCATACTTTTCGGGCCACAGGAACAAAAGCTGAACTATATCCCACTCTCTGGCACCCAGTTTAGAATGAAATCCCCACTATCTGTATCCTGTTCACAGTTATTTAAGAATTCCTAACGATATCTATGACTTTCTGGATACAGTTAGTATTAAAAGCTGAACTATATCCCCCACCCTCAGGGAGACAGTTTACAATTAAATGCTAACTATATCTGTACCCTCCCCGACACAGAAATAAAAGCAAAACTATGTCCCCACCCTCATGGACACATCTAGTAGTGAAACCTCAAAATGAAACCTCAAGTATAGTTAGGATTAAAATCCAAGGTATATTTCCACCCTCATGGACAGTTGGGTATGGCAATCTAACTATAATCATACTTTTCTGGGCACAGTTAAGATCAAAAGCTGTACTATATCCCCACCCTCCAGAACACAGTTTGGAATGAAACCATAACAATCTATACTCTCCCAGACACAGCTATGAATGAAATCCTAATTATATCCCTACCCTTCTGGTCATAGTTTGGAATAAAATCTGAACTATATCCCTACCCTCTGGGACACAGTTTGAAATAAAACACTAACTGTATCCTGGCCCTCCCAAACACAAAAATAAAAGCTGAACTATATTCCCACACGTCTTGGTACAGCTGGTAGTGAAACTCCAGTACAGATGGAATTAAAAGCTGAGCAATATTGCAACCCTCCTGAACTCAGGTGTGAAAAGATAACTATAATCATACTTTTCTTGCCAGAGGATCAAATGCTGAACGAGATCCTCCACCATCCGGGGCCCTGTTTGGAATGAAATCCTCACTATCCATATCCTGGTCACAGTTGATTGAGAATTCCTAACGATATCCATTCCTTTCTGGATACAGTTAGTATTAAAATCTGAACTATATCCCCCACCTTTGGGGACACTGTTTGCAAATCAATGCTAACTATATCCATACCCTCCCTGACACAGAAATAAAAGTAGAACTTTGTCCCCACCCTCCTGTATACTTCTTGTAGTGAAACCTCAACGTGAAACCTCAAGTACAGTTAGCATTAAAAGCCAAGGAATATCCCCACCCTCATGGACAGTCGGGTGTGACAACCTAACTGTAATCATACTTTTTTGGACACTGTTAAGTTCAAAAGCTGAGCTATATCCCCACCCCCAGAACACAGTTTGGAATGAAACCCTAACCATCTATACTCTCCCAGAAACAGGAATGAAATCTTAAATATATCCATTCCCTTCCAGGCACAGATAGGAATGAAAGCTGAACTATATCCCTACCCTTTGGGACACAGTTTGGAATAAAACACTAACTGTGTCCTCGCCCTCCCAAACACAAAAATAAAATCTGAACTATATTCCCACCCATCTAGATACATCTAGTTGTGAAACTCCAAGGTCAGATAGAATTAAAAGCTGAGCAATATTGCAACCCTCCTGGACACAGGTATGAAAAGATAACTACAATCAAACTTTTCTTGCCACAGGAATAAAAGCTGAACTATATCCCCCACCATCCGGGACACAGTTTGGAATGAAATCCTCACTATCGGTATCCTGGTCACAGTTAAGAATTCCTAACGATATCCATACCTTTCGGGACACAGTTAGTATTAAAAGCTGAACTATATCCCCCACCCTCAGGGACACAGTTTGCAATTAAATGCTAACTATATCCGTACCCTCCCTAATACAGAAATAAAAGAACTATGTGTCCCCACCCTCCTGGGCACTTCTAGTAGTGAAACCTCAAAGTGAAACCTTAAGTACAGTTAGGATTAAAAGTCAAGGAATATACCCACCCTCGTGGACAGTTGGGTATGACAACCTAACTATAATCATACTTTTTGGGAACAGTTAAAAACAAAAGCTGAAATATATCCCCACCCTCTGCCCAGTTTGAAATGAAACCCTAACCATCTATACTCTCCCAGAAACAGTTAGGAATGAAATCTTAAATATATCCATACCCTTCCAGGCACAGATAGGAATGAAAGCTGAACTATATTCCTACCCTTTGGGACATAGTTTGGAATAAAACACTAACTGTGTCCTCGCCCTCCCAAACACAAAAATAAAATCTGAACTATATTCCCACCCATCTAGATACATCTAGTTGTAAAACTCCAAGGTCAGATAGAATTAAAAGCTGAGCAATATTGCAACCCTCCTGGACACAGGTTTGAAAAGACAAATATAATCATACTTTTCTGGCCACAGGAACAAAAGCTGAACTATATCCCACCATCTGGCACCCAGTTTGGAATGAAATCCTCACTCACAGTTAGTTGAGAATTCCTAACGATATCCATGCCTTTCTGGATACAGTTGGTATTAAAAGCTGAACTATATCCCCCCACCTTCTGGGACATAGTTTGCGATTAAATGCTAACTGTACCCGTACCCTCCCTGACATAGAAATAAAAGCAGAACTATGCCCCCACCCTCCTGTATACCTTTTGTAGTGAAACCTCAAAGTGAAGTCTCAAGTACAGTTAGGATTAAAAGTCAAGGACTATCCCCCCTCCCCCCCCATGGACAGTCATTTAAGACAACCTTACTACAATCATACTGTTTGTACACAGTTAAGATCAAAAGCTGAACTATATCCCCACCCTCCAGAACACAGTTTGGAATTAAACCTTAACCATCTATACTCTCCCAGACACAGTTTGGAATGAAAACCTAATTATATCCATTCCCTTCTGGACTCAGTTAGGAATAAAATCTGAACTATATCCCTACCCTCAGGGACACAGTTTAAAATAAAACACTAACTGTATCCTGGCCCTCCCAAACACAAAAATAATAGCTGAACTATATGCCCACCCGTATAGATACAGATACTTCTGAAACTCCTAGGTCAGATAGAATTAAAAGCCGAGCAATATTGCAACACTCCTGAACACAGGTTTGAAAAGATAACTATAATCATACTTTTCGGGCCACAGGAACAAAAGCTGAACTATATCCCACTCTCTGGCACCCAGTTTAGAATGAAATCCCCACTATCTGTATCCTGTTCACAGTTATTTAAGAATTCCTAACGATATCTATGACTTTCTGGATACAGTTAGTATTAAAAGCTGAACTATATCCCCCACCCTCAGGGAGACAGTTTGCAATTAAATGCTAACTATATCTGTATCCTCCCTAACACAGAAATAAAAGCAGAACTATGTGTCCCCACCCTCCTGGGCACTTCTAGTAGTGAAACCTCAAAGTGAAACCTTAAGTACAGTTAGGTTTAAAAGCCAAGGAATATCCCCACCCTCGTGGACAGTTGGGTATGACAACCTAACTATAATCATACTTTTTGGAAACAGTTAAAAACAAAAGCTGAAATATATCCCCACCCTCTGCCCAGTTTGAAATGAAACCCTAACCATCTATACTCTCCCAGAAACAGTTAGGAATGAAATCTTAAATATATCCATACCCTTCCAGGCACAGATAGGAATGAAAGCTGAACTATATCCCTACCCTTTGGGACACAGTTTGGAATAAAACACTAACTGTGTCCTCGTCCTCCCAAACACAAAAATAAAATCTGAACTATATTCCCACTCATCAAGATACCTCTAGTTGTGAAACTCCAAGGTCAGATAAAATTAAAAGCTCAGCAATATTGCAACCCTCCTGGTCACAGGTTTTAAAAGACAAATATAATCATACTTTTCTGGCCACAGGAACAAAAGCTGAACTATATCCCACCATCTGGCACCCAGTTTGGAATGAAATCCTCACTATCCATATCCTGGTCACAGTTAGTTGAGAATTCCTAACGATATCCATGCCTTTCTGGATACAGTTAGTATTAAAAGCTGAACTATATCTCCCACCTTCCAGGACATAGTTTGCGATTAAATGCTAACTGTATCCGTGCCCTCCCCGACACTGAAACAAAAGCAAAACTATGTCCCCACCCTCATGGACACATCTAGTAGTGAAACCTCAAAATGAAACCTCAAGTACAGTTAGGATTAAAATCCAAGGAATATTCTCACCCTCATGGACAGTTGGGTATGGCAACCTAACTATAATCATACTTTTCTGGGCACAGTTAAGATCAAAAGCTGAACTATATCCCCACCCTCCAGAACACAGTTTGGAATGAAACCATAACAATCTATACTCTCCCAGACACAGCTATGAATGAAATCCTAATTATATCTCTACCCTTCTGGTCATAGTTTGGAATAAAATCTGAACTATATCCCTACCCTCTGGGACACAGTTTGAAATAAAACACTAACTGTATCCTGGCCACCATCCGAAACACAAAAGTAAAAGCTGAACTATATTCCCACACGTCTTGATACAGCTAGTAGTGAAACTCCAGTACAGATGGAATTAAAAGCTGAGCAATATTGCAACCCTCCTGAACTCAGGTGTGAAAAGATAACTATAATCATACTTTTCTTGCCAGAGGATCAAATGCTGAACGAGATCCTCCACAATCCGGGGCCCAGTTTGGAATGAAATCCTCACTATCCATATCCTGGTCACAGTTAGTTGAGAATTCCTAACGATATCCATTCCTTTCTGGATACAGTTAGTATTAAAATCTGAACTAAATCCCCCACCTTTGGGGACACTGTTTGCAATTAAATGCTAACTATATCCATACCCTCCCTGACACAGAAATAAAAGTAGAACTTTGTCCCCACCTTCCTGTATACTTCTTGTAGTGAAACCTCAACGTGAAACCTCAAGCACAGTTAGCATTAAAAGCCAAGGAATATCCCCACCCTCATGGTCAATCGGGTGTGACAACCTAACTGTAATCATACTTTTTTGGACACAGTTAAGTTCAAAAGCTGAGCTATATCCCCCCCCCCCCCTCCCCCAGAACACAGTTTGGAATGAAACCCTAACCATCTAGACTCTCCAAGACACAGTTAGGAATGAAATCCTAATTATATCCATACTGTTCTGGACACAGTTATGAATAAAATCTGCACTATATCCCTACCCTCTGGGACACAGTTCGGAGTGAAACACTAACTGTATCCTTACCCACCCAAACAGAAAAATAAAAGCTGAACTATATGCCCACCCGTCTAGATACAGTTAGTTGTGAAGCTCCAATGTCAGATAGAATTAAATGCAGTGCAATATTGCAACCCTCCTGGTCACAGGTTTGAAAAGGTAACTATACTCATACTTTTCTGACCACAGGAACAAAAGCTGAACTATATCCCACTCTCTGGTGCACAGTTTGGAATGAAATCGTCACTATCCGTATCCTGGTCACAGTTAGTTCAGAATTCCTAATGCTATCCATGTCTTTCTGGATACAGTTAGTATTAAAGGCTGATCTAGATCCCCCACCCTCAGGGACACAGTTCACAATTAAATGCTAACTATATCTGTCTCCTCCCCGACACAGAAATGAAAGCAAATCTATGTCCCTACCCTCCTTGACACGTCTAGTAGTGAAACCTCAACGTGAAACCTGAAGTACAGTTAGGATTAAAAGCCAAGGAATATCCCCACCCTCATGGACAGTCGGGTATGACAACCTAACTGTAATCATACTTTTTTTGGACACTGTTAAGTTCAAAAGCTGAGCTATATCCCCACCCCCCCCCCCCCCCCCCGAAGACAGTTTGGAATAAAACCCTAACCATCTGTACTCTCCCAGACACAGCTAGGAATGAAATCCTAATTATATCCATACCATTCTGGACACAGTTAGGAATAAAACCTGAATTATATCCCTACCCTGCGGGACACAGTTTGAAATAAAAGACTAACTGTATCCTGGCCCTCCCAAAACACAAAAATAAAAGGTGAACTGTATTCCCACACATCTAGATACGGCTAGTAGTGAAACTCCAAGTACAGATAGAATTAAAAGTGGAGCAATATTGCAACACTCCTGGACACAGGTATGAAAAGATAACTACAATCAAACTTTTCTTGCCACAGGAACAAAAGCTGCACTATATCCCCCACCATCCGGGACACAGTTTGGAATGAAATCCTCACTATCGGTATCCTGGTCACAGTTAAGAATTCTTAACGATATCCATACCTTTCGGGATACAGTTAGTATTAAAAGCTAAACTATATCCCCCACACTCTGGGACACAGTTTGCAATTAAATGCTAACTATATCTGTATCCTCCCTAACACAGAAATAAAAGCAGAACTATGTGTCCCCACCCTCCTGGGCACTTCTAGTAGTGAAACCTCAAAGTGAAACCTTAAGTACAGTTAGGATTAAAAGCCAAGGAATATCCCCACCCTCGTGGACAGTTGGGCATGACAACCTAACTATAATCATACTTTTTCGGAACAGTTAAGAACAAAAGCTGAAATATATCCCCACCCTCTGCCCAGTTTGAAATGAAACCCTAACCACCTATACTCTCCCAGAAACAGTTAGGAATGAAATCCTAATTATATCCCTACCCTTCTGGACATAGTTTGGAATAAAATCTGAACTATATCCCTACCCTCTGGGACACAGTTTGAAATAAAACACTAACTGTATCCTGGCCCTCCCAAACACAAAACTAAAAGCTGAACTATATTCCCACACGTCTTGATACAGCTAGTAGTGAAACTCCAGTACAGATGGAATTAAAAGCTGAGCAATATTGCAACCCTCCTGAACTCAGGTGTGAAAAGATAACTATAATCATACTTTTCTTGCCAGAGGATCAAATGCTGAACGAGATCCTCCACCATCCGGGGCCCTGTTTGGAATGAAATCCTCACTTCCATATCCTGGTCACAGTTGGTTGAGAATTCCTAACGATATCCATTCCTTTCTGGATACAGTTAGTATTAAAATCTGAACTATATCCCCCACCTTTGGGGACACTGTTTGCAATTAAATGCTAACTATATCCATACCCTCCCTCACACAGAAATAAAAGTAGAACTTTGTCCCCACCCTCCTGTATACTTCTTGTAGTGAAACCTCAACGTGAAACCTCAAGTACAGTTAGCATTAAAAGCCAAGGAATATCCCCACCCTCATGGACAGTCGGGTGTGACAACCTAACTGTAATCATACTTTTTTGGACACTGTTAAGTTCAAAAGCTGAGCTATATCCCCACCCCCAGAACACAGTTTGGAATGAAACCCTAACCATCTATACTCTCCCAGAAACAGGAATGAAATCTTAAATATATCCATACCCTTCCAGGCACAGATAGGAATGAAAGCTGAACTATATCCCTACCCTTTGGGACACAGTTTGGAATAAAACACTAACTGTGTCCTCGCCTTCCCAAACACAGAAATAAAATCTGAACTATATTTCCACCCATCTAGATACATCTAGTTGTGAAACTCCAAGGTCAGATAGAATTAAAAGCTGAGCAATATTGCAACCCTCCTGGACACAGGTATGAAAAGATAACTCCAATCAAACTTTTCTGGCCACAGGAACAAAAGCTGAACTATATCCCCCCACCATCCGGGACACAGTTTGGAATGAAATCCTCACTATCAGTATCCTGGTCACAGTTAAGAATTCCTAACGATATCCATACCTATCGGGATACAGTTAGTATTAAAAGCCGATCTATATCCCCCACACTCCGGGACACAGTTTGCAATTAAATGCTAACTATATCTGTATCCTCCCTAACACAGAAATAAAAGCAGAACTATATGTCCCCACCCTCCTGGGCACTTCTAGTAGTGAAACCTCAAAGTGAAACCTTAAGTACAGTTAGGATTAAAAGCCAAGGAATATCCCCACCCTCGGGGACAGTTGGGTATTACAACCTAACTATAATCATACTTTTTGGGAACAGTTAAAAACAAAAACTGAAATATATCCCCACCCTCTGCCCAGTTTGAAATGAAACCCTAACCATCTATGCTCTCCCAGAAACAGTTAGGAATGAAATCTTAAATATATCCATACCCTTCCAGGCACAGATAGGAATGAAAGCTGAACTATATCCCTACCCTTTGGGACACAGTTTGGAATAAAACACTAACTGTGTCCTCGCCCTCCCAAACACAAAAATAAAATCTGAACTATATTCCCACCCATCTAGATACATCTAGTTGTGAAACTCCAAGGTCAGATAGAATTAAAAGCTGAGCAATATTGCAACCCTCCTGGACACAGGTTTGAAAAGACAAATATAATCATACTTTTCTGGCCACAGGAACAAAAGCTGAACTATATCCCACCATCTGGCACCCAGTTTGGAATGAAATCCTCACTCACAGTTAGTTGAGAATTCCTAACGATATCCATGCCTTTCTGGATACAGTTAGTATTAAAAGCTGAAATATATCCCCCCACCTTCTGGGACATAGTTTGCGATTAAATGCTAACTGTATCCGTGCCCTCCCTGACATAGAAATAAAAGCAGAACTATGTCCCCCCGCTCCTGTATACTTTTTGTAGTGAAACCTCAAAGTGAAGTCTCAAGTACAGTTAGGATTAAAAGTCAAGGACTATCCCCACCCTCATGGACAGTCATTTAAGACAACCTAACTACAATCATACTGTTTGTACACAGTTAAGATCAAAAGCTGAACTATATCCCCAACCTCCAGAACGCAGTTTGGAATTAAACCTTAACCATCTATACTCTCCCAGACACAGTTTGGAATGAAATCCTAATTATATCCATTCCCTTCTGGACACAGTTAGGAATAAAATCTGAACTATATCCCTACCCTCTGGGACACAGTTTGAAATAAAAGACTAACTGTATCCTGGCCCTCCCAAACACAAAAATAAAAGCTGAACTATATGCCCACCCGTATAGATACAGCTACGTCTGAAACTCCTAGGTCAGATATAATTAAAAGCTGAGCAATATTGCAACACTCCTGAACACAGGTTTGAAAAGATAACTATAATCATACTTTTCGGGCCACAGGAACAAAAGCTGAACTATATCCCACTCTCTGGCACCCAGTTTAGAATGAAATCCCCACTATCTGTATCCTGTTCACAATTATTTAAGAATTCCTAACGATATCCATGACTTTCTGGATATAGTTAGTATTAAAAGCTGAACTATATCCCCCACCCTCAGGGAGACAGTTTACAATTAAATGCTAACTATATCTGTACCCTCCCTGACACAGAAATAAAAGCAAAACTATGTCCCCACCCTCATGGACACATCTAGTAGTGAAACCTCAAAATGAAACCTCAAGTACAGTGAGGATTAAAATCCAAGGAATATTCCCACCCTCATGGACAGTTGGGTATGGCAACCTAACTATAATCATACTTTTCTGGGTACAGTTAAGATCAAAAGCTGAACTATATCCCCACCCTCCAGAACACAGTTTGGAATGAAAGCATAACAATCTATACTCTCCCAGACACAGCTATGAATGAAATCCTAATTATATCCCTACCCTTCGAGTCATAGTTTGGAATAAAATCTGAACTATATCCCTACCCTCTGGGACACAGTTTGAAATAAAACACTAACTGTATCCTGGCCCTCCCAAACACAAAAATAAATGGTGAACTGTATTCCCACACATCTAGATATGGCTAGTTGTGAAACTCCAAGTACAGATAGAATTAAAAGTGGAGCAATATTGCAACACTCCTGGACACAGGTATGAAAAGATAACTACAATCGAACTTTTCTTGCCACAGGAACAAAAGCTGAACTATATCCCCCACCATCCGGGACACAGTTTGGAATGAAATCCTCACTATCGGTATCCTGGTCACAGTTAAGAATTCCTAACGATATCCATACCTTTTGGGATACAGTTAGTATTAAAAGCTGAACTATATCTCCCACACTCCGGGACACAGTTTGCAATTAAATGCTAACTATATCTGTATCCTCCCTAACACAGAAATAAAAGCAGAACTATGTGTCCCCACCCTCCTGGGCACTTCTAGTAGTGAAACCTCAAAGTGAAACCTTAAGTACAGTTAGGATTAAAAGCCAAGGAATATCCCCACCCTCGTGGACAGTTGGGTATGACAACCTAACTATAATCATACTTTTTGGGAACAGTTAAAAACAAAAGCTGAAATATATCCCCACCCTCTGCCCTGTTTGAAATGAAACCCTAACCATCTATACTCTCCCAGAAACAGTTAGGAATGAAATCTTAAATATATCCATACCCTTCCAGGCACAGATAGGAATGAAAGCTGAACTATATTCCTACCCTTTGGGACATAGTTTGGAATAAAACACTAACTGTGTCCTCGCCCTCCCAAACACAAAAATAAAATCTGAACTATATTCCCACCCATCTAGATACATCTAGTTGTAAAACTCCAAGGCCAGATAGAATTAAAAGCTGAGCAATATTGCAACCCTCCTGGACACAGGTTTGAAAAGACAAATATAATCATACTTTTCTGGCCACAGGAACAAAAGCTGAACTATATCCCACCATCTGGCACCCAGTTTGGAATGAAATCCTCACTCACAGTTAGTTGAGAATTCCTAACGATATCCATGCCTTTCTGGATACAGTTAGTATTAAAAGCTGAACTATATCCCCCACTTTCTGGGACATAGTTTGCGATTAAATGCTAACTGTACCCGAACCCTCCCTGACATAGAAATAAAAGCAGAACTATGTCCCCACCCTCCTGTATACCTTTTGTAGTGAAACCTCAAAGTGTAGTCTCAAGTACAGTTAGGATTAAAAGTCAAGGACTATCCCCCCCCCCCCCCCATGGACAGTCATTTAAGACAACCTAACTACAATCATACTGTTTGTACACAGTTAAGATCAAAAGCTGAACTATATCCCCACCCTCCAGAACACAGTTTGCAATTAAACCTTAACCATCTATACTCTCACAGACACAGTTTGGAATGAAATCCTAATTATATCCATTCCCTTCTGGACTCAGTTAGGAATAAAATCTGAACTATATCCCTACCCTCCGGGACACAGTTTAAAATAAAACACTAACTGTATCCTGGCCCTCCCAAACACAAAAATAATAGCTGAACTATATGCCCACCCGTATAGATACAGCTACTTCTGAAACTCCTAGGTCAGATAGAATTAAAAGCCGAGCAATATTGCAACACTCCTGAACACAGGTTTGAAAAGATAACTATAATCATACTTTTCGGGCCACAGGAACAAAAGCTGAACTATATCCCACTCTCTGGCACCCAGTTTAGAATGAAATCCCCACTATCTGTATCCTGTTCACAGTTATTTAAGAATTCCTAACGATATCCATGACTTTCTAGATACAGTTAGTATTAAAAGCTGAACTATATCCCCCACCCTCAGGGAGACTGTTTACAATTAAATGCTAACTATATCTGTACCCTCCCCGACACAGAAATAAAAGCAAAACTATGTCCCCACCCTCATGGACACATCTAGTAGTGAAACCACAAAATGAAACCTCAAGTACAGTTAGGATTAAAATCCAAGGAATATTCCCACCCTCATGGACAGTTGGGTATGGCAACCTAACTATAATCATACTTTTCTGGGCACAGTTAAGATCAAAAGCTGTACTATATCCCCACCCTCCAGAACACAGTTTGGAATGAAACCATAACAATCTATACTCTCCCAGACACAGCTATGAATGAAATCCTAATTATATCCCTACCCTTCTGGTCATAGTTTGGAATAAAATCTGAACTATATCCCTACCCTCTGGGACACAGTTTGAAGTAAAACACTAACTGTATCCTGGCCCTCCCAAACACAAAAATAAAAGCTGAACTATATTCCCACACGTCTTGATACAGCTAGTAGTGAAACTCCAGTACAGATGGAATTAAAACCTGAGCAATATTGCAACCCTCCTGAACTCAGGTGTGAAAAGATAACTATAATCATACATTTCTTGCCAGAGGATCAAATGCTGAACGAGATCCTCCACCATCCGGGGCCCTGTTTGGAATGATATCCTCACTATCCATATCCTGGTCACAGTTGGTTGAGAATTCCTAACGATATCCATTCCTTTCTGGATACAGTTAGTATTAAAATCTGAACTATATCCCCCACCTTTGGGGACACTGTTTGCAATTAAATGCTAACTATATCCATACCCTCCCTGACACAGAAATAAAAGTAGAACTTTGTCCCCACCCTCCTGTATACTTCTTGTAGTGAAACCTCAACGTGAAACCTCAAGTACAGTTAGCATTAAAAGCCAAGGAATATCCCCACCCTCATGGACAGTCGGGTGTGACAACCTAACTGTAATCATACTTTTTTGGACACTGTTAAGTTCAAAAGCTGAGCTATATCCCCACCCCCAGAACACAATTTGGAATGAAACCCTAACCATCTACACTCTCCAAGACACAGTTAGGAATGAAATCCTAATTATATCCATACCCATCTGGACACAGTTATGAATAAAATCTGCGCTATATCCCTACCCTCTGGGACACAATTCGGAATGAAACACTAACTGTATCCTTACCCACCCAAACAGAAAAATAAAAGGTGAACTATATGCCCACCAGTCTAGATAGAGCTAGTTGTGAAACTCCAATTTCAGATAGAACTAAAAGCAGTGCAATATTGCAACCCTCCTGGGCACAGGTTTGAAACGGTAACTATACTCATACTTTTCTGACCACAGGAAGAAAAGCTGAACTATATCCCACTCTCTGACGCACAGTTTGGAATGAAATTGTCACTATCCGTATCCTGGTCACAGTTATTTCAGAATTCCTAATGCTATCCATGCCTTTCTGGATACAGTTAGTATTAAAAGCTGAACTATATCCCCCACCCTCAGGGACACAGTTCACAATTAAATGCTAACTATATCTGTCTCCTCCCCGACACAGAAATGAAAGCGGATCTATGTCCCTACCCTCCTTGACACGTCTAGTAGTGAAACCTCAATGTGAAACCTGAAGTACAGTTAGGATTAAAAGCCAAGGAATATCCCCACCCTCATGGACAGTCGGGTATGACAACCTAACTGTAATCATACTGTTTTTGGACACTGTTAAGTTCAAAAGCTGAGCTATATCCCCACCCCCCAGAACACAGTTTGGAATGAAACCCTAACCATCTGTACTCTCCCAGACACAGCTAGGAATGAAATCCTAATTATATCCATACCATTCTGGACACAGTTAGGAATAAAATCTGAACTATATCCCTACCCTCCGGGACACAGTTTGAAATAAAACACTAACTGTATCCTGGCCCTCCCAAACACAAAAATAAAACGTGAACTGTATTCCCACACATCTAGATACGGCTAGTAGTGAAACTCCAAGTACAGATAGAATTAAAAGTGGAGCAATATTGCAACACTCCTGGACACAGGTATGAAAAGATAACTACAATCAAACTTTTCTTGCCACAGGAACAAAAGCTGAAAAATATCCCCCCACCATCCGGGACACAGTTTGGAATGAAATCCTCACTATCGGTATCCTGGTCACAGTTAAGAATTCCTAACGATATCCATACCTTTCGGGATACAGTTAGTATTAAAAGCTGAACTATATCCCCCACACTCCGGGACACAGTTTGCAATTAAATGCTAACTATATCTGTATCCTCCCTAACACAGAAATAAAAGCAGAACTATGTGTCCCCACCCTCCTGGGCACTTCTAGTAGTGAAACCTCAAAGTGAAACCTTAAGTACAGTTAGGATTAAAAGCCAAGGAATATCCCCACCCTCGTGGACAGTTGGGTATGACAACCTAACTATAATCATACTTTTTGGAAACAGTTAAAAACAAAAGCTGAAATATATCCCCACCCTCTGCCCAGTTTGAAATGAAACCCTAACCATCTATACTCTCCCAGAAACAGTTAGGAATGAAATCTTAAATATATCCATACCCTTCCAGGCACAGATAGGAATGAAAGCTGAACTATATCCCTACCCTTTGGGACACAGTTTGGAATAAAACACTAACTGTGTCCTCGCCCTCCCAAACACAAAAATAAAAGGTGAACTATATTCCCACCCATCAAGATACCTCTAGTTGTGAAACTCCAAGGTCAGATAAAATTAAAAGCTGAGCAATATTGCAACCCTCCTGGTCACAGGTTTTTAAAGACAAATATAATCATACTTTTCTGGCCACAGGAACAAAAGCTGAACTATATCCCACCATCTGGCACCCAGTTTGGAAGGAAATCCTCACACACAGTTAGTTGAGAATTCCTAACGATATCCATGCCTTTCAGGATACAGTTAGTATTAAAAGCTGAACTATATCCCCCACCTTCTGGGACATAGTTTGCGATTAAATGCTAACTGTATCCGTGCCCTCCCTGACATAGAAATAAAAGCAGAACTATGTCCCCACCCTCCTGTATACTTTTTGTAGTGAAACCTCAATGTGAAGTCTCAAGTACAGTTAGGATTAAAAGGCAAGGACTATCCCCACCCTCATGGACAGTCATTTAAAACAACCTAACTACAACCATACTGTTTGTACACAGTTAAGATCAAAACCTGAACTATATCCCCACCCTCCAGAACACAGTTTGGAATTAAACCTTAACCATCTATACTCTCCCAGACACAGTTTGGAATGAAATCCTAATTATATCCATTCCCTTCTGGACACAGTTAGGAATAAAATCTGAACTATATCCCTACCCTCCGGAACACAGTTTGAAATAAAAGGCTAACTGTATCCTGGCCCTCCCAAACACAAAAATAAAAGCTGGACTATATGCCCACCCGTATAGATACAGCTACTTCTGAAACTCCTAGGTCAGATAGAATTAAAAGCTGAGCAATATTGCAACACTCCTGAACACAGGTTTGAAAAGATAACTATAATCATACTTTTCGGGCCACAGGAACAAAAGCTGAACTAGATCCCACCATCTGGCACCCAGTTTGGAATGGAATCCTCACTATCCATATCCTGGTCACAGTTAGTTGAGAATTCCTAACGATATCCATGCCTTTCTGGATACAGTTAGTATTAAAAGCTGAACTATATCCCCCCACCTTCTGGGACATAGTTTGCGATTAAATGCTAACTGTATCCGTGCCCTCCCTGACATAGAAATAAAAGCAGAACTATGTCCCCACCCTCCTGTATACTTTTTGTAGTGAAACCTCAATGTGAAGTCTCAAGTACAGTTAGGATTAAAAGGCAAGGACTATCCCCACCCTCATGGACAGTCATTTAAAACAACCTAACTACAACCATACTGTTTGTACACAGTTAAGATCAAAACCTGAACTATATCCCCACCCTCCAGAACACAGTTTGGAATTAAACCTTAACCATCTATACTCTCCCAGACACAGTTTGGAATGAAATCCTAATTATATCCATTCCCTTCTGGACACAGTTAGGAATAAAATCGGAACTATATCCCTACCCTCCGGAACACAGTTTGAAATAAAAGGCTAACTGTATCCTGGCCCTCCCAAACACAAAAATAAAAGCTGGACTATATGCCCACCCGTATAGATACAGCTACTTCTGAAACTCCTAGGTCAGATAGAATTAAAAGCTGAGCAATATTGCAACACTCCTGAACACAGGTTTGAAAAGATAACTATAATCATACTTTTCGGGCCACAGGAACAAAAGCTGAACTATATCCCACTCTCTGGCACCCAGTTTAGAATGAAATCCCCACTATCTGTATCCTGTTCACAGTTATTTAAGAATTCCTAACGATATCCATGACTTTCTGGATACAGTTAGTATTAAAAGCTGAACTATATCCCCCACCCTCAGGGAGACAGTTTACAATTAAATGCTAACTATATCTGTACGCACCGCGACACAGAAATAAAAGCAAAACTATGTCCCCACCCTCATGGACACATCTAGTAGTGAAACCTCAAAATGAAACCTCAAGTACAGTTAGGATTAAAATCCAAGGAATATTCCCACCCTCATGGACAGTTGGGTATGGCAACCTAACTATAATCATACTTTTCTGGGCACAGTTAAGATCAAAAGCTGAACTATATCCCCACCCTCCAGAACACAGTTTGGAATGAAGCCATAACAATCTCTACTCTCCCAGACACAGCTATGAATGAAATCCTAATTATGTCCCTACCCTTCTGGACATAGTTTGGAATAAAATCTGAACTATATCCCTACCCTCTGGGACACAGTTTGAAATAAAACACTAACTGTATCCTGGCCCTCCCAAACACAAAAATAAAAGCTGAACTATATTCCCACACGTCTTGATACAGCTAGTAGTGAAACTCCAGTACAGATGGAATTAAAAGGTGAGCAATATTGCAACCCTCCTGAACTCATGTGTGAAAAGATAACTATAATCATACTTTTCTTGCCAGAGGATCAAATGCTGAACGAGATCCTCCACCATCCGGGGCCTAGTTTGGAATGAAATCCTCACTATCCATATCCTGGTCACAGTTAGTTGAGCATTCCTAACGATATCCATTCCTTTCTGAATACAGTTAGTATTAAAATCTGAACTATATCCCCCACCTTCGGGGACACTGTTTGCAATTAAGTGCTAACTATATCCATACCCTCCCTGACACACAAATAAAAGTAGAACTTCGTCCCCACCCTCCTGTATACTTCTTGTAATGAAACCTCAACGTGAAACCTCAAGTACAGTTAGCATTAAAAGCCAAGGAATATCCCCACCCTCATGGACAGTCGGGTGTGACAACCTAACTGTAATCATACTTTTTTGGACACAGTTAAGTTCAAAAGCTGGGCTATATCCCCCCCCCCCCCCCCCCCCAGAACGCAGTTTGGAATGAAACCCTAACCATCTACACTCTCCAATACCATTCCGGACACAGTTATGAATAAAATCTAGACTATTTCCCTACCCTCTGGGACACAGTTCGGAATGAAACACTAACTGTATCCTTACCCACCCAAACAGAAAAATAAAAGCTGAACTATATGCCCACCCGTCTAGATACAACTAGTTGTGAAACTCCAATGTCAGATAGAATTAAAAGCAGTGCAATATTGCAATCCTCCTGGACACAGGTTTGAAAAGGTAACTATACTCATACTTTTCTGACCACAGGAACAAAAGCTGAACTATATCCCACTCTCTGGCGCACAGTTTGGAATGACATCGTCACTATCCGCATCCTGGTCACAGTTAGTTCAGAATTCCTAATGCTATCCATGCCTTTCTGGATACAGTTAGTATTAAAAGGTGAGCTATATCCGCCACCCTCAGGGACACAGTTCACAATTAAATTCTAACTATATCTGTCTCCTCCCCGACACAGAAATGAAAGCAGATCTATGTCCCTACCCTCCTTGACACGTCTAGTAGTGAAACCTCAACGTGAAACCTGAAGTACAGTTAGGATTAAAAGCCAAGGAATATCCCCACCCTCATGGACAGTCGAGTATGACAACCTAACTGTAATCATACTTTTTTTGGACACTGTTAAGTTCAAAAGCTGAGCTATATCCCCACCCCCCAGAACACAGTTTGGAATGAAACCCTAACCATCTGTACTCTCCCAGACACAGCTAGGAATGAAATCCTAATTATATCCATACCATTCTGGACACAGTTAGGAATAAAATCGGAACTATATCCCTACCCTCCGGGACACAGTTTGCAATAAAACACTAACTGTATCCTGGCCCTCCCAAACACAAAAATAAAACGTGAACTGTATTCCCACACATCTAGATACGGCTAGTAGTGAAACTCCAAGTACAGATAGAATTAAAAGTGGAGCAATATTGCAACACTCCTGCACACAGGTATGAAAAGATAACTACAATCAAACTTTTCTTGCCACAGGAACAAAAGCTGAACTATATCCCCCACCATCCGGGACACAGTTTGGAATGAAATCCGCACTATCGGTATCCTGGTCACAGTTAAGAATTCCTAACGATATCCATACCTTTCGGGATACAGTTAGTATTAAAAGCTGAACTATATCCCCCACACTCTGGGACACAGTTTGCAATTAAATGCTAACTATATCTGTATCCTCCCTAACACAGAAATAAAAGCAGAACTATGTGTCCCCACCCTCCTGGGCACTTCTAGTAGTGAAACCTCAAAGTGAAACCTTAAGTACAGTTAGGATTAAAAGCCAAGGAATATCCCCACCCTCGTGGACAGTTGGGTATGACAACCTAACTATAATCATACTTTTTTGGGAACAGTTAAGAACAAAAGCTGAAATATATCCCCACCCTCTGCCCAGTTTGAAATGAAACCCTAACCATCTATACTCTCCCAGAAACAGGAATGAAATCTTAAATATATCCATACCCTTCCAGGCACAGATAGGAATGAAAGCTGAACTATATCCCTACCCTTTGGGACACAGTTTGGAATAAAACACTAACTGTGTCCTCGCCCTCCCAAACACAAAAATAAAATCTGAACTATATTTCCACCCATCTAGATACATCTAGTTGTGAAACTCCAAGGTCAGATAGAATTAAAAGCTGAGCAATATTGCAGCCCTCCTGGACACATGTTTGAAAAGACAAATATAATCATACTTTTCTGGCCACAGGAACAAAAGCTGAACTATATCCCACCATCTGGCACCCAGTTTGGAATGAAATCCTCACTATCCATATCCTGGCCACAGTTAGTTGAGAATTCCTACCGATATCCATGCCTTTCTGGATACAGTTAGTATTAAAAGCTGAACTATATCCCCCCACCTTCTTGGACATAGTTTGCGATTAAATCCTAACTGTATCCGTGCCCTCCCTGACATAGAAATCAAAGCAGAACTATGACCCCACCCTCCTGTATACTTTTTGTTTGTGAAACCTCAAAGTGAAGTCTCAAGTACAGTTAGGATTAAAAGGCAAGGACTATCCCCACCCTCACGGACAGTCATTTAAGACAACCTAACTACAATCATACTGTTTGTACACAGTTAAGATCAAAAGCTGAACTATATCCCCACCCTCCAGAACACAGTTTGGAATTAAACCTTAACCATCTATTCTCTCCCAGACACAGTTTGGAATGAAATCCTAATTATATCCATTCACTTCTCGACACAGTTAGGAATAAAATCTGAACTATATCCCTAACCCCCGGGACACAGTTTGAAATAAAAGACTAACTGTATCCTTGCCCTCCCAAAAACAAAAATAAAAGCTGGACTATATGCCCACCCGTATAGATATAGCTACTTCTGAAACTCCTAGGTCAGATAGAATTAAAAGCTGAGCAATATTGCAACACTCTTGAACACAGGTTTGAAAAGATAACTATAATCATACTTTTCGGGCCACAGGAACAAAAGCTGAACTATATCCCATTCTCTGGCACCCAGTTTAGAATGAAATCCCCACTATCTGTATTCTGTTCACAGTTATTTAAGAATTCCTAACGATATCCATGACTTTCTGGATACAGTTAGTATTAAAAGCTGAACTATATCCCCCACCCTCAGGGAGACAGTTTACAATTAAATGCTAACTATATCTGTACCCTCCCCGACACAGAAATAAAAGCAAAACTATGTCCCCACCCTCATGGACACATCTAGTAGTGAAACCTCAAAATGAAACCTCAAGTACAGTTAGGATTAAAATCCTAGGAATATTCCCACCCTCATGGACAGTTGGGTATGGCAACCTAACTATAATCATACTTTTCTGGGTACAGTTCAGATCAAAAGCTGAACTATATCCCCACCCTCCAGAACACAGTTTGGAATGAAACCATAACAATCTATACTCTCCCAGACACAGCTATGAATGAAATCCTAATTATATCCCTACCTTTCTGGTCATAGTTTGGAATAAAATCTGAACTATATCCCTACCCTCTGGGACACAGTTTGAAACAAAACAGTAAGTGTATCCTGGCCATCCGAAACACAAAAATAAAAGCTGAACTATATTCCCACACGTCTTGATACAGCTAGTAGTGAAACACCAGTACAGATGGAATTAAAAGCTGAGCAATATTGCAACCCTCCTGAAGTCAGGGGTGAAAAGATAACTATAATCATACTTTTCTTGCCAGAGGATCAAATGCTGAACGAGATCCTCCACCATCCGGGGCCCAGTTTGGAATGAAATCCTCACTATCCATATCCTGGTCACAGTTAGTTGAGAATTCCTAACGATATCCATTCCTTTCTGGATACACAGTTAGTATTAAAATCTGAACTATATCCCCCACCTTTGGGGACACTGTTTGCAATTGAATGCTAACTATATCCATACCCTCCCTGACACAGAAACAAAAGCAGAACTTTGTCCCCACCTTCCTGTATACTTCTTGTAGTGAAACCTCAACGTGAAACCTCAAGTACAGTTAGCATTAAAAGCCAAGGAATATCCCCACCCTCATGGACAGTCGGGTGTGACAACCTAACTGTAATCGTACTTTTTTGGACACAGTTAAGTTCAAAAGCTGAGCTATATTCCCCCCCCCCCCCCCCCCCCCCAGAACACAGTTTGGAATGAAACCCTAACCACAGTTATGAATAAAATCTGCACTATATCCCTACCCTCTGGGACACAGTTCGGAATGAAACACTAACTGTATCCTTACCCACCCAAACAGAAAAATAAAAGCTGAACTATATGCCCACCCGTCTTGATACAGCTAGTTGTGAAACTCCAATGTCAGATAGAATTAAAAGCAGTGCAATATTGCAACCCTCCTGGACACAGGTTTGAAAAGGTAACTATACTCATACTTTTCTGACCACAGGAACAAAAGCTGAACTATATCCCACTCTCTGGTGCACAGTTTGAAATGAAATCGTCACTATCCGTATCCTGGTCACAGTTAGTTCAGAATTCCTAATGTTATCCATGCCTTTCTGGATACAGTTAGTATTAAAAGCTGAACTAGATCCCCCACCCTCAGGGACACAGTTCACAATTAAATGCTAACTATATCTGTCTCCTCCCCGACACAGAAATGAAAGCAGATCTATGTCCCTACCCTCCTTGACACGTCTAGTAGTGAAACCTCAACGTGAAACCTGAAGTACAGTTGGGATTAAAAGCCAAGGAATATCCCCACCCTCATGGACAGTCGGGTATGACATCCTAACTGTAATCATTCTTTTTTGGACACTGTTAAGTTCAAAAGCTGAGCTATATCCCCACCCCCCAGAACACAGTTTGGAATGAAACCCTAACCGTCTGTACTCTCCCAGACACAGCTAGGAATGAAATCCTAATTATATCCATACCATTCTGGACACAGTTAGGAATAGAATCTGAACTATATCCCTACCTTCCGGGACACAGTTTGAAATAAAACACTAACTGTATCCTGGCCCTCCCAAACACAAAAATAAAAGGTGAGCTGTATTCCCACACATCTAGATACGGCTAGTAGTGAAACTCCAAGTACAGATAGAATTAAAAGTGGAGCAATATTGCAACACTCCTGGACACAAGTATGAAAAGATAACTACAATCAAACTTTTCTTGCCACAGGAACAAAAGCTGAACTATATCCCCCACCATCCGGGACACAGTTTGGAATGAAATCCTCACTATCGGTATCCTGGTCACAGTTAAGAATTCCTAACGATATCCATACCTTTCGGGATACAGTTAGTATTAAAAGCTGAACAATATCCCCCACACTCTGGGACACAGTTTGCAATTAAATGCTAACTATATCTGTATCCTCCCTAACACAGAAATAAAAGCAGAACTATGTGTCCCCACCCTCCTGGGCACTTCTAGTAGTGAAACCTCAAACTGAAACCTTAAGTACAGTTAGGATTAAAAGCCAAGGAATATCCCCACCCTCGTGGACAGTTGGGCATGACAACCTAACTATAATCATACTTTTTGGGAACAGTTAAGAACAAAAGCTGAAATATATCCCCACCCTCTGCCCAGTTTGAAATGAAACCCTAACCATCTATACTCTTCCAGAAACAGTTAGGAATGAACTCTTAAATATATCCATACCCTTCCAGGCACAGATAGGAATGAAAGCTGAACTATATCCCTACCCTTTGGACACAGTTTGGAATAAAACACTAACTGTGTCCTCGCCCTCCCAAACACAAAAATAAAATCTCAACTATATTCCCACCCATCTAGATACATCTAGTTGTGAAACTCCAAGGTCAGATAGAATTAAAAGCTGAGCAATATTGCAACCCTCCTGGACACAGGTTTGAAAAGATAAATATAATCATATTTTTCTGGCCACAGGAACAAAAGCTGAACTATATCCCACCATCTGGCACCCAGTTTGGAATGAAATCCTCACTATCCATATCCTGGTCACAGTTAGTTGAGAATTCCTAACGATATCCATGCCTTTCTGGATACAGTTAGTATTAAAAGCTGAACTATATCTCCCACCTTCTGGGACATAGTTTGCGATTAAATGCTAACTGTATCCGTGCCCTCCCCGACACAGAAACAAAAGCAAAACTATGTTCCCACCCTCATGGACACATCTAGTAGTGAAACCTCAAAATGAAACCTCAAGTACAGTTAGGATTAAAATCCAAGGAATATTCCCACCCTCATGGACAGTTGGGTATGGCAACCTATCTATAATCATACTTTTCTGGGCACAGTTAAGATCAAAAGCTGAACTATATCCCCACCCTCCAGAACACAGTTTGGAATGAAACCATAACAATCTATACTCTCCCAGACACAGCTATGAATGAAATCCTAATTATATCCCTACCCTTCTGGTCATAATTTGGAATAAAATCTGAACTATATCCCTACCCTCTGGGACACAGTTTGAAATAAAACACTAACTGTATCCTGGCCACCATCCGAAACACAAAAATAAAAGCTGAACTATATTCCCACACGTCTTGATACAGCTAGTAGTGAAACTCCAGTACAGATGGAATTAAAAGCTGAGCAATATTGCAACCCTCCTGAACTCAGGTGTGAAAAGATAACTATAATCATACTTTTCTTGCCAGAGGATCAAATGCTGAACGAGATCCTCCACAATCCGGGGCCCAGTTTGGAATGAAATCCTCACTATCCATATCCTGGTCACAGTTAGTTGAGAATTCCTAACGATATCCATTCCTTTCTGGATACAGTTAGTATTAAAATCTGAACTATATCCCCCACCTTTGGGGACACTGTTTGCAATTAAATGCTAACTATATCCATACCCTCCCTGACACAGAAATAAAAGTAGAACTTTGTCCCCACCTTCCTGTATACTTCTTGTAGTGAAACCTCAACGTGAAACCTCAAGCACAGTTAGCATTAAAAGCCAAGGAATATCCCCACCCTCATGGACAATCGGGTGTGACAACCTAACTGTAATCATACTTTTTTGGACACAGGTAAGTTCAAAAGCTGAGCTATATCCCCCCCCCCCCCCCCCCAGAACACAGTTTGGAATGAAACCCTAACCATCTAGACTCTCCAAGACACAGTTAGGAATGAAATCCTAATTATATCCATACTGTTCTGGACACAGTTAGGAATAAAATCTGCACTATATCCCTACCCTCTGGGACACAGTTCGGAGTGAAACACTAACTGTATCCTTACCCACCCAAACAGAAAAATAAAAGCTGAACTATATGCCCACCCGTCTAGATACAGTTAGTTGTGAAACTCCAATGTCAGATAGAATTAAATGCAGTGCAATATTGCAACCCTCCTGGACACAGGTTTGAAAAGGTAACTATACTCATACTTTTCTGACCACAGGAACAAAAGCTGAACTATATCCCACTCTCTGGTGCAAAGTTTGGAATGAAATCGTCACTATCCGTATCCTGGTCACAGTTAGTTCAGAATTCCTAATGCTATCCATGCCTTTCTGGATACAGTTAGTATTAAAAGCTGAACTAGATCCCCCACCCTCAGGGACACAGTTCACAATTAAATGCTAACTATATCTGTCTCCTCCCCGACACAGAAATGAAAGCAGATCTATGTCCCTACCCTCCTTGACACGTCTAGTAGTGAAACCTCAACGTGAAACCTGAAGTACAGTTAGGATTAAAAGCCAAGGAATATCCCCACCCTCATGGACAGTCGGGTATGCCAACCTAACTGTAATCATACTTTTCTGGACACTGTTAAGTTCAAAAGCTGAGCTATATCCCCACCCGCCAGAACACAGTTTGGAATGAAACCCTAACCATCTGTACTCTCCCAGACACAGCTAGGAATGAAATCCTAATTATATCCATACCATTCTGGACACAGTTAGGAATAAAATCTGAACTATATCCCTACCCTCCGGGACACAGTTTGAAATAAAACACTAACTGTATCCTGGCCCTCCCAAACACAAAAATAAAAGGTGAACTGTATTCCCACACATCTAGATACGGCTAGTAGTGAAACTCCAAGTACAGATAGAATTAAAAGTGGAGCAATATTGCAACACTCCTGCACACAGGTATGAAAAGATAACTACAATCAAACTTTTCTTGCCACAGGAACAAAAGCTGAACTATATCCCCCACCATCCGGGACACAGTTTGGAATGAAATCCTCACTATCGGTATCCTGGTCACAGTTAAGAATTTCTAACGATATCCATACCTTTCGGGATACAGTTAGTATTAAAAGCTGAACTATATCCCCCACACTCCGGGACACAGTTTGCAATTAAATGCTAACTATATCTGTATCCTCCCTAACACAGAAATAAAAGCAGAACTATGTGTCCCCACCCTCCTGGGCACTTCTAGTAGTGAAACCTCAAAGTGAAACCTTAAGCACAGTTAGGATTAAAAGCCAAGGAATATCCCCACCCTCGTGGACAGTTGGGTATGACAACGTAACTATAATCATACTTTTTTGGGAACAGTTAAGAACAAAAGCTGAAATATATCCCCACCCTCTGCCCAGTTTGAAATGAAACCCTAACCATCTATGCTCTCCCAGAAACAGGAATGAAATCTTAAATATATCCATACCCTTCCAGGCACAGATAGGAATGAAAGCTGAACTATATCCCCACCCTTTGGGACACAGTTTGGAATAAAACACTAACTGTGTCCTCGCCCTCCCAAACACAAAAATAAAATCTGAACTATATTCCCACCCATCTAGATACATCTAGTTGTGAAACTCCAAGGTCAGATAGAATTAAAAGCTGAGCAATATTGCAACCCTCCTGGACACAGGTTTGAAAAGACAAATATAATCATACTTTTCTGGCCACAGGAACAAAAGCTGAACTATATCCCACCATCTGGCACCCAGTTTGGAATGAAATCCTCACTCACAGTTAGTTGAGAATTCCTAACGATATCCATGCCTTTCTGGATACAGTTAGTATTAAAAGCTGAAATATATCCCCCCCCCCCCCCCCCCCACCTTCTGGGACATAGTTTGCGATTAAATGCTAACTGTATCCGTGCCCTCCCTGACATAGAAATAAAAGCAGAACTATGTCCCCACGCTCCTGTATACTTTTTGTAGTGAAACCTCAAAGTGAAGTCTCAAGTACAGTTAGGATTAAAAGTCAAGGACTATCCCCACCCTCATGGACAGTCATTTAAGACAACCTAACTACAATCATACTGTTTGTACACAGTGCAGATCAAAAGCTGAACTAGATCCCCACCCTCCAGAACACAGTTTGGAATTAAACCTTAACCATCTATACTCTCCCAGACACAGTTTGGAATGAAATCCTAATTATATCCATTCCCTTCTGGACACAGTTAGGAATAAAATCTGAACTATATCCCTACCCTCTGGGACACAGTTTGAAATAAAAGACTAACTGTATCCTGGCCCTCCCAAACACAAAAATAAAAGCTGAACTATATGCCCACCCGTATAGATACAGCTACTTCTGAAACTCCTAGGTCAGATAGAATTAAAAGCTGAGCAATATTGCAACACTCCTGAACACAGGTTTGAAAAGATAACTATAATCATACTTTTCGGGCCACAGGAACAAAAGCTGAACTATATCCCACTCTCTGGCACCCAGTTTAGAAAGAAATCCCCACTATCTGCATCCTGTTCACAATTATTTAAGAATTCCTAACGATATCCATGACTTTCTGGATATAGTTAGTATTAAAAGCTGAACTATATCCCCCACCCTCAGGGAGACAGTTTACAATTAAATGCTAACTATATCTGTACCCTCCCTGACACAGAAATAAAAGCAAAACTATGTCCCCACCCTCATGGACACATCTAGTAGTGAAACCTCAAAATGAAACCTCAAGTACAGTGAGGATTAAAATCCAAGGAATATTCCCACCCTCATGGACAGTTGGGTATGGCAACCTAACTATAATCATACTTTTCTGGGTACAGTTAAGATCAAAAGCTGAACTATATCCCCACCCTCCAGAACACAGTTTGGAATGAAAGCATAACAATCTATACTCTCCCAGACACAGCTATGAATGAAATCCTAATTATATCCCTACCCTTCGGGTCATAGTTTGGAATAAAATCTGAACTATATCCCTACCCTCTGGGACACAGTTTGAAATAAAACACTAACTGTATCCTGGCCCTCCCAAACACAAAAATAAATGGTGAACTGTATTCCCACACATCTAGATATGGCTAGTTGTGAAACTCCAAGTACAGATAGAATTAAATGTGGAGCAATATTGCAACACTCCTGGACACAGGTATGAAAAGATAACTACAATCAAACTTTTCTTGCCACAGGAACAAAAGCTGAACTATATCCCCCACCATCCGGGACACAGTTTGGAATGAAATCCTCACTATCGGTGTCCTGGTCACAGTTAAGAATTCCTAACGATATCCATACCTTTCGGGATACAGTTAGTATTAAAAGCTGAACTATATCTCCCACACTCCGGGACACAGTTTGCAATTAAATGCTAACTATATCTGTATGCTCCCTAACACAGAAATAAAAGCACAACTATGTGTCCCCACCCTCCTGGGCACTTCTAGTAGTGAAACCTCAAAGTGAAACCTTAAGTACAGTTAGGATTAAAAGCCAAGGAATATCCCCACCCTCGTGGACAGTTGGGTATGACAACCTAACTATAATCATACTTTTTTGGGGAACAGTTAAGAACAAAAGCTGAAATATATCCCCACCCACTGCCCAGTTTGAAATGAAACCCTAACCATCTATACTCTCCCAGAAACAGTTAGGAATGAAATCTTAAATATATCCATACCCTTCCAGGCACAGATAGGAATGAAAGCTGAACTATATCCCACCATCTGGCACCCTGTTTGGAATGAAATCCTCACACACAGTTAGTTGAGAATTCCTAACGATATCCATGCCTTTCAGGATACAGTTAGTATTAAAAGCTGAACTATATCCCCCACCTTCTGGGACATAGTTTGCGATTAAATGCCAACTGTATCCGTGCCCTCCCTGACATAGAAATAAAATCAGAACTATGTGTCCCCACCCTCCTGGGCACTTCTAGTAGTGAAACCTCAAAGTGAAACCTTAAGTACAGTTAGGATTAAAAGCCAAGGAATATCCCCACCCTCGTGGACAGTTGGGTATGTCAACCTAACTATAATCATACTTTTTTTGGGAACAGTTAAGAACAAAAGCTGAAATATATCCCCACCCACTGCCCAGTTTGAAATGAAACCCTAACCATCTATACTCTCCCAGAAACAGGAATGAAATCTTAAATATATCCATACCCTTCCAGGCACAGATAGGAATGAGAGCTGAACTATATCCCTACCCTTTAGGACACAGTTTGGAATAAAACACTAACTGTGTCCTCGCCCTCCCAAACACAAAAATAAAATCTGAACTATATTCCAACCCATCTAGATACATCTAGTTGTGAATCTCCAAGGTCAGATAGAATTAAAAGCTGAGCAATATTGCAACCCTCCTGGACACAGGTTTGAAAAGACAAATATAATCATACTTTTTCTGGCCACAGGAACAAAAGCTGAACTATATCCCACCATCTGGCACCCAGTTTGGAATGGAATCCTCACTATCCATATCCTGGTCACAGTTAGTTGAGAATTCCTAACGATATCCATGCCTTTCTGGATACAGTTAGTATTAAAAGCTGAACTATATCCCCCCACCTTCTGGGACATAGTTTGCGATTAAATGCTAACTGTATCCGTGCCCTCCCTGACATAGAAATAAAAGCAGAACTATGTCCCCACCCTCCTGTATACTTTTTGTAGTGAAACCTCAATGTGAAGTCTCAAGTACAGTTAGGATTAAAAGGCAAGGACTATCCCCACCCTCATGGACAGTCATTTAAAACAACCTAACTACAACCATACTGTTTGTACACAGTTAAGATCAAAACCTGAACTATATCCCCACCCTCCAGAACACAGTTTGGAATTAAACCTTAACCATCTATACTCTCCCAGACACAGTTTGGAATGAAATCCTAATTATATCCATTCCCATCTGGACACAGTTAGGAATAAAATCTGAACTATATCCCTACCCTCCGGAACACAGTTTGAAATAAAAGGCTAACTGTATCCTGGCCCTCCCAAACACAAAAATAAAAGCTGGACTATATGCCCACCCGTATAGATACAGCTACTTCTGAAACTCCTAGGTCAGATAGAATTAAAAGCTGAGCAATATTGCAACACTCCTGAACACAGGTTTGAAAAGATAACTATAATCATACTTTTCGGGCCACAGGAACAAAAGCTGAACTATATCCCACTCTCTGGCACACAGTTTAGAATGAAATCCCCACTATCTGTATCCTGTTCACATTTATTTAAGAATTCCTAACGATATCCATGACTTTCTGGATACAGTTAGTATTAAAAGCTGAACTATATCCCCCACCCTCAGGGAGACAGTTTACAATTAAATGCTAACTATATCTGTACCCACCGCGACACAGAAATAAAAGCAAAACTATGTCCCCACCCTCATGGACACATCTAGTAGTGAAACCTGAAAATGAAACCTCAAGTACAGTTAGGATTAAAATCCAAGGAATATTCCCACCCTCATGGACAGTTGGGTATGGCAACCTAACTATAATCATACTTTTCTGGGCACAGTTAAGATCAAAAGCTGAACTATATCCCCACCCTCCAGAACACAGTTTGGAATGAAGCCATAACAATCTATACTCTCCCAGACACAGCTATGAATGAAATCCTAATTATGTCCCTACCCTTCTGGACATAGCTTGGAATAAAATCTGAACTATATCCCTACCCTCTGGGACACAGTTTGAAATAAAACACTAACTGTATCCTGGCCCTCCCAAACACAAAAATAAAAGCTGAACTATATTCCCACACGTCTTGATACAGCTAGTAGTGAAACTCCAGTACAGATGGAATTAAAAGCTGAGCAATATTGCAACCCTCCTGAACTCATGTGTGAAAAGATAACTATAATCATACTTTTCTTGCCAGAGGATCAAATGCTGAACGAGATCCTCCACCATCCGGGGCCTAGTTTGGAATGAAATCCTCACTATCCATATCCTGGTCACAGTTAGTTGAGCATTCCTAACGATATCCATTCCTTTCTGAATACAGTTAGTATTAAAATCTGAACTATATCCCCCACCTTCGGGGACACTGTTTGCAATTAAGTGCTAACTATATCCATACCCTCCCTGACACAGAAATAAAAGTAGAACTTTGTCCCCACCCTCCTGTATACTTCTTGTAGTGAAACCTCAATGTAAAACCTCAAGTACAGTTAGCATTAAAAGCCAAGGAATATCCCCACCGTCATGGACAGTCGGGTGTGACAACCTAACTGTAATCATACTTTTTTGGACACAGTTAAGTTCAAAAGCTGAGCTATATAACCCCCCCCCCCCCCCCCAGAACGCAGTTTGGAATGAAACCCTAACCATCTACACTCTCCAATACCATTCTGGACACAGTTATGAATAAAATCTAGACTATTTCCCTACCCTCTGGGACACAGTTCGGAATGAAACACTAACTGTATCCTTACCCACCCAAACACAAAAATAAAAGCTGAACTATATGCCCACCCGTCTAGATACAACTAGTTGTGAAACTCCAATGTCAGATAGAATTAAAAGCAGTGCAATATTGCAATCCTCCTGGACACAGGTTTGAAAAGGTAACTATACTCATACTTTTCTGACCACAGGAACAAAAGCTGAACTATATCCCACTCTCTGGCGCACAGTTTGGAATGAAATCGTCACTATCCGTATCCTGGTCACAGTTAGTTCAGAATTCCTAATGCTATCCATGCCTTTCTGGATACAGTTAGTATTAAAAGCTGAGCTATATCCGCCACCCTCAGGGACACAGTTCACAATTAAATGCTAACTATATCTCTCTCCTCCCCGACACAGAAATGAAAGCAGATCTATGTCCCTACCCTCCTTGACACGTCTAGTAGTGAAACCTCAACGTGAAACCTGAAGTACAGTTAGGATTAAAAGCCAAGGAATATCCCCACCCTCATGGACAGTCGAGTATGACAACCTAACTGTAATCATACTTTTTTTGGACACTGTTAAGTTCAAAAGCTGAGCTATATCCCCACCCCCCAGAACACAGTTTGGAATGAAACCCTAACCATCTGTACTCTCCCAGACACAGCTAGGAATGAAATCCTAATTATATCCATACCCTTCTGGACACAGTTAGGAATAAAATCGGAACTATATCCCTACCCTCCGGGACACAGTTTGAAATAAAACACTAACTGTATCCTGGCCCTCCCAAACGCAAAAATAAAACGTGAACTGTATTCCCACACATCTAGATACGGCTAGTAGTGAAACTCCAAGTACAGATAGAATTAAAAGTGGAGCAATATTGCAACACTCCTGGACACAGGTATGAAAAGATAACTACAATCAAACTTTTCTTGCCACAGGAACAAAAGCTGAACTATATCCCCCACCATCCGGGACACAGTTTGGAATGAAATCCGCACTATCGGTATCCTGGTCACAGTTAAGAATTCCTAACGATATCCATACCTTTCGGGATACAGTTAGTATTAAAAGCTGAACTATATCCCCCACACTCCGGGACACAGTTTGCAATTAAATGCTAACTATATCTGTATCCTCCCTAACACAGAAATAAAAGCAGAACTATGTGTCCCCACCCTCCTGGGCACTTCTAGTAGTGAAACCTCAAAGTGAAACCTTAAGTACAGTTAGGATTAAAAGCCAAGGAATATCCCCACCCTCGTGGACAGTTGGGTATGACAACCTAACTATAATCATACTTTTTTGGGAACAGTTAAGAACAAAAGCTGAAATATATCCCCACCCTCTGCCCAGTTTGAAATGAAACCCTAACCATCTATACTCTCCCAGAAACAGGAATGAAATCTTAAATATATCCATACCCTTCCAGGCACAGATAGGAATGAAAGCTGAACTATATCCCTACCCTTTGGGACACAGTTTGGAATAAAACACTAACTGTGTCCTCGCCCTCCCAAACACAAAAATAAAATCTGAACTATATTTCCACCCATCTAGATACATCTAGTTGTGAAACTCCAAGGTCAGATAGAATTAAAAGCTGAGCAATATTGCAGCCCTCCTGGACACATGTTTGAAAAGACAAATATAATCATACTTTTCTGGCCACAGGAACAAAAGCTGAACTATATCCCACCATCTGGCACCCAGTTTGGAATGAAATCCTCACTATCCATATCCTGGCCACAGTTAGTTGAGAATTCCTACCGATATCCATGCCTTTCTGGATACAGTTAGTATTAAAAGCTGAACTATATACCCCACCTTCTGGGACATAGTTTGCGATTAAATGCTAACTGTATCCGTGCCCTCCCTGACATAGAAATAAAAGCAGAACTATGTCCCCACCCTCCTGTATACTTTTTGTAGTGAAACCTCAATGTGAAGTCTCAAGTACAGTTAGGATTAAAAGGCAAGGACTATCCCCACCCTCATGGACAGTCATTTTAGACAACCTAACTACAATCATACTGTTTGTACACAGTTAAGATCAAAAGCTGAACTATATCCCCAACCTCCAGAACGCAGTTTGGAATTAAACCTTAACCATCTATACTCTCCCAGACACAGTTTGGAATGAAATCCTAATTATATCCATTCCCTTCTGGACACAGTTAGGAATAAAATTTGAACTATATCCCTACCCTCCTGGACACAGTTTGAAATAAAAGACTAACTGTATCCTGGCCCTCCCAAACACAAAAATAAAAGCTGGACTATATGCCCACCCGTATAGATACAGCTACTTCTGAAACTCCTAGGTCAGATAGAATTAAAAGCTGAGCAATATTGCCACACTCCTGAACACAGGTTTGAAAAGATAACTGTAATCATACTTTTCAGGCCACAGGAACAAAAGCTGAACTATATCCCACTCTCTGGCACCCAGTTTAGAATGAAATCCCCACTATCTGTATCCTGTTCACAGTTATTTAAGAATTCCTAACGATATCCATGACTTTCTGGATACAGTTACCATTAAAAGCTGAACTATATCCCCCACCCTCAGGGAGACAGTTTACAATTAAATGCTAACTATATCTGTACCCTCCCCGACACAGAAATAAAAGCAAAACTATGTCCCCACCCTCATGGACACATCTAGTAGTGAAACCGCAAAATGAAACCTCAAGTACAGTTAGGATTAAAATCCAAGGAATATTCCCACCCTCATGGACAGTTGGGTATGGCAACCTAACAAAAATCATACTTTTCTGGGCACAGTTAAGATCAAAAGCTGAACTATATCCCCACCCTCCAGAACACTGTTTGGAATGAAACCATAACAATCTATACTCTCCCAGACACAGCTGGGAATGAAATCCTAATTATATCCCTACCCTTCTGGACATAGTTTGGAATAAAATCTGAGCTATATCCCTACCCTCTGGGACACAGTTTGAAATAAAACACTAACTGTATCCTGGCCCTCCCAAACACAAAAATAAAAGCTGAACTATATTCCCACACGTCTTGATACAGCTAGTAGTGAAACTCCAGTACAGATGGAATTAAAAGCTGAGCAATATTGCAACCCTCCTGAACTCAGGTGTGAAAAGATAACTATAATCATACTTTTCTTGCCAGAGGATCAAATGCTGAACGAGATCCTCCACCATCCGGGGCCTAGTTTGGAATGAAATCCTCACTATCCATATCCTGGTCACAGTTAGTTGAGAATTCCTAACGATATCCATTCCTTTATGAATACAGTTAGTATTAAAATCTGAACTATATCCCCCACCTTTGGGGACACTGTTTGCAATTAAGTGCTAACTATATCCATACCCACCCTGACACAGAAATAACAGTAGAACTTTGTCCCCACCCTCCTGTATACTTCTTGTAGTGAAACTTCAACGTGAAACCTCAAGTACAGTTAGCATTAAAAGCCAAGGAATATCCCCACCCTCATGGACACTCGGGTGTGACAAACTAACTGTAATCATACTTTTTTGGACACAGTTAAGTTGAAAATCTGAGCTATATCCCCCCCCCCCCCCCCCCCCCCCCCCCAGAAAACAGTTTGGAATGAAACCCTAACCATCTACACTCTCTCCAATACCATTCTGGACACAGTTATGAATAAAATCTGCACTATATCCCTACCTTCTGGGACACAGTTTGGAATGAAACACTAACTGTATCCTTACCCACCCAAACAGAAAAATAAAAGCTGAACTATATGCCCACCCGTCTAGGTACAGCTAGTTGTGAAATACAATGTCAGATAGAATTAAAAGCAGTGCAATATTGCAACCCTCCTGGACACAGGTTTGAAAAGGTAACTATACTCATACTTTTCTGACCACAGGAAGAAAAGCTGAACTATATCCCACTCTCTGGCGCACAGTTTGGAATGAAATCGTCACTATCCGTATCCTGGTCACAGTTAGTTCAGAATTCCTAATGCTATCCATGCCTTTCTGGATACAGTTAGTATTAAAATCTGAACTATATCCGCCACCCTCAGGGACACAGTTCACAATTAAATGCTAACTATATCTGTCTCCTCCCCGACACAGAAATGAAAGCAGATCTATGTCCCTACCCTCCTTGACACGTCTAGTAGTGAAACCTCAACGTGAAACCTGAAGTACAGTTAGGATTAAAAGCCAAGGAATATCCCCACCCTCATGGACAGTCGAGTATGACAACCTAACTATAATCATACTTTTTTGGACACTGTTAAGTTCAAAAGCTGAGCTATCCCCACCCCCAGAACACAGTTTGGAATGAAACCCTAACCATCTGTACTCTCCCAGACACTGCTAGGAATGAAATCCTAATTCTATCCATACCATTCTGGACACAGTTAGGAATAAAATCTGAACTATATCCCTACCCTCCGGGACACAGTTTGAAATAAAACACTAACTGTATCCTGGCCCTCCCAAACACAAAAATAAAACGTGAACTGTATTCCCACACATCTAGATACGGCTAGTAGGGAAACTCCAGTACAGATGGAATTAAAAGCTGAGCAATATTTCAACACTCCTGGACACAGGTATGAAAAGATAACTACAATCAAACTTTTCTTGCCACAGGAACAAAAGCTGAACTATATCCCCCACCATCCGGGACACAGTTTGGAATGAAATCCTCACTATCGGTATCCTGGTCACAGTTAAGAATTCCTAACGATATCCATACCTTTCGGGATACAGTTAGTATTAAAAGCTGAACTATATCCCCCACACTCCGGGACACATTTTGCAATTAAATGCTAACTATATCTGTATCCTCCCTAACACAGAAACAAAAGCAGAACTATGTGTCCCCACCCTCCTGGGCACTTCTAGTAGTGAAACCTCAAAGTGAAACCTTAAGTACAGTTAGGATTAAAAGCCAAGGAATATCCCCACCCTGGTGGACAGTTGGGTATGACAACGTAACTATAATCATACTTTTTTGGGAACAGTTAAGAACAAAAGCTGAAATATATCCCCACCCTCTGCCCAGTTTGAAATGAAACCCTAACCATCTATGCTCTCCCAGAAACATGAATGAAATCTTAAATATATCCATACCCTTCCAGGCACACATAGTAATGAAAGCTGAACTATATCCCCACCCTTTGGGACACAGTTTGGAATAAAACACTTACTGTGACCTCGCCCTCCCAAACACAAAAATAAAATCTGAACTATATTCCCACCCATCTAGATACATCTAGTTGTGAAACTCCAAGGTCAGATAGAATTAAAAGCTGAGCAATATTGCAACCCTCCTGGACACAGGTTTGAAAAGACAAATATAATCATACTTTTCTGGCCACAGGAACAAAAGCTGAACTATATCCCACCATCTGGCACCCAGTTTGGAATGAAATCCTCAGTATCCATATCCTGGTCACAGTTAGTTGAGAATTCCTAACGATATCCATGCCTTTCTGGATACAGTTAGTATTAAAAGCTGAACTATATCCCCCCACCTTCTTGGACATAGTTTGCGATTAAATCCTAACTGTATCCGTGCCCTCCCTGACATAGAAATAAAAGCAGAACTATGTCCCCACCCTCCTGTATACTTTTTGTAGTGAAACCTCAAAGTGAAGTCTCAAGTACAGTTAGGATTAAAAGGCAAGGACTATCCCCACCCTCACGGACAGTCATTTAAGACAACCTAACTACAATCATACTGTTTGTACACAGTTAAGATCAAAAGCTGAACTATATCCCCACCCTCCAGAACACAGTTTGGAATTAAACCTTAACCATCTATTCTCTCCCCGACACAGTTTGGAATGAAATCCTAATTATATCCATTCACTTCTCGACACAGTTAGGAATAAAATCTGAACTATATCCCTAACCCCCGGGACACAGTTTGAAATAAAAGACTAACTGTATCCTTGCCCTCCCAAAAACAAAAATAAAAGCTGGACTATATGCCCACCCGTATAGATACCGCTACTTCTGAAACTCCTAGGTCAGATAGAATTAAAAGCTGAGCAATATTGCAACACTCCTGAACACAGGTTTGAAAAGATAACTATAATCATACTTTTCGGGCCACAGGAACAAAAGCTGAACTATATCCCATTCTCTGGCACCCAGTTTAGAATGAAATCCCCACTATCTGTATTCTGTTCACAGTTATTTAAGAATTCCTAACGATATCCATGACTTTCTGAATACAGTTAGTATTAAAAGCTGAACTATATCCCCCACCCTCAGGGAGACAGTTTACAATTAAATGCTAACTATATCTGTACCCTCCCCGACACAGAAATAAAAGCAAAACTATGTCCCCACCCTCATGGACACATCTAGTAGTGAAACCTGAAAATGAAACCTCAAGTACAGTTAGGATTAAAATCCAAGGATTATTCCCACCCTCATGGACAGTTGGGTATGGCAACCTAACTATAATCATACTTTTCTGGGTACAGTTCAGATCAAAAGCTGAACTATATCCCCACCCTCCAGAACACAGTTTGGAATGAAACCATAACAATCTATACTCTCCCAGACGCAGCTATGAATGAAATCCTAATTATATCCCTACCTTTCTGGTCATAGTTTGGAATAAAATCTGAACTATATCCCTACCCTCTGGGACACAGTTTGAAACAAAACAGTAAGTGTATCCTGGCCATCCGAAACACAAAAATAAAAGCTGAACTATATTCCCACACGTCTTGATACAGCTAGTAGTGAAACTCCAGTACAGATGGAATTAAAAGCTGAGCAATATTGCAACCCTCCTGAAGTCAGGGGTGAAAAGATAACTATAATCATACTTTTCTTGCCAGAGGATCAAATGCTGAACGAGATCCTCCACCATCCGGGGCCCAGTTTGGAATGAAATCCTCACTATCCATATCCTGGTCACAGTTAGTTGAGAATTCCTAACGATATCCATTCCTTTCTGGATACAGTTAGTATTAAAATCTGAACTATATCCCCCACCTTTGGGGACACTGTTTGCAATTGAATGCTAACTATATCCATACCCTCCCTGACACAGAAACAAAAGCAGAACTTTGTCCCCACCTTCCTGTATACTTCTTGTAGTGAAACCTCAACGTGAAACCTCAAGTACAGTTAGCATTAAAAGCCAAGGAATATTCCCACCCTCATGGACAGTCGGGTGTGACAACCTAACTGTAATCGTACTTTTTTGGACACAGTTAAGTTCAAAAGCTGAGCTATATTCCCCCCCCCCCCCCCCCCCAGAACACAGTTTGGAATGAAACCCTAACCACAGTTATGAATAAAATCTGCACTATATCCCTACCCTCTGGGACACAGTTCGGAATGAAACACTAACTGTATCCTTACCCACCCAAACAGAAAAATAAAAGCTGAACTATATGCCCACCCGTCTTGATACAGCTAGTTGTGAAACTCCAATGTCAGATAGAATTAAAAGCAGTGCAATATTGCAACCCTCCTGGACACAGGTTTGAAAAGGTAACTATACTCATACTTTTCTGACCACAGGAACAAAAGCTGAACTATATCCCACTCTCTGGTGCACAGTTTGAAATGAAATCGTCACTATCCGTATCCTGGTCACAGTTAGTTCAGAATTCCTAATGTTATCCATGCCTTTCTGGATACAGTTAGTATTAAAAGCTGAACTAGATCCCCCACCCTCAGGGACACAGTTCACAATTAAATGCTAACTATATCTGTCTCCTCCCCGACACAGAAATGAAAGCAGATCTATGTCCCTACCCTCCTTGACACGTCTAGTAGTGAAACCTCAACGTGACACCTGAAGTGCAGTTAGGATTAAAAGCCAAGGAATATCCCCACCCTCATGGACAGTCGGGTATGACAACCTAACTGTAATCATTCTTTTTTGGACACTGTTAAGTTCAAAAGCTGAGCTATATCCCCACCCCCCAGAACACAGTTTGGAATGAAACCCTAACCGTCTGTACTCTCCCAGACACAGCTAGGAATGAAATCCTAATTATATCCATACCATTCTGGACACAGTTAGGAATAAAATCTGAACTATATCCCTACCTTCCGGGACACAGTTTGAAATAAAACACTAACTGTATCCTGGCCCTCCCAAACACAAAAATAAAAGGTGAGCTGTATTCCCACACATCTAGATACGGCTAGTAGTGAAACTCCAAGTGCAGATAGAATTAAAAGTGGAGCAATATTGCAACACTCCTGGACACAAGTATGAAAAGATAACTACAATCAAACTTTTCTTGCCACAGGAAGAAAAGCTGAACTATATCCCCCACCATCCGGGACACAGTTTGGAATGAAATCCTCACTATCGGTATCCTGGTCACAGTTAAGAATTCCTAACGATATCCATACCTTTCGGGATACAGTTAGTATTAAAAGCTGAACAATATCCCCCACAGTCTGGGACACAGTTTGCAATTAAATGCTAACTATATCTGTATCCTCCCTAACACAGAAATAAAAGCAGAACTATGTGTCCCCACCCTCCTGGGCACTTCTAGTAGTGAAACCTCAAACTGAAACCTTAAGTACAGTTAGGATTAAAAGCCAAGGAATATCCCCACCCTCGTGGACAGTTGGGCATGACAACCTAACTATAATCATACTTTTTGGGAACAGTTAAGAACAAAAGCTGAAATATATCCCCACCCTCTGCCCAGTTTGAAATGAAACCCTAACCATCTATACTCTTCCAGAAACAGTTAGGAATGAACTCTTAAATATATCCATACCCTTCCAGGCACAGATAGGAATGAAAGCTGAACTATATCCCTACCCTTTGGACACAGTTTGGAATAAAACACTAACTGTGTCCTCGCCCTCCCAAACACAAAAATAAAATCTCAACTATATTCCCACCCATCTAGATACATCTAGTTGTGAAACTCCAAGGTCAGATAGAATTAAAAGCTGAGCAATATTGCAACCCTCCTGGACACAGGTTTGAAAAGATAAATATAATCATATTTTTCTGGCCACAGGAACAAAAGCTGAACTATATCCCACCATCTGGCACCCAGTTTGGAATGAAATCCTCACTATCCATATCCTGGTCACAGTTAGTTGAGAATTCCTAACGATATCCATGCCTTTCTGGATACAGTTAGTATTAAAAGCTGAACTATATCTCCCACCTTCTGGGACATAGTTTGCGATTAAATGCTAACTGTATCCGTGCCCTCCCCGACACAGAAACAAAAGCAAAACTATGTTCCCACCCTCATGGACACATCTAGTAGTGAAACCTCAAAATGAAACCTCAAGTACAGTTAGGATTAAAATCCAAGGAATATTCCCACCCTCATGGACAGTTGGGTATGGCAACCTATCTATAATCATACTTTTCTGGGCACAGTTAAGATCAAAAGCTGAACTATATCCCCACCCTCCAGAACACAGTTTGGAATGAAACCATAACAATCTATACTCTCCCAGACACAGCTATGAATGAAATCCTAATTATATCCCTACCCTTCTGGTCATAATTTGGAATAAAATCTGAACTATATCCCTACCCTCTGGGACACAGTTTGAAATAAAACACTAACTGTATCCTGGCCACCATCCGAAACACAAAAATAAAAGCTGAACTATATTCCCACACGTCTTGATACAGCTAGTAGTGAAACTCCAGTACAGATGGAATTAAAAGCTGAGCAATATTGCAACCCTCCTGAACTCAGGTGTGAAAAGATAACTATAATCATACTTTTCTTGCTAGAGGATCAAATGCTGAACGAGATCCTCCACAATCCGGGGCCCAGTTTGGAATGAAATCCTCACTATCCATATCCTGGTCACAGTTAGTTGAGAATTCCTAACGATATCCATTCCTTTCTGGATACAGTTAGTATTAAAATCTGAACTATATCCCCCACCTTTGGGGACACTGTTTGCAATTAAATGCTAACTATATCCATACCCTCCCTGACACAGAAATAAAAGTAGAACTTTGTCCCCACCTTCCTGTATACTTCTTGTAGTGAAACCTCAACGTGAAACCTCAAGCACAGTTAGCATTAAAAGCCAAGGAATATCCCCACCCTCATGGACAATCGGGTGTGACAACCTAACTGTAATCATAATTTTTTGGACACAGGTAAGTTCAAAAGCTGAGCTATATCCCCCCCCCCCCCCCCCAGAACACAGTTTGGAAAGAAACCCTAACCATCTAGACTCTCCAAGACACAGTTAGGAATGAAATCCTAATTATATCCATACTGTTCTGGACACAGTTAGGAATAAAATCTGCACTATATCCCTACCCTCTGGGACACAGTTCGGAGTGAAACACTAACTGTATCCTTACCCACCCAAACAGAAAAATAAAAGCTGAACTATATGCCCACCCGTCTAGATACAGTTAGTTGTGAAACTCCAATGTCAGATAGAATTAAATGCAGTGCAATATTGCAACCCTCCTGGACACAGGTTTGAAAAGGTAACTATACTCATACTTTTCTGACCACAGGAACAAAAGCTGAACTATATCCCACTCTCTGGTGCAAAGTTTGGAATGAAATCGTCACTATCCGTAGCCTGGTCACAGTTAGTTCAGAATTCCTAATGCTATCCATGCCTTTCTGGATACAGTTAGTATTAAAAGCTGAACTAGATCCCCCACCCTCAGGGACACAGTTCACAATTAAATGCTAACTATATCTGTCTCCTCCCCGACACAGAAATGAAAGCAGATCTATGTCCCTACCCTCCTTGACACGTCTAGTAGTGAAACCTCAACGTGAAACCTGAAGTACAGTTAGGATTAAAAGCCAAGGAATATCCCCACCCTCATGGACAGTCGGGTATGACAACCTAACTGTAATCATACTTTTCTGGACACTGTTAAGTTCAAAAGCTGAGCTATATCCCCACCCGCCAGAACACAGTTTGGAATGAAACCCTAACCATCTGTACTCTCCCAGACACAGCTAGGAATGAAATCCTAATTATATCCATACCATTCTGGACACAGTTAGGAATAAAATCTGAACTATATCCCTACCCTCCGGGACACAGTTTGAAATAAAACACTAACTGTATCCTGGCCCTCCCAAACACAAAAATAAAAGGTGAACTGTATTCCCACACATCTAGATACGGCTAGTAGTGAAACTCCAAGTACAGATAGAATTAAAAGTGGAGCAATATTGCAACACTCCTGCACACAGGTATGAAAAGATAACTACAATCAAACTTTTCTTGCCACAGGAACAAAAGCTGAACTATATCCCCCACCATCCGGGACACAGTTTGGAATGAAATCCTCACTATCGGTATCCTGGTCACAGTTAAGAATTTCTAACGATATCCATACCTTTCGGGATACAGTTAGTATTAAAAGCTGAACTATATCCCCCACACTCCGGGACACAGTTTGCAATTAAATGCTAACTATATCTGTATCCTCCCTAACACAGAAATAAAAGCAGAACTATGTGTCCCCACCCTCCTGGGCACTTCTAGTAGTGAAACCTCAAAGTGAAACCTTAAGCACAGTTAGGATTAAAAGCCAAGGAATATCCCCACCCTCGTGGACAGTTGGGTATGACAACCTAACTATAATCATACTTTTTTGGGAACAGTTAAGAACAAAAGCTGAAATATATACCCACCCTCTGCCCAGTTTGAAATGAAACCCTAACCATCTATGCTCTCCCAGAAACAGGAATGAAATCTTAAATATATCCATACCCTTCCAGGCACAGATAGGAATGAAAGCTGAACTATATCCCCACCCTTTGGGACACAGTTTGGAATAAAACACTAACTGTGTCCTCGCCCTCCCAAACACAAAAATAAAATCTGAACTATATTCCCACCCATCTAGATACATCTAGTTGTGAAACTCCAAGGTCAGATAGAATTAAAAGCTGAGCAATATTGCAACCCTCCTGGACACAGGTTTGAAAAGACAAATATAATCATACTTTTCTGGCCACAGGAACAAAAGCTGAACTATATCCCACCATCTGGCACCCAGTTTGGAATGAAATCCTCACTCACAGTTAGTTGAGAATTCCTAACGATATCCATGCCTTTCTGGATACAGTTAGTATTAAAAGCTGAAATATATCCCCCCACCTTCTGGGACATAGTTTGCGATTAAATGCTAACTGTATCCGTGCCCTCCCTGACATAGAAATAAAAGCAGAACTATGTCCCCACGCTCCTGTATACTTTTTGTAGTGAAACCTCAAAGTGAAGTCTCAAGTACAGTTAGGATTAAAAGTCAAGGACTATCCCCACCCTCATGGACAGTCATTTAAGACAACCTAACTACAATCATACTGTTTGTACACAGTGAAGATCAAAAGCTGAACTAGATCCCCACCCTCCAGAACACAGTTTGGAATTAAACCTTAACCATCTATACTCTCCCAGACACAGTTTGGAATGAAATCCTAATTATATCCATTCCCTTCTGGACACAGTTAGGAATAAAATCTGAACTATATCCCTACCCTCTGGGACACAGTTTGAAATAAAAGACTAACTGTATCCTGGCCCTCCCAAACACAAAAATAAAAGCTGAACTATATGCCCACCCGTATAGATACAGCTACTTCTGAAACTCCTAGGTCAGATAGAATTAAAAGCTGAGCAATATTGCAGCACTCCTGAACACAGGTTTGAAAAGATAACTATAATCATACTTTTCTGACCACAGGAACAAAAGCTGAACTATATCCCACTCTCTGGCGCACAGTTTGGAATGAAATCGTCACTATCCGTATCCTGGTCACAGTTAGTTCAGAATTCCTAATGCTATACATGCCTTTCTGGATACAGTTAGAATTAAAAGCTAAACTATATCCCCCACCCTCAGGGACACAGTTCACAATTAAATGCTAACTATATTTGTCTCCTCCCCGACACAGAAATGAAAGCAGATCTATGTCCCTACCCTCCTTGACACGTCTAGTAGTGAAACCTCAATGTGAAACCTGAAGTACAGTTAGGATTAAAATCCAAGGAATATCCCCACCCTCATGGACAGTCGGGTATGACAACCTAACTGTAATCATACTTTTCTGTACACTGTTAAGTTCAAAAGCTGAGCTATATCCCCACCCGCCAGAACACAGTTTGGAATGAAACCCTAACCATCTAGACTCTCCAAGACACAGTTAGGAATGAAATCCTAATTATATCCATACTGTTCTGGACACAGTTAGGAATAAAATCTGCACTATATCCCTACCCTCTGGGACACAGTTCGGAGTGAAACACTAACTGTATCCTTACCCACCCAAACAGAAAAATAAAAGCTGAACTATATGCCCACCCGTCTAGATACAGTTAGTTGTGAAACTCCAATGTCAGATAGAATTAAATGCAGTGCAATATTGCAACCCTCCTGGACACAGGTTTGAAAAGGTAACTATACTCATACTTTTCTGACCACAGGAACAAAAGCTGAACTATATCCCACTCTCTGGTGCAAAGTTTGGAATGAAATCGTCACTATCCGTATCCTGGTCACAGTTAGTTCAGAATTCCTAATGCTATCCATGCCTTTCTGGATACAGTTAGTATTAAAAGCTGAACTAGATCCCCCACCCTCAGGGACACAGTTCACAATTAAATGCTAACTATATCCGTCTCCTCCCCGACACAGAAATGAAAGCAGATCTATGTCCCTACCCTCCTTGACACGTCTAGTAGTGAAACCTCAACGTGAAACCTGAAGTACAGTTAGGATTAAAAGCCAAGGAATATCCCCACCCTCATGGACAGTCGGGTATGACAACCTAACTGTAATCATACTTTTCTGGACACTGTTAAGTTCAAAAGCTGAGCTATATCCCCACCCGCCAGAACACAGTTTGGAATGAAACCCTAACCATCTGCACTCTCCCAGACACAGCTAGGAATGAAATCCTAATTATATCCATACCATTCTGGACACAGTTAGGAATAAAATCCGAACTATATCCCTACCCTCCGGGACACAGTTTGAAATAAAACAGTAACTGTATCCTGGCCCTCCCAAACACAAAAATAAAAGGTGAACTGTATTCCCACACATCTAGATACGGCTAGTAATGAAACTCCAAGTACAGATAGAATTAAAAGTGGAGCAATATTGCAACACTCCTGGATACAGGTATGAAAAGATAACTACAATCAAACTTTTCTTGCCACAGGAACAAAAGCTGAACTATATCCCCCCACCATCCGGGACGCAGTTTGAAATGAAATCCTCACTATCGGTATCCTGGTCACAGTTAAGAATTCCTAACGATATCCATACCTTTCGGGATACAGTTAGTATTAAAAGCTGAACTATATCCCCCACACTCCGGGACACAGTTTGCAATTAAATGCTAACTATATCTGTATCCTCCCTAACACAGAAATAAAAGCAGAACTATGTGTCCCCACCCTCCTGGGCACTTCTAGTAGTGAAACCTCAAAGTGAAACCTTAAGTACAGTTAGGATTAAAAGCCAGGGAATATCCCCACCCTCGTGGACAGTTGGGTATGACAACCTAACTATAATCATACTTTTTGGAAACAGTTAAAAACAAAAGCTGAAATATATCCCCACCCTCTGCCCAGTTTGAAATGAAACCCTAACCATCTATACTCTCCCAGAAACAGTTAGGAATGAAATCTTAAATATATCCATACCCTTCCAGGCACAGATAGGAATGAAAGCTGAACTATATCCCTACCCTTTGGGACACAGTTTGGAATAAAACACTAACTGTGTCCTCGCCCTCCCAAACACAAAAATAAAATCTGAACTATATTCCCACCCATCAAGATACCTCTAGTTGTGAAACTCCAAGGTCAGATAAAATTAAAAGCTGAGCAATATTGCAACCCTCCTGGTCACAGGTTTTAAAAGACAAATATAATCATACTTTTCTGGCCACAGGAACAAAAGCTGAACTATATCCCACCATGTGGCACCCAGTTTGGAATGAAATCCTCAGTATCCATATCATGGTCACAGTTGGTTGAGAATTCCTAACGATATCCATGCCTTTCTGGATACAGTTAGTATTAAAAGCTGAACTATATCCCCCCACCTTCTGGGACATAGTTTGCGATTAAATGCTAACTGTATCCGTGCCCTCCCTGACATAGAAATCAAAGCAGAACTATGTCCCCACCCTCCTGTATACTTTTTGTAGTGAAACCTCAAAGTGAAGTCTCAAGTACAGTTAGGATTAAAAGGCAAGGACTATCCCCACCCTCACGGACAGTCATTTAAGACAACCTAACTACAATCATACTGTTTGTACACAGTTAAGATCAAAAGCTGAACTATATCCCCACCCTCCAGAACACAGTTTGGAATTAAACCTTAACCATCTATTCTCTCCCAGACACAGTTTGGAATGAAATCCTAATTATATCCATTCCCTTCTCGACACAGTTAGGAATAAAATCTGAACTATATCCCTAACCTCAGGGACACAGTTTGAAATAAAAGACTAACTGTATCCTTGCCCTCCCAAAAACAAAAATAAAAGCTGGACTATATGCCCACCCGTATAGATACAGCTACTTCTGAAACTCCTAGGTCAGATAGAATTAAAAGCTGAGCAATATTGCAACACTCCTGAACACAGGTTTGAAAAGATAACTATAATCATACTTTTCTGACCACAGGAACAAAAGCTGAACTATATCCCACTCTCTGGCGCACAGTTTGGAATGAAATCGTCACTATCCGTATCCTGGTCACAGTTAGTTCAGAATTCCTAATGCTATCCATGCCTTTCTGGATACAGTTAGTATTAAAAGCTAAACTATATCCCCCACCCTCAGGGACACAGTTCACAATTAAATGCTAACTATATTTGTCTCCTCCCCGACACAGAAATGAAAGCAGATCTATGTCCCTACCCTCCTTGACACGTCTAGTAGTGAAACCTCAATGTGAAACCTGAATTACAGTTAGGATTAAAATCCAAGGAATATCCCCACCCTCATGGACAGTCGGGTATGACAACCTAACTGTAATCATACTTTTCTGGACACTGTTAAGTTCAAAAGCTGAGCTATATCCCCACCCGCCAGAACACAGTTTGGAATGAAACCCTAACCATCTAGACTCTCCAAGACACAGTTAGGAATGAAATCCTAATTATATCCATACTGTTCTGGACACAGTTAGGAATAAAATCTGCACTATATCCCTACCCTCTGGGACACAGTTCGGAGTGAAACACTAACTGTATCCTTACCCACCCAAACAGAAAAATAAAAGCTGAACTATATGCCCACCCGTCTGGATACAGTTAGTTGTGAAACTCCAATGTCAGATAGAATTAAATGCAGTGCAATATTGCAACCCTCCTGGACACAGGTTTGAAAAGGTAACTATACTCATACTTTTCTGACCACAGGAACAAAAGCTGAACTATATCCCACTCTCTGGTGCAAAGTTTGGAATGAAATCGTCACTATCCGTATCCTGGTCACAGTTAGTTCAGAATTCCTAATGCTATCCATGCCTTTCTGGATACAGTTAGTATTAAAAGCTGAACTAGATCCCCCACCCTCAGGGACACAGTTCACAATTAAATGCTAACTATATCCGTCTCCTCCCCGACACAGAAATGAAAGCAGATCTATGTCCCTACCCTCCTTGACACGTCTAGTAGTGAAACCTCAACGTGAAACCTGAAGTACAGTTAGGATTAAAAGCCAAGGAATATCCCCACCCTCATGGACAGTCGGGTATGACAACCTAACTGTAATCATACTTTTCTGGACACTGTTAAGTTCAAAAGCTGAGCTATATCCCCACCCGCCAGAACACAGTTTGGAATGAAACCCTAACCATCTGTACTCTCCCAGACACAGCTAGGAATGAAATCCTAATTATATCCATACCATTCTGGACACAGTTAGGAATAAAATCTGAACTATATCCCTACCCGCCGGGACACAGTTTGAAATAAAACACTAACTGTATCCTGGCCCTCCCAAACACAAAAATAAAAGGTGAACTGTATTCCCACACATCTAGATACGGCTAGTAGTGAAACTCCAAGTACAGATAGAATTAAAAGTGGAGCAATATTGCAACACTCCTGCACACAGGTATGAAAAGATAACTACAATCAAACTTTTCTTGCCACAGGAACAAAAGCTGAACTATATCCCCCACCATCCGGGACACAGTTTGGAATGAAATCTTCACTATCGGTATCCTGGTCACAGTTAAGAATTTCTAACGATATCCATACCTTTCGGGATACAGTTAGTATTAAAAGCTGAACAATATCCCCCACACTCCGGGACACACTTTGCAATTAAATGCTAACTATATCTGTATCCTCCCTAACACAGAAATAAAAGCAGAACTATGTGTCCCCACCCTCCTGGGCACTTCTAGTAGTGAAACCTCAAAGTGAAACCTTAAGCACAGTTAGGATTAAAAGCCAAGGAATATCCCCACCCTCGTGGACAGTTGGGTATGATAACGTAACTATAATCATACTTTTTTGGGAACAGTTAAGAACAAAAGCTGAAATATATCCCCACCCTCTGCCCAGTTTGAAATGAAACCCTAACCATCTATGCTCTCCCAGAAACAGGAATGAAATCTTAAATATATCCATACCCTTCCAGGCACAGATAGGAATGAAAGCTGAACTATATCCCCACCCTTTGGGACACAGTTTGGAATAAAACACTAACTGTGTCCTCGCCCTCCCAAACACAAAAATAAAATCTGAACTATATTCCCACCCATCTAGATACATCTAGTTGTGAAACTCCAAGGTCAGATAGAATTAAAAGCTGAGCAATATTGCAACCCTCCTGGACACAGGTTTGAAAAGACAAATATAATCATACTTTTCTGGCCACAGGAACAAAAGCTGAACTATATCCCACCATCTGGCACCCAGTTTGGAATGAAATCCTCACTCACAGTTAGTTGAGAATTCCTAACGATATCCATGCCTTTCTGGATACAGTTAGTATTAAAAGCTGAAATATATCCCCCCACCTTCTGGGACATAGTTTGCGATTAAATGCTAACTGTATCCGTGCCCTCCCTGACATAGAAATAAAAGCAGAACTATGTCCCCACGCTCCTGTATACTTTTTGTAGTGAAACCTCAAAGTGAAGTCTCAAGTACAGTTAGGATTAAAAGTCAAGGACTATCCCCACCCTCATGGACAGTCATTTAAGACAACCTAACTACAATCATACTGTTTGTACACAGTGAAGATCAAAAGCTGAACTAGATCCCCACCCTCCAGAACACAGTTTGGAATTAAACCTTAACCATCTATACTCTCCCAGACACAGTTTGGAATGAAATCCTAATTATATCCATTCCCTTCTGGACACAGTTAGGAATAAAATCTGAACTATATCCCTACCCTCTGGGACACAGTTTGAAATAAAAGACTAACTGTATCCTGGCCCTCCCAAACACAAAAATAAAAGCTGAACTATATGCCCACCCGTATAGATACAGCTACTTCTGAAACTCCTAGGTCAGATAGAATTAAAAGCTGAGCAATATTGCAACACTCCTGAACACAGGTTTGAAAAGATAACTATAATCATACTTTTCGGGCCACAGGAACAAAAGCTGAACTATATCCCACTCTCTGGCACCCAGTTTAGAATGAAATCCCCACTATCTGTATCCTGTTCACAATTATTTAAGAATTCCTAACGATATCCATGACTTTCTGGATATAGTTAGTATTAAAAGCTGAACTATATCCCCCACCCTCATGGAGACAGTTTACAATTAAATGCTAACTATATCTGTACCCTCCCTGACACAGAAATAAAAGCAAAACTATGTCCCCACCCTCATGGACACATCTAGTAGTGAAACCTCAAAATGAAACCTCAAGTACAGTGAGGATTAAAATCCAAGGAATATTCCCACCCTCATGGACAGTTGGGTATGGCAACCTAACTATAATCATACTTTTCTGGGTACAGTTAAGATCAAAAGCTGAACTATATCCCCACCCTCCAGAACACAGTTTGGAATGAAAGCATAACAATCTATACTCTCCCAGACACAGCTATGAATGAAATCCTAATTATATCCCTACCCTTCGGGTCATAGTTTGGAATAAAATCTGAACTATATCCCTACCCTCTGGGACACAGTTTGAAATAAAACACTAACTGTATCCTGGCCCTCCCAAACACAAAAATAAATGGTGAACTGTATTCCCACACATCTAGATATGGCTAGTTGTGAAACTCCAAGTACAGATAGAATTAAATGTGGAGCAATATTGCAACACTCCTGGACACAGGTATGAAAAGATAACTACAATCAAACTTTTCTTGCCACAGGAACAAAAGCTGAACTATATCCCCCACCATCCGGGACACAGTTTGGAATGAAATCCTCACTATCGGTGTCCTGGTCACAGTTAAGAATTCCTAACGATATCCATACCTTTCTGGATACAGTTAGTATTAAAAGCTGAACTATATCTCCCACACTCCGGGACACAGTTTGCAATTAAATGCTAACTATATCTGTATGCTCCCTAACACAGAAATAAAAGCACAACTATGTGTCCCCACCCTCCTGGGCACTTCTAGTAGTGAAACCTCAAAGTGAAACCTTAAGTACAGTTAGGATTAAAAGCCAAGGAATATCCCCACCCTCGTGGACAGTTGGGTATGACAACCTAACTATAATCATACTTTTTGGGAACAGTTAAAAACAAAAGCTGAAATATATCCCCACCCTCTGCCCTGTTTGAAATGAAACCCTAACCATCTATACTCTCCCAGAAACAGTTAGGAATGAAATCTTAAATATATCCATACCCTTCCAGGCACAGATAGGAATGAAAGCTGAACTATATTCCTACCCTTTGGGACATAGTTTGGAATAAAACACTAACTGTGTCCTCGCCCTCCCAAACACAAAAATAAAATCTGAACTATATTCCCACCCATCTAGATACATCTAGTTGTAAAACTCCAAGGTCAGATAGAATTAAAAGCTGAGCAATATTGCAACCCTCCTGGACACAGGTTTGAAAAGACAAATATAATCATACTTTTCTGGCCACAGGAACAAAAGCTGAACTATATCCCACCATCTGGCACCCTGTTTGGAATGAAATCCTCACTCACAGTTAGTTGAGAATTCCTAACGATATCCATGCCTTTCTGGATACAGTTAGTATTAAAAGATCAACTATATCCCCCACTTTCTGGGACATAGTTTGCGATTAAATGCTAACTGTACCCGTGCCCTCCCTGACATAGAAATAAAAGCAGAACTATGTCCCCACCCTCCTGTATACCTTTTGTAGTGAAACCTCAAAGTGAAGTCTCAAGTACAGTTAGGATTAAAAGTCAAGGACTATCCCCCCCCCCCCCCCCCCCCATGGACAGTCATTTAAGACAACCTAACTACAATCATACTGTTTGTACACGGTTAAGATCAAAAGCTGAACTATATCCCCACCCTCCAGAACACAGTTTGGAATTAAACCTTAACCATCTATACTCTCCCAGACACAGTTTGGAATGAAATCCTAATTATATCCATTCCCTTCTGGACTCAGTTAGGAATAAAATCTGAACTATATCCCTACCCTCCGGCACACAGTTTAAAATAAAACACTAACTGTATCCTGGCCCTCCCAAACACAAAAATAATAGCTGAACTATATGCCCACCCGTATAGATACAGCTACTTCTGAAACTCCTAGGTCAGATAGAATTAAAAGCCGAGCAATATTGCAACACTCCTGAACACAGGTTTGAAAAGATAACTATAATCATACTTTTCGGGCCACAGGAACAAAAGCTGAACTATATCCCACTCTCTGGCACCCAGTTTAGAATGAAATCCCCACTATCTGTATCCTGTTCACAGTTATTTAAGAATTCCTAATGATATCCATGACTTTCTGGATACAGTTAGTATTAAAAGCTGAACTATATCCCCCACCCTCAGGGAGACAGTTTACAATTAAATGCTAACTATATCTGTACCCTCCCCGACACAGAAATAAAAGCAAAACTATGTCCCCACCCTCATGGACACATCTAGTAGTGAAATCTCAAAATGAAACCTCAAGTACAGTTAGGATTAAAATCCAAGGAATATTCCCACCCTCATGGACAGTTGGGTATGGCAACCTAACTATAATCATACTTTTCTGGGCACAGTTAAGATCAAAAGCTGTACTATATCCCCACCCTCCAGAACACAGTTTGGAATGAAACCACAACAATCTATACTCTCCCAGACACAGCTATGAATGAAATCCTAATTATATCCCTACCCTTCTGGTCATAGTTTGGAATAAAATCTGAACTATATCCCTACCCTCTGGGACACAGTTTGAAATAAAACACTAACTGTATCCTGGCCCTCCCAAACACAAAAATAAAAGCTGAACTATATTCCCACACGTCTTGATACAGCTAGTAGTGAAACTCCAGTACAGATGGAATTAAAAGCTGAGCAATATTGCAACCCTCCTGAACTCAGGTGTGAAAAGATAACTATAATCATACTTTTCTTGCCAGAGGATCAAATGCTGAACGAGATCCTCCACCATCCGGGGCCCTGTTTGGAATGAAATACTCACTATCCATATCCTGGTCACAGTTGGTTGAGAATTCCTAATGATATCCATTCCTTTCTGGATACAGTTAGTATTAAAATCTGAACTATATCCCCCACCTTTGGGGACACTGTTTGCAATTAAATGCTAACTATATCCATACCCTCCCTGACACAGAAATAAAAGTAGAACTTTGTCCCCACCCTCCTGTATACTTCTTGTAGTGAAACCTCAACGTGAAACCTCAAGTACAGTTAGCATTAAAAGCCAAGGAATATCCCCACCCTCATGGACAGTCGGGAGTGACAACCTAACTGTAATCATACTTTTTTGGACACTGTTAAGTTCAAAAGCTGAGCTATATCCCCACCCCCAGAACACAGTTTGGAATGAAACCCTAACCATCTACACTCTCCAAGACACAGTTAGGAATGAAATCCTAATTATATCCATACCCGTCTGGACACAGTTATGAATAAAATCTGCACTATATCCCTACCCTCTGGGACACAATTCGGAATGAAACACTAACTGTATCCTTACCCACCCAAACAGAAAAATAAAAGGTGAACTATATGCCCACCAGTCTAGATAGAGCTAGTTGTGAAACTCCAATGTCAGATAGAATTAAAAGCAGTGCAATATTGCAACCCTCCTGGGCACAGGTTTGAAAAGGTAACTATACTCATACTTTTCTGACCACAGGAACAAAAGCTGAACTATATCCCACTCTCTGGCGCACAGTTTGGAATGAAATTGTCACTATCCGTATCCTGGTCACAGTTAGTTCAGAATTCCTAATGCTATCCATGCCTTTCTGGATACAGTTAGTATTAAAAGCTAAACTATATCCCCCACCCTCAGGGACACAGTTCACAATTAAATGCTAACTACATTTGTCTCCTCCCCGACACAGAAATGAAAGCAGATCTATGTCCCTACCCTCCTTGACACGTCTAGTAGTGAAACCTCAATGTGAAACCTGAAGTACAGTTAGGATTAAAAGCCAAGGAATATCCCCACCCTCATGGACAGTCGGGTATGACAACCTAACTGTAATCATACTTTTTTTTTTGGACACTGTTAAGTTCAAAAGCTGAGCTATATCCCCACCCCCCAGAACACAGTTTGGAATGAAACCCTAACCATCTGTACTCTCCCAGACACAGCTAGGAATGAAATCCTAATTATATCCATACCATTCTGGACACAGTTAGGAATAAAATCTGAACTATATCCCTACCCTCCGGGACACAGTTTGAAATAAAACACTAACTGTATCCTGGCCCTCCCAAACACAAAAATAAAACCTGAACTGTATTCCCACACATCTAGATACGGCTAGTAGTGAAACTCCAAGTACAGATAGAATTAAAAGTGGAGCAATATTGCAACACTCCTGGATACAGGTATGAAAAGATAACTACAATGAAACTTTTCTTGCCACAGGAAGAAAAGCTGAACTATATCCCCCACCATCCGGGACACAGTTTGGAATGAAATCCTCACTATCGGTATCCTGGTCACAGTTAAGAATTCCTAACGATATCCATACCTTTCGGGATACAGTTAGTATTAAAAGCTGAACAATATCCCCCACAGTCTGGGACACAGTTTGCAATTAAATGCTAACTATATCTGTATCCTCCCTAACACAGAAATAAAAGCAGAACTATGTGTCCCCACCCTCCTGGGCACTTCTAGTAGTGAAACCTCAAACTGAAACCTTAAGTACAGTTAGGATTAAAAGCCAAGGAATATCCCCACCCTCGTGGACAGTTGGGCATGACAACCTAACTATAATCATACTTTTTGGGAACAGTTAAGAACAAATGCTGAAATATATCCCCACCCTCTGCCCAGTTTGAAATGAAACCCTAACCATCTATACTCTTCCAGAAACAGTTAGGAATGAACTCTTAAATATATCCATACCCTTCCAGGCACAGATAGGAATGAAAGCTGAACTATATCCCTACCCTTTGGACACAGTTTGGAATAAAACACTAACTGTGTCCTCGCCCTCCCAAACACAAAAATAAAATCTCAACTATATTCCCACCCATCTAGATACATCTAGTTGTGAAACTCCAAGGTCAGATAGAATTAAAAGCTGAGCAATATTGCAACCCTCCTGGACACAGGTTTGAAAAGATAAATATAATCATATTTTTCTGGCCACAGGAACAAAAGCTGAACTATATCCCACCATCTGGCACCCAGTTTGGAATGAAATCCTCACTATCCATATCCTGGTCACAGTTAGTTGAGAATTCCTAACGATATCCATGCCTTTCTGGATACAGTTAGTATTAAAAGCTGAACTATATCTCCCACCTTCTGGGACATAGTTTGCGATTAAATGCTAACTGTATCCGTGCCCTCCCCGACACAGAAACAAAAGCAAAACTATGTTCCCACCCTCATGGACACATCTAGTAGTGAAACCTCAAAATGAAACCTCAAGTACAGTTAGGATTAAAATCCAAGGAATATTCCCACCCTCATGGACAGTTGGGTATGGCAACCTATCTATAATCATACTTTTCTGGGCACAGTTAAGATCAAAAGCTGAACTATATCCCCACCCTCCAGAACACAGTTTGGAATGAAACCATAACAATCTATACTCTCCCAGACACAGCTATGAATGAAATCCTAATTATATCCCTACCCTTCTGGTCATAATTTGGAATAAAATCTGAACTATATCCCTACCCTCTGGGACACAGTTTGAAATAAAACACTAACTGTATCCTGGCCACCATCCGAAACACAAAAATAAAAGCTGAACTATATTCCCACACGTCTTGATACAGCTAGTAGTGAAACTCCAGTACAGATGGAATTAAAAGCTGAGCAATATTGCAACCCTCCTGAACTCAGGTGTGAAAAGATAACTATAATCATACTTTTCTTGCTAGAGGATCAAATGCTGAACGAGATCCTCCACAATCCGGGGCCCAGTTTGGAATGAAATCCTCACTATCCATATCCTGGTCACAGTTAGTTGAGAATTCCTAACGATATCCATTCCTTTCTGGATACAGTTAGTATTAAAATCTGAACTATATCCCCCACCTTTGGGGACACTGTTTGCAATTAAATGCTAACTATATCCATACCCTCCCTGACACAGAAATAAAAGTAGAACTTTGTCCCCACCTTCCTGTATACTTCTTGTAGTGAAACCTCAACGTGAAACCTCAAGCACAGTTAGCATTAAAAGCCAAGGAATATCCCCACCCTCATGGACAATCGGGTGTGACAACCTAACTGTAATCATAATTTTTTGGACACAGGTAAGTTCAAAAGCTGAGCTATATCCCCCCCCCCAGAACACAGTTTGGAAAGAAACCCTAACCATCTAGACTCTCCAAGACACAGTTAGGAATGAAATCCTAATTATATCCATACTGTTCTGGACACAGTTAGGAATAAAATCTGCACTATATCCCTACCCTCTGGGACACAGTTCGGAGTGAAACACTAACTGTATCCTTACCCACCCAAACAGAAAAATAAAAGCTGAACTATATGCCCACCCGTCTAGATACAGTTAGTTGTGAAACTCCAATGTCAGATAGAATTAAATGCAGTGCAATATTGCAACCCTCCTGGACACAGGTTTGAAAAGGTAACTATACTCATACTTTTCTGACCACAGGAACAAAAGCTGAACTATATCCCACTCTCTGGTGCAAAGTTTGGAATGAAATCGTCACTATCCGTATCCTGGTCACAGTTAGTTCAGAATTCCTAATGCTATCCATGCCTTTCTGGATACAGTTAGTATTAAAAGCTGAACTAGATCCCCCACCCTCAGGGACACAGTTCACAATTAAATGCTAACTATATCTGTCTCCTCCCCGACACAGAAATGAAAGCAGATCTATGTCCCTACCCTCCTTGACACGTCTAGTAGTGAAACCTCAACGTGAAACCTGAAGTACAGTTAGGATTAAAAGCCAAGGAATATCCCCACCCTCATGGACAGTCGGGTATGACAACCTAACTGTAATCATACTTTTCTGGACACTGTTAAGTTCAAAAGCTGAGCTATATCCCCACCCGCCAGAACACAGTTTGGAATGAAACCCTAACCATCTGTACTCTCCCAGACACAGCTAGGAATGAAATCCTAATTATATCCATACCATTCTGGACACAGTTAGGAATAAAATCTGAACTATATCCCTACCCTCCGGGACACAGTTTGAAATAAAACACTAACTGTATCCTGGCCCTCCCAAACACAAAAATAAAAGGTGAACTGTATTCCCACACATCTAGATACGGCTAGTAGTGAAACTCCAAGTACAGATAGAATTAAAAGTGGAGCAATATTGCAACACTCCTGCACACAGGTATGAAAAGATAACTACAATCAAACTTTTCTTGCCACAGGAACAAAAGCTGAACTATATCCCCCACCATCCGGGACACAGTTTGGAATGAAATCCTCACTATCGGTATCCTGGTCACAGTTAAGAATTTCTAATGATATCCATACCTTTCGGGATACAGTTAGTATTAAAAGCTGAACTATATCCCCCACACTCCGGGACACAGTTTGCAATTAAATGCTAACTATATCTGTATCCTCCCTAACACAGAAATAAAAGCAGAACTATGTGTCCCCACCCTCCTGGGCACTTCTAGTAGTGAAACCTCAAAGTGAAACCTTAAGCACAGTTAGGATTAAAAGCCAAGGAATATCCCCACCCTCGTGGACAGTTGGGTATGACAACCTAACTATAATCATACTTTTTTGGGAACAGTTAAGAACAAAAGCTGAAATATATACCCACCCTCTGCCCAGTTTGAAATGAAACCCTAACCATCTATGCTCTCCCAGAAACAGGAATGAAATCTTAAATATATCCATACCCTTCCAGGCACAGATAGGAATGAAAGCTGAACTATATCCCCACCCTTTGGGACACAGTTTGGAATAAAACACTAACTGTGTCCTCGCCCTCCCAAACACAAAAATAAAATCTGAACTATATTCCCACCCATCTAGATACATCTAGTTGTGAAACTCCAAGGTCAGATAGAATTAAAAGCTGAGCAATATTGCAACCCTCCTGGACACAGGTTTGAAAAGACAAATATAATCATACTTTTCTGGCCACAGGAACAAAAGCTGAACTATATCCCACCATCTGGCACCCAGTTTGGAATGAAATCCTCACTCACAGTTAGTTGAGAATTCCTAACGATATCCATGCCTTTCTGGATACAGTTAGTATTAAAAGCTGAAATATATCCCCCCACCTTCTGGGACATAGTTTGCGATTAAATGCTAACTGTATCCGTGCCCTCCCTGACATAGAAATAAAAGCAGAACTATGTCCCCACGCTCCTGTATACTTTTTGTAGTGAAACCTCAAAGTGAAGTCTCAAGTACAGTTAGGATTAAAAGTCAAGGACTATCCCCACCCTCATGGACAGTCATTTAAGACAACCTAACTACAATCATACTGTTTGTACACAGTGAAGATCAAAAGCTGAACTAGATCCCCACCCTCCAGAACACAGTTTGGAATTAAACCTTAACCATCTATACTCTCCCAGACACAGTTTGGAATGAAATCCTAATTATATCCATTCCCTTCTGGACACAGTTAGGAATAAAATCTGAACTATATCCCTACCCTCTGGGACACAGTTTGAAATAAAAGACTAACTGTATCCTGGCCCTCCCAAACACAAAAATAAAAGCTGAACTATATGCCCACCCGTATAGATACAGCTACTTCTGAAACTCCTAGGTCAGATAGAATTAAAAGCTGAGCAATATTGCAGCACTCCTGAACACAGGTTTGAAAAGATAACTATAATCATACTTTTCTGACCACAGGAACAAAAGCTGAACTATATCCCACTCTCTGGCGCACAGTTTGGAATGAAATCGTCACTATCCGTATCCTGGTCACAGTTAGTTCAGAATTCCTAATGCTATACATGCCTTTCTGGATACAGTTAGAATTAAAAGCTAAACTATATCCCCCACCCTCAGGGACACAGTTCACAATTAAATGCTAACTATATTTGTCTCCTCCCCGACACAGAAATGAAAGCAGATCTATGTCCCTACCCTCCTTGACACGTCTAGTAGTGAAACCTCAATGTGAAACCTGAAGTACAGTTAGGATTAAAATCCAAGGAATATCCCCACCCTCATGGACAGTCGGGTATGACAACCTAACTGTAATCATACTTTTCTGTACACTGTTAAGTTCAAAAGCTGAGCTATATCCCCACCCGCCAGAACACAGTTTGGAATGAAACCCTAACCATCTAGACTCTCCAAGACACAGTTAGGAATGAAATCCTAATTATATCCATACTGTTCTGGACACAGTTAGGAATAAAATCTGCACTATATCCCTACCCTCTGGGACACAGTTCGGAGTGAAACACTAACTGTATCCTTACCCACCCAAACAGAAAAATAAAAGCTGAACTATATGCCCACCCGTCTAGATACAGTTAGTTGTGAAACTCCAATGTCAGATAGAATTAAATGCAGTGCAATATTGCAACCCTCCTGGACACAGGTTTGAAAAGGTAACTATACTCATACTTTTCTGACCACAGGAACAAAAGCTGAACTATATCCCACTCTCTGGTGCAAAGTTTGGAATGAAATCGTCACTATCCGTATCCTGGTCACAGTTAGTTCAGAATTCCTAATGCTATCCATGCCTTTCTGGATACAGTTAGTATTAAAAGCTGAACTAGATCCCCCACCCTCAGGGACACAGTTCACAATTAAATGCTAACTATATCCGTCTCCTCCCCGACACAGAAATGAAAGCAGATCTATGTCCCTACCCTCCTTGACACGTCTAGTAGTGAAACCTCAACGTGAAACCTGAAGTACAGTTAGGATTAAAAGCCAAGGAATATCCCCACCCTCATGGACAGTCGGGTATGACAACCTAACTGTAATCATACTTTTCTGGACACTGTTAAGTTCAAAAGCTGAGCTATATCCCCACCCGCCAGAACACAGTTTGGAATGAAACCCTAACCATCTGTACTCTCCCAGACACAGCTAGGAATGAAATCCTAATTATATCCATACCATTCTGGACACAGTTAGGAATAAAATCCGAACTATATCCCTACCCTCCGGGACACAGTTTGAAATAAAACAGTAACTGTATCCTGGCCCTCCCAAACACAAAAATAAAAGGTGAACTGTATTCCCACACATCTAGATACGGCTAGTAATGAAACTCCAAGTACAGATAGAATTAAAAGTGGAGCAATATTGCAACACTCCTGGATACAGGTATGAAAAGATAACTACAATCAAACTTTTCTTGCCACAGGAACAAAAGCTGAACTATATCCCCCCACCATCCGGGACGCAGTTTGAAATGAAATCCTCACTATCGGTATCCTGGTCACAGTTAAGAATTCCTAACGATATCCATACCTTTCGGGATACAGTTAGTATTAAAAGCTGAACTATATCCCCCACACTCCGGGACACAGTTTGCAATTAAATGCTAACTATATCTGTATCCTCCCTAACACAGAAATAAAAGCAGAACTATGTGTCCCCACCCTCCTGGGCACTTCTAGTAGTGAAACCTCAAAGTGAAACCTTAAGTACAGTTAGGATTAAAAGCCAAGGAATATCCCCACCCTCGTGGACAGTTGGGTATGACAACCTAACTATAATCATACTTTTTGGAAACAGTTAAAAACAAAAGCTGAAATATATCCCCACCCTCTGCCCAGTTTGAAATGAAACCCTAACCATCTATACTCTCCCAGAAACAGTTAGGAATGAAATCTTAAATATATCCATACCCTTCCAGGCACAGATAGGAATGAAAGCTGAACTATATCCCTACCCTTTGGGACACAGTTTGGAATAAAACACTAACTGTGTCCTCGCCCTCCCAAACACAAAAATAAAATCTGAACTATATTCCCACCCATCAAGATACCTCTAGTTGTGAAACTCCAAGGTCAGATAAAATTAAAAGCTGAGCAATATTGCAACCCTCCTGGTCACAGGTTTTAAAAGACAAATATAATCATACTTTTCTGGCCACAGGAACAAAAGCTGAACTATATCCCACCATGTGGCACCCAGTTTGGAATGAAATCCTCAGTATCCATATCATGGTCACAGTTGGTTGAGAATTCCTAACGATATCCATGCCTTTCTGGATACAGTTAGTATTAAAAGCTGAACTATATCCCCCCACCTTCTGGGACATAGTTTGCGATTAAATGCTAACTGTATCCGTGCCCTCCCTGACATAGAAATCAAAGCAGAACTATGTCCCCACCCTCCTGTATACTTTTTGTAGTGAAACCTCAAAGTGAAGTCTCAAGTACAGTTAGGATTAAAAGGCAAGGACTATCCCCACCCTCACGGACAGTCATTTAAGACAACCTAACTACAATCATACTGTTTGTACACAGTTAAGATCAAAAGCTGAACTATATCCCCACCCTCCAGAACACAGTTTGGAATTAAACCTTAACCATCTATTCTCTCCCAGACACAGTTTGGAATGAAATCCTAATTATATCCATTCCCTTCTCGACACAGTTAGGAATAAAATCTGAACTATATCCCTAACCTCAGGGACACAGTTTGAAATAAAAGACTAACTGTATCCTTGCCCTCCCAAAAACAAAAATAAAAGCTGGACTATATGCCCACTCGTATAGATACAGCTACTTCTGAAACTCCTAGGTCAGATAGAATTAAAAGGTGAGCAATATTGCAACACTCCTGAACACAGGTTTGTAAAGATAACTATAATCATACTTATCGGGCCACAGGAACAAAAGCTGAACTATATCCCACTCTCTGGTGCAAAGTTTGGAATGAAATCGTCACTATCCGTATCCTGGTCACAGTTAGTTCAGAATTCCTAATGCTATCCATGCCTTTCTGGATACAGTTAGTATTAAAAGCTGAACTATATCCCCCACCCTCAGGGAGACAGTTTACAATTAAATGCTAACTATATCTGTACCCTCCCCGACACAAATAAAATCAAAACTATGTCCCCACCCTCGTGGACACATCTAGTAGTGAAACCTCAAAATGAAACCTCAAGTACAGTTAGGATTAAAATCCAAGGAATATTCCCACCCTCATGGACAGTTGGGTATGACAACCTAACTAGAATCATACTTTTTGGGAACAGTTAAAAACAAAAGCTGAAATATATCCCCACCCTCCAGAACACAGTTTGGAATGAAATCTGAACCATCTATACTCTCCCAGACACAGCTAGGAATGAAATCCTAATTATATCCATTCCCTTCTCGACACAGTTAGTATTAAAAGCTGAACTATATCCCCCACCCTCAGGGAGACAGTTTGCAATTAAATGCTAACTATATCTGTACCCTCCCCGACACAGAAATAAAAGCAAAACTATGTCCCCACCCTCATGGACACATCTAGTAGTGAAACCTCAAAGTGAAACCTTAAGTACAGTTAGGATTAAAAGCCAAGGAATATCCCCACCCTCGTGGACAGTTGGGCATGACAACCTAACTATAATCATACTTTTTGGAAACAGTTAAGAACAAAAGCTGAAATATATCCCCACCCTCTGCCCAATTTGAAATGAAACCCTAACCACCTATACTCTCCCAGAAACAGTTAGGAATGAAATCCTAATTATATCCCTACCCTTCTGGACATAGTTTGGAATAAAATCTGAACTATATCCCTACCCTCTGGGACACAGTTTGAAATAAAACACTAACTGTATCCTGGCCCTCCCAAACACAAAAATAAAAGCTGAACTATATTCCCACACGTCTTGATACAGCTAGTAGTGAAACTCCAGTACAGATGGAATTAAAAGCTGAGCAATATTGCAACCCTCCTGAACTCAGGTGTGAAAAGATAACTATAATCATACTTTTCTTGCCAGAGGATCAAATGCTGAACGAGATCCTCCACCATCCGGGGCCCAGTTTGGAATGAAATCCTCACTATCCATATCCTGGTCACAGTTAGTTGAGAATTCCTAACGATATCCATTCCTTTCTGGATACAGTTAGTATTAAAATCTGAACTATATCCCCCACCTTTGGGGACACTGTTTGCAATTAAATGCTAACTACATCCATACCCTCCCTGACACAGAAATAAAAGTAGAACTTTGTCCCCCACCTTCCTGTATACTTCTTGTAGTTAAACCTCAACGTGAAACCTCAAGTACAGTTAGCATTAAAAGCCAAGGAATATCCCCACCCTCATGGACAATTGGGTGTGACAACCTAACTGTAATCATACTTTTTTGGACACAGTTAAGTTCAAAAGCTGAGCTACATCCCCCCCCCCCCCCCCCCCCAGAACACAGTTTGGAATGAAACCCTAACCATCTAGACTCTCCAAGACACAGTTAGGAATGAAATCCTAATTATATCCATACCGTTCTGGACAATCTGCACTATATCCCTACCCTCTGGGACACAGTTCGGAATGAAACACTAACTGTATCCTTACCCACCCAAACAGAAAAATAAAAGCTGAACTATATGCCCACCCGTCTAGATGCAGTTAGTTGTGAAACTCCAATGTCAGATAGAATTAAATGCAGTGCAATATTGCAACCCTCCTGGACACAGGTTTGAAAAGGTAACTATACTCATACTTTTCTGACCACAGGAACAAAAGCTGAACTATATCCCACTCTCTGGTGCACAGTTTGGAATGAAATCGTCACTATCCGTATCCTGGTCACAGTTAGTTCAGAATTCCTAATGCTATCCATGCCTTTCTGGATACAGTTAGTATTAAAAGCTGATCTAGATCCCCCACCCTCAGGGACACAGTTCACAATTAAATGCTAAGTATATCTGTCTCCTCCCCGACACAGAAATGAAAGCAGATCTATGTCCCTACCCTCCTTGGCACGTCTAGTAGTGAAACCTCAACGTGAAACCTGAAGTACAGTTAGAATTAAAAGCCAAGGAATATCCCCACCCTCATGGACAGTCGGGTATGACAACCTAACTGTAATCATACTTTTTTTGGACACTGTTAAGTTCAAAAGCTGAGCTATATCCCCACCCCCCAGAACACAGTTTGGAATAAAACCCTAACCATCTGTACTCTCCCAGACACCGCTAGGAATGAAATCCTAATTATATCCATACCATTCTGGACACAGTTAGGAATAAAATCTGAACTATATCCCTAGCCTCCGGGACACAGTTTGAAATAAAACACTAACTGTATCCTGGCCCTCCCAAACACAAAAATAAAAGGTGAACTGTATTCCCACACATCTAGATACGGCTAGTAGTGAAACTCCAAGTACAGATAGAATTAAAAGTGGAGCAATATTGCAACACTCCTGGACACAGGTATGAAAAGATAACTACAATCAAACTTTTCTTGCCACAGGAACAAAAGCTGAACTATATCCCCCACCATCCGGGACACAGTTTGGAATGAAATCCTCACTATCGGTATCCTGGTCACAGTTAAGAATTCCTAACGATATCCATACCTTTCGGGATACAGTTAGTATTAAAAGCTGAACTATATCCCCCACACTCTGGGACACAGTTTGCAATTAAATGCTAACTATATCTGTATCCTCCCTAACACAGAAATAACAGCAGAACTATGTGTCCCCACCCTCCTGGGCACTTCTAGTAGTGAAACCTCAAAGTGAAACCTTAAGTACAGTTAGGATTAAAAGCCAAGGAATATCCCCACCCTCGTGGACAGTTGGGCATGACAACCTAACTATAATCATACTTTTTGGAAACAGTTAAGAACAAAAGCTGAAATATATCCCCACCCTCTGCCCAATTTGAAATGAAACCCTAACCACCTATACTCTCCCAGAAACAGTTAGGAATGAAATCCTAATTATATCCCTACCCTTCTGGACATAGTTTGGAATAAAATCTGAACTATATCCCTACCCTCTGGGACACAGTTTGAAATAAAACACTAACTGTATCCTGGCCCTCCCAAACACAAAAATAAAAGCTGAACTATATTCCCACACGTCTTGATACAGCTAGTAGTGAAACTCCAGTACAGATGGAATTAAAAGCTGAGCAATATTGCAACCCTCCTGAACTCAGGTGTGAAAAGATAACTATAATCATACTTTTCTTGCCAGAGGATCAAATGCTGAACGAGATCCTCCACCATCCGGGGCCCAGTTTGGAATGAAATCCTCACTATCCATATCCTGCTCACAGTTAGTTGAGAATTCCTAACGATATCCATTCCTTTCTGGATACAGTTAGTATTAAAATCTGAACTATATCCCCCACCTTTGGGGACACTGTTTGCAATTAAATGCTAACTACATCCATACCCTCCCTGACACAGAAATAAAAGTAGAACTTTGTCCCCCACCTTCCTGTATACTTCTTGTAGTTAAACCTCAACGTGAAACCTCAAGTACAGTTAGCATTAAAAGCCAAGGAATATCCCCACCCTCATGGACAATTGGGTGTGACAACCTAACTGTAATCATACTTTTTTGGACACAGTTAAGTTCAAAAGCTGAGCTACATCCTCCCCCCCCCCCCCCAGAACACAGTTTGGAATGAAACCCTAACCATCTAGACTCTCCAAGACACAGTTAGGAATGAAATCCTAATTATATCCATACCGTTCTGGACAATCTGCACTATATCCCTACCCTCTGGGACACAGTTCGGAATGAAACACTAACTGTATCCTTACCCACCCAAACAGAAAAATAAAAGCTGAACTATATGCCCACCCGTCTAGATGCAGTTAGTTGTGAAACTCCAACGTCAGATAGAATTAAATGCAGTGCAATATTGCAAACCTCCTGGACACAGGTTTGAAAAGGTAACTATACTCATACTTTTCTGACCACAGGAACAAAAGCTGAACTATATCCCACTCTCTGGTGCACAGTTTGGAATGAAATCGTCACTATCCGTATCCTGGTCACAGTTAGTTCAGAATTCCTAATGCTATCCATGCCTTTCTGGATACAGTTAGTATTAAGAGCTGATCTAGATCCCCCACCCTCAGGGACACAGTTCACAATTAAATGCTAAGTATATCTGTCTCCTCCCTGACACAGAAATGAAAGCAGATCTATGTCCCTACCCTCCTTGGCACGTCTAGTAGTGAAACCTCAACGTGAAACCTGAAGTACAGTTAGAATTAAAAGCCAAGGAATATCCCACCCTCATGGACAGTCGGGTATGACAACCTAACTGTAATCATACTTTTTTTGGACACTGTTAAGTTCAAAAGCTGAGCTATATCCCCACCCCCCAGAACACAGTTTGGAATAAAACCCTAACCATCTGTACTCTCCCAGACACCGCTAGGAATGAAATCCTAATTATATCCATACCATTCTGGACACAGTTAGGAATAAAATCTGAACTATATCCCTAGCCTCCGGGACACAGTTTGAAATAAAACACTAACTGTATCCTGGCCCTCCCAAACACAAAAATAAAAGGTGAACTGTATTCCCACACATCTAGATACGGCTAGTAGTGAAACTCCAAGTACAGATAGAATTAAAAGTGGAGCAATATTGCAACACTCCTGGACACAGGTATGAAAAGATAACTACAATCAAACTTTTCTTGCCACAGGAACAAAAGCTGAACTATATCCCCCACCATCCGGGACACAGTTTGGAATGAAATCCTCACTATCGGTATCCTGGTCACAGTTAAGAATTCCTAACGATATCCATACCTTTCGGGATACAGTTAGTATTAAAAGCTGAACTATATCCCCCACACTCTGGGACACAGTTTGCAATTAAATGCTAACTATATCTGAAATAACAGCAGAACTATGTGTCCCCACCCTCCTGGGCACTTCTAGTAGTGAAACCTCAAAGTGAAACCTTAAGTACAGTTAGGATTAAAAGCCAAGGAATATCCCCACCCTCGTGGACAGTTGGGCATGACAACCTACCTATAATCATACTTTTTGGGAACAGTTAAGAACAAAAGCTGAAATATATCCCCACCCTCTGCCCAGTTTCAAATGAATCCCTAACCACCTATACTCTCCCAGAAACAGTTAGGAATGAAATCCTAATTATATCCCTACCCTTCTGGACATAGTTTGGAATAAAATCTGAACTATATCCCTACCCTCTGGAACACAGTTTGAAATAAAACACTAACTGTATCCTGGCCCTCCCAAACACAAAAATAAAAGCTGAACTATATTCCCACACGTCTTGATACAGCTTGTAGTGAAACTCCAGTACAGATGGAATTAAAAGCTGAGCAATATTGCAACCCTCCTGAAGTCAGGGGTGAAAAGATAACTATAATCATACTTTTCTTGCCAGAGGATCAAATGCTGAACGAGATCCTCCACCATCCGGGGCCCAGTTTGGAATGATATCCTCACTATCCATATCCTGGTCACAGTTAGTTGAGAATTCCTAACGATATCCATTCCTTTCTGGATACAGTTAGTATTAAAATCTGAACTATATCCCCCACTTTTGGGGACACTGTTTGCAATTAAATGCTAACTATATCCATACCCTCCCTGACACAGAAACAAAAGCAGAACTTTGTCCCCACCTTCCTGTATACTTCTTGTAGTGAAACCTCAACGTGAAACCTCAAGTACAGTTAGCATTAAAAGCCAAGGAATATCCCCACCCTCATGGACAGTCGGGTGTGACAACCTAACTGTAATCGTACTTTTTTGGACACAGTTAAGTTCAAAAGCTGAGCTATATTCCCCCCCCCCCCCCCCCCAGAACACAGTTTGGAATGAAACCCTAACCACAGTTATGAATAGAATCTGCACTATATCGCTACCCTCTGGGACACAGTTCGGAATGAAACACTAACTGCATCCTTACCCACCCAAACAGAAAAATAAAAGCTGAACTATATGCCCACCCGTCTTGATACAGCTAGTTGTGAAACTCCAATGTCAGATAGAATTAAAAGCAGTGCAATATTGCAACCCTCCTGGACACAGGTTTGAAAAGGTAACTATACTCATACTTTTCTGACCACAGGAACAAAAGCTGAACTATATCCCACTCTCTGGTGCACAGTTTGGAATGAAATCGTCACTATCCGTATCCTGGTCACAGTTAGTTCAGAATTCCTAATGTTATCCATGCCTTTCTGGATACAGTTAGTATTAAAAGCTGAACTAGATCCCCCACCCTCAGGGACACAGTTCACAATTAAATGCTAACTATATCTGTCTCCTCCCCGACACAGAAATGAAAGCAGATCTATGTCCCTACCCTCCTTGACACGTCTAGTAGTGAAACCTCAACGTGAAACCTGAAGTACAGTTAGGATTAAAAGCCAAGGAATATCCCCACCCTCATGGACAGTCGGGTATGACAACCTAACTGTAATCATTCTTTTTTGGACACTGTTAAGTTCAAAAGCTGAGCTATATCCCCACCCCCCAGAACACAGTTTGGAATGAAACCCTAACCATCTGTACTCTCCCAGACACAGTTTGGAATGAAATCCTAATTATATCCATTCCCTTCTGGACACAGTTAGTAATGAAATCTGAACTATATCCCTACCCTCTGGGTCACAGTTTGAAATAAAACACTAACTGTATCCTGGCCCTCCCAAACACAAAAATAAAAGGTGAGCTGTATTCCCACACATCTAGATACGGCTAGTAGTGAAACTCCAAGTACAGATAGAATTAAAAGTGGAGCAATATTGCAACACTCCTGGACACAGGTATGAAAAGATAACTACAATCAAACTTTTCTTGCCACAGGAACAAAAGCTGAACTATATCCCCCACCATCCGGGACACAGTTTGGAATGAAATCCTCACTATCGGTATCCTGGTCACAGTTAAGAATTCCTAACGATATCCATACTTTTCGGGATGCAGTTAGTATTAAAAGCTGAACTATATCCCCCACACTCTGGGACACAGTTTGCAATTAAATGCTAACAATATCTGTATCCTCCCTAACACAGAAATAAAAGCAGAACTATGTGTCCCCACCCTCCTGGGCACTTCTAGTAGTGAAACCTCAAACTGAAACCTTAAGTACAGTTAGGATTAAAAGCCAAGGAATATCCCCACCCTCGTGGACAGTTGGGCATGACAACCTAACTATAATCATACTTTTGGGGAACAGTTAAGAACAAAAGCTGAAATATATCCCCACCCTCTGCCCAGTTTGAAATGAAACCCTAACCATCTATACTCTTCCAGAAACAGTTAGGAATGAACTCTTAAATATATCCATACCCTTCCAGGCACAGATAGGAATGAAAGCTGAACTATATCCCTACCCTTTGGACACAGTTTGGAATAAAACACTAACTGTGTCCTCGCCCTCCCAAACACAAAAATAAAATCTCAACTATATTCCCACCCATCTAGATACATCTAGTTGTGAAACTCCAAGGTCAGATAGAATTAAAAGCTGAGCAATATTGCAACCCTCCTGGACACAGGTTTGAAAAGATAAATATAATCACATTTTTCTGGCCACAGGAACAAAAGCTGAACTAGATCCCACCATCTGGCACCCAGTTTGGAATGAAATCCTCACTATCCATATCCTGGTCACGGTTAGTTGAGAATTCCTAACGATATCCATGCCTTTCTGGATACAGTTAGTATTAAAAGCTGAACTATATCTCCCACCTTCTGGGACATAGTTTGCGATTAAATGCTAACTGTATCCGTGCCCTCCCCGACACAGAAACAAAAGCAAAACTATGTCCCCACCCTCATGGACACATCTAGTAGTGAAACCTCAAAATGAAACCTCAAGTACAGTTAGGATTAAAATCCAAGGAATATTCCCACCCTCATGGACAGTTGGGTATGGCAACCTAACTATAATCATACTTTTCTGGGCACAGTTAAGATCAAAAGCTGAACTATATCCCCACCCTCCAGAACACAGTTTGGAATGAAACCATAACAATCTATACTCTCCCACACACAGCTATGAATGAAATCCTAATTATATCCCTACCCTTCTGGTCATAGTTTGGAATAAAATCTGAACTATATCCCTACCCTCTGGGACACAGTTTGAAATAAAACACTAACTGTATCCTGGCCACCATCCGAAACACAAAAATAAAAGCTGAACTATATTCCCACACGTCTTGATACAGCTAGTAGTGAAACTCCAGTACAGATGGAATTAAAAGCTGAGCAATATTGCAACCCTCCTGAACTCAGGTGTGAAAAGATAACTATAATCATACTTTTCTTGCCAGAGGATCAAATGCTGAACGAGATCCTCCACAATCCGGGGCCCAGTTTGGAATGAAATCCTCACTATCCATATCCTGGTCACAGTTAGTTGAGAATTCCTAACGATATCCATTCCTTTCTGGATACAGTTAGTATTAAAATCTAAACTATATCCCCCACCTTTGGGGACACTGTTTGCAATTAAATGCTAACTATATCCATACCCTACCTGACACAGAAATAAAAGTAGAACTTTGTCCCCACCTTCCTGTATACTTCTTGTAGTGAAACCTCAACGTGAAACCTCAAGCACAGTTAGCATTAAAAGCCAAGCAATATCCCCACCCTCATGGACAATCGGGTGTGACAACCTAACTGTAATCATACTTTTTTGGACACAGTTAAGTTCAAAAGCTGAGCTATATCCCCCCCCCCCCCCCCCCTCAGAACACAGTTTGGAATGAAACCCTAACCATCTAGACTCTCCAAGACACAGTTAGGAATGAAATCCTAATTATATCCATACTGTTCTGGACACAGTTAGGAATAAAATCTGCACTATATCCCTACCCTCTGGGACACAGTTCGGAGTGAAACACTAACTGTATCCTTACCCACCCAAACAGAAAAATAAAAGCTGAACTATATGCCCACCCGTCTAGATACAGTTAGTTGTGAAACTCCAATGTCAGATAGAATTAAATGCAGTGCAATATTGCAACCCTCCTGGACACAGGTTTGAAAAGGTAACTATACTCATACTTTTCTGACCACAGGAACAAAAGCTGAACTATATCCCACTCTCTGGTGCATAGTTTGGAATGAAATCGTCACTATCCGTATCCTGGTCACAGTTAGTTCAGAATTCCTAATGCTATCCATGCCTTTCTGGATACAGTTAGTATTAAAAGCTAAACTAGATCCCCCACCCTCAGAGACACAGTTCACAATTAAATGCTAACTATATCTGTCTCCTCCCCGACACAGAAATGAAAGCAGATCTATGTCCCTACCCTCCTTGACACGTCTAGTAGTGAAACCTCAACGTGAAACCTGAAGTACAGTTAGGATTAAAAGCCAAGGAATATCCCCACCCTCATGGACAGTCGGGTATGACAACCTAACTGTAATCATACTTTTTTGGACACTGTTAAGTTCAAAAGCTGAGCTATATCCCCACCCGCCAGAACACAGTTTGGAATGAAACCCTAACCATCTGTACTCTCCCAGACACAGCTAGGAATGAAATCCTAATTATATCCATACCATTCTGGACACAGTTAGGAATAAAATCTGAACTATATCCCTAGCCTCCGGGACACAGTTTGAAATAAAACACTAACTGTATCCTGGCCCTCCCAAACACAAAAATAAAAGGTGAACTGTATTCCCACACATCTAGATACGGCTAGTAGTGAAACTCCAAGTACAGATAGAATTAAAAGTGGAGCAATATTGCAACACTCCTGGACACAGGTATGAAAAGATAACTACAATCAAACTTTTCTTGCCACAGGAACAAAAGCTGAACTATATCCCCCACCATCCGGGACACAGTTTGGAATGAAATCCTCACTATCGGTATCCTGGTCACAGTTAAGAATTCCTAACGATATCCATACCTTTCGGGATACAGTTAGTATTAAAAGCTGAACTATATCCCCCACACTCTGGGACACAGTTTGCAATTAAATGCTAACTATATCTGTATCCTCCCTAACACAGAAATAACAGCAGAACTATGTGTCCCCACCCCCCTGGGCACTTCTAGTAGTGAAACCTCAAAGTGAAACCTTAAGTACAGTTAGGATTAAAAGCCAAGGAATATCCCCACCCTCGTGGACAGTTGGGCATGACAACCTACCTATAATCATACTTTTTGGGAACAGTTAAGAACAAAAGCTGAAATATATCCCCACCCTCTGCCCAGTTTGAAATGAAACCCTAACCATCTATACTCTTCCAGAAACAGTTAGGAATGATATCTTAAATATATCCATGCCCTTGCAGGCACAGATAGGAATGAATGCTGAACTATATCCCTACCCTTTGGACACAGTTTGGAATAAAAGACTAACTGTATCCTGGCCCTCCCAAACACAAAAATAAAAGCTGAACTATATGCCCACCCGTATAGATACAGCTACTTCTGAAACTCCTAGGTCAGATAGAATTAAAAGCTGAGCAATATTGCAACACTCCTGGACACAGGTTTGAAAAGATAACTATAATCATACTTTTCGGGCCACAGGAACAAAAGCTGAACTATATCCCACTCTCTGGCACCCAGTTTAGAATGAAATCCCCACTATCTGTATCCTGTTCACAGTTATTTATGAATTCCTCACGATATCCATGACTTTCTCGATACAGTTAGTATTAAAAGCTGAACTATATCCCCCACCCTCAGGGAGACAGTTAACAATTAAATGCTAACTATATCTGTACCCTCCCCGACACAGAAATAAAAGCAAAACTATGTCCCCACCCTCATGGACACATCTAGTAGTGAAACCTCAAAATGAAACCTCAAGTACAGTTAGGATTAAAATCCAAGGAATATTCCCACCCTCATGGACAGTTGGGTATGGCAACCTAACTATAATCATACTTTTCTGGGCACAGTTAAGATCAAAAGCTGAACTATATTCCCACCCTCCAGAACACAGTTTGGAATGAAACCATAACAATCTATACTCTCCCAGACACAGCTATGAATAAAATCCTAATTATATCCCTACCCTTCTGGACATAGTTTGGAATAAAATCTGAACTATATCCCTACCCTCTGGGACACAGTTTGAAATTAAACACTAACTGTATCCTGGCCCTCCCAAACACAAAAATAAAAGCTGAACTATATTCCCACACGTCTTGATACAGCTAGTAGTGAAACTCCAGTACAGATGGAATTAAAAGCTGAGCAATATTGCAACCCTCCTGAACTCAGGTGTGAAAACATAACTATAATCATACTTTTCTTGCCAGAGGATCAAATGCTGAACGAGATCCACCACCATCCGGGGCCCAGTTTGGAATGAAATCCTCACTATCCATATCCTGGTCACAGTTGGTTGAGAATTCCTAACGATATCCATTCCTTTCTGGATACAGTTAGTATTAAAATCTGAACTATATCCCCCACCTTTGGGGACACTGTTTGCAATTAAATGCTAACTATATCCATACCCTCCCTGACACAGAAATAAAAGCAGATCTTTGTCCCCACCTTCCTGTATACTTCTTGTAGTTAAACCTCAACGTGAAACTTCAAGTACAGTTAGCATTAAAAGCCAAGGAATATCCCCACCCTCATGGACAATCGGGTGTGACAACCTAACTGTAATCATACTTTTTTGGACACAGTTAAGTTCAAAAGCTGAGCTATATCCCCCCCCCCCCCCCCCCCCCCCCCAAGAACACAGTTTGGAATGAAACCCTAACCATCTAGACTCTCCAAGACACAGGAATGAAATCCTAATTATATCCATACCGTTCTGGACACAGTTAGGAATAAAATCTGTACTATATCCCTACCCTCTGGAACACAGTTCGGAGTGAAACACTAACTGTATCCTTACCCACCCAAACAGAAAAATAAAAGCTGAACTATATGCCCACCCGTCTAGATACAGTTAGTTGTGAAACTCCAATGTCAGATAGAATTAAAAGCAGTGCAATATTGCAACCCTCCTGGGCACAGGTTTGAAAAGGTAACTATACTCATACTTTTCTGACCACAGGAACAAAAGCTGAACTATATCCCACTCTCTGGTGCACAGTTTGGAATGAAATCGTCACTATCCGTATCCTGGTCACAGTTAGTTCAGAATTCCTAATGCTATCCATGCCTTTCTGGATACAGTTAGTATTAAAAGCTGATCTAGATCCCCCACCCTCAAGGACACAGTTCACAATTAAATGCTAACTATATCTGTCTCCTCCCCGACACAGAAATGAAAGCAGATCTATGTCCCTACCCTCCTTGGCACGTCTAGTAGTGAAACCTGAAGTACAGTTAGGATTAAAAGCCAAGGAATATCCCCACCCTCATGGACAGTCGGGTATGACAACCTAACTGTAATCATACTTTTTTTGAACACTGTTAAGTTCAAAAGCTGAGCTATATCCCCACCCCCCAGAACACAGTTTGGAATAAAACCCTAACCATCTGTACTCTCCCAGACAGCTAGGAATGAAATCCTAATTATATCCATACCATTCTGGACACAGTTAGGAATAAAACCTGAATTATATCCCTACCCTCCGGGACACAGTTTGAAATAAAAGACTAACTGTATCCTGGCCCTCCCAAAACACAAAAATAAAAGGTGAACTGTATTCCCACACATCTAGATACGGCTAGTAGTGAAACTCCAAGTACAGATAGAATTAAAAGTGGAGCAATATTGCAACACTCCTGGACACAGGTATGAAAAGATAACTACAATCAAACTTTTCTTGCCACAGGAACAAAAGCTGAACTATATCCCCCACCATCCGGGACACAGTTTGGAATGAAATCCTCACTATCGGTATCCTGGTCACAGTTAAGAATTCCTAACGATATCCATACCTTTCGGGATACAGTTAGTATTAAAAGCTGAACTATATCCCCCACACTCTGGGACACAGTTTACAATTAAATGCTAACTATATCTGTGTCCTCCCTAACACAGAAATAACAGCAGAACTATGTGTCCCCACCCTCCTGGGCACTTCTAGTAGTGAAACCTCAAAGTGGAACCTTAAGTACAGTTAGGATTAAAAGCCAAGGAATATCCCCACCCACGTGGACAGTTGGGCATGACAACCTAACTATAATCATACTTTTTGGAAACAGTTAAGAACAAAAGCTGAAATATATCCCCACCCTCTGCCCAATTTGAAATGAAACCCTAACCACCTATACTCTCCCAGAAACAGTTAGGAATGAAATCCTAATTATATCCCTACCCTTCTGGACATAGTTTGGAATAAAATCTGAACTATATCCCTACCCTCTGGGACACAGTTTGAAATAAAACACTAACTGTATCCTGGCCCTCCCAAACACAAAAATAAAAGCTGAACTATATTCCCACACGTCTTGATACAGCTAGTAGTGAAACTCCAGTACAGATGGAATTAAAAGCTGAGCAATATTGCAACCCTCCTGAACTCAGGTGTGAAAAGATAACTATAATCATACTTTTCTTGCCAGAGGATCAAATGCTGAACGAGATCCTCCACCATCCGGGGCCCAGTTTGGAATGAAATCCTCACTATCCATATCCTGCTCACAGTTAGTTGAGAATTCCTAACGATATCCATTCCTTTCTGGATACAGTTAGTATTAAAATCTGAACTATATCCCCCACCTTTGGGGACACTGTTTGCAATTAAATGCTAACTACATCCATACCCTCCCTGACACAGAAATAAAAGTAGAACTTTGTCCCCCACCTTCCTGTATACTTCTTGTAGTTAAACCTCAACGTGAAACCTCAAGTACAGTTAGCATTAAAAGCCAAGGAATATCCCCACCCTCATGGACAATTGGGTGTGACAACCTAACTGTAATCATACTTTTTTGGACACAGTTAAGTTCAAAAGCTGAGCTACATCCCCCCCCCCCCAGAACACAGTTTGGAATGAAACCCTAACCATCTAGACTCTCCAAGACACAGTTAGGAATGAAATCCTAATTATATCCATACCGTTCTGGACAATCTGCACTATATCCCTACCCTCTGGGACACAGTTCGGAATGAAACACTAACTGTATCCTTACCCACCCAAACAGAAAAATAAAAGCTGAACTATATGCCCACCCGTCTAGATGCAGTTAGTTGTGAAACTCCAATGTCAGATAGAATTAAATGCAGTGCAATATTGCAACCCTCCTGGACACAGGTTTGAAAAGGTAACTATACTCATACTTTTCTGACCACAGGAACAAAAGCTGAACTATATCCCACTCTCTGGTGCACAGTTTGGAATGAAATCGTCACTATCCGTATCCTGGTCACAGTTAGTTCAGAATTCCTAATGCTATCCATGCCTTTCTGGATACAGTTAGTATTAAAAGCTGATCTAGATCCCCCACCCTCAGGGACACAGTTCACAATTAAATGCTAAGTATATCTGTCTCCTCCCCGACACAGAAATGAAAGCAGATCTATGTCCCTACCCTCCTTGGCACGTCTAGTAGTGAAACCTCAACGTGAAACCTGAAGTACAGTTAGAATTAAAAGCCAAGGAATATCCCCACCCTCATGGACAGTCGGGTATGACAACCTAACTGTAATCATACTTTTTTTGGACACTGTTAAGTTCAAAAGCTGAGCTATATCCCCACCCCCCAGAACACAGTTTGGAATAAAACCCTAACCATCTGTACTCTCCCAGACACCGCTAGGAATGAAATCCTAATTATATCCATACCATTCTGGACACAGTTAGGAATAAAATCTGAACTATATCCCTAGCCTCCGGGACACAGTTTGAAATAAAACACTAACTGTATCCTGGCCCTCCCAAACACAAAAATAAAAGGTGAACTGTATTCCCACACATCTAGATACGGCTAGTAGTGAAACTCCAAGTACAGATAGAATTAAAAGTGGAGCAATATTGCAACACTCCTGGACACAGGTATGAAAAGATAACTACAATCAAACTTTTCTTGCCACAGGAACAAAAGCTGAACTATATCCCCCACCATCCGGGACACAGTTTGGAATGAAATCCTCACTATCGGTATCCTGGTCACAGTTAAGAATTCCTAACGATATCCATACCTTTCGGGATACAGTTAGTATTAAAAGCTGAACTATATCCCCCACACTCTGGGACACAGTTTGCAATTAAATGCTAACTATATCTGTATCCTCCCTAACACAGAAATAACAGCAGAACTATGTGTCCCCACCCTCCTGGGCACTTCTAGTAGTGAAACCTCAAAGTGAAACCTTAAGTACAGTTAGGATTAAAAGCCAAGGAATATCCCCACCCTCGTGGACAGTTGGGCATGACAACCTACCTATAATCATACTTTTTGGGAACAGTTAAGAACAAAAGCTGAAATATATCCCCACCCTCTGCCCAGTTTGAAATGAAACCCTAACCACCTATACTCTCCCAGAAACAGTTAGGAATGAAATCCTAATTATATCCCTACCCTTCTGGACATAGTTTGGAATAAAATCTGAACTATATCCCTACCCTCTGGGACACAGTTTGAAATAAAACACTAACTGTATCCTGGCCCTCCCAAACACAAAAATAAAAGCTGAACTATATTCCCACACGTCTTGATACAGCTAGTAGTGAAACTCCAGTACAGATGGAATTAAAAGCTGAGCAATATTGCAACCCTCCTGAACTCAGGTGTGAAAAGATAACTATAATCATACTTTTCTTGCCAGAGTATCAAATGCTGAACGAGATCCTCCACCATCCGGGGCCCAGTTTGGAATGAAATCCTCACTATCCATATCCTGCTCACAGTTAGTTGAGAATTCCTAACGATATCCATTCCTTTCTGGATACAGTTAGTATTAAAATCTGAACTATATCCCCCACCTTTGGGGACACTGTTTGCAATTAAATGCTAACTACATCCATACCCTCCCTGACACAGAAATAAAATTAGAACTTTGTCCCCACCTTCCTGTATACTTCTTGTAGTTAAACCTCAACGTGAAACCTCAAGTACAGTTAGCATTAAAAGCCAAGGAATATCCCCACCCTCATGGACAATTGGGTGTGACAACCTAACTGTAATCATACTTTTTTGGACACAGTTAAGTTCAAAAGCTGAGCTATATCCCCCCCCCCCCCCCCCCCCCCCCAGAACACAGTTTGGAATGAAACCCTAACCATCTAGACTCTCCAAGACACAGTTAGGAATGAAATCCTAATTATATCCATACCGTTCTGGACAATCTGCACTATATCCCTACCCTCTGGGACACAGTTCGGAGTGAAACACTAACTGTATCCTTACCCACCCAAACAGAAAAATAAAAGCTGAACTATATGCCCACCCGTCTAGATACAGTTAGTTGTGAAACTCCAATGTCAGATAGAATTAAATGCAGTGCAATATTGCAACCCTCCTGGACACAGGTTTGAAAAGGTAACTATACTCATACTTTTCTGACCACAGGAACAAAAGCTGAACTATATCCCACTCTCTGGTGCACAGTTTGGAATGAAATCGTCACTATCCGTATCCTGGTCACAGTTAGTTCAGAATTCCTAATGCTATCCATGCCTTTCTGGATACAGTTAGTATTAAAAGCTGAACTAGATCCCCCACCCTCAATGACACAGTTCACAATTAAATGCTAACTATATCTGTCTCCTCCCCGACACAGAAATGAAAGCAGATCTATGTCCCTACCCTCCTTGACACGTCTAGTAGTGAAACCTCAACGTGAAACCTGAAGTACAGTTAGGATTAAAAGCCAAGGAATATCCCCACCCTCATGGACAGTCGGGTATGACAACCTAACTGTAATGATACTTTTTTTGGACACTGTTAAGTTCAAAAGCTGAGCTATATCCCCACCCCCCCCCAGAACACAGTTTGGAATGAAACCCTAACCATCTGTACTCTCCCAGACACAGCTAGGAATGAAATCCTAATTATATCCATACCATTCTGGTCACAGTTAGGAATAAAACCTGAACTATATCCCTACCCTCCGGGACACAGTTTGAAATAAAAGACTAACTGTATCCTGGCCCTCCCAAACACAAAAATAAAAGGTGAACTGTATTCCCACACATCTAGATACGGCTAGTAGTGAAACTCCAAGTACAGATAGAATTAAAAGTGGAGCAATATTGCAACACCCCTGGACACAGACAGGTATGAAAAGATAACTACAATCAAACTTTTTTTGCCACAGGAACAAAAGCTGAACTATATCCCCCACCATCCGGGACACACTTTGGAATGAAATCCTCACTATCGTTATCCTGGTCACAGTTAAGAATTCCTAACGATATCCATACCTTTCAGGATACAGTTAGTAGTAAAAGCTGAACTATATCCCCCACACTCTGGGACACAGTTTGCAATTAAATGCTAACTATATCTGTATCCTCCCTAACACAGAAATAAAAGCAGAACTATGTGTCCCCACCCTCCTGGGCACTTCTAGTAGTGAAACGTCAAAGTGAAACCTTAAGTACAGTTAGGATTAAAAGCCAAGGAATATCCCCACTCTCGTGGACAGTTGGGCATGACAACCTAACTATAATCATACTTTTTGAGAACAGTTAAGAACAAAAGCTGAAATATATCCCCACCCTCTGCCCAGTTTGAAATGAAACCCTAACCATCTATACTCTTCCAGAAACACTTAGGAATGAAATCTTAAATATATCCATACCATTCCAGGCGCAGATAGGAATGAAAGCTGAACTATATCCCTACCCTTTGGACACAGTTTGGAATAAAACACTAACTGTGTCCTCGCTCTCCCAAACACAAAAATAAAATCTGAACTATATTCCCACCCTTCTAGATACATCTAGTTGTGAAACTCCAAGGTCAGATAGAATTAAAAGCTGAGCAATATTGCAACCCTCCTGGACACGGTTTGAAAAGACAAATATAATCATATTTTTCTGGCCACAGGAACAAAAGCTGAACTATATCCCCCCATCTGGCCCCCAGTTTGGAATGAAATCCTCACTATCCATATCCTGGTCACAGTTTGTTGAGAATTCCTAACGATATCCATGCCTTTCTGGATACAGTTAGTATTAAAAGCTGAACTATATCCCACCCACCTTCTGGGACATAGTTTGCGATTAAATGCTAACTGTATCCGTGCCCTCCCTGACATAAAAATAAAAGCAGAACTATGTCCCCACCCTCCTGTATACTTTTTGTAGTGAAACCTCAAAGTGAAGTCTCAAGTACAGTTAGGGTAAAAAGGCAAGGACTATCCCCACCCTCATGGACAGTCATTTAAGACAACCTAACTACAATCATACTGTTTGTACTCAGTTAAGATCAAAAGCTGAACTATAGCCCCACCCTCCAGAACACAGTTTGGAATTAAACCTTAACCATCTATACTCTCCCAGACACAGTTTGGAATGAAATCCTAATTATATTCATTCCCTTCTGGACACAGTTAGGAATAAAATCTGAACTATATCCCTAACCTCCGGGACACAGTTTGAAATAAAACACTAACTGTATCCTGGCCCTCCCAAACACAAAAATAAAAGGTGAACTATATGCCCACCCGTATAGATACAGCTACTTCTGAAACTCCTAGGTCAGATAGAATTAAAAGCTGAGCAATATAGCAACACTCCTGAACACAGGTTTGAAAAGATAACTATAATCATACTTTTCGGGCCACAGGAACAAAAGCTGAACTATATCCAACTCTCTGGCACCCAGTTTAGAATGAAATCCCCACTATCTGTATCCTGTTCACAGTTATTTGAGAATTCCTAACGATATCCATGACTTTCTGGATACAGTTAGTATTAAACCCTGAACTATATCCCCCACCTTCTGGGACATAGTTTGCGATTAAATGCTAACTGTATCCGTGCCCTCCCTGACATAGAAATAAAAGGAGAACTATGTCCCCACCCTCCTGTATACTTTTTGTAGTGAAACCTCGAAGCGAAGTCTCAAGTCCAGTTAGGATTAAAAGTCAAGGACTATCCCCACCCTCATGGACAGTCATTTAAGACAACCTACCTACAATCATACTGTTTGAACACAGTTAAGATCAAAAGCTGAACTATATCCCCACCCTCCAGAACACAGTTTGGAATTAAACATTAACCATCTATACTCTCCGAGACACAGTTTGGAATGAAATCCTAATTATATCCTTTCCCTTCTGGACACAGGAATAAAATCTGAGCTCCGGGACACAGTTTGAAATAAAACGCTAGCTGTATCCTGGCCCTCCCAAACACAAAAATAAAAGCTAAACTATATGCCCACCCGTATAGATACAGCTACTTCTGAAACTCCTAGGTCAGATAGAATATAAAGCTGAGCAATATTGCAACACTCCTGGACACAGGTTTGAAAAGATAACTATAATCATACTTTTCGGGCCACAGCAACAAAAGCTGAACTATATCCCACTCTCTGGCACCAAGTTTAGAATGAAATCCCCACTATCTGTATCCTGTTCACAGTTATTTAAGGATTCCTCACGATATCCATGACTTTCTGGATACAGTTAGTATTAAAAGCTGAACTATATCCCCCACCCTCAGGGAGACAGTTTACAATTAAATGCTAAATATATCTGTACCCTCCCCGACACAGAAATAAAAGCAAAACTATGTCCCCACCCTCATGGACACATCTAGTAGTGAAACCTCAAAATGAAACCTCAAGTATAGTTAGGATTAAAATCCAAGGAATATTTCCACCCTCCTGGACAGTTGGGTATGGCAACCTAACTATAATCATACTTTTCTGGGCACAGTTAAGATCAAAAGCTGAACTATATCCCCACCCTCCAGAACACAGTTTGGAATGAAACCATAACAATCTATACTCTCCCAGACACAGCTATGAATGAAATCCTAATTATATCCCTACCCTTCTGGACATAGTTTTGAATAAAATCTGTACTATATCCCTACCCTCTGGGACACAGTTTGAAATAAAACACTAACTGTATCCTGGCCCTCCCAAACACAAAAATAAATGCTGAACTATATTCCCACACGTCTTGATACAGCTAGTAGTGAAACTCCAGTACAGATGGAATTAAAAGCTGAGCAATATTGCAACCCTCCTGAACTCAGGTGTGAAAAGATAACTATAATCATACTTTTCTTGCCAGAGGATCAAATGCTGAACGAGATCCTCCACCATCCGGGGCCCAGTTTGGAATGAAATCCTCACTATCCATATCCTGGTCAGAGTTAGTTGAGAATTCCTAACGATATCCATTCCTTTCTGGACACAGTTAGTATTAAAATCTGAACTATATCCCCCACCTTTGGGGACACTGTTTGCAATTAAATGCTAACTATATCCATACCCTCCCTGACACAGAAATAAAAGTAGAACTTTGTCCGCACCCTCCTGTATACTTCTTCTAGTGAAACCTCAACGTGAAACCTCAAGTACAGTTAGCATTAAAAGCCAAGGAATATCCCCACCCTTATGGACAGTCGGGTGTGACAACCTAACTGTAATCATACTTTTTTGGACACAGTTAAGTTCAAAAGCTGAGCTATATCCCCCCCCCCCCCCCACCCAGAACACAGTTTGGAATGAAACTCTAACCATCTACACTCTCCAAGACAGAGTTAGGAATGAAATCCTAATTATATCCATACCCTTCTGGACACAGTTAGGAATAAAATCTGCACTATATCCCTACCCTCTGGGACACAGTTCGGAATGAAACACTAACTGTATCCTTACCCACCCAAACAGAAAAAATAAAAGCTGAACTATATGCCCACCCGTCTAGATACAGCTAGTTGTGAAACTCCAATGTCAGATAGAATTAAAAGCAGTGCAATATTGCATCCCTCCTGGACACAGGTTTGAAAAGGTAACTATACTCATACTTTTCTGACCACAGGAACAAAAGCTAAACTATATCCCACTCTCTGGCGCACAGTTTGGAATGAAATCGTCACTATCCGTATCCTGGTCACAGTTAGTTCAGAATTCCTAATGCTATCCATGCCTTTCCGGATACAGCTAGTATTAAAAGCTGAACTATATCCCCCACCCTCAGGGACACAGTTCACAATTAAATGCTAACTATATCTGTCTCCTCCCCGACACAGAAATGAAAGCAGATCTATGTCCCTACCCTCCTTGACACGTCTAGTAGTGAAACCTCAACGTGAAACCTGAAGTACAGTTAGGATTAAAAGCCAAGGAATATCCCCACCCTCATGGACAGTCGGGTATGACAACCTAACTGTAATCATACTTTTTTTGGACACTGTTAATTTCAAAAGCTGAGCTATATCCCCACCCCCCAGAACACAGTTTGGAATGAAACCCTAACCATCGGTACTCTCCCAGACACAGCTAGGAATGAAATCCTAATTATATCCATACCATTCTGGGCACAGTTAGGAATAAAATCTGAACTATATCCCTACCCTCCGGGACACAGTTTGACACTAACTGTATCCTGGCCCTCCCAAACACAAAAATAAATGGTGAACTGTATTCCCACACATCTAGATATGGCTAGTAGTGAAACTCCAAGTACAGATAGAATTAAAAGTGGAGCAATATTGCAACACTCCTGGACACAGGTATGAAAAGATAACTACAATCAAACTTTTCTTGCCACAGGAACAAAATCTGAACTATATCCCCCACCATCCGGGACACAGTTTGGAATGAAATCCTCACTATCGGTATCCTTGTCACAGTTAAGAATTCCTAACGATATCCATACCTTTCGGGATACAGTTAGTATTAAAAGCTGAACTATATCCCCCACCCTCTGGAACACAGTTTGCAATTAAATGCTAACTATATCTGTATCCTCCCTAACACAGAAATAAAAGCAGAACTATGTGTCCCCACCCTCCTGGGCACTTCTAGTAGTGAAACCTCAAAGTGAAACCTTAAGTACAGTTAGGATTAAAAGCCAAGGAATATCCCCACCCTCGTGGACAGTTGGGCATGACAACCTAACTATAATCATACTTTTTGGGAACAGTTGAGAACAAAAGCTGAAATATAGCCCCACCCTCTGCCCAGTTTGAAATGAAACCCTAACCATCTATACTCTTCCAGAAACACTTAGGAATGAAATCTTAAATATATCCATACCCTTCCAGGCACAGATAGGAATGAAAGCTGAACTATATCCCTACCCTTTGGACACAGTTTGGAATAAAACACTGTGTCCTCGCTCTCCCAAACACAAAAATAAAATCTGAACTATATTCCCACCCTTCTAGATACATCTAGTTGTGAAACTCCAAGGTCAGATAGAATTAAAAGCTGAGCAATATTGCAACCCTCCTGGACACAGGTTTGGAAAGACAAATATAATCATACTTTTCTAGCCACAGGAACAAAAGCTGAACTATATCCCACCATCTGGCACCCAGTTTGGAATGAAATCCTCACATCCATATCCTGGTCACAGTTAGTTGAGAATTCCTAACGATATCCATGCCTTTCTGGACACAGTTAGTATTAAAAGCTGAACTATATCCCCCCACCTTCTGGGACATAGTTTGCGATTAAATGCTAACTGTATCCGTGCCCTCCCTGACATAGAAATAAAAGCAGAACTATGTCCCCACCCTTCTGTATACTTTTTGTAGGGAAACCTCAAAGTGAAGTCTCAAGTACAGTTAGGATTAAAAGGCAAGGACTATCCCCACCCTCATGGACAGTCATTTAAGACAACCTAACTACAATTATACTGTTTGTACACAGTTCAGATCAAAAGCTGAACTATATCCCCACCCTCCAGAACACAATTTGGAATTAAAACTTAACCATCTATACTCTCCCAGACACAGTTTGGAATGAAACCCTAACCATCTACACTCTCCAAGACACAGTTAGGAATGAAATCCTAATTATGTCCATACCATTCTGGACACAGTTAGGAATAAAACCTGAACTATATCCGTACCCTCCGGGACACAGTTTGAAATAAAAGACTAACTGTATCATGGCCCTCCCAAACACAAAAATAAAAGGTGAACTGTATTCCCACACATCTAGATACGGCTAGTAGTGAAACTCCAAGTACAGATAGAATTAAAAGTGGAGCAATATTGCAACACTCCTGGACACAGGTATGAAAAGATAACTACAATCAAACTTTTCTTGCCACAGGAACAAAATCTGAACTATATCCCCCACCATCCGGGACACAGTTTGGAATGAAATCCTCACTAACGGTATCCTGGTCACAGTTAAGAATTCCTAACGATATCCATACCTTTCGGGATGCAGTTAGTATTAAAAGCTGAACTGTATCCCCCACCCTCTGGGACACAGTTTGCAATTAAATGCTAACTATATCTGTATCCTCCCTAACACAGAAATAAAAGCAGAACTATGTGTCCCCACCCACCTGGGCACTTCTAGTAGTGAAACCTCAAAGTGAAACCTTAAGTACAGTTAGGATTAAAAGCCAAGGAATATCCCCACCCTCGTGGACAGTTGGGCATGACAACCTAACTATAATCATACTTTTTGGGAACAGTTAAGAATAAAAGCTGAAATACAGCCCCACCCTCTGCCCAGTTTGAAATGAAACCCTAGCCATCTATACTCTTCCAGAAACACTTAGGAATGAAATCTTAAATATATCCATACCCTTCCAGGCACAGATAGGAATGAAAGCTGAACTATATCCCTACCCTTTGGACACAGTTTGGAATAAAACACTAACTGTGTCCTCGCTCTCCCAAACACAAAAATAAAATCTGAACTATATTCCCACCCTTCTAGATACATCTAGTTGTGAAACTCCAAGATCAGATAGAATTAAAAGCTGAGCAATATTGCAACCCTCCTGGACACAGGTTTGAAAAGACAAATATAATCATATTTTTCTGGCCACAGGAACAAAAGCTGAACTATATCCCACCATCTGGCACCCAGTTTGGAATGAAATCCTCACTATCCATATCCTGGTCACAGTTAGTTGAGAATTCCTAACGATATCCATGCCTTTCTGGATACAGTTAGTATTAAAAGCTGAACTATATCCCCCCACCTTCTGGGACATAGTTTGCGATTAAATGCTAACTGTATCCGTGCCCTCCCTGACATAGAAATAAAAGCAGAACTATGTCCCCACCCTCCTGTATACTTTTTGTAGTGAAACCTCAAAGTGAAGTCTCAAGTACAGTTAGGATTAAAGGTCAAGGACTATCCCCACCCTCATGGACAGTCATTTAAGACAACCTAACTACAATCATACTGTTTGTACTCAGTTAAGATCAAAAGCTGAACTATATCCCCACCCTCCAGAACACAGTTTGGAATTAAACCTTAACCGTCTGTACTCTCCCAGACACAGTTTGGAATGAAATCCTAATTATATCCATTCCCTTCTGGACACAGTTAGGAATAAAATCTGAACTACATCCCTAACCTCCGGGACACAGTTTGAAATAAAACACTAACTGTATCCTGGCCCTCCCAAACACAAAAATAAAAGCTGAACTATATGCCCACCCGTATAGATACAGCTACTTCTGAAACTCCTAGGTCAGATAGAATTAAAAGCTGAGCAATATTGCAACACTCCTGAACACAGGTTTGAAAAGATAACTATAATCATACTTTTCGGGCCACAGGAACAAAAACTGAACTATATCCCACTCTCTGGCACCCAGTTTAGAATGATATCCCCACTATCTGTATCCTGTTCACAGTTATTTAAGAATTCCTAACGATATCCATGACTTTCTGGATACAGTTAGTATTAAAAGCTGAACTATATCCCCCACCCTCAGGGACACAGTTCACAATTAAATGCTAACTATATCCGTCTCCTCCCCGACACAGAAATGAAAGCAGATCTATGTCCCTACCCTCCTTGACACGTCTAGTAGTGAAACCTCAACGTGAAACCTGAAGTACAGTTAGGATTAAAAGCCAAGGAATATCCCCACCCTCATGGACAGTCGGGTATGACAACCTAACTGTAATCATACTTTTCTGGACACTGTTAAGTTCAAAAGCTGAGCTATATCCCCACCCGCCAGAACACAGTTTGGAATGAAACCCTAACCATCTGCACTCTCCCAGACACAGCTAGGAATGAAATCCTAATTATATCCATACCATTCTGGACACAGTTAGGAATAAAATCCGAACTATATCCCTACCCTCCGGGACACAGTTTGAAATAAAACAGTAACTGTATCCTGGCCCTCCCAAACACAAAAATAAAAGGTGAACTGTATTCCCACACATCTAGATACGGCTAGTAATGAAACTCCAAGTACAGATAGAATTAAAAGTGGAGCAATATTGCAACACTCCTGGATACAGGTATGAAAAGATAACTACAATCAAACTTTTCTTGCCACAGGAACAAAAGCTGAACTATATCCCCCCACCATCCGGGACGCAGTTTGAAATGAAATCCTCACTATCGGTATCCTGGTCACAGTTAAGAATTCCTAACGATATCCATACCTTTCGGGATACAGTTATTATTAAAAGCTGAACTATATCCCCCACACTCCGGGACACAGTTTGCAATTAAATGCTAACTATATCTGTATCCTCCCTAACACAGAAATAAAAGCAGAACTATGTGTCCCCACCCTCCTGGGCACTTCTAGTAGTGAAACCTCAAAGTGAAACCTTAAGTACAGTTAGGATTAAAAGCCAAGGAATATCCCCACCCTCGTGGACAGTTGGGTATGACAACCTAACTATAATCATACTTTTTGGAAACAGTTAAAAACAAAAGCTGAAATATATCCCCACCCTCTGCCCAGTTTGAAATGAAACCCTAACCATCTATACTCTCCCAGAAACAGTTAGGAATGAAATCTTAAATATATCCATACCCTTCCAGGCACAGATAGGAATGAAAGCTGAACTATATCCCTACCCTTTGGGACACAGTTTGGAATAAAACACTAACTGTGTCCTCGCCCTCCCAAACACAAAAATAAAATCTGAACTATATTCCCACCCATCAAGATACCTCTAGTTGTGAAACTCCAAGGTCAGATAAAATTAAAAGCTGAGCAATATTGCAACCCTCCTGGTCACAGGTTTTAAAAGACAAATATAATCATACTTTTCTGGCCACAGGAACAAAAGCTGAACTATATCCCACCATGTGGCACCCAGTTTGGAATGAAATCCTCAGTATCCATATCATGGTCACAGTTGGTTGAGAATTCCTAACGATATCCATGCCTTTCTGGATACAGTTAGTATTAAAAGCTGAACTATATCCCCCCACCTTCTGGGACATAGTTTGCGATTAAATGCTAACTGTATCCGTGCCCTCCCTGACATAGAAATCAAAGCAGAACTATGTCCCCACCCTCCTGTATACTTTTTGTAGTGAAACCTCAAAGTGAAGTCTCAAGTACAGTTAGGATTAAAAGGCAAGGACTATCCCCACCCTCACGGACAGTCATTTAAGACAACCTAACTACAATCATACTGTTTGTACACAGTTAAGATCAAAAGCTGAACTATATCCCCACCCTCCAGAACACAGTTTGGAATTAAACCTTAACCATCTATTCTCTCCCAGACACAGTTTGGAATGAAATCCTAATTATATCCATTCCCTTCTCGACACAGTTAGGAATAAAATCTGAACTATATCCCTAACCTCAGGGACACAGTTTGAAATAAAAGACTAACTGTATCCTTGCCCTCCCAAAAACAAAAATAAAAGCTGGACTATATGCCCACTCGTATAGATACAGCTACTTCTGAAACTCCTAGGTCAGATAGAATTAAAAGGTGAGCAATATTGCAACACTCCTGAACACAGGTTTGTAAAGATAACTATAATCATACTTATCGGGCCACAGGAACAAAAGCTGAACTATATCCCACTCTCTGGTGCAAAGTTTGGAATGAAATCGTCACTATCCGTATCCTGGTCACAGTTAGTTCAGAATTCCTAATGCTATCCATGCCTTTCTGGATACAGTTAGTATTAAAAGCTGAACTAGATCCCCCACCCTCAGGGACACAGTTCACAATTAAATGCTAACTATATCCGTCTCCTCCCCGACACAGAAATGAAAGCAGATCTATGTCCCTACCCTCCTTGACACGTCTAGTAGTGAAACCTCAACGTGAAACCTGAAGTACAGTTAGGATTAAAAGCCAAGGAATATCCCCACCCTCATGGACAGTCGGGTATGACAACCTAACTGTAATCATACTTTTCTGGACACTGTTAAGTTCAAAAGCTGAGCTATATCCCCACCCGCCAGAACACAGTTTGGAATGAAACCCTAACCATCTAGACTCTCCAAGACACAGTTAGGAATGAAATCCTAATTATATCCATACTGTTCTGGACACAGTTAGGAATAAAATCTGCACTATATCCCTACCCTCTGGGACACAGTTCGGAGTGAAACACTAACTGTATCCTTACCCACCCAAACAGAAAAATAAAAGCTGAACTATATGCCCACCCGTCTGGATACAGTTAGTTGTGAAACTCCAATGTCAGATAGAATTAAATGCAGTGCAATATTGCAACCCTCCTGGACACAGGTTTGAAAAGGTAACTATACTCATACTTTTCTGACCACAGGAACAAAAGCTGAACTATATCCCACTCTCTGGTGCAAAGTTTGGAATGAAATCGTCACTATCCGTATCCTGGTCACAGTTAGTTCAGAATTCCTAATGCTATCCATGCCTTTCTGGATACAGTTAGTATTAAAAGCTGAACTAGATCCCCCACCCTCAGGGACACAGTTCACAATTAAATGCTAACTATATCCGTCTCCTCCCCGACACAGAAATGAAAGCAGATCTATGTCCCTACCCTCCTTGACACGTCTAGTAGTGAAACCTCAACGTGAAACCTGAAGTACAGTTAGGATTAAAAGCCAAGGAATATCCCCACCCTCATGGACAGTCGGGTATGACAACCTAACTGTAATCATACTTTTCTGGACACTGTTAAGTTCAAAAGCTGAGCTATATCCCCACCCGCCAGAACACAGTTTGGAATGAAACCCTAACCATCTGTACTCTCCCAGACACAGCTAGGAATGAAATCCTAATTATATCCATACCATTCTGGACACAGTTAGGAATAAAATCTGAACTATATCCCTACCCGCCGGGACACAGTTTGAAATAAAACACTAACTGTATCCTGGCCCTCCCAAACACAAAAATAAAAGGTGAACTGTATTCCCACACATCTAGATACGGCTAGTAGTGAAACTCCAAGTACAGATAGAATTAAAAGTGGAGCAATATTGCAACACTCCTGCACACAGGTATGAAAAGATAACTACAATCAAACTTTTCTTGCCACAGGAACAAAAGCTGAACTATATCCCCCACCATCCGGGACACAGTTTGGAATGAAATCTTCACTATCGGTATCCTGGTCACAGTTAAGAATTTCTAACGATATCCATACCTTTCGGGATACAGTTAGTATTAAAAGCTGAACAATATCCCCCACACTCCGGGACACACTTTGCAATTAAATGCTAACTATATCTGTATCCTCCCTAACACAGAAATAAAAGCAGAACTATGTGTCCCCACCCTCCTGGGCACTTCTAGTAGTGAAACCTCAAAGTGAAACCTTAAGCACAGTTAGGATTAAAAGCCAAGGAATATCCCCACCCTCGTGGACAGTTGGGTATGACAACGTAACTATAATCATACTTTTTTGGGAACAGTTAAGAACAAAAGCTGAAATATATCCCCACCCTCTGCCCAGTTTGAAATGAAACCCTAACCATCTATGCTCTCCCAGAAACAGGAATGAAATCTTAAATATATCCATACCCTTCCAGGCACAGATAGGAATGAAAGCTGAACTATATCCCCACCCTTTGGGACACAGTTTGGAATAAAACACTAACTGTGTCCTCGCCCTCCCAAACACAAAAATAAAATCTGAACTATATTCCCACCCATCTAGATACATCTAGTTGTGAAACTCCAAGGTCAGATAGAATTAAAAGCTGAGCAATATTGCAACCGTCCTGGACACAGGTTTGAAAAGACAAATATAATCATACTTTTCTGGCCACAGGAACAAAAGCTGAACTATATCCCACCATCTGGCACCCAGTTTGGAATGAAATCCTCACTCACAGTTAGTTGAGAATTCCTAACGATATCCATGCCTTTCTGGATACAGTTAGTATTAAAAGCTGAAATATATCCCCCCACCTTCTGGGACATAGTTTGCGATTAAATGCTAACTGTATCCGTGCCCTCCCTGACATAGAAATAAAAGCAGAACTATGTCCCCACGCTCCTGTATACTTTTTGTAGTGAAACCTCAAAGTGAAGTCTCAAGTACAGTTAGGATTAAAAGTCAAGGACTATCCCCACCCTCATGGACAGTCATTTAAGACAACCTAACTACAATCATACTGTTTGTACACAGTGAAGATCAAAAGCTGAACTAGATCCCCACCCTCCAGAACACAGTTTGGAATTAAACCTTAACCATCTATACTCTCCCAGACACAGTTTGGAATGAAATCCTAATTATATCCATTCCCTTCTGGACACAGTTAGGAATAAAATCTGAACTATATCCCTACCCTCTGGGACACAGTTTGAAATAAAAGACTAACTGTATCCTGGCCCTCCCAAACACAAAAATAAAAGCTGAACTATATGCCCACCCGTATAGATACAGCTACTTCTGAAACTCCTAGGTCAGATAGAATTAAAAGCTGAGCAATATTGCAACACTCCTGAACACAGGTTTGAAAAGATAACTATAATCATACTTTTCGGGCCACAGGAACAAAAGCTGAACTATATCCCACTCTCTGGCACCCAGTTTAGAATGAAATCCCCACTATCTGTATCCTGTTCACAATTATTTAAGAATTCCTAACGATATCCATGACTTTCTGGATATAGTTAGTATTAAAAGCTGAACTATATCCCCCACCCTCATGGAGACAGTTTACAATTAAATGCTAACTATATCTGTACCCTCCCTGACACAGAAATAAAAGCAAAACTATGTCCCCACCCTCATGGACACATCTAGTAGTGAAACCTCAAAATGAAACCTCAAGTACAGTGAGGATTAAAATCCAAGGAATATTCCCACCCTCATGGACAGTTGGGTATGGCAACCTAACTATAATCATACTTTTCTGGGTACAGTTAAGATCAAAAGCTGAACTATATCCCCACCCTCCAGAACACAGTTTGGAATGAAAGCATAACAATCTATACTCTCCCAGACACAGCTATGAATGAAATCCTAATTATATCCCTACCCTTCGGGTCATAGTTTGGAATAAAATCTGAACTATATCCCTACCCTCTGGGACACAGTTTGAAATAAAACACTAACTGTATCCTGGCCCTCCCAAACACAAAAATAAATGGTGAACTGTATTCCCACACATCTAGATATGGCTAGTTGTGAAACTCCAAGTACAGATAGAATTAAATGTGGAGCAATATTGCAACACTCCTGGACACAGGTATGAAAAGATAACTACAATCAAACTTTTCTTGCCACAGGAACAAAAGCTGAACTATATCCCCCACCATCCGGGACACAGTTTGGAATGAAATCCTCACTATCGGTGTCCTGGTCACAGTTAAGAATTCCTAACGATATCCATACCTTTCTGGATACAGTTAGTATTAAAAGCTGAACTATATCTCCCACACTCCGGGACACAGTTTGCAATTAAATGCTAACTATATCTGTATGCTCCCTAACACAGAAATAAAAGCACAACTATGTGTCCCCACCCTCCTGGGCACTTCTAGTAGTGAAACCTCAAAGTGAAACCTTAAGTACAGTTAGGATTAAAAGCCAAGGAATATCCCCACCCTCGTGGACAGTTGGGTATGACAACCTAACTATAATCATACTTTTTGGGAACAGTTAAAAACAAAAGCTGAAATATATCCCCACCCTCTGCCCTGTTTGAAATGAAACCCTAACCATCTATACTCTCCCAGAAACAGTTAGGAATGAAATCTTAAATATATCCATACCCTTCCAGGCACAGATAGGAATGAAAGCTGAACTATATTCCTACCCTTTGGGACATAGTTTGGAATAAAACACTAACTGTGTCCTCGCCCTCCCAAACACAAAAATAAAATCTGAACTATATTCCCACCCATCTAGATACATCTAGTTGTAAAACTCCAAGGTCAGATAGAATTAAAAGCTGAGCAATATTGCAACCCTCCTGGACACAGGTTTGAAAAGACAAATATAATCATACTTTTCTGGCCACAGGAACAAAAGCTGAACTATATCCCACCATCTGGCACCCTGTTTGGAATGAAATCCTCACTCACAGTTAGTTGAGAATTCCTAACGATATCCATGCCTTTCTGGATACAGTTAGTATTAAAAGATGAACTATATCCCCCACTTTCTGGGACATAGTTTGCGATTAAATGCTAACTGTACCCGTGCCCTCCCTGACATAGAAATAAAAGCAGAACTATGTCCCCACCCTCCTGTATACCTTTTGTAGTGAAACCTCAAAGTGAAGTCTCAAGTACAGTTAGGATTAAAAGTCAAGGACTATCCCCCCCCCCCCCCCCCCCCCCCATGGACAGTCATTTAAGACAACCTAACTACAATCATACTGTTTGTACACGGTTAAGATCAAAAGCTGAACTATATCCCCACCCTCCAGAACACAGTTTGGAATTAAACCTTAACCATCTATACTCTCCCAGACACAGTTTGGAATGAAATCCTAATTATATCCATTCCCTTCTGGACTCAGTTAGGAATAAAATCTGAACTATATCCCTACCCTCCGGCACACAGTTTAAAATAAAACACTAACTGTATCCTGGCCCTCCCAAACACAAAAATAATAGCTGAACTATATGCCCACCCGTATAGATACAGCTACTTCTGAAACTCCTAGGTCAGATAGAATTAAAAGCCGAGCAATATTGCAACACTCCTGAACACAGGTTTGAAAAGATAACTATAATCATACTTTTCGGGCCACAGGAACAAAAGCTGAACTATATCCCACTCTCTGGCACCCAGTTTAGAATGAAATCCCCACTATCTGTATCCTGTTCACAGTTATTTAAGAATTCCTAATGATATCCATGACTTTCTGGATACAGTTAGTATTAAAAGCTGAACTATATCCCCCACCCTCAGGGAGACAGTTTACAATTAAATGCTAACTATATCTGTACCCTCCCCGACACAGAAATAAAAGCAAAACTATGTCCCCACCCTCATGGACACATCTAGTAGTGAAATCTCAAAATGAAACCTCAAGTACAGTTAGGATTAAAATCCAAGGAATATTCCCACCCTCATGGACAGTTGGGTATGGCAACCTAACTATAATCATACTTTTCTGGGCACAGTTAAGATCAAAAGCTGTACTATATCCCCACCCTCCAGAACACAGTTTGGAATGAAACCATAACAATCTATACTCTCCCAGACACAGCTATGAATGAAATCCTAATTATATCCCTACCCTTCTGGTCATAGTTTGGAATAAAATCTGAACTATATCCCTACCCTCTGGGACACAGTTTGAAATAAAACACTAACTGTATCCTGGCCCTCCCAAACACAAAAATAAAAGCTGAACTATATTCCCACACGTCTTGATACAGCTAGTAGTGAAACTCCAGTACAGATGGAATTAAAAGCTGAGCAATATTGCAACCCTCCTGAACTCAGGTGTGAAAAGATAACTATAATCATACTTTTCTTGCCAGAGGATCAAATGCTGAACGAGATCCTCCACCATCCGGGGCCCTGTTTGGAATGAAATACTCACCATCCATATCCTGGTCACAGTTGGTTGAGAATTCCTAACGATATCCATTCCTTTCTGGATACAGTTAGTATTAAAATCTGAACTATATCCCCCACCTTTGGGGACACTGTTTGCAATTAAATGCTAACTATATCCATACCCTCCCTGACACAGAAATAAAAGTAGAACTTTGTCCCCACCCTCCTGTATACTTCTTGTAGTGAAACCTCAACGTGAAACCTCAAGTACAGTTAGCATTAAAAGCCAAGGAATATCCCCACCCTCATGGACAGTCGGGAGTGACAACCTAACTGTAATCATACTTTTTTGGACACTGTTAAGTTCAAAAGCTGAGCTATATCCCCACCCCCAGAACACAGTTTGGAATGAAACCCTAACCATCTACACTCTCCAAGACACAGTTAGGAATGAAATCCTAATTATATCCATACCCGTCTGGACACAGTTATGAATAAAATCTGCACTATATCCCTACCCTCTGGGACACAATTCGGAATGAAACACTAACTGTATCCTTACCCACCCAAACAGAAAAATAAAAGGTGAACTATATGCCCACCAGTCTAGATAGAGCTAGTTGTGAAACTCCAATGTCAGATAGAATTAAAAGCAGTGCAATATTGCAACCCTCCTGGGCACAGGTTTGAAAAGGTAACTATACTCATACTTTTCTGACCACAGGAACAAAAGCTGAACTATATCCCACTCTCTGGCGCACAGTTTGGAATGAAATTGTCACTATCCGTATCCTGGTCACAGTTAGTTCAGAATTCCTAATGCTATCCATGCCTTTCTGGATACAGTTAGTATTAAAAGCTAAACTATATCCCCCACCCTCAGGGACACAGTTCACAATTAAATGCTAACTACATTTGTCTCCTCCCCGACACAGAAATGAAAGCAGATCTATGTCCCTACCCTCCTTGACACGTCTAGTAGTGAAACCTCAATGTGAAACCTGAAGTACAGTTAGGATTAAAAGCCAAGGAATATCCCCACCCTCATGGACAGTCAGGTATGACAACCTAACTGTAATCATACTTTTTTGGACACTGTTAAGTTCAAAAGCTGAGCTATATCCCCACCCCCCAGAACACAGTTTGGAATGAAACCCTAACCATCTGTACTCTCCCAGACACAGCTAGGAATGAAATCCTAATTATATCCATACCATTCTGGACACAGTTAGGAATAAAATCTGAACTATATCCCTACCCTCCGGGACACAGTTTGAAATAAAACACTAACTGTATCCTGGCCCTCCCAAACACAAAAATAAAACCTGAACTGTATTCCCACACATCTAGATACGGCTAGTAGTGAAACTCCAAGTACAGATAGAATTAAAAGTGGAGCAATATTGCAACACTCCTGGATACAGGTATGAAAAGATAACTACAATGAAACTTTTCTTGCCACAGGAAGAAAAGCTGAACTATATCCCCCACCATCCGGGACACAGTTTGGAATGAAATCCTCACTATCGGTATCCTGGTCACAGTTAAGAATTCCTAACGATATCCATACCTTTCGGGATACAGTTAGTATTAAAAGCTGAACAATATCCCCCACAGTCTGGGACACAGTTTGCAATTAAATGCTAACTATATCTGTATCCTCCCTAACACAGAAATAAAAGCAGAACTATGTGTCCCCACCCTCCTGGGCACTTCTAGTAGTGAAACCTCAAACTGAAACCTTAAGTACAGTTAGGATTAAAAGCCAAGGAATATCCCCACCCTCGTGGACAGTTGGGCATGACAACCTAACTATAATCATACTTTTTGGGAACAGTTAAGAACAAAAGCTGAAATATATCCCCACCCTCTGCCCAGTTTGAAATGAAACCCTAACCATCTATACTCTTCCAGAAACAGTTAGGAATGAACTCTTAAATATATCCATACCCTTCCAGGCACAGATAGGAATGAAAGCTGAACTATATCCCTACCCTTTGGACACAGTTTGGAATAAAACACTAACTGTGTCCTCGCCCTCCCAAACACAAAAATAAAATCTCAACTATATTCCCACCCATCTAGATACATCTAGTTGTGAAACTCCAAGGTCAGATAGAATTAAAAGCTGAGCAATATTGCAACCCTCCTGGACACAGGTTTGAAAAGATAAATATAATCATATTTTTCTGGCCACAGGAACAAAAGCTGAACTATATCCCACCATCTGGCACCCAGTTTGGAATGAAATCCTCACTATCCATATCCTGGTCACAGTTAGTTGAGAATTCCTAACGATATCCATGCCTTTCTGGATACAGTTAGTATTAAAAGCTGAACTATATCTCCCACCTTCTGGGACATAGTTTGCGATTAAATGCTAACTGTATCCGTGCCCTCCCCGACACAGAAACAAAAGCAAAACTATGTTCCCACCCTCATGGACACATCTAGTAGTGAAACCTCAAAATGAAACCTCAAGTACAGTTAGGATTAAAATCCAAGGAATATTCCCACCCTCATGGACAGTTGGGTATGGCAACCTATCTATAATCATACTTTTCTGGGCACAGTTAAGATCAAAAGCTGAACTATATCCCCACCCTCCAGAACACAGTTTGGAATGAAACCATAACAATCTATACTCTCCCAGACACAGCTATGAATGAAATCCTAATTATATCCCTACCCTTCTGGTCATAATTTGGAATAAAATCTGAACTATATCCCTACCCTCTGGGACACAGTTTGAAATAAAACACTAACTGTATCCTGGCCACCATCCGAAACACAAAAATAAAAGCTGAACTATATTCCCACACGTCTTGATACAGCTAGTAGTGAAACTCCAGTACAGATGGAATTAAAAGCTGAGCAATATTGCAACCCTCCTGAACTCAGGTGTGAAAAGATAACTATAATCATACTTTTCTTGCTAGAGGATCAAATGCTGAACGAGATCCTCCACAATCCGGGGCCCAGTTTGGAATGAAATCCTCACTATCCATATCCTGGTCACAGTTAGTTGAGAATTCCTAACGATATCCATTCCTTTCTGGATACAGTTAGTATTAAAATCTGAACTATATCCCCCACCTTTGGGGACACTGTTTGCAATTAAATGCTAACTATATCCATACCCTCCCTGACACAGAAATAAAAGTAGAACTTTGTCCCCACCCTCCTGTATACTTCTTGTAGTGAAACCTCAACGTGAAACCTCAAGTACAGTTAGCATTAAAAGCCAAGGAATATCCCCACCCTCATGGACAGTCGGGAGTGACAACCTAACTGTAATCATACTTTTTTGGACACTGTTAAGTTCAAAAGCTGAGCTATATCCCCACCCCCAGAACACAGTTTGGAATGAAACCCTAACCATCTACACTCTCCAAGACACAGTTAGGAATGAAATCCTAATTATATCCATACCCGTCTGGACACAGTTATGAATAAAATCTGCACTATATCCCTACCCTCTGGGACACAATTCGGAATGAAACACTAACTGTATCCTTACCCACCCAAACAGAAAAATAAAAGGTGAACTATATGCCCACCAGTCTAGATAGAGCTAGTTGTGAAACTCCAATGTCAGATAGAATTAAAAGCAGTGCAATATTGCAACCCTCCTGGGCACAGGTTTGAAAAGGTAACTATACTCATACTTTTCTGACCACAGGAACAAAAGCTGAACTATATCCCACTCTCTGGCGCACAGTTTGGAATGAAATTGTCACTATCCATATCCTGGTCACAGTTAGTTCAGAATTCCTAATGCTATCCATGCCTTTCTGGATACAGTTAGTATTAAAAGCTAAACTATATCCCCCACCCTCAGGGACACAGTTCACAATTAAATGCTAACTACATTTGTCTCCTCCCCGACACAGAAATGAAAGCAGATCTATGTCCCTACCCTCCTTGACACGTCTAGTAGTGAAACCTCAATGTGAAACCTGAAGTACAGTTAGGATTAAAAGCCAAGGAATATCCCCACCCTCATGGACAGTCGGGTATGACAACCTAACTGTAATCATACTTTTTTTTTTGGACACTGTTAAGTTCAAAAGCTGAGCTATATCCCCACCCCCCAGAACACAGTTTGGAATGAAACCCTAACCATCTGTACTCTCCCAGACACAGCTAGGAATGAAATCCTAATTATATCCATACCATTCTGGACACAGTTAGGAATAAAATCTGAACTATATCCCTACCCTCCGGGACACAGTTTGAAATAAAACACTAACTGTATCCTGGCCCTCCCAAACACAAAAATAAAACCTGAACTGTATTCCCACACATCTAGATACGGCTAGTAGTGAAACTCCAAGTACAGATAGAATTAAAAGTGGAGCAATATTGCAACACTCCTGGATACAGGTATGAAAAGATAACTACAATGAAACTTTTCTTGCCACAGGAAGAAAAGCTGAACTATATCCCCCACCATCCGGGACACAGTTTGGAATGAAATCCTCACTATCGGTATCCTGGTCACAGTTAAGAATTCCTAACGATATCCATACCTTTCGGGATACAGTTAGTATTAAAAGCTGAACAATATCCCCCACAGTCTGGGACACAGTTTGCAATTAAATGCTAACTATATCTGTATCCTCCCTAACACAGAAATAAAAGCAGAACTATGTGTCCCCACCCTCCTGGGCACTTCTAGTAGTGAAACCTCAAACTGAAACCTTAAGTACAGTTAGGATTAAAAGCCAAGGAATATCCCCACCCTCGTGGACAGTTGGGCATGACAACCTAACTATAATCATACTTTTTGGGAACAGTTAAGAACAAAAGCTGAAATATATCCCCACCCTCTGCCCAGTTTGAAATGAAACCCTAACCATCTATACTCTTCCAGAAACAGTTAGGAATGAACTCTTAAATATATCCATACCCTTCCAGGCACAGATAGGAATGAAAGCTGAACTATATCCCTACCCTTTGGACACAGTTTGGAATAAAACACTAACTGTGTCCTCGCCCTCCCAAACACAAAAATAAAATCTCAACTATATTCCCACCCATCTAGATACATCTAGTTGTGAAACTCCAAGGTCAGATAGAATTAAAAGCTGAGCAATATTGCAACCCTCCTGGACACAGGTTTGAAAAGATAAATATAATCATATTTTTCTGGCCACAGGAACAAAAGCTGAACTATATCCCACCATCTGGCACCCAGTTTGGAATGAAATCCTCACTATCCATATCCTGGTCACAGTTAGTTGAGAATTCCTAACGATATCCATGCCTTTCTGGATACAGTTAGTATTAAAAGCTGAACTATATCTCCCACCTTCTGGGACATAGTTTGCGATTAAATGCTAACTGTATCCGTGCCCTCCCCGACACAGAAACAAAAGCAAAACTATGTTCCCACCCTCATGGACACATCTAGTAGTGAAACCTCAAAATGAAACCTCAAGTACAGTTAGGATTAAAATCCAAGGAATATTCCCACCCTCATGGACAGTTGGGTATGGCAACCTATCTATAATCATACTTTTCTGGGCACAGTTAAGATCAAAAGCTGAACTATATCCCCACCCTCCAGAACACAGTTTGGAATGAAACCATAACAATCTATACTCTCCCAGACACAGCTATGAATGAAATCCTAATTATATCCCTACCCTTCTGGTCATAATTTGGAATAAAATCTGAACTATATCCCTACCCTCTGGGACACAGTTTGAAATAAAACACTAACTGTATCCTGGCCACCATCCGAAACACAAAAATAAAAGCTGAACTATATTCCCACACGTCTTGATACAGCTAGTAGTGAAACTCCAGTACAGATGGAATTAAAAGCTGAGCAATATTGCAACCCTCCTGAACTCAGGTGTGAAAAGATAACTATAATCATACTTTTCTTGCTAGAGGATCAAATGCTGAACGAGATCCTCCACAATCCGGGGCCCAGTTTGGAATGAAATCCTCACTATCCATATCCTGGTCACAGTTAGTTGAGAATTCCTAACGATATCCATTCCTTTCTGGATACAGTTAGTATTAAAATCTGAACTATATCCCCCACCTTTGGGGACACTGTTTGCAATTAAATGCTAACTATATCCATACCCTCCCTGACACAGAAATAAAAGTAGAACTTTGTCCCCACCTTCCTGTATACTTCTTGTAGTGAAACCTCAACGTGAAACCTCAAGCACAGTTAGCATTAAAAGCCAAGGAATATCCCCACCCTCATGGACAATCGGGTGTGACAACCTAACTGTAATCATAATTTTTTGGACACAGGTAAGTTCAAAAGCTGAGCTATATCCCCCCCCCCCCCCCCCAGAACACAGTTTGGAAAGAAACCCTAACCATCTAGACTCTCCAAGACACAGTTAGGAATGAAATCCTAATTATATCCATACTGTTCTGGACACAGTTAGGAATAAAATCTGCACTATATCCCTACCCTCTGGGACACAGTTCGGAGTGAAACACTAACTGTATCCTTACCCACCCAAACAGAAAAATAAAAGCTGAACTATATGCCCACCCGTCTAGATACAGTTAGTTGTGAAACTCCAATGTCAGATAGAATTAAATGCAGTGCAATATTGCAACCCTCCTGGACACAGGTTTGAAAAGGTAACTATACTCATACTTTTCTGACCACAGGAACAAAAGCTGAACTATATCCCACTCTCTGGTGCAAAGTTTGGAATGAAATCGTCACTATCCGTATCCTGGTCACAGTTAGTTCAGAATTCCTAATGCTATCCATGCCTTTCTGGATACAGTTAGTATTAAAAGCTGAACTAGATCCCCCACCCTCAGGGACACAGTTCACAATTAAATGCTAACTATATCTGTCTCCTCCCCGACACAGAAATGAAAGCAGATCTATGTCCCTACCCTCCTTGACACGTCTAGTAGTGAAACCTCAACGTGAAACCTGAAGTACAGTTAGGATTAAAAGCCAAGGAATATCCCCACCCTCATGGACAGTCGGGTATGACAACCTAACTGTAATCATACTTTTCTGGACACTGTTAAGTTCAAAAGCTGAGCTATATCCCCACCCGCCAGAACACAGTTTGGAATGAAACCCTAACCATCTGTACTCTCCCAGACACAGCTAGGAATGAAATCCTAATTATATCCATACCATTCTGGACACAGTTAGGAATAAAATCTGAACTATATCCCTACCCTCCGGGACACAGTTTGAAATAAAACACTAACTGTATCCTGGCCCTCCCAAACACAAAAATAAAAGGTGAACTGTATTCCCACACATCTAGATACGGCTAGTAGTGAAACTCCAAGTACAGATAGAATTAAAAGTGGAGCAATATTGCAACACTCCTGCACACAGGTATGAAAAGATAACTACAATCAAACTTTTCTTGCCACAGGAACAAAAGCTGAACTATATCCCCCACCATCCGGGACACAGTTTGGAATGAAATCCTCACTATCGGTATCCTGGTCACAGTTAAGAATTTCTAACGATATCCATACCTTTCGGGATACAGTTAGTATTAAAAGCTGAACTATATCCCCCACACTCCGGGACACAGTTTGCAATTAAATGCTAACTATATCTGTATCCTCCCTAACACAGAAATAAAAGCAGAACTATGTGTCCCCACCCTCCTGGGCACTTCTAGTAGTGAAACCTCAAAGTGAAACCTTAAGCACAGTTAGGATTAAAAGCCAAGGAATATCCCCACCCTCGTGGACAGTTGGGTATGACAACCTAACTATAATCATACTTTTTTGGGAACAGTTAAGAACAAAAGCTGAAATATATACCCACCCTCTGCCCAGTTTGAAATGAAACCCTAACCATCTATGCTCTCCCAGAAACAGGAATGAAATCTTAAATATATCCATACCCTTCCAGGCACAGATAGGAATGAAAGCTGAACTATATCCCCACCCTTTGGGACACAGTTTGGAATAAAACACTAACTGTGTCCTCGCCCTCCCAAACACAAAAATAAAATCTGAACTATATTCCCACCCATCTAGATACATCTAGTTGTGAAACTCCAAGGTCAGATAGAATTAAAAGCTGAGCAATATTGCAACCCTCCTGGACACAGGTTTGAAAAGACAAATATAATCATACTTTTCTGGCCACAGGAACAAAAGCTGAACTATATCCCACCATCTGGCACCCAGTTTGGAATGAAATCCTCACTCACAGTTAGTTGAGAATTCCTAACGATATCCATGCCTTTCTGGATACAGTTAGTATTAAAAGCTGAAATATATCCCCCCACCTTCTGGGACATAGTTTGCGATTAAATGCTAACTGTATCCGTGCCCTCCCTGACATAGAAATAAAAGCAGAACTATGTCCCCACGCTCCTGTATACTTTTTGTAGTGAAACCTCAAAGTGAAGTCTCAAGTACAGTTAGGATTAAAAGTCAAGGACTATCCCCACCCTCATGGACAGTCATTTAAGACAACCTAACTACAATCATACTGTTTGTACACAGTGAAGATCAAAAGCTGAACTAGATCCCCACCCTCCAGAACACAGTTTGGAATTAAACCTTAACCATCTATACTCTCCCAGACACAGTTTGGAATGAAATCCTAATTATATCCATTCCCTTCTGGACACAGTTAGGAATAAAATCTGAACTATATCCCTACCCTCTGGGACACAGTTTGAAATAAAAGACTAACTGTATCCTGGCCCTCCCAAACACAAAAATAAAAGCTGAACTATATGCCCACCCGTATAGATACAGCTACTTCTGAAACTCCTAGGTCAGATAGAATTAAAAGCTGAGCAATATTGCAGCACTCCTGAACACAGGTTTGAAAAGATAACTATAATCATACTTTTCTGACCACAGGAACAAAAGCTGAACTATATCCCACTCTCTGGCGCACAGTTTGGAATGAAATCGTCACTATCCGTATCCTGGTCACAGTTAGTTCAGAATTCCTAATGCTATACATGCCTTTCTGGATACAGTTAGAATTAAAAGCTAAACTATATCCCCCACCCTCAGGGACACAGTTCACAATTAAATGCTAACTATATTTGTCTCCTCCCCGACACAGAAATGAAAGCAGATCTATGTCCCTACCCTCCTTGACACGTCTAGTAGTGAAACCTCAATGTGAAACCTGAAGTACAGTTAGGATTAAAATCCAAGGAATATCCCCACCCTCATGGACAGTCGGGTATGACAACCTAACTGTAATCATACTTTTCTGTACACTGTTAAGTTCAAAAGCTGAGCTATATCCCCACCCGCCAGAACACAGTTTGGAATGAAACCCTAACCATCTAGACTCTCCAAGACACAGTTAGGAATGAAATCCTAATTATATCCATACTGTTCTGGACACAGTTAGGAATAAAATCTGCACTATATCCCTACCCTCTGGGACACAGTTCGGAGTGAAACACTAACTGTATCCTTACCCACCCAAACAGAAAAATAAAAGCTGAACTATATGCCCACCCGTCTAGATACAGTTAGTTGTGAAACTCCAATGTCAGATAGAATTAAATGCAGTGCAATATTGCAACCCTCCTGGACACAGGTTTGAAAAGGTAACTATACTCATACTTTTCTGACCACAGGAACAAAAGCTGAACTATATCCCACTCTCTGGTGCAAAGTTTGGAATGAAATCGTCACTATCCGTATCCTGGTCACAGTTAGTTCAGAATTCCTAATGCTATCCATGCCTTTCTGGATACAGTTAGTATTAAAAGCTGAACTAGATCCCCCACCCTCAGGGACACAGTTCACAATTAAATGCTAACTATATCCGTCTCCTCCCCGACACAGAAATGAAAGCAGATCTATGTCCCTACCCTCCTTGACACGTCTAGTAGTGAAACCTCAACGTGAAACCTGAAGTACAGTTAGGATTAAAAGCCAAGGAATATCCCCACCCTCATGGACAGTCGGGTATGACAACCTAACTGTAATCATACTTTTCTGGACACTGTTAAGTTCAAAAGCTGAGCTATATCCCCACCCGCCAGAACACAGTTTGGAATGAAACCCTAACCATCTGTACTCTCCCAGACACAGCTAGGAATGAAATCCTAATTATATCCATACCATTCTGGACACAGTTAGGAATAAAATCCGAACTATATCCCTACCCTCCGGGACACAGTTTGAAATAAAACAGTAACTGTATCCTGGCCCTCCCAAACACAAAAATAAAAGGTGAACTGTATTCCCACACATCTAGATACGGCTAGTAATGAAACTCCAAGTACAGATAGAATTAAAAGTGGAGCAATATTGCAACACTCCTGGATACAGGTATGAAAAGATAACTACAATCAAACTTTTCTTGCCACAGGAACAAAAGCTGAACTATATCCCCCCACCATCCGGGACGCAGTTTGAAATGAAATCCTCACTATCGGTATCCTGGTCACAGTTAAGAATTCCTAACGATATCCATACCTTTCGGGATACAGTTAGTATTAAAAGCTGAACTATATCCCCCACACTCCGGGACACAGTTTGCAATTAAATGCTAACTATATCTGTATCCTCCCTAACACAGAAATAAAAGCAGAACTATGTGTCCCCACCCTCCTGGGCACTTCTAGTAGTGAAACCTCAAAGTGAAACCTTAAGTACAGTTAGGATTAAAAGCCAAGGAATATCCCCACCCTCGTGGACAGTTGGGTATGACAACCTTACTATAATCATACTTTTTGGAAACAGTTAAAAACAAAAGCTGAAATATATCCCCACCCTCTGCCCAGTTTGAAATGAAACCCTAACCATCTATACTCTCCCAGAAACAGTTAGGAATGAAATCTTAAATATATCCATACCCTTCCAGGCACAGATAGGAATGAAAGCTGAACTATATCCCTACCCTTTGGGACACAGTTTGGAATAAAACACTAACTGTGTCCTCGCCCTCCCAAACACAAAAATAAAATCTGAACTATATTCCCACCCATCAAGATACCTCTAGTTGTGAAACTCCAAGGTCAGATAAAATTAAAAGCTGAGCAATATTGCAACCCTCCTGGTCACAGGTTTTAAAAGACAAATATAATCATACTTTTCTGGCCACAGGAACAAAAGCTGAACTATATCCCACCATGTGGCACCCAGTTTGGAATGAAATCCTCAGTATCCATATCATGGTCACAGTTGGTTGAGAATTCCTAACGATATCCATGCCTTTCTGGATACAGTTAGTATTAAAAGCTGAACTATATCCCCCCACCTTCTGGGACATAGTTTGCGATTAAATGCTAACTGTATCCGTGCCCTCCCTGACATAGAAATCAAAGCAGAACTATGTCCCCACCCTCCTGTATACTTTTTGTAGTGAAACCTCAAAGTGAAGTCTCAAGTACAGTTAGGATTAAAAGGCAAGGACTATCCCCACCCTCACGGACAGTCATTTAAGACAACCTAACTACAATCATACTGTTTGTACACAGTTAAGATCAAAAGCTGAACTATATCCCCACCCTCCAGAACACAGTTTGGAATTAAACCTTAACCATCTATTCTCTCCCAGACACAGTTTGGAATGAAATCCTAATTATATCCATTCCCTTCTCGACACAGTTAGGAATAAAATCTGAACTATATCCCTAACCTCAGGGACACAGTTTGAAATAAAAGACTAACTGTATCCTTGCCCTCCCAAAAACAAAAATAAAAGCTGGACTATATGCCCACTCGTATAGATACAGCTACTTCTGAAACTCCTAGGTCAGATAGAATTAAAAGGTGAGCAATATTGCAACACTCCTGAACACAGGTTTGTAAAGATAACTATAATCATACTTATCGGGCCACAGGAACAAAAGCTGAACTATATCCCACTCTCTGGTGCAAAGTTTGGAATGAAATCGTCACTATCCGTATCCTGGTCACAGTTAGTTCAGAATTCCTAATGCTATCCATGCCTTTCTGGATACAGTTAGTATTAAAAGCTGAACTATATCCCCCACCCTCAGGGAGACAGTTTACAATTAAATGCTAACTATATCTGTACCCTCCCCGACACAAATAAAATCAAAACTATGTCCCCACCCTCGTGGACACATCTAGTAGTGAAACCTCAAAATGAAACCTCAAGTACAGTTAGGATTAAAATCCAAGGAATATTCCCACCCTCATGGACAGTTGGGTATGACAACCTAACTAGAATCATACTTTTTGGGAACAGTTAAAAACAAAAGCTGAAATATACCCCCACCCTCCAGAACACAGTTTGGAATGAAATCTGAACCATCTATACTCTCCCAGACACAGCTAGGAATGAAATCCTAATTATATCCATTCCCTTCTCGACACAGTTAGTATTAAAAGCTGAACTATATCCCCCACCCTCAGGGAGACAGTTTGCAATTAAATGCTAACTATATCTGTACCCTCCCCGACACAGAAATAAAAGCAAAACTATGTCCCCACCCTCATGGACACATCTAGTAGTGAAACCTCAAAGTGAAACCTTAAGTACAGTTAGGATTAAAAGCCAAGGAATATCCCCACCCTCGTGGACAGTTGGGCATGACAACCTAACTATAATCATACTTTTTGGAAACAGTTAAGAACAAAAGCTGAAATATATCCCCACCCTCTGCCCAATTTGAAATGAAACCCTAACCACCTATACTCTCCCAGAAACAGTTAGGAATGAAATCCTAATTATATCCCTACCCTTCTGGACATAGTTTGGAATAAAATCTGAACTATATCCCTACCCTCTGGGACACAGTTTGAAATAAAACACTAACTGTATCCTGGCCCTCCCAAACACAAAAATAAAAGCTGAACTATATTCCCACACGTCTTGATACAGCTAGTAGTGAAACTCCAGTACAGATGGAATTAAAAGCTGAGCAATATTGCAACCCTCCTGAACTCAGGTGTGAAAAGATAACTATAATCATACTTTTCTTGCCAGAGGATCAAATGCTGAACGAGATCCTCCACCATCCGGGGCCCAGTTTGGAATGAAATCCTCACTATCCATATCCTGGTCACAGTTAGTTGAGAATTCCTAACGATATCCATTCCTTTCTGGATACAGTTAGTATTAAAATCTGAACTATATCCCCCACCTTTGGGGACACTGTTTGCAATTAAATGCTAACTACATCCATACCCTCCCTGACACAGAAATAAAAGTAGAACTTTGTCCCCCACCTTCCTGTATACTTCTTGTAGTTAAACCTCAACGTGAAACCTCAAGTACAGTTAGCATTAAAAGCCAAGGAATATCCCCACCCTCATGGACAATTGGGTGTGACAACCTAACTGTAATCATACTTTTTTGGACACAGTTAAGTTCAAAAGCTGAGCTACATCCCCCCCCCCCCCCCCCCCCAGAACACAGTTTGGAATGAAACCCTAACCATCTAGACTCTCCAAGACACAGTTAGGAATGAAATCCTAATTATATCCATACCGTTCTGGACAATCTGCACTATATCCCTACCCTCTGGGACACAGTTCGGAATGAAACACTAACTGTATCCTTACCCACCCAAACAGAAAAATAAAAGCTGAACTATATGCCCACCCGTCTAGATGCAGTTAGTTGTGAAACTCCAATGTCAGATAGAATTAAATGCAGTGCAATATTGCAACCCTCCTGGACACAGGTTTGAAAAGGTAACTATACTCATACTTTTCTGACCACAGGAACAAAAGCTGAACTATATCCCACTCTCTGGTGCACAGTTTGGAATGAAATCGTCACTATCCGTATCCTGGTCACAGTTAGTTCAGAATTCCTAATGCTATCCATGCCTTTCTGGATACAGTTAGTATTAAAAGCTGATCTAGATCCCCCACCCTCAGGGACACAGTTCACAATTAAATGCTAAGTATATCTGTCTCCTCCCCGACACAGAAATGAAAGCAGATCTATGTCCCTACCCTCCTTGGCACGTCTAGTAGTGAAACCTCAACGTGAAACCTGAAGTACAGTTAGAATTAAAAGCCAAGGAATATCCCCACCCTCATGGACAGTCGGGTATGACAACCTAACTGTAATCATACTTTTTTTGGACACTGTTAAGTTCAAAAGCTGAGCTATATCCCCACCCCCCAGAACACAGTTTGGAATAAAACCCTAACCATCTGTACTCTCCCAGACACCGCTAGGAATGAAATCCTAATTATATCCATACCATTCTGGACACAGTTAGGAATAAAATCTGAACTATATCCCTAGCCTCCGGGACACAGTTTGAAATAAAACACTAACTGTATCCTGGCCCTCCCAAACACAAAAATAAAAGGTGAACTGTATTCCCACACATCTAGATACGGCTAGTAGTGAAACTCCAAGTACAGATAGAATTAAAAGTGGAGCAATATTGCAACACTCCTGGACACAGGTATGAAAAGATAACTACAATCAAACTTTTCTTGCCACAGGAACAAAAGCTGAACTATATCCCCCACCATCCGGGACACAGTTTGGAATGAAATCCTCACTATCGGTATCCTGGTCACAGTTAAGAATTCCTAACGATATCCATACCTTTCGGGATACAGTTAGTATTAAAAGCTGAACTATATCCCCCACACTCTGGGACACAGTTTGCAATTAAATGCTAACTATATCTGTATCCTCCCTAACACAGAAATAACAGCAGAACTATGTGTCCCCACCCTCCTGGGCACTTCTAGTAGTGAAACCTCAAAGTGAAACCTTAAGTACAGTTAGGATTAAAAGCCAAGGAATATCCCCACCCTCGTGGACAGTTGGGCATGACAACCTAACTATAATCATACTTTTTGGAAACAGTTAAGAACAAAAGCTGAAATATATCCCCACCCTCTGCCCAATTTGAAATGAAACCCTAACCACCTATACTCTCCCAGAAACAGTTAGGAATGAAATCCTAATTATATCCCTACCCTTCTGGACATAGTTTGGAATAAAATCTGAACTATATCCCTACCCTCTGGGACACAGTTTGAAATAAAACACTAACTGTATCCTGGCCCTCCCAAACACAAAAATAAAAGCTGAACTATATTCCCACACGTCTTGATACAGCTAGTAGTGAAACTCCAGTACAGATGGAATTAAAAGCTGAGCAATATTGCAACCCTCCTGAACTCAGGTGTGAAAAGATAACTATAATCATACTTTTCTTGCCAGAGGATCAAATGCTGAACGAGATCCTCCACCATCCGGGGCCCAGTTTGGAATGAAATCCTCACTATCCATATCCTGCTCACAGTTAGTTGAGAATTCCTAACGATATCCATTCCTTTCTGGATACAGTTAGTATTAAAATCTGAACTATATCCCCCACCTTTGGGGACACTGTTTGCAATTAAATGCTAACTACATCCATACCCTCCCTGACACAGAAATAAAAGTAGAACTTTGTCCCCCACCTTCCTGTATACTTCTTGTAGTTAAACCTCAACGTGAAACCTCAAGTACAGTTAGCATTAAAAGCCAAGGAATATCCCCACCCTCATGGACAATTGGGTGTGACAACCTAACTGTAATCATACTTTTTTGGACACAGTTAAGTTCAAAAGCTGAGCTACATCCTCCCCCCCCCCCCCCAGAACACAGTTTGGAATGAAACCCTAACCATCTAGACTCTCCAAGACACAGTTAGGAATGAAATCCTAATTATATCCATACCGTTCTGGACAATCTGCACTATATCCCTACCCTCTGGGACACAGTTCGGAATGAAACACTAACTGTATCCTTACCCACCCAAACAGAAAAATAAAAGCTGAACTATATGCCCACCCGTCTAGATGCAGTTAGTTGTGAAACTCCAACGTCAGATAGAATTAAATGCAGTGCAATATTGCAAACCTCCTGGACACAGGTTTGAAAAGGTAACTATACTCATACTTTTCTGACCACAGGAACAAAAGCTGAACTATATCCCACTCTCTGGTGCACAGTTTGGAATGAAATCGTCACTATCCGTATCCTGGTCACAGTTAGTTCAGAATTCCTAATGCTATCCATGCCTTTCTGGATACAGTTAGTATTAAGAGCTGATCTAGATCCCCCACCCTCAGGGACACAGTTCACAATTAAATGCTAAGTATATCTGTCTCCTCCCCGACACAGAAATGAAAGCAGATCTATGTCCCTACCCTCCTTGGCACGTCTAGTAGTGAAACCTCAACGTGAAACCTGAAGTACAGTTAGAATTAAAAGCCAAGGAATATCCCACCCTCATGGACAGTCGGGTATGACAACCTAACTGTAATCATACTTTTTTTGGACACTGTTAAGTTCAAAAGCTGAGCTATATCCCCACCCCCCAGAACACAGTTTGGAATAAAACCCTAACCATCTGTACTCTCCCAGACACCGCTAGGAATGAAATCCTAATTATATCCATACCATTCTGGACACAGTTAGGAATAAAATCTGAACTATATCCCTAGCCTCCGGGACACAGTTTGAAATAAAACACTAACTGTATCCTGGCCCTCCCAAACACAAAAATAAAAGGTGAACTGTATTCCCACACATCTAGATACGGCTAGTAGTGAAACTCCAAGTACAGATAGAATTAAAAGTGGAGCAATATTGCAACACTCCTGGACACAGGTATGAAAAGATAACTACAATCAAACTTTTCTTGCCACAGGAACAAAAGCTGAACTATATCCCCCACCATCCGGGACACAGTTTGGAATGAAATCCTCACTATCGGTATCCTGGTCACAGTTAAGAATTCCTAACGATATCCATACCTTTCGGGATACAGTTAGTATTAAAAGCTGAACTATATCCCCCACACTCTGGGACACAGTTTGCAATTAAATGCTAACTATATCTGAAATAACAGCAGAACTATGTGTCCCCACCCTCCTGGGCACTTCTAGTAGTGAAACCTCAAAGTGAAACCTTAAGTACAGTTAGGATTAAAAGCCAAGGAATATCCCCACCCTCGTGGACAGTTGGGCATGACAACCTACCTATAATCATACTTTTTGGGAACAGTTAAGAACAAAAGCTGAAATATATCCCCACCCTCTGCCCAGTTTCAAATGAAACCCTAACCACCTATACTCTCCCAGAAACAGTTAGGAATGAAATCCTAATTATATCCCTACCCTTCTGGACATAGTTTGGAATAAAATCTGAACTATATCCCTACCCTCTGGGACACAGTTTGAAATAAAACACTAACTGTATCCTGGCCCTCCCAAACACAAAAATAAAAGCTGAACTATATTCCCACACGTCTTGATACAGCTTGTAGTGAAACTCCAGTACAGATGGAATTAAAAGCTGAGCAATATTGCAACCCTCCTGAAGTCAGGGGTGAAAAGATAACTATAATCATACTTTTCTTGCCAGAGGATCAAATGCTGAACGAGATCCTCCACCATCCGGGGCCCAGTTTGGAATGATATCCTCACTATCCATATCCTGGTCACAGTTAGTTGAGAATTCCTAACGATATCCATTCCTTTCTGGATACAGTTAGTATTAAAATCTGAACTATATCCCCCACTTTTGGGGACACTGTTTGCAATTAAATGCTAACTATATCCATACCCTCCCTGACACAGAAACAAAAGCAGAACTTTGTCCCCACCTTCCTGTATACTTCTTGTAGTGAAACCTCAACGTGAAACCTCAAGTACAGTTAGCATTAAAAGCCAAGGAATATCCCCACCCTCATGGACAGTCGGGTGTGACAACCTAACTGTAATCGTACTTTTTTGGACACAGTTAAGTTCAAAAGCTGAGCTATATTCCCCCCCCCCCCCCCCCAGAACACAGTTTGGAATGAAACCCTAACCACAGTTATGAATAGAATCTGCACTATATCGCTACCCTCTGGGACACAGTTCGGAATGAAACACTAACTGCATCCTTACCCACCCAAACAGAAAAATAAAAGCTGAACTATATGCCCACCCGTCTTGATACAGCTAGTTGTGAAACTCCAATGTCAGATAGAATTAAAAGCAGTGCAATATTGCAACCCTCCTGGACACAGGTTTGAAAAGGTAACTATACTCATACTTTTCTGACCACAGGAACAAAAGCTGAACTATATCCCACTCTCTGGTGCACAGTTTGGAATGAAATCGTCACTATCCGTATCCTGGTCACAGTTAGTTCAGAATTCCTAATGTTATCCATGCCTTTCTGGATACAGTTAGTATTAAAAGCTGAACTAGATCCCCCACCCTCAGGGACACAGTTCACAATTAAATGCTAACTATATCTGTCTCCTCCCCGACACAGAAATGAAAGCAGATCTATGTCCCTACCCTCCTTGACACGTCTAGTAGTGAAACCTCAACGTGAAACCTGAAGTACAGTTAGGATTAAAAGCCAAGGAATATCCCCACCCTCATGGACAGTCGGGTATGACAACCTAACTGTAATCATTCTTTTTTGGACACTGTTAAGTTCAAAAGCTGAGCTATATCCCCACCCCCCAGAACACAGTTTGGAATGAAACCCTAACCATCTGTACTCTCCCAGACACAGTTTGGAATGAAATCCTAATTATATCCATTCCCTTCTGGACACAGTTAGTAATGAAATCTGAACTATATCCCTACCCTCTGGGTCACAGTTTGAAATAAAACACTAACTGTATCCTGGCCCTCCCAAACACAAAAATAAAAGGTGAGCTGTATTCCCACACATCTAGATACGGCTAGTAGTGAAACTCCAAGTACAGATAGAATTAAAAGTGGAGCAATATTGCAACACTCCTGGACACAGGTATGAAAAGATAACTACAATCAAACTTTTCTTGCCACAGGAACAAAAGCTGAACTATATCCCCCACCATCCGGGACACAGTTTGGAATGAAATCCTCACTATCGGTATCCTGGTCACAGTTAAGAATTCCTAACGATATCCATACCTTTCGGGATGCAGTTAGTATTAAAAGCTGAACTATATCCCCCACACTCTGGGACACAGTTTGCAATTAAATGCTAACAATATCTGTATCCTCCCTAACACAGAAATAAAAGCAGAACTATGTGTCCCCACCCTCCTGGGCACTTCTAGTAGTGAAACCTCAAACTGAAACCTTAAGTACAGTTAGGATTAAAAGCCAAGGAATATCCCCACCCTCGTGGACAGTTGGGCATGACAACCTAACTATAATCATACTTTTTGGGAACAGTTAAGAACAAAAGCTGAAATATATCCCCACCCTCTGCCCAGTTTGAAATGAAACCCTAACCATCTATACTCTTCCAGAAACAGTTAGGAATGAACTCTTAAATATATCCATACCCTTCCAGGCACAGATAGGAATGAAAGCTGAACTATATCCCTACCCTTTGGACACAGTTTGGAATAAAACACTAACTGTGTCCTCGCCCTCCCAAACACAAAAATAAAATCTCAACTATATTCCCACCCATCTAGATACATCTAGTTGTGAAACTCCAAGGTCAGATAGAATTAAAAGCTGAGCAATATTGCAACCCTCCTGGACACAGGTTTGAAAAGATAAATATAATCACATTTTTCTGGCCACAGGAACAAAAGCTGAACTAGATCCCACCATCTGGCACCCAGTTTGGAATGAAATCCTCACTATCCATATCCTGGTCACGGTTAGTTGAGAATTCCTAACGATATCCATGCCTTTCTGGATACAGTTAGTATTAAAAGCTGAACTATATCTCCCACCTTCTGGGACATAGTTTGCGATTAAATGCTAACTGTATCCGTGCCCTCCCCGACACAGAAACAAAAGCAAAACTATGTCCCCACCCTCATGGACACATCTAGTAGTGAAACCTCAAAATGAAACCTCAAGTACAGTTAGGATTAAAATCCAAGGAATATTCCCACCCTCATGGACAGTTGGGTATGGCAACCTAACTATAATCATACTTTTCTGGGCACAGTTAAGATCAAAAGCTGAACTATATCCCCACCCTCCAGAACACAGTTTGGAATGAAACCATAACAATCTATACTCTCCCACACACAGCTATGAATGAAATCCTAATTATATCCCTACCCTTCTGGTCATAGTTTGGAATAAAATCTGAACTATATCCCTACCCTCTGGGACACAGTTTGAAATAAAACACTAACTGTATCCTGGCCACCATCCGAAACACAAAAATAAAAGCTGAACTATATTCCCACACGTCTTGATACAGCTAGTAGTGAAACTCCAGTACAGATGGAATTAAAAGCTGAGCAATATTGCAACCCTCCTGAACTCAGGTGTGAAAAGATAACTATAATCATACTTTTCTTGCCAGAGGATCAAATGCTGAACGAGATCCTCCACAATCCGGGGCCCAGTTTGGAATGAAATCCTCACTATCCATATCCTGGTCACAGTTAGTTGAGAATTCCTAACGATATCCATTCCTTTCTGGATACAGTTAGTATTAAAATCTGAACTATATCCCCCACCTTTGGGGACACTGTTTGCAATTAAATGCTAACTATATCCATACCCTACCTGACACAGAAATAAAAGTAGAACTTTGTCCCCACCTTCCTGTATACTTCTTGTAGTGAAACCTCAACGTGAAACCTCAAGCACAGTTAGCATTAAAAGCCAAGCAATATCCCCACCCTCATGGACAATCGGGTGTGACAACCTAACTGTAATCATACTTTTTTGGACACAGTTAAGTTCAAAAGCTGAGCTATATCCCCCCCCCCCCCCCCCTCAGAACACAGTTTGGAATGAAACCCTAACCATCTAGACTCTCCAAGACACAGTTAGGAATGAAATCCTAATTATATCCATACTGTTCTGGACACAGTTAGGAATAAAATCTGCACTATATCCCTACCCTCTGGGACACAGTTCGGAGTGAAACACTAACTGTATCCTTACCCACCCAAACAGAAAAATAAAAGCTGAACTATATGCCCACCCGTCTAGATACAGTTAGTTGTGAAACTCCAATGTCAGGTAGAATTAAATGCAGTGCAATATTGCAACCCTCCTGGACACAGGTTTGAAAAGGTAACTATACTCATACTTTTCTGACCACAGGAACAAAAGCTGAACTATATCCCACTCTCTGGTGCATAGTTTGGAATGAAATCGTCACTATCCGTATCCTGGTCACAGTTAGTTCAGAATTCCTAATGCTATCCATGCCTTTCTGGATACAGTTAGTATTAAAAGCTAAACTAGATCCCCCACCCTCAGAGACACAGTTCACAATTAAATGCTAACTATATCTGTCTCCTCCCCGACACAGAAATGAAAGCAGATCTATGTCCCTACCCTCCTTGACACGTCTAGTAGTGAAACCTCAACGTGAAACCTGAAGTACAGTTAGGATTAAAAGCCAAGGAATATCCCCACCCTCATGGACAGTCGGGTATGACAACCTAACTGTAATCATACTTTTTTGGACACTGTTAAGTTCAAAAGCTGAGCTATATCCCCACCCGCCAGAACACAGTTTGGAATGAAACCCTAACCATCTGTACTCTCCCAGACACAGCTAGGAATGAAATCCTAATTATATCCATACCATTCTGGACACAGTTAGGAATAAAATCTGAACTATATCCCTAGCCTCCGGGACACAGTTTGAAATAAAACACTAACTGTATCCTGGCCCTCCCAAACACAAAAATAAAAGGTGAACTGTATTCCCACACATCTAGATACGGCTAGTAGTGAAACTCCAAGTACAGATAGAATTAAAAGTGGAGCAATATTGCAACACTCCTGGACACAGGTATGAAAAGATAACTACAATCAAACTTTTCTTGCCACAGGAACAAAAGCTGAACTATATCCCCCACCATCCGGGACACAGTTTGGAATGAAATCCTCACTATCGGTATCCTGGTCACAGTTAAGAATTCCTAACGATATCCATACCTTTCGGGATACAGTTAGTATTAAAAGCTGAACTATATCCCCCACACTCTGGGACACAGTTTGCAATTAAATGCTAACTATATCTGTATCCTCCCTAACACAGAAATAACAGCAGAACTATGTGTCCCCACCCCCCTGGGCACTTCTAGTAGTGAAACCTCAAAGTGAAACCTTAAGTACAGTTAGGATTAAAAGCCAAGGAATATCCCCACCCTCGTGGACAGTTGGGCATGACAACCTACCTATAATCATACTTTTTGGGAACAGTTAAGAACAAAAGCTGAAATATATCCCCACCCTCTGCCCAGTTTGAAATGAAACCCTAACCATCTATACTCTTCCAGAAACAGTTAGGAATGATATCTTAAATATATCCATGCCCTTGCAGGCACAGATAGGAATGAATGCTGAACTATATCCCTACCCTTTGGACACAGTTTGGAATAAAAGACTAACTGTATCCTGGCCCTCCCAAACACAAAAATAAAAGCTGAACTATATGCCCACCCGTATAGATACAGCTACTTCTGAAACTCCTAGGTCAGATAGAATTAAAAGCTGAGCAATATTGCAACACTCCTGGACACAGGTTTGAAAAGATAACTATAATCATACTTCTCGGGCCACAGGAACAAAAGCTGAACTATATCCCACTCTCTGGCACCCAGTTTAGAATGAAATCCCCACTATCTGTATCCTGTTCACAGTTATTTATGAATTCCTCACGATATCCATGACTTTCTCGATACAGTTAGTATTAAAAGCTGAACTATATCCCCCACCCTCAGGGAGACAGTTAACAATTAAATGCTAACTATATCTGTACCCTCCCCGACACAGAAATAAAAGCAAAACTATGTCCCCACCCTCATGGACACATCTAGTAGTGAAACCTCAAAATGAAACCTCAAGTACAGTTAGGATTAAAATCCAAGGAATATTCCCACCCTCATGGACAGTTGGGTATGGCAACCTAACTATAATCATACTTTTCTGGGCACAGTTAAGATCAAAAGCTGAACTATATTCCCACCCTCCAGAACACAGTTTGGAATGAAACCATAACAATCTATACTCTCCCAGACACAGCTATGAATAAAATCCTAATTATATCCCTACCCTTCTGGACATAGTTTGGAATAAAATCTGAACTATATCCCTACCCTCTGGGACACAGTTTGAAATAAAACACTAACTGTATCCTGGCCCTCCCAAACACAAAAATAAAAGCTGAACTATATTCCCACACGTCTTGATACAGCTAGTAGTGAAACTCCAGTACAGATGGAATTAAAAGCTGAGCAATATTGCAACCCTCCTGAACTCAGGTGTGAAAACATAACTATAATCATACTTTTCTTGCCAGAGGATCAAATGCTGAACGAGATCCTCCACCATCCGGGGCCCAGTTTGGAATGAAATCCTCACTATCCATATCCTGGTCACAGTTGGTTGAGAATTCCTAACGATATCCATTCCTTTCTGGATACAGTTAGTATTAAAATCTGAACTATATCCCCCACCTTTGGGGACACTGTTTGCAATTAAATGCTAACTATATCCATACCCTCCCTGACACAGAAATAAAAGCAGATCTTTGTCCCCACCTTCCTGTATACTTCTTGTAGTTAAACCTCAACGTGAAACTTCAAGTACAGTTAGCATTAAAAGCCAAGGAATATCCCCACCCTCATGGACAATCGGGTGTGACAACCTAACTGTAATCATACTTTTTTGGACACAGTTAAGTTCAAAAGCTGAGCTATATCCCCCCCCCCCCCCCCCCCCCAAGAACACAGTTTGGAATGAAACCCTAACCATCTAGACTCTCCAAGACACAGGAATGAAATCCTAATTATATCCATACCGTTCTGGACACAGTTAGGAATAAAATCTGTACTATATCCCTACCCTCTGGAACACAGTTCGGAGTGAAACACTAACTGTATCCTTACCCACCCAAACAGAAAAATAAAAGCTGAACTATATGCCCACCCGTCTAGATACAGTTAGTTGTGAAACTCCAATGTCAGATAGAATTAAAAGCAGTGCAATATTGCAACCCTCCTGGGCACAGGTTTGAAAAGGTAACTATACTCATACTTTTCTGACCACAGGAACAAAAGCTGAACTATATCCCACTCTCTGGTGCACAGTTTGGAATGAAATCGTCACTATCCGTATCCTGGTCACAGTTAGTTCAGAATTCCTAATGCTATCCATGCCTTTCTGGATACAGTTAGTATTAAAAGCTGATCTAGATCCCCCACCCTCAAGGACACAGTTCACAATTAAATGCTAACTATATCTGTCTCCTCCCCGACACAGAAATGAAAGCAGATCTATGTCCCTACCCTCCTTGGCACGTCTAGTAGTGAAACCTGAAGTACAGTTAGGATTAAAAGCCAAGGAATATCCCCACCCTCATGGACAGTCGGGTATGACAACCTAACTGTAATCATACTTTTTTTGAACACTGTTAAGTTCAAAAGCTGAGCTATATCCCCACCCCCCAGAACACAGTTTGGAATAAAACCCTAACCATCTGTACTCTCCCAGACAGCTAGGAATGAAATCCTAATTATATCCATACCATTCTGGACACAGTTAGGAAAAAACCTGAATTATATCCCTACCCTCCGGGACACAGTTTGAAATAAAAGACTAACTGTATCCTGGCCCTCCCAAAACACAAAAATAAAAGGTGAACTGTATTCCCACACATCTAGATACGGCTAGTAGTGAAACTCCAAGTACAGATAGAATTAAAAGTGGAGCAATATTGCAACACTCCTGGACACAGGTATGAAAAGATAACTACAATCAAACTTTTCTTGCCACAGGAACAAAAGCTGAACTATATCCCCCACCATCCGGGACACAGTTTGGAATGAAATCCTCACTATCGGTATCCTGGTCACAGTTAAGAATTCCTAACGATATCCATACCTTTCGGGATACAGTTAGTATTAAAAGCTGAACTATATCCCCCACACTCTGGGACACAGTTTACAATTAAATGCTAACTATATCTGTATCCTCCCTAACACAGAAATAACAGCAGAACTATGTGTCCCCACCCTCCTGGGCACTTCTAGTAGTGAAACCTCAAAGTGGAACCTTAAGTACAGTTAGGATTAAAAGCCAAGGAATATCCCCACCCACGTGGACAGTTGGGCATGACAACCTAACTATAATCATACTTTTTGGAAACAGTTAAGAACAAAAGCTGAAATATATCCCCACCCTCTGCCCAATTTGAAATGAAACCCTAACCACCTATACTCTCCCAGAAACAGTTAGGAATGAAATCCTAATTATATCCCTACCCTTCTGGACATAGTTTGGAATAAAATCTGAACTATATCCCTACCCTCTGGGACACAGTTTGAAATAAAACACTAACTGTATCCTGGCCCTCCCAAACACAAAAATAAAAGCTGAACTATATTCCCACACGTCTTGATACAGCTAGTAGTGAAACTCCAGTACAGATGGAATTAAAAGCTGAGCAATATTGCAACCCTCCTGAACTCAGGTGTGAAAAGATAACTATAATCATACTTTTCTTGCCAGAGGATCAAATGCTGAACGAGATCCTCCACCATCCGGGGCCCAGTTTGGAATGAAATCCTCACTATCCATATCCTGCTCACAGTTAGTTGAGAATTCCTAACGATATCCATTCCTTTCTGGATACAGTTAGTATTAAAATCTGAACTATATCCCCCACCTTTGGGGACACTGTTTGCAATTAAATGCTAACTACATCCATACCCTCCCTGACACAGAAATAAAAGTAGAACTTTGTCCCCCACCTTCCTGTATACTTCTTGTAGTTAAACCTCAACGTGAAACCTCAAGTACAGTTAGCATTAAAAGCCAAGGAATATCCCCACCCTCATGGACAATTGGGTGTGACAACCTAACTGTAATCATACTTTTTTGGACACAGTTAAGTTCAAAAGCTGAGCTACATCCCCCCCCCCCCCCCCCCAGAACACAGTTTGGAATGAAACCCTAACCATCTAGACTCTCCAAGACACAGTTAGGAATGAAATCCTAATTATATCCATACCGTTCTGGACAATCTGCACTATATCCCTACCCTCTGGGACACAGTTCGGAATGAAACACTAACTGTATCCTTACCCACCCAAACAGAAAAATAAAAGCTGAACTATATGCCCACCCGTCTAGATGCAGTTAGTTGTGAAACTCCAATGTCAGATAGAATTAAATGCAGTGCAATATTGCAACCCTCCTGGACACAGGTTTGAAAAGGTAACTATACTCATACTTTTCTGACCACAGGAACAAAAGCTGAACTATATCCCACTCTCTGGTGCACAGTTTGGAATGAAATCGTCACTATCCGTATCCTGGTCACAGTTAGTTCAGAATTCCTAATGCTATCCATGCCTTTCTGGATACAGTTAGTATTAAAAGCTGATCTAGATCCCCCACCCTCAGGGACACAGTTCACAATTAAATGCTAAGTATATCTGTCTCCTCCCCGACACAGAAATGAAAGCAGATCTATGTCCCTACCCTCCTTGGCACGTCTAGTAGTGAAACCTCAACGTGAAACCTGAAGTACAGTTAGAATTAAAAGCCAAGGAATATCCCCACCCTCATGGACAGTCGGGTATGACAACCTAACTGTAATCATACTTTTTTTGGACACTGTTAAGTTCAAAAGCTGAGCTATATCCCCACCCCCCAGAACACAGTTTGGAATAAAACCCTAACCATCTGTACTCTCCCAGACACCGCTAGGAATGAAATCCTAATTATATCCATACCATTCTGGACACAGTTAGGAATAAAATCTGAACTATATCCCTAGCCTCCGGGACACAGTTTGAAATAAAACACTAACTGTATCCTGGCCCTCCCAAACACAAAAATAAAAGGTGAACTGTATTCCCACACATCTAGATACGGCTAGTAGTGAAACTCCAAGTACAGATAGAATTAAAAGTGGAGCAATATTGCAACACTCCTGGACACAGGTATGAAAAGATAACTACAATCAAACTTTTCTTGCCACAGGAACAAAAGCTGAACTATATCCCCCACCATCCGGGACACAGTTTGGAATGAAATCCTCACTATCGGTATCCTGGTCACAGTTAAGAATTCCTAACGATATCCATACCTTTCGGGATACAGTTAGTATTAAAAGCTGAACTATATCCCCCACACTCTGGGACACAGTTTGCAATTAAATGCTAACTATATCTGTATCCTCCCTAACACAGAAATAACAGCAGAACTATGTGTCCCCACCCTCCTGGGCACTTCTAGTAGTGAAACCTCAAAGTGAAACCTTAAGTACAGTTAGGATTAAAAGCCAAGGAATATCCCCACCCTCGTGGACAGTTGGGCATGACAACCTACCTATAATCATACTTTTTGGGAACAGTTAAGAACAAAAGCTGAAATATATCCCCACCCTCTGCCCAGTTTGAAATGAAACCCTAACCACCTATACTCTCCCAGAAACAGTTAGGAATGAAATCCTAATTATATCCCTACCCTTCTGGACATAGTTTGGAATAAAATCTGAACTATATCCCTACCCTCTGGGACACAGTTTGAAATAAAACACTAACTGTATCCTGGCCCTCCCAAACACAAAAATAAAAGCTGAACTATATTCCCACACGTCTTGATACAGCTAGTAGTGAAACTCCAGTACAGATGGAATTAAAAGCTGAGCACTATTGCAACCCTCCTGAACTCAGGTGTGAAAAGATAACTATAATCATACTTTTCTTGCCAGAGTATCAAATGCTGAACGAGATCCTCCACCATCCGGGGCCCAGTTTGGAATGAAATCCTCACTATCCATATCCTGCTCACAGTTAGTTGAGAATTCCTAACGATATCCATTCCTTTCTGGATACAGTTAGTATTAAAATCTGAACTATATCCCCCACCTTTGGGGACACTGTTTGCAATTAAATGCTAACTACATCCATACCCTCCCTGACACAGAAATAAAATTAGAACTTTGTCCCCACCTTCCTGTATACTTCTTGTAGTTAAACCTCAACGTGAAACCTCAAGTACAGTTAGCATTAAAAGCCAAGGAATATCCCCACCCTCATGGACAATTGGGTGTGACAACCTAACTGTAATCATACTTTTTTGGACACAGTTAAGTTCAAAAGCTGAGCTATATCCCCCCCCCCCCCCCCCCCCAGAACACAGTTTGGAATGAAACCCTAACCATCTAGACTCTCCAAGACACAGTTAGGAATGAAATCCTAATTATATCCATACCGTTCTGGACAATCTGCACTATATCCCTACCCTCTGGGACACAGTTCGGAGTGAAACACTAACTGTATCCTTACCCACCCAAACAGAAAAATAAAAGCTGAACTATATGCCCACCCGTCTAGATACAGTTAGTTGTGAAACTCCAATGTCAGATAGAATTAAATGCAGTGCAATATTGCAACCCTCCTGGACACAGGTTTGAAAAGGTAACTATACTCATACTTTTCTGACCACAGGAACAAAAGCTGAACTATATCCCACTCTCTGGTGCACAGTTTGGAATGAAATCGTCACTATCCGTATCCTGGTCACAGTTAGTTCAGAATTCCTAATGCTATCCATGCCTTTCTGGATACAGTTAGTATTAAAAGCTGAACTAGATCCCCCACCCTCAATGACACAGTTCACAATTAAATGCTAACTATATCTGTCTCCTCCCCGACACAGAAATGAAAGCAGATCTATGTCCCTACCCTCCTTGACACGTCTAGTAGTGAAACCTCAACGTGAAACCTGAAGTACAGTTAGGATTAAAAGCCAAGGAATATCCCCACCCTCATGGACAGTCGGGTATGACAACCTAACTGTAATGATACTTTTTTTGGACACTGTTAAGTTCAAAAGCTGAGCTATATCCCCACCCCCCCCAGAACACAGTTTGGAATGAAACCCTAACCATCTGTACTCTCCCAGACACAGCTAGGAATGAAATCCTAATTATATCCATACCATTCTGGTCACAGTTAGGAATAAAACCTGAACTATATCCCTACCCTCCGGGACACAGTTTGAAATAAAAGACTAACTGTATCCTGGCCCTCCCAAACACAAAAATAAAAGGTGAACTGTATTCCCACACATCTAGATACGGCTAGTAGTGAAACTCCAAGTACAGATAGAATTAAAAGTGGAGCAATATTGCAACACCCCTGGACACAGACAGGTATGAAAAGATAACTACAATCAAACTTTTTTTGCCACAGGAACAAAAGCTGAACTATATCCCCCACCATCCGGGACACACTTTGGAATGAAATCCTCACTATCGTTATCCTGGTCACAGTTAAGAATTCCTAACGATATCCATACCTTTCAGGATACAGTTAGTAGTAAAAGCTGAACTATATCCCCCACACTCTGGGACACAGTTTGCAATTAAATGCTAACTATATCTGTATCCTCCCTAACACAGAAATAAAAGCAGAACTATGTGTCCCCACCCTCCTGGGCACTTCTAGTAGTGAAACGTCAAAGTGAAACCTTAAGTACAGTTAGGATTAAAAGCCAAGGAATATCCCCACTCTCGTGGACAGTTGGGCATGACAACCTAACTATAATCATACTTTTTGAGAACAGTTAAGAACAAAAGCTGAAATATATCCCCACCCTCTGCCCAGTTTGAAATGAAACCCTATCCATCTATACTCTTCCAGAAACACTTTGGAATGAAATCTTAAATATATCCATACCATTCCAGGCGCAGATAGGAATGAAAGCTGAACTATATCCCTACCCTTTGGACACAGTTTGGAATAAAACACTAACTGTGTCCTCGCTCTCCCAAACACAAAAATAAAATCTGAACTATATTCCCACCCTTCTAGATACATCTAGTTGTGAAACTCCAAGGTCAGATAGAATTAAAAGCTGAGCAATATTGCAACCCTCCTGGACACAGGTTTGAAAAGACAAATATAATCATATTTTTCTGGCCACAGGAACAAAAGCTGAACTATATCCCCCCATCTGGCCCCCAGTTTGGAATGAAATCCTCACTATCCATATCCTGGTCACAGTTTGTTGAGAATTCCTAACGATATCCATGCCTTTCTGGATACAGTTAGTATTAAAAGCTGAACTATATCCCACCCACCTTCTGGGACATAGTTTGCGATTAAATGCTAACTGTATCCGTGCCCTCCCTGACATAAAAATAAAAGCAGAACTATGTCCCCACCCTCCTGTATACTTTTTGTAGTGAAACCTCAAAGTGAAGTCTCAAGTACAGTTAGGGTAAAAAGGCAAGGACTATCCCCACCCTCATGGACAGTCATTTAAGACAACCTAACTACAATCATACTGTTTGTACTCAGTTAAGATCAAAAGCTGAACTATAGCCCCACCCTCCAGAACACAGTTTGGAATTAAACCTTAACCATCTATACTCTCCCAGACACAGTTTGGAATGAAATCCTAATTATATTCATTCCCTTCTGGACACAGTTAGGAATAAAATCTGAACTATATCCCTAACCTCCGGGACACAGTTTGAAATAAAACACTAACTGTATCCTGGCCCTCCCAAACACAAAAATAAAAGGTGAACTATATGCCCACCCGTATAGATACAGCTACTTCTGAAACTCCTAGGTCAGATAGAATTAAAAGCTGAGCAATATAGCAACACTCCTGAACACAGGTTTGAAAAGATAACTATAATCATACTTTTCGGGCCACAGGAACAAAAGCTGAACTATATCCAACTCTCTGGCACCCAGTTTAGAATGAAATCCCCACTATCTGTATCCTGTTCACAGTTATTTGAGAATTCCTAACGATATCCATGACTTTCTGGATACAGTTAGTATTAAACCCTGAACTATATCCCCCACCTTCTGGGACATAGTTTGCGATTAAATGCTAACTGTATCCGTGCCCTCCCTGACATAGAAATAAAAGGAGAACTATGTCCCCACCCTCCTGTATACTTTTTGTAGTGAAACCTCGAAGCGAAGTCTCAAGTCCAGTTAGGATTAAAAGTCAAGGACTATCCCCACCCTCATGGACAGTCATTTAAGACAACCTACCTACAATCATACTGTTTGAACACAGTTAAGATCAAAAGCTGAACTATATCCCCACCCTCCAGAACACAGTTTGGAATTAAACATTAACCATCTATACTCTCCGAGACACAGTTTGGAATGAAATCCTAATTATATCCTTTCCCTTCTGGACACAGGAATAAAATCTGAGCTCCGGGACACAGTTTGAAATAAAACGCTAGCTGTATCCTGGCCCTCCCAAACACAAAAATAAAAGCTAAACTATATGCCCACCCGTATAGATACAGCTACTTCTGAAACTCCTAGGTCAGATAGAATATAAAGCTGAGCAATATTGCAACACTCCTGGACACAGGTTTGAAAAGATAACTATAATCATACTTTTCGGGCCACAGCAACAAAAGCTGAACTATATCCCACTCTCTGGCACCAAGTTTAGAATGAAATCCCCACTATCTGTATCCTGTTCACAGTTATTTAAGGATTCCTCACGATATCCATGACTTTCTGGATACAGTTAGTATTAAAAGCTGAACTATATCCCCCACCCTCAGGGAGACAGTTTACAATTAAATGCTAAATATATCTGTACCCTCCCCGACACAGAAATAAAAGCAAAACTATGTCCCCACCCTCATGGACACATCTAGTAGTGAAACCTCAAAATGAAACCTCAAGTATAGTTAGGATTAAAATCCAAGGAATATTTCCACCCTCCTGGACAGTTGGGTATGGCAACCTAACTATAATCATACTTTTCTGGGCACAGTTAAGATCAAAAGCTGAACTATATCCCCACCCTCCAGAACACAGTTTGGAATGAAACCATAACAATCTATACTCTCCCAGACACAGCTATGAATGAAATCCTAATTATATCCCTACCCTTCTGGACATAGTTTTGAATAAAATCTGTACTATATCCCTACCCTCTGGGACACAGTTTGAAATAAAACACTAACTGTATCCTGGCCCTCCCAAACACAAAAATAAATGCTGAACTATATTCCCACACGTCTTGATACAGCTAGTAGTGAAACTCCAGTACAGATGGAATTAAAAGCTGAGCAATATTGCAACCCTCCTGAACTCAGGTGTGAAAAGATAACTATAATCATACTTTTCTTGCCAGAGGATCAAATGCTGAACGAGATCCTCCACCATCCGGGGCCCAGTTTGGAATGAAATCCTCACTATCCATATCCTGGTCAGAGTTAGTTGAGAATTCCTAACGATATCCATTCCTTTCTGGACACAGTTAGTATTAAAATCTGAACTATATCCCCCACCTTTGGGGACACTGTTTGCAATTAAATGCTAACTATATCCATACCCTCCCTGACACAGAAATAAAAGTAGAACTTTGTCCGCACCCTCCTGTATACTTCTTCTAGTGAAACCTCAACGTGAAACCTCAAGTACAGTTAGCATTAAAAGCCAAGGAATATCCCCACCCTTATGGACAGTCGGGTGTGACAACCTAACTGTAATCATACTTTTTTGGACACAGTTAAGTTCAAAAGCTGAGCTATATCCCCCCCCCCCCCCCACCCAGAACACAGTTTGGAATGAAACTCTAACCATCTACACTCTCCAAGACAGAGTTAGGAATGAAATCCTAATTATATCCATACCCTTCTGGACACAGTTAGGAATAAAATCTGCACTATATCCCTACCCTCTGGGACACAGTTCGGAATGAAACACTAACTGTATCCTTACCCACCCAAACAGAAAAAATAAAAGCTGAACTATATGCCCACCCGTCTAGATACAGCTAGTTGTGAAACTCCAATGTCAGATAGAATTAAAAGCAGTGCAATATTGCATCCCTCCTGGACACAGGTTTGAAAAGGTAACTATACTCATACTTTTCTGACCACAGGAACAAAAGCTAAACTATATCCCACTCTCTGGCGCACAGTTTGGAATGAAATCGTCACTATCCGTATCCTGGTCACAGTTAGTTCAGAATTCCTAATGCTATCCATGCCTTTCCGGATACAGCTAGTATTAAAAGCTGAACTATATCCCCCACCCTCAGGGACACAGTTCACAATTAAATGCTAACTATATCTGTCTCCTCCCCGACACAGAAATGAAAGCAGATCTATGTCCCTACCCTCCTTGACACGTCTAGTAGTGAAACCTCAACGTGAAACCTGAAGTACAGTTAGGATTAAAAGCCAAGGAATATCCCCACCCTCATGGACAGTCGGGTATGACAACCTAACTGTAATCATACTTTTTTTGGACACTGTTAATTTCAAAAGCTGAGCTATATCCCCACCCCCCAGAACACAGTTTGGAATGAAACCCTAACCATCGGTACTCTCCCAGACACAGCTAGGAATGAAATCCTAATTATATCCATACCATTCTGGGCACAGTTAGGAATAAAATCTGAACTATATCCCTACCCTCCGGGACACAGTTTGACACTAACTGTATCCTGGCCCTCCCAAACACAAAAATAAATGGTGAACTGTATTCCCACACATCTAGATATGGCTAGTAGTGAAACTCCAAGTACAGATAGAATTAAAAGTGGAGCAATATTGCAACACTCCTGGACACAGGTATGAAAAGATAACTACAATCAAACTTTTCTTGCCACAGGAACAAAATCTGAACTATATCCCCCACCATCCGGGACACAGTTTGGAATGAAATCCTCACTATCGGTATCCTTGTCACAGTTAAGAATTCCTAACGATATCCATACCTTTCGGGATACAGTTAGTATTAAAAGCTGAACTATATCCCCCACCCTCTGGAACACAGTTTGCAATTAAATGCTAACTATATCTGTATCCTCCCTAACACAGAAATAAAAGCAGAACTATGTGTCCCCACCCTCCTGGGCACTTCTAGTAGTGAAACCTCAAAGTGAAACCTTAAGTACAGTTAGGATTAAAAGCCAAGGAATATCCCCACCCTCGTGGACAGTTGGGCATGACAACCTAACTATAATCATACTTTTTGGGAACAGTTGAGAACAAAAGCTGAAATATAGCCCCACCCTCTGCCCAGTTTGAAATGAAACCCTAACCATCTATACTCTTCCAGAAACACTTAGGAATGAAATCTTAAATATATCCATACCCTTCCAGGCACAGATAGGAATGAAAGCTGAACTATATCCCTACCCTTTGGACACAGTTTGGAATAAAACACTGTGTCCTCGCTCTCCCAAACACAAAAATAAAATCTGAACTATATTCCCACCCTTCTAGATACATCTAGTTGTGAAACTCCAAGGTCAGATAGAATTAAAAGCTGAGCAATATTGCAACCCTCCTGGACACAGGTTTGGAAAGACAAATATAATCATACTTTTCTAGCCACAGGAACAAAAGCTGAACTATATCCCACCATCTGGCACCCAGTTTGGAATGAAATCCTCACATCCATATCCTGGTCACAGTTAGTTGAGAATTCCTAACGATATCCATGCCTTTCTGGACACAGTTAGTATTAAAAGCTGAACTATATCCCCCCACCTTCTGGGACATAGTTTGCGATTAAATGCTAACTGTATCCGTGCCCTCCCTGACATAGAAATAAAAGCAGAACTATGTCCCCACCCTTCTGTATACTTTTTGTAGGGAAACCTCAAAGTGAAGTCTCAAGTACAGTTAGGATTAAAAGGCAAGGACTATCCCCACCCTCATGGACAGTCATTTAAGACAACCTAACTACAATTATACTGTTTGTACACAGTTCAGATCAAAAGCTGAACTATATCCCCACCCTCCAGAACACAATTTGGAATTAAAACTTAACCATCTATACTCTCCCAGACACAGTTTGGAATGAAACCCTAACCATCTACACTCTCCAAGACACAGTTAGGAATGAAATCCTAATTATGTCCATACCATTCTGGACACAGTTAGGAATAAAACCTGAACTATATCCGTACCCTCCGGGACACAGTTTGAAATAAAAGACTAACTGTATCATGGCCCTCCCAAACACAAAAATAAAAGGTGAACTGTATTCCCACACATCTAGATACGGCTAGTAGTGAAACTCCAAGTACAGATAGAATTAAAAGTGGAGCAATATTGCAACACTCCTGGACACAGGTATGAAAAGATAACTACAATCAAACTTTTCTTGCCACAGGAACAAAATCTGAACTATATCCCCCACCATCCGGGACACAGTTTGGAATGAAATCCTCACTAACGGTATCCTGGTCACAGTTAAGAATTCCTAACGATATCCATACCTTTCGGGATGCAGTTAGTATTAAAAGCTGAACTGTATCCCCCACCCTCTGGGACACAGTTTGCAATTAAATGCTAACTATATCTGTATCCTCCCTAACACAGAAATAAAAGCAGAACTATGTGTCCCCACCCACCTGGGCACTTCTAGTAGTGAAACCTCAAAGTGAAACCTTAAGTACAGTTAGGATTAAAAGCCAAGGAATATCCCCACCCTCGTGGACAGTTGGGCATGACAACCTAACTATAATCATACTTTTTGGGAACAGTTAAGAATAAAAGCTGAAATACAGCCCCACCCTCTGCCCAGTTTGAAATGAAACCCTAGCCATCTATACTCTTCCAGAAACACTTAGGAATGAAATCTTAAATATATCCATACCCTTCCAGGCACAGATAGGAATGAAAGCTGAACTATATCCCTACCCTTTGGACACAGTTTGGAATAAAACACTAACTGTGTCCTCGCTCTCCCAAACACAAAAATAAAATCTGAACTATATTCCCACCCTTCTAGATACATCTAGTTGTGAAACTCCAAGATCAGATAGAATTAAAAGCTGAGCAATATTGCAACCCTCCTGGACACAGGTTTGAAAAGACAAATATAATCATATTTTTCTGGCCACAGGAACAAAAGCTGAACTATATCCCACCATCTGGCACCCAGTTTGGAATGAAATCCTCACTATCCATATCCTGGTCACAGTTAGTTGAGAATTCCTAACGATATCCATGCCTTTCTGGATACAGTTAGTATTAAAAGCTGAACTATATCCCCCCACCTTCTGGGACATAGTTTGCGATTAAATGCTAACTGTATCCGTGCCCTCCCTGACATAGAAATAAAAGCAGAACTATGTCCCCACCCTCCTGTATACTTTTTGTAGTGAAACCTCAAAGTGAAGTCTCAAGTACAGTTAGGATTAAAGGTCAAGGACTATCCCCACCCTCATGGACAGTCATTTAAGACAACCTAACTACAATCATACTGTTTGTACTCAGTTAAGATCAAAAGCTGAACTATATCCCCACCCTCCAGAACACAGTTTGGAATTAAACCTTAACCGTCTGTACTCTCCCAGACACAGTTTGGAATGAAATCCTAATTATATCCATTCCCTTCTGGACACAGTTAGGAATAAAATCTGAACTACATCCCTAACCTCCGGGACACAGTTTGAAATAAAACACTAACTGTATCCTGGCCCTCCCAAACACAAAAATAAAAGCTGAACTATATGCCCACCCGTATAGATACAGCTACTTCTGAAACTCCTAGGTCAGATAGAATTAAAAGCTGAGCAATATTGCAACACTCCTGAACACAGGTTTGAAAAGATAACTATAATCATACTTTTCGGGCCACAGGAACAAAAACTGAACTATATCCCACTCTCTGGCACCCAGTTTAGAATGATATCCCCACTATCTGTATCCTGTTCACAGTTATTTAAGAATTCCTAACGATATCCATGACTTTCTGGATACAGTTAGTATTAAAAGCTGAACTATATCCCCCACCCTCAGGGAGACAGTTTACAATTAAATGCTGACTGTATCTATACCCTCCCCGACACAGAAATAAAAGCAAAACTATGTCCCCACCCTCATGGACACATCTAGTAGTGAAACCTCAAAATGAAACCTGAAGTACAGTTAGCATTAAAATCCAAGGAATATTCCCACCCTCATGGACAGTTGGGTATGGCAGCGTAACTATAATCATACTTTTCTGGGCACAGTTAAGATCAAAAGCTGAACTATATTCCCACCCTCCAGAACACAGTTGGGAATGAAACCCATAACAATCTATACTCTCCCAGACACAGCTAGGAATGAAATCCTAATTATATCTCTACCCTTCTGGACATAGTTTGGAATAAAATCTGAACTTTATCCCTACCCTCTGGGACACAGTTTGAAATGAAACACTAACTGTATCCTGGCCCTCCCAAACACAAAAATAAAAGCTGAACTATATTCCCACACGTCTTGATACAGCTAGTAGTGAAACTCCAGTACAGATGGAATTAAAAGCTGAGCAATATTGCAACCCCCCTGAACTCAGGTGTGAAAAGATTACTATAATAATACTTTTCTTGGCAGAGGATCAAATTCTGAACGAGATCCTCCACCACCCGGGGCCCAGTTTGGAATGAAATCCTCACTATCCATATCCTGGTCACAGTTAGCTGAGAATTCCTAACGATATCCATTCCTTTCTGGATACAGTTAGTATTAAAATCTGAACTATATCCCCCACCTTTGGGGACACTGTTTGCAATTAAATGCTAACTATATCCATACCCTCCCCGACACAGAAATAAAAGGAGAACTTTGTCCCCACCCTCCTGTATCCTTACTGTAGTGAAACCTCAACGTGAAACCTCAAGTACAGTTAGCATTAAAAGCCAAGGAAACCCCCCCCCCCCCCCCACCCCCCTTTCAAGGACAGTCGGGTGTGAAAACCTAACTGTAATCATACTTTTTTGGACACAGTTAAGTTCAAAAGCTGAGCTATATCCCCCCCCCCCCCCCCCCCCCACCCAGAACACAGTTTGGAATGAAACTCTAACCATCTACACTCTCCAAGACAGAGTTAGGAATGAAATCCTAATTATATCCATACCCTTCTGGACACAGTAATGAATAAAATCTGCACTATATCCCTACCCTCTGGGACACAGTTCGGAATGAAACACTAACTGTATCCTTACCCACCCAAACAGAAAAATAAAAGCTGAACTATATGCCCACCCGTCTAGATACAGCTAGTTGTGAAACTCCAATGTCAGATAGAATTAAAAGCAGTGCAATATTGCAACCCTCCTGGACGCAGGTTTGAAAAGATAACTATAATCATACTTTTCGGGCCACAGGAACAAAAGCTGAACTATATACCTCTGTCTGGCACCCAGTTCAGAATGAAATCCCCACTATCTGTATCCTGTTCACAGTTATTTAAGAATTCTTAACGATATCCATGACTTTAAGGATACAGTTAGTATTAAAAGCTGAACTATATCCCCCACCCTCAGGGAGACATTTTACAATTAAATGCTAACTATATCTGTACCCTCCCCGACACAGAAATAAAAGCAAAACTATGCCCCCACCCTCATGGGCACATCTAGTAGTGAAACCTCAAAATGAAACCTCAACACAGTTAGGATTAAAATCCAAGCAATATTCCCACCCTCATGGACAGTTGGGTATGTATGGCAACCTAACTATAATCATATTTTTCTGGGCACAGTTAAGATCAAAAGCTGAACTATATCCCCACCCTCCAGAACACAGTTTGGAATGAAACCATAACAATCTATACTTTCCCAGACACAGCTTGGAATGAAATCCTAATTATATCCCTACCCTTCTGGACATAGTTTGGAATAAAATCTGAACTATATCCCTATCCTCTGGGACACTGTTTGAAATAAAACACTAACTGTATCCTGGTCCTCCCCAACACAAAAATAAAAGCTGAACTATATTCCCATACGTCTTGATACAGCTAGTAGTGAAACTCCAGTACAGATGGAATTAAAAGCTGAGCAATATTGCAACCCTCCTGAACTCAGGTGTGAAAAGATAACTATAATCATACTTTTCTTGCCAGAGGATCAAATGCTGAACGAGATCCTCCACCATCCGGGGCCCAGTTTGGAATGAAATCCTCACTATCCATGTCATTCATTCCAAACTGTGTTCTGGGGGGGGGGGGGGGGGGGGGGGGGGATATAGCTCAGCTTTTCAACTTAACTGTGTCCAAAAAAGTATGATTACAGTACCCTAACCATCTGTACTCTCCCAGACACAGCTAGGAATGAAATCCTAATTATATCCATACCATTCTGGACACAGTTAGGAATAAAATCTGAACTATATCCCTACCCTCCGGGACACAGTTTGAAATAAAACACTAACTGTATCCTGGCCCTCCCAAACACAAACATAAAAGGTGAACTGTATTCACACACATCTAGATATGGCTAGTAGTGAAACTCCAAGTACAGATAGAATTAAAAGTGGAACAATATTGCAACACTCCTGGACACAGGTATGAAAAGATAACTACAATCAAACTTTTCTTGCCATAGGAGCAAAAGCTGAACTATATCCCCTACCATCCGGGACACAGTTTCGAATGAAATCCTCACTATCGGTATCCTGGTCACAGTTAAGAATTCCTAACGATATCCATACCTTTCGGGATACAGTTAGTATTAAAAGCTGAACTATATCCCCCACCCTTGGGGACACAGTTTGCAATTAAATGCTAACTATATCCCTACCCTCCCTGACACACAAATAAAAGGAGAACTATGTCCCCACCCTCCTGTATACTTGTAATGAAACCTCAAAGTGAAGTCTCATGTACAGTTATGATTAAAAGCCAAGGAATATCCCCCACCCGCATGGACAGGCATGAATGACAACCTAACTACAATCATACTTTTTTGGACGCAGTTAAGATCAAAAGCTGAACTATATTTCCACCCTCCAGAACACAGTTTTGAATGAAACCCTAACCATCTACACTCTCCAAGACACAGTCAGGAATGAAATGCTAATTATATCCATACCCTTCTGGACACAGTTATGAATAAAATCTGAACTATATCCCTTCCCTCTGGGACACAGTTTGGAATGAAACGCTAACTGTATCCTTACCCACCCAAACAGAAAAATAAAAGCTGAACTATATACCCACCCGTCTAGATACAGCTAGTTGTGAAACTCCAATGTCAGATAGAATTAAAAACAGTGCAATATTGCAACCCTCCTGGACACAGGTTTGAAAAGATAACTATAAGCATACTTTTCTGACCACAGGAACAAAAGCTGAACTATATCCCACTCTGTGGTGCACAGTTTGGAATGAAATCCTCACTATCCGTATCCTGGTCACAGTTAGTTCAGAATTCCTAATGCTATTCATGCCTTTCTGGATACAGTTAGTATTAAAAGCTGAACTATATCCCCCACCCTCATGGACACAGTTTACAATTAAATGCTAATAATATCTGTCTCCTCCCCAACACAGAAATGAATGCAGATCTATGTCCGTACCCTCCTTGATACGTCTAGTAGTGAAACCTCAACGTGAAACCTGAAGTACAGTTAGGATTAAAAGCCAAGGAATATCCCCACCCTCATGGGCGTATGACAACCTAACTGTAATCATACTTTTTTGGACACAGTTAAGTTCAAAAGCTGAGCTATATCCCCCCCCCCCCCCCCCCAGAACACTGTTTGGTATGAAACCCTAACCATCTATACTCTCCCAGACACAGCTAGGAATGAAATCCTAATTATATCCATACCATTCTGGACAGAGTTAGGAATAAAATCTGAACTACATCCCTATCCTCCGGGACACAGTTTGAAATAAAACACTAACTGTAACCTGGCCCTCCCAAACACAAAAATAAAAGCTGAACTGTATTCCCACACGTCTACATACGACTAGTAGTGAAACTCCCAAGTACAGGTAGAATTGAAAGTGGAGCAATATTGCAACACTCCTGGACACAGGTATGAAAAGATAACTACAATCAAACTTTTCTTGCCACAGGAACAAAAGCTGAACTATATCCCCCACCATCCGGGACACAGTTTGGAATGAAATCCTCACTATCGGTATCGTGGTCACAGTTAAGAATTCCTAACGATATCCATACCTTTCGGGATACAGTTAGTATTAAAAGCTGAACTATATCCCCCACCCTCCGGGACACAGTTTGCAATTAAATACTAACTATATCCGTACCCTCCCTAACACAGAATTAAAAGCAGAACTATGTGTCCCCACTCTCCTGGGCACTTCTAGTAGTGAAACCTCAACGTGAAACCTTAAGTATAGTTAGGATTAAAAGCTAAGGAATATCCACATCCTCGTGGACAATCATACCTTTTGGAAACAGTTAAGAACAAAAGCTGAATTATATCCCCACCCTCTGCCCAGTTTGGAATGAAACCCTAACCATCTATACTCTCTCAGAAACAGTTAGGAATGAAATGTTAAATATATCCATACCCTTCCGGGCACAGTTAGGAATAAAAGCTGAACTATATCCCTACCCTTTGGGACATAGTTTGGAATAAAACACTAACTGTGTCCTCGCCCTCCCAAACACAAAAATAAAATCTGAACTATATTCCCACCCATCTAGATACATCTAGTTGGGAAACTCCAAAGGCAGATAGAATTAAAAGCTGAGCAATATTGCAACCCTCCTGGACACAGGATTGAAAAGACAACTATAATCATACTTTTCTGGCCACAGGAACAAAAGCTGAACTATATCCCACCATCTGGCACCCAGGTTGAAATGAAATCCTCACTATCCGTATCCTGGTCACAGTTAGTTAATTTCTAACGATATCCATGCCTTTCTGGATACAGTTAGTATTAAAAGCTGAACTATATCCCCCACCCTCAATGACACAGTTTACAATTAAACACTAATTATATCTGTACCCTCCCCAACACAGAAATAAAAGCAGAACTATGTCCCCACCCTCTTGGACACTTCTAGTAAAGAAACCTCAAAGTGAAGCCTCAAGTATAGTTAGGATTAAAAGCCAAAGAATATCCCCACCCTCATGGACATTCAGGTATGACAACCTAACTATAATCATACTTTTTGGGAAACAGTTAAGATCAAAAGCTGAACTATATCCCCACCCTCCAGAGCACAGTTTGGAATGAAACACTCACCATCTATACTCCCCCAGACACAGTTAGAAATGAAATACTAATTATATCGATACCCTTCTGGACACAGTTAGGAATAAAATCTGAACTATATCCCTACCCTCCCGGTCACAGTTTGAAATAAAACACTAACTGTATCCTGGCCCACCCAAACACAAAAATAAAAGCTGACCTATATGCCCACCCGTATAGATACAGCTAGTTGTGGAACTCCCAGATCAGATAGAATTAAAAGCTCAGCAATATCGCAACACTCCTGGACACAGGTTTGAAAAGATAACTATAATCATACTTTTCTTGCCAGAGGAACAAATGCTGAACTAGATCCTCCACCATCCAGGACCCAGTTTGGAATGAAAACCTCACTATCCGTAACCTGTTCAGTTAGTTGAGAAATCCTAACGATATCCATGCCTTTCTGGATACAGTTAGTATTAAAAGCTGAACTAGATCCCCCACCTTCTGGGACACAGTTTGCGATTAAATGCTAAATGTATCCGTGCCCTCCCTGACACAGAAATAAAAGCAGAACTATGTCCCCACCCTACTGTATACTTCTTGCAGTGAAACGTCAAAGTGAAGTCTCAAGTACAGTTAGGATTAAAAGCCGAGGAATATCCCCACCCTCATGGACAGTCGTGAAAGACAACCTAACTACAATCATACTTTTTGTACACAGTTAAGATCAAAAGCTGAACTATATCCCCACACCCCAGAACACACTTTGGAATGAAACCCTAACCATCTATACTCTCCCAGACACAGTTTGGAATGAAATCCTAATTATATCCATTCCCTTCTGGACACAGTTAGGAATAAAATCTGAACTATATCACTACCCTCTGGGGCACAGTTTGGAATAAAACACTAACTGTATCCTGGCCCTCCCAAACTCAAAAATAAAAGCTGAACTATCTGCCCACCTGTATAGATACAGCTACTTCTGAAACTCCTAGGTCAGATAGAATTAAAAGCTGAACAATATTGCAACACTCCTGGACGCAGGTTTGAAAAGATAACTATATAATCATACTTTTCTGGCCACAGGAACAAAAGCTGAGCTATATCCCACCATCTGGCACCCAGTTTGGAATGAACTCCTCACTATCTGTATCCTGGTCACAGTTAGTTACGAATTCTTAACGATATCCATGCCTTTCTGGATACAGTTAGTATTAAAAGCTGAACTATATCCCCCACCCTCAGGGAGACAGTTTACAATTAAATGCTAACTATATCTGTACCCTCCGCGACACAGAAATAAAAGCAAAACTATGCCCCCTCCCTCGTGGACACATCTAGTAGTGAAACCTCAAAATGAAACCTCAAGAACAGTTAGGATTAAAATCCAAGGAATATTCCCACCCTCATGGACAGTTGGGTATGACAACCTAACTATAATCATACTTTTCTGAGCACAGTTAAGATCAAAAGCTGAACTATATCCCCACCCTGCAGAACACAGTTTGGAATGAAACCATGACAATCTATACTCTCCCAGACACAGCTAGGAATGAAATCCTAATTATAGCCATACCCTTCTGGACATAGGATTAAAATCCGAGCTAAATCCCTACCCTCTGGGACACAGTTTGAAATAAAACACTAACTGTATCCTGGCCCTCCCAAACACAAAAATAAAAGCTGAACTATATTCCCACACGTCTTGATACAGCTAGTAGTGAAACTCCAGTACAGATAGAATTACAAGCTGAGCAATATTGCAACCCTCCTAAACTCAGGTGTGAAAAGATAATTATAATCATACTTTTCTTGCCAGAGGATCAAATGGTGAACGAGATCCTCCACCATCCGAGGCCCAGTTTGGAATGAAATCCTCACTCTCCATATCCTGGTCACAGTTAGTTGAGAATTCCTAACGATATCCATTCCTTTCTGGATACAGTTAGTATTAAAAGCTGAACTATATCCCCCACCTTTGGGGTCACTGTTTGCAATTAAATGCTAACTATATTCATACCCTCCCTGACACAGAAATAAAAGCAGAACTTTGTCCCCACCCTCCTGTATACTTCCTGTAGTGAAACCTCAACGTGAAACCTCAAGTACAGTTAGGACTAAAAGCCAAGGAATATCCCCACCCTCATGGACAGTCGGGTGTGACAACCTAACTGTAATCATCCATTTTTGGACACAGTTAAGCTCAAATGCTGAGCTATATCCCCACCCCCCCCCCCCCCCCGGAACACAGTTTGGAATGAAACCCTAACCATCTGTACTCTCCCAGACACAGCTAGGAATGAAATCCTAATTATATCCATACCATTCTGGACACAGTTAGGAATAAAATCTGAACTATATCCCTACCCTCCGGGACACAGTTTGATATAAAACACTAACTGTATCCTGGCCCTCCCAAACACAAAATTAAAAGCTGAACTATATTCCCACACATCTAGATACGGCTAGTAGTGAAACTCCAAGTACAGATAGAATTAAAAGTGGAGCAATATTGCAACACTCCTTGACACAGGTATGAAAAGATAACTACAATCAAACTTTTCTTGCCACAGGAACAAAAGTGGAACTATATCCCCGACCATCCGGGTCACAGTTTGTAATGAAATCCTCACTATCAGTATCCTGGACACAGTTAAAAATTTGTAACGATATCCATACCTTTCGGGATACAGTTAGTATTAAATGATGAACTATATCCCCAACCCTCCGGGACTCAGTTTGTGATTAAATGCTAACTATATCCGTACCCTCCCTAACCCAGAATTAAAAGCAGAACTATGTGTCTCCACCCTCCTGTGCACTTCTAGTAGTGAAACCTCAAAGTGAAACCTTAAGTACAGTTAGGATTAAAAGCCAAGGAATATCCCCACCCTCGTGGACAGTCGGGTATGACAACCTAACTGTAATCATACTTTTTTTGGACACTGTTAAGTTCAAAAGCAGAGCTATATCCCCACCCCCCAGAACACAGTTTGGAATGAAACCCTAACCATCTGTACTCTCCCAGACACAGCTAGGAATGAAATCCTAATTATATCCCTACCCTTCTGGACATAGTTTGGAATAAAATCTGAACTATATCCCTACCCTCTGGGACACAGTTTGAAATAAAACACTAACTGTATCCTGGCCCTCCCAAACACAAAAATAAAAGCTGAACTATATTCCCACACGTCTTGATACAGCTACTAGTGAATCTCCAGTACAGATGGAATTAAAAGCTGAGCAATATTGCAACCCTCCTGAACTCAGGTTTGAAAAGATAACTATAATCATCCTTTTCTTTCCAGAGGATCAAATGCTGAACGAGATCCTCCACCATCCGGGGCCCAGTTTGGAATGAAATCCTCACTATCCATATCCTGGTCACAGTTAGTTGAGAATTCCTAACGATATCCATTCCTTTCTGGATACAGTTAGTATTAAAATCTGAACTATATCCCCCACCTTTGGGGACACTGTTTGCAATTAAATGATAACTATATCCATACCCTCCCTGACACAGAAATAAAAGGAGAACTTTGTCCCCACCCTCCTGTATACTTCTTGTAGTGAAACCTCAACGTGAAACCTCAAGTAAAGTTAGCATTAAAAGCCAAGGAATATCCCCACCCTCATGGACAGTCGGGTGTGACAACCTAACTGTAATCATACTTTTTTGGACACAGCTAAGTTGAAAAGCTGACCTATATCCCCCCCCCCCCCCCTCCAGAACACAGTTTGGAATGAAACCCTAACCATCTACACTCTCCAAGACAGTTAGGAATGAAATCCTAATTATATCCATACCGTTCTGGACACAGTTATGAATAAAACCTGCACTATATCCCTACCCTCTGGGACACAGTTCGGAATGAAACACTAACTGTATCCTTACCCACCCAAACAGAAAAAATAAAAGCTGAACTATATGCCCACCCGTCTAGATACAGCTAGTTGTGAAACTCCAATGTCAGATAGAATTAAAAGCAGTGCAATATTGCAACCCTCCTGGACACAGGTTTGAAAAGGTAACTATACTCATACTTTTCTGACCACAGGAACAAAAGCTAAACTATATCCCACTCTCTGGCGCACAGTTTGGAATGAAATCGTCACTATCCGTATCCTGGTCACAGTTAGTTCAGAATTCCTAATGCTATCCATGCCTTTCTGGATACAGCTAGTATTAAAAGCTGAACTATATCCCCCACCCTCAGGGACACAGTTCACAATTAAATGATAACTATATCTGTCTCCTCCCCGACACAGAAATGAAAGCAGATCTTTGTCCCTACCCTCCTTGACACGTCTAGTAGTGAAACCTCAACGTGAAACCTGAAGTACAGTTAGGATTAAAAGCCAAGGAATATCCCCACCCTCATGGACAGACTGTAATCATACTTTTTTTGGACACTGTTAATTTCAAAAGGTGAGCTATATCACCCCCCCCCCCCCCCCCAGAACACAGTTTGGAATGAAACCCTAACCATCGGTACTCTCCCAGACACAGCTAGGAATGAAATCCTAATTATATCCATACCATTCTGGGCATAGTTAGGAATAAAATCTGAACTATATCCCTACCCTCCGGGACACAGTTTGAAATAAAACACTAATTGTATCCTGGCCCTCCCAAACACAAAAATAAATGGTGAACTGTATTCCCACACATCTAGATATGGCTAGTAGTGAAACTCCAAGTACAGATAGAATTAAAAGTGGAGCAATATTGCAATACTCCTGGACACAGGTATGAAAAGATAACTACAATCAAACTCTTCTTGCCACAGGAACAAAATCTGAACTATATCCCCCACCATCCGGGACACAGTTTGGAATGAAATCCTCACTATCGGTATCCTGGTCACAGTTAAGAATTCCTAACGATATCCATACCTTTCGGGATACAGTTAGTATTAAAAGCTGAACTATATCCCCCACCCTCTGGAACACAGTTTGCAATTAAATGCTAACTATATCTGTATCCTCCCTAACACAGAAATAAAAGCAGAACTATGTGTCCCCACCCTCCTGGGCACTTCTGGTAGTGAAACCTCAAAGTGAAACCTTAAGTACAGTTAGGATTAAAAGCCAAGGAATATCCCCACCCTCGTGGACAGTTGGGCATGACAACCTAACTATAATCATACTTTTTGGGAACAGTTAAGAACAAAAGCTGAAATATATCCCCACCCTCTGCCCAGTTTGAAATGAAACCCTAACCATCTATACTCTTCCAGAAACACTTAGGAATGAAATCTTAAATATATCCATACCCTTCCAGGCACAGATAGGAATGAAAGCTGAACTATATCCCTACCCTTTGGACACAGTTTGGAATAAAACACTAACTGTGTCCTCGCTCTCCCAAACACAAAAATAAAATCTCAACTATATTCCCACCCTTCTAGATACATCTAGTTGTGAAACTCCAAGGTCAGATAGAATTAAAAGCTGAGCAATATTGCAACCCTCCTGGACACAGGTTTGGAAAGACAAATATAATCATACTTTTCTAGCCACAGGAACAAAAGCTGAACTATATCCCACCATCTGGCACCCAGTTTGGAATGAAATCCTCACATCCATATCCTGGTCACAGTTAGTTGAGAATTCCTAACGATATCCATGCCTTTCTGGACACAGTATTAAAAGCTGAACTATATCCCCCCCACCTTCTGGGACATAGTTTGCGATTAAATGCTAACTGTATCCGTGCCCTCCCTGACATAGAAATAAAAGCAGAACTATGTCCCCACCCTTCTGTATACTTTTTGTAGTGAAACCTCAAAGTGAAGTCTCAAGTACAGTTAGGATTAAAAGGCAAGGACTATCCCCACCCTCATGGACAGTCATTTAAGACAACCTAACTACAATTATACTGTTTGTACACAGTTCAGATCAAAAGCTGAACTATATCCCCACCCTCCAGAACACAGTTTGGAATTAAAACTTAACCATCTATACTCTCCCAGACACAGTTTGGAATGAAACCCTAACCATCTACACTCTCCAAGACACAGTTAGGAATGAAATCCTAATTATGTCCATACCGTTCTGGACACAGTTATGAATAAAATCTGCACTATATCCCTACCCTCTGGGACACAGTTCGGAATGTAACACTAACTGTAACCTTACCCACCCAAACAGAAAAATAAAAGCTGAACTATATGCCCACCCGTCTAGATACAGCTAGTTGTGAAACTCCAATGTCAGATAGAATTAAAAGCAGTGCAATATTGCAACCCTCCTGGACACAGGTTTGAAAAGGTAACTTTACTCATACTTTTCTGACCACAGGAACGAAAGCTGAACTATATCCCACTCTCTGGCGCACCGTTTGGAATGAAATCGGCACTATCCGTATCCTGGTCACAGTTAGTTCAGAATTCCTAATGTCATCCATGCCTTTCTGGATACAGTTAGCATTAAAAGCTGAACTATACCCCCCCACCCTCAGGGACACAGTTCACAATTAAATGCTAACTATATCTGTCTCCTCCCCGACACAGAAATGAAAGCAGATCTATGTCCCTACCCTCCTTGACACGTCTAGTAGTGAAACCTCAACGTGAAACCTGAAGTACAGTTAGGATTGAAAGCCAAGGAATATCCCTACCCTCATGGACAGTCGGGTATGACAACCTAACTGTAATCATACTTTTTTGGACACTGTTAAGTTCAAAAGCTGAGCTATATCCCCACCCCCCAGAACACAGTTTGGAATGAAACCCTAACCATCTGTACTCTCCCAGACACAGCTAGGAATGAAATCCTAATTATATCCATACCATTCTGGACACAGTTACGAATAAAATCTGAATTATATCCCTACCCTCCGGGACACAGTTTGAAATAAAACACTAACTGTATCCTGGCCCTCCCAAACACAAAAATAAAAGGTGAACTGTATTCCCACACATCTAGACACGGCTAGTAGTGAAACTCCAAGTATAGATAGAATTAAAAGTGGAGCAATATTGCAACACTCCTGGACACAGGTATGAAAAGATAACTACAATCAAACTTTTCTTGCCACAGGAACAAAAGCTGAACTATATCCCCCACCATCCGGGACACACTTTGGAATGAAATCCTCACTATCGGTATCCTGGTCACAGTTAAGAATTCCTAATGATATCCATGCCTTTCGGGATACAGTTAGTATTAAAAGCTGAACTATATCCCCCACACTCTGGGACACAGTTTGCAATTAAAATCTAACTATATCTGTATCCTCCCTAACACAGAAATAAAAGCAGAACTATGTGTCCCCACCCTCCTGGGCACTTCTAGTAGTGAAACCTCAAAGTGAAACCTTAAGTACAGTTAGGATTAAAAGCCAAGGAATATCCCCACCCTCGTGGACAGTTGGGCATGACAACCTAACTATGATCATACTTTTTGGGAACAGTTAAGAACAAAAGCTGAAATATATCCCCACCCTCTGCCCAGTTTGAAATGAAACCCTAACCATCTATACTCTCCCAGAAACAGTTAGGAATGAAATCTTAAATATATCCATACCCTTCCAGGCACAGATAGGAATGAAAGCTGAACTATATCCCTACCCTTTGGGACACAGTTTGGAATAAAACACTAACTGTGTCCTCGCCCTCCCAAACACAAAAATAAAATCTGAACTATATTCCCACCCATCTAGATACATCTGGTTGTGAAACTCCAAGGTCAGATAGAATTAAAAGCTGAGCAATATTGCAACCCTCCTGGACACAGGTTTGAAAAGACAAATATAATCATACTTTTCTGGCCACAGGAACAAAAGCTGAACTATATCCCACCATGTGGCACCCAGTTTGGAATGAAATCCTCACATCCATATCCTGGTCACAGTTAGTTGAGAATTCCTAACGATATCCATGCCTTTCTGGATACAGTTAGTATTAAAAGCTGAACTATATCCCCCCCACCTTCTGGGACATAGTTTGCGATTAAATGCTAACTGTATCCGTGCCCTCCCTGACATAGAAATAAAAGCAGAACTATGTCCCCACCCTCCTGTATACTTTTTGTAGTGAAACCTCAAAGTGAAGTCTCAAGTACAGTTAGGATTAAAAGGCAAGGACTATCCCCACCCTCATGGACAGTCATTTAAGACAACCTAACTACAATTATACTGTTTGCACACAGTTCAGATCAAAATCTGAACTATATCCCCACCCTCCAGAACACAGTTTGGAATTAAAACTTAACCATCTATACTCTCCCAGACACAGTTTGGAATGAAATCCGAATTATATCCATTCCCTTCTGGACAGTTAGGAATAAAATCTGAGCTATATCCCTACCCTCCGGGACACAGTTTGAAATAAAACACTAACTGTATCCTGGCTCTCCCAAACACAAAAATAAAAGCTGAACTATATGTCCACCCGTATAGATACAGCTACTTCTGAAACTCCTAGGTCAGATAGAATTAAAAGCTGAGCAATATTGCAACACTCCTGAACACAGGTTTGAAAAGATAACTATAATCATACTTTTCGGGCTACAGGAACGAAAGCTGAACTATATCCCACTCTCTGGCACACAGTTTAGAATGAAATCCCCACTATCTGTATCCTGTTCACAGTTATTTAAGAATTCCTAACGATATCCATTCCTTTCTGGATACAGTTAGTATTAAAATCTGAACTATATACCCCACCTTTGGGGACACTGGTTGCAATTAAATGCTAACTATATCCATACCCTCCCTGACACAGAAATAAAAGTAGAACTTTGTCCCCACCTTCCTGTATACTTCTTGTAGTGAAACCTCAACGTGAAACCTCAAGTACAGTTAGCATTAAAAGCCATGGAATATCCCCACCCTCATGGACAGTCGGGTGTGACAACCTAACTGTAATCATACTTTTTTGGACACAGTTAAGTTCAAAAGCTGAGCTATATCCCCCCCCCCCCCCCCCCAGAACACAGTTTGGAATGAAACCCTAACCATATACACTCTCCAAGACACAGTTAGGAATGAAATCCTCATTATGTCCATACCGTTCTGGACACAGTTATGAATAAAATCTGCACTATATCCCTACCCTCTGGGACACAGTTAGGAATGAAACACTAACTGTAACCTTACCCACCCAAACAGAAAAATAAAAGCTGAACTATATGCCCACCCGTCTAGATACAGCTAGTTGTGAAACTCCAATGTCAGATAGAATTAAAAGCAGTGCAATATTGCAACCCTCCTGGACACAGGTTTGAAAAGGTAACTTTACTCGTACTTTTCTGACCACAGGAACAAAAGCTTAACTATATCCCACTCTCTGGCGCACAGTTTGGAATGAGATCGTCACTATCCGTATCCTGGTCACAGTTAGTTCAGAATTCCTAATGCCATCCATGCCTTTCTGGATACAGTTAGTATTAAAAGCTGAACTATATCCCCCACCCTCAGGGACACAGTTCACAATTAAATGCTAACTACATCTGTCTCCTCCCCGACACAGAAATGAAAGCAGATCTATGTCCCTACCCTCCTTGACACGTCTAGTAGTGAAACCTCAACGTGAAACCTGAAGTACAGTTAGGATTGAAAGCCAAGGAATATCCCTACCCTCATGGACAGTCGGGTATGACAACCTAACTGTAATCATACTTTTTTTGGACACTGTTAAGTTCAAAAGCTGAGCTATATCCCCACCCCCCAGAACACAGTTTGGAATGAAACCCTAACCATCTGTACTCTCCCAGACACAGCTAGGAATGAAATCCTAATTATATCCATACCATTCTGGACACAGTTACGAATAAAATCTGAATTATATCCCTATCCTCCGGGATACAGTTTGAAATAAAACACTAACTGTATCCTGGCCCTCCCAAACACAAAAATAAAAGGTGAACTGTATTCCCACACATCTAGACACGGCTAGTAGTGAAACTCCAAGTATAGATAGAATTAAAAGTGGAGCAATATTGCAACACTCCTGGACACAGGTATGAAAAGATAACTACAATCAAACTTTTCTTGCCACAGGAACAAAAGCTGAACTATATCCCCCACCATCCGGGACACACTTTGGAATGAAATCCTCACTATCGGTATCCTGGTCACAGTTAAGAATTCCTAATGATATCCATGCCTTTCGGGATACAGTTAGTATTAAAAGCTGAACTATATCCCTCACACTCTGGGACACAGTTTGCAATTAAAATCTAACTATATCTGTATCCTCCCTAACACAGAAATAAAAGCAGAACTATGTGTCCCCACCCTCCTGGGCACTTCTAGTAGTGAAACCTCAAAGTGAAACCTTAAGTACAGTTAGGATTAAAAGCCAAGGAATATCCCCACCCTCGTGGACAGTTGGGCATGACAACCTAACTATGATCATACTTGTTGGGAACAGTTAAGAACAAAAGCTGAAATATATCCCCACCCTCTGCCCAGTTTGAAATGAAACCCTAACCATCTATACTCTCCCAGAAACAGTTAGGAATGAAATCTTAAATATATCCATACCCTTCCAGGCACAGATAGGAATGAAAGCTGAACTATATCCCTACACTTTGGGACACAGTTTGGAATAAAACACTAACTGTGTCCTCGCCCTCCCAAACACAAAAATAAAATCTGAACTATATTCCCACCCATCTAGATACATCTGGTTGTGAAACTCCAAGGTCAGATAGAATTAAAAGCTGAGCAATATTGCAACCCTCCTGGACACAGGTTTGAAAAGACAAATATAATCATACTTTTCTGGCCACTGGAACAAAAGCTGAACTATATCCCACCATCTGGCACCCAGTTTGGAATGAAATCCTCACATCCATATCCTGGTCACAGTTAGTTGAGAATTCCTAACGATATCCATGCCTTTCTGGATACAGTTAGTATTAAAAGCTGAACTATATCCCCCCACCTTCTGGGACATAGTTTGCAATTAAATGCTAACTGTATCCGTGCCCTCCCTGACATAGAAATAAAAGCAGAACTATGTCCCCACCCTCCTGTATACTTTTTGTAGTGAAACCTCAAAGTGAAGTCTCAAGTACAGTTAGGATTAAAAGGCAAGGACTATCCCCACCCTCATGGACAGTCATTTAAGACAACCTAACTACAATTATACTGTTTGCACACAGTTCAGATCAAAAGCTGAACTATATCCCCACCCTCCAGAACACAGTTTGGAATTAAAACTTAACCATCTATACTCTCCCAGACACAGTTTGGAATGAAATCCGAATTATATCCATTCCCTTCTGGACAGTTAGGAATAAAATCTGAGCTATATCCCTACCCTCCGGGACACAGTTTGAAATAAAACACTAACTGTATCCTGGCCCTCCCAAACACAAAAATAAAAGCTGAACTATATGCCCACCCGTATAGATACAGCTACTTCTGAAACTCCTAGGTCAGATAGAATTAAAAGCTGAGCAATATTGCAACACTCCTGAACACAGGTTTGAAAAGATAACTATAATCATACTTTTCGGGCTACAGGAACGAAAGCTGAACTATATCCCACTCTCTGGCACACAGTTTAGAATGAAATCCCCACTATCTGTATCCTGTTCACAGTTATTTAAGAATTCCTAACGATATCCATTCCTTTCGGGATACAGTTAGTATTAAAATCTGAACTATATCCCCCACCTTTGGGGTCACTGGTTGCAATTAAATGCTAACTATATCCATACCCTCCCTGACACAGAAATAAAAGTAGAACTTTGTCCCCACCTTCCTGTATACTTCTTGTAGTGAAACCTCAACGTGAAACCTCAAGTACAGTTAGCATTAAAAGCCATGGAATATCCCCACCCTCATGGACAGTCGGGTGTGACAACCTAACTGTAATCATACTTTTTTGGACACAGTTAAGTTCAAAAGCTGAGCTATATCCCCCCCCCCCCCCCCCCCCCAGAACACAGTTTGGAATGAAACTCTAACCATCTACACTCTCCAAGACACAGTTAGGAATGAAATCCTAATTATGTCCATACCGTTCTGGACACAGTTATGAATAAAATCTGCACTATATCCCTACCCTCTGGGACACAGTTAGGAATGAAACACTAACTGTAACCTTACCCACCCAAACAGAAAAATAAAAGCTGAACTATATGCCCACCCGTCTAGATACAGCTAGTTGTGAAACTCCAATGTCAGATAGAATTAAAAGCAGTGCAATATTGCAACCCTCCTGGACACAGGTTTGAAAAGGTAACTTTACTCGTACTTTTCTGACCACAGGAACAAAAGCTGAACTATATCCCACTCTCTGGCGCACAGTTTGGAATGAGATCGTCACTATCCGTATCCTGGTCACAGTTAGTTCAGAATTCCTAATGCCATCCATGCCTTTCTGGATACAGTTAGTATTAAAAGCTGAACTATATCCCCCACCCTCAGGGACACAGTTCACAATTAAATGCTAACTATATCTGTCTCCTCCCCGACACAGAAATGAAAGCAGATCTATGTCCCTACCCTCCTTGACACGTCTAGTAGTGAAACCTCAACGTGAAACCTGAAGTACAGTTAGGATTGAAAGCCAAGGAATATCCCCACCCTCATGGACAGTCGGGTATGACAACCTAACTGTAATCATACTTTTTTTGGACACTGTTAAGTTCAAAAGCTGAGCTATATCCCCACCCCCCAGAACACAGTTTGGAATGAAACCCTAACCATCTGTACTCTCCCAGACACAGCTAGGAATGAAATCCTAATTATATCCATACCATTCTGGACACAGTTAGGAATAAAATCTGAACTATATCCCTACCCTCCGGGACACAGTTTGAAATAAAACACTAACTGTATCCTGGCCCTCCCAAACACAAAAATAAAAGGTGAACTGTATTCCCACACATCTAGATACGGCTAGTAGTGAAACTCCAAGTATAGATAGAATTAAAAGTGGAGCAATATTGCAACACTCCTGGACACAGGTATGAAAAGATAACTACAATCAAACTTTTCTTGCCACAGGAACAAAAGCTGAACTATATCCCCCACCATCCGGGACACACTTTGGAATGAAATCCTCACTATCGGTATCCTGGTCACAGTTAAGAATTCCTAATGATATCCATGCCTTTCGGGATACAGTTAGTATTAAAAGCTGAACTATATCCCCCACACTCTGGGACACAGTTTGCAATTAAAATCTAACTATATCTGTATCCTCCCTAACACAGAAATAAAAGCAGAACTATGTGTCCCCACCCTCCTGGGCACTTCTAGTAGTGAAACCTCAAAGTGAAACCTTAAGTACAGTTAGGATTAAAAGCCAAGGAATATCCCCACCCTCGTGGACAGTTGGGCATGACAACCTAACTATAATCATACTTTTTGGGAACAGTTAAGAACAAAAGCTGAAATATAACCCCACCCTCTGCCCAGTTTGAAATGAAACCCTAACCATCTATACTCTCCCAGAAACAGTTAGGAATGAAATCTTAAATATATCCATACCCTTCCAGGCACAGATAGGAATGAAAGCTGAACTATATCCCTACCCTTTGGGACACAGTTTGGAATAAAACACTAACTGTGTCCTCGCCCTCCCAAACACAAAAATAAAATCTGAACTATATTCCCACCCATCTAGATACATCTAGTTGTGAAACTCCAAGGTCAGATAGAATTAAAAGCTGAGCAACATTGAAACCCTCCTGGACACAGGTTTGAAAAGACAAATATAATCATACGTTTCTGGCCACAGGAACAAAAGCTGAACTATATCCCACCATCTGGCACCCAGTTTGGAATGAAATCCTCACATCCATATCCTGGTCACAGTTAGTTGAGAATTCCTAACAATATCCATGCCTTTCTGGATACAGTTAGTATTAAAAGCTGAACTATATCCCCCACCTTCTGGGACATAGTTTGCGATTAAGTGCTATCTGTATCCGTGCCCTCCCTGACATAGAAATAAAAGCAGAAGTATGTCCCCACCCTCCTGTATACTTTTTGTAGTGAAACCTCAAAGTGAAGTCTCAAGTACAGTTAGGATTAAAAGTCAAGGACTATCCCCACCCTCATGGATAGTCATTTAAGACAACCTAACTACAATCATACTGTTTGTACACAGTTCAGATCAAAAGCTGAACTATATCCCCACCCTCCAGAACACAGTTTGGAATTAAACCTTAACCATCTATACTCTCCCAGACACAGTTTGGAATGAAATCCTAATTATATCCATTCCCTTCTGGACACAGTTAGGAATAAAATCTGAACTATATCCCTACCCTCCGGGACACAGTTTGAAATAAAACACTAACTGTATCCTGGCCCTCCCAAACACAAAAATAAAAGCTGAACTATATGCCCACCCGTATAGATACAGCTACTTCTGAAACTCCTAGGTCAGATAGAATTAAAAGCTGAGCAATATTGCCACACTCCTGAACACAGGTTTGAAAAGATAACTATAATCATACTTTTCGGGCCACAGGAACAAAAGCTGAACTATATCCCACTCTCTGGCACCCAGTTTAGAATGAAATCCCCTCTATCTGTATCCTGTTCACAGTTATTTAAGAATTCCTAACGATCTCCATGACTTTCCGGATACAGTTAGAATTAAAAGCTGAACTATATCCCCCACCCTCAGGGAAACAGTTTACAATTAAATGGTAACTATATCTGTACCCTCCACGACACAGAAATAAAAGCACAACTATGTCCCCACCCTCATGGACACATCAAGTAGTGAAACCTCAAAATGAAACCTCAAGTACAGTTAGGATTAAAATCCAAGGAATATTTCCACCCTCATGGACAGTTGGGTATGGCAACCTAACTATAATCATACTGTTCTGGGCACAGTTAAGATCAAAAGCTGAACTATATCCCCACCCTCCAGAACACAGTTTGGAATGAAACCATAACAATCTATACTCTCCCAGACACAGCTCTGAATGAAATCCTAATTATATCCCTACCCTTCTGGTCAAAGTTTGGAATAAAATCTGAACTATATCCCTACCCTCTGGGACACAGTTTGAAATAAAACACTAACTGTATCCTGGCCCTCCCAAACACAAAAATAAAAGCTGAACTATATTCCCACACGTCTTGATACAGCTAGTAGTGAAACTCCAGTACAGATGGAATTAAAAGCTGAGCAATATTGCAACCCTCCTGAACTCAGGTATGAAAAGATAACTATAATCATACTTTTCTTGCCAGAGGATCAAATGCTGAACGAGATCCTCCACAATCCGGGGCCCAGTTTGGAATGAAATCCTCACTATCCATATCCTGGTCACAGTTAGTTGAGAATTCCTAACGATATCCATTCCTTTCTGGATACAGTTAGTATTAAAATCTGAACTATATCCCCCACCTTTGGGGACACTGTTTGCAATTAAATGCTAACTATATCCATACCCTCCCTGACACAGAAACAAAAGCAGAACTTTGTCCCCAACTTCCTATATACTTCTTGTAGTGAAACCTCAACGTGATACCTCAAGTACAGTTAGCATTAAAAGCCAAGGAATATCCCCACCCTCATGGACAGTCGGGTGTGACAACCTAACTGTAATCATACTTTTTTGGACACAGTTAAGTTCAAAAGCTGTGCTATATCCCCCCCCCCCCCCCCAGAACACAGTTTGGAATGAAACCCTAACCATCTACACTCTCGAAGGCACAGTTAGGAATGAAATCCTAATTATATCCATACCGTTCTGGACACAGTTATGAATAAAATCTGCACTATATCCCTACCCTCTGGGACACAGTTCGGAATGAAACACTAACTCTATGCTTACCCACCCAAACAGAAAAATAAAAGCTGAACTATATGCCCACCCGTCTAGATACAGCTAGTTGTGAAACTCCAATGTCAGATAGAATTAAATGCAGTGCAATATTGCAACCCTCCTGGACACAGGTTTGAAAAGGTAACTATACTCATACTTTTCTGACCACAGGAACAAAAGCTGAACTATATCCCACTCTCTGGTGCACAGTTTGGAATGAAATCGTCACTATCCGTATCCTGGTCACAGTTAGTTCAGAATTCCTAATGCTATCCATGCCTTTCTGGATACAGTTAGTATTAAAAGCTGAACTAGATCCCCCACCCTCAGGGACACCGTTCACAATTAAATGCTAACTATATCTGTCTCCTCCCCGACACAGAAATGAAAGCAGATCTATGTCCCTACCCTCCTTGACACGTCTAGTAGTGAAACCTCAACGTGAAACCTGAAGTACAGTTAGGATTAAAAGCCAAGGAATATCCCCACCCTCATGGACAGTCGGGTATGACAACCTAACTGTAATCATACTTTTTTGGACACTGTTAAGTTCAAAAGGTGAGCTATATCCCCACCCGCCAGAACACAGTTTGGAATGAAACCCTAACCATCTGTACTCTCCCAGACACAGCTAGGAATGAAATCCTAATTATATCCATACCATTCTGGACACAGTTAGGAATAAAATCTGAACTATATCCCTAGCCTCCGGGACACAGTTTGAAATAAAACACTAACTGTATCCTGGACCTCCCAAACACAAAAATAAAAGGTGAACTTTATTCCCACACATCTAGATACGGCTAGTAGTGAAACTCCAAGTACAGATAGAATTAAAATTGGAGCAATATTGCAACACTCCTGGACACAGGTATGAAAAGATAACTACAATCAAACTTTTCTTGCCACAGGAACAAAAGCTGAACTATATCCCCCACCATCCGGGACACAGTTTGGAATGAAATCCTCACTATCGGTATCCTGGTCACAGTTAAGAATTCCTAACGATATCCATACCTTTCGGGATACAGTTAGTATTAAAAGCTGAACTATATCCCCCACACTCTGGGACACAGTTTGCAATTAAATGCTAACTATATCTGTATCCTCCCTAACACAGAAATAAAAGCAGAACTATGTGTCCCCACCCTCCTGGGTACTTCTAGTAGTGAAACCTCAAAGTGAAACCTTAAGTACAGTTAGGATTAAAAGCCAAGGAATATCCCCACCCTCGTGGACAGTTGGGCATGACAACCTAACTATAATCATACTTTTTGGGAACAGTTAAGAACAAAAGCTGAAATATATCCCCACCCTCTGCCCAGTTTGAAATGAAACCCTAACCATCTAAACTCTTCCAGAAACAGTTAGGAATGATATCTTAAATATATCCATACCCTTGCAGGCACAGATAGGAATGAATGCTGAACTATATCCCTACCCTTTGGACACAGTTTGGAATAAAAGACTAACTGTATCCTGGCCCTCCCAAACACAAAAATAAAAGCTGAACTATATGCCCACCCGTATAGATACAGCTACTTCTGAAACTCCTAGGTCAGATAGAATTAAAAGCTGAGCAATATTGCAACACTCCTGGACACAGGTTTGAAAAGATAACTATAATCATACTTTTCGGGCCACAGGAACAAAAGCTGAACTATATCCTACTCTCTGGCACCCAGTTTAGAATGAAATCCCCGCTATCTGTATCCTGTTCACAGTTATTTAAGAATTCCTCACGATATCCATGACTTTCTGGATACAGTTAGTATTAAAAGCTGAACTATATCCCCCACCCTCAGGGAGACAGTTTACAATTAAATGCTAACTATATCTGTACCCTCCCCGACACAGAAATAAAAGCAAAACTATGTCCCCACCCTCATGGACACATCTAGTAGTGAAACCTCAAAATGAAACCTCAAGTACAGTTAGGATTAAAATCCAAGGAATATTCCCACCCTCATGGACAGTTGGGTATGGCAACCTAACTATAATCATACTTTTCTGGGCACAGTTAAGATCAAAAGCTGAACTATATTCCCACCCTCCAGAACACAGTTTGGAATGAAACCATAACAATGTATACTCTCCCAGACACAGCTAGGAATGAAATCCTAATTATATCCCTACCCTTCTGGACATATTTTGGAATAAAATCTGAACTATATCCCTACCCTCTGGGACACAGTTTGAAATAAAACACTAACTGTATCCTGGCCCTCCCAAACACAAAAAGAAAAGCTGAACTATATTCCCACACGTCTTGATACAGCTAGTAGTGAAACTCCAGTACAGATGGAATTAAAAGCTGAGCAATATTGCAACCCTCCTGAACTCAGGTGTGAAAAGATAACTATAATCATACTTTTCTTGCCAGAGGATCAAATGCTGAATGAGATCCTCCACAATCCGGGGCCCAGTTTGGAATGAAATCCTCACTATCCATATCCTGGTCACAGTTAGTTGAGAATTCCTAACGATATCCATTCCTTTCTGGATACAGTTAGTATTAAAATCTGAACTATATCCCCCACCTTTGGGGACACTGTTTGCAATTAAATGCTAACTATATCCATACCCTCCCTGACACAGAAATAAAAGTAGAACTTTGTCCCCACACTCCTGTATACTTCTTGTAGTGAAACCTCAACGTGAAACCTCAAGTACAGTTAGCATTAAAAGCCAAGGAATATCACCACCCTTATGGACAGTCGGGTGTGACAACCTAACTGTAATCATACTTTTTTGGACACAGTTAAGTTCAAAAGCTGAGCTATATCCCCCCCCCCCCCCCCCCCCCCCCCCCCGCCCCCAGAACACAGTTTGGAATGAAACCCTAACCATCTACACTCTCCAAGTCACAGTTAGGAATGAAATCCTAATTATATCCATATCCTTCTGGACACAGTTATGAATAAAATCTGCACTATATCCCTACCCTTTGGGACACAGTTCGGAATGAAACACTAACTGTATCCTTACCCACCCAAACAGAAAAATAAAAGCTGAACTATATGCCCACCCGTCTAGATACAGCTAGTTGTGAAACTCCAATGTCAGATAGAATTTAAAGCAGTGCAATATTGCAACCCTCCTGGACACAGGTTTGAAAAGGTAACTATACTCATACTTTTCTGACCACAGGATCGAAAGGTGAACTATATCCCACTCTCTGGCGCACAGTTTGGAATGAAATCGTCACTATCCGTATCCTGGTCACAGTTAGTTCAGAATTCCTAATGCTATCCATGCCTTTCTGGATACAGTTAGTATTAAAAGCTGAACTATATCCCCCACCCTCAGGGACACAGTTCACAATTAAATGCTAACTATATCTGTCTCCTCCCCGACACAGAAATGAAAGCAGATCTATGTCCCTACCCTCCTTGACACGTCTAGTAGTGAAACCTCAACGTGAAACCTGAAGTACAGTTAGGATTAAAAGCCAAGGAATATCCCCACCCTCATGGACAGTCGGGTATGACAACCTAACTGTAATCATACTTTTTTTGGACACTGTTAAGTTCAAAAGCTGAGCTATATCCCCACCCCCAGAACACAGTTTGGAATGAAACCCTAACCATCTGTACTCTCCCAGACACAGCTAGGAATGAAATCCTAATTATATCCATACCATTCTGGACACAGTTAGGAATAAAATCTGAACTATATCCCTAGCCTCCGGGACACAGTTTGAAATAAAACACTAACTGTATCCTGGCCCTCCCAAACACAAAAATAAAAGGTGAACTGTATTCCCACACATCTAGATACGGCTAGTAGTGAAACTCCAAGTACAGATAGAATTAAAAGTGGAGCAATATTGCAACACTCCTGGACGCAGGTATGAAAAGATAACTACAATCAAACTTTTCTTGCCACAGGAACAAAAGCTGAACTTTTTCCCCCACCATCCGGGACACAGTTTGGAATGAAATCCTCACTATCGGTATCCTGGTCACAGTTAAGAATTCCTAACGATATCCATACCTTTCGGGATACAGTTAGTATTAAAAGCTGAACTATATCCCCCACACTCCGGGACACAGTTTGCAATTAAATGCTAACTATATCTGTATCCTCCCTAGCACAGAAATAAAAGCAAAACTATGTGTCCCCACCCTCCTGCGCACTTCTAGTAGTGAAACCTCAAAGTGAAACCTTAAGTACAGTTATGATTAAAAGCCAAGGAATATCCCCACCCTCGTGGACAGTTGGGCATGACAACCTAACTATAATCATACTTTTTGGGAACAGTTAAGAACAAAAGCTGAAATATATCCCCACCCTCTGCCCAGTTTGAAATGAAACCCTAACCATCTATACTCTCCCAGAAACAGTTAGGAATGAAGTCTTAAATATATCCATACTCTTCCAGGGACAGATAGGAATGGAAGCTGAACTATATCCCTACCCTTTGGGACACAGTTTGGAATAAAACACTAACTGTGTCCTCGCCCTCCCAAACACAAAAATAAAATCTGAACTATATTCCCACCCATCTAGATACATCTAGTTGTGAAACTCCAAGGTCAGATAGAATTAAAAGATGAGCAATATTGCAACCCTCCTGGACATAGGTTTGAAAAGACAAATATAATCATACTTTTCTGGCCACAGGAACAAAAGCTGAACTATATCCCACCATCTGGCACCCAGTTTGGAATGAAATCCTCACTATCCATATCCTGGTCACAGTTAGTTGAGAATTCCTAACGATATCCATGCCTTTCTGGATACAATTAGTATTAAAAGCTGAACTATATCCCCCCACCTTCTGGGACATATTTTGCGATTAAATGCTAACTGTATCCGTGCCCTCCCTGACATAGAAATAAAAGCAGAACTATGTCCCCACCCTCCTGTATACTTTTTGTAGTGAAACCTCAAAGCGAAGTCTCAAGTACAGTTAGGATTAAAAGTCAAGGACTATCCCCACCCTCATGGACAGTCATTTAAGACAACCTAACTACAATCATACTGTTTGTACTCAGTTAAGATCAATAGCTGAACTATATCCCCACCCTCCAGAACACAGTTTGGAATTAAACCTTAACCATCTATACTCTCCCAGACACAGTTTGGAATGAAATCCTAATTATATCCATTCCCTTCTGGACACAGTTAGGAATAAAATCTGAACTATATCCCTACCTCCGGGACACAGTTTGAAATAAAACACTAACTGTATCCTTGCCCTCCCAAACACAAAAATAAAAGCTGAACTATATGCCCCCCCATATAGATACAGCTACTTCTGAAACTCCTAGGTCAGATAGAATTAAAAGCTGAGCAATATTGCAACACTCCTGAACACAGGTTTGAAAAGATAACTATAATCATACTTTTCGGGCCACAGGAAGAAAAGCTGAACTACATCCCACTCTCTGGCACCCAGTTTAGAATGAAATCCCCACTATCTGTATCCTGTTCACAGTTATTTAAGAATTCCTAACGATATCCATGACTTAATGGATACAGTTAGTATTAAAAGCTGAACTATATCCCCCACCCTCAGGGAGACATTTTGCAATTAAATGCTAACGGTATCTGTACCCTCCCCGACACAGAAATAAAAGCAAAACTATGTCCCCACCCTCATGGACACATCTAGTAGTGAAACCTCAAAATGAAACCTCAAGTACAGTTAGGATTAAAATCCAAGGAATATTCCCACCCTCATGGACAGTTGGGTATGGCAACCTAACTATAATCATACTTTTCTGGGCACAGTTAAGATCAAAAGCTGAACTATATCCCCACCCTCCTGAACACAGTTTGGAATGAAACCATAACAATCTATACTCTCCCAGACACAGCTAGGAATAAAATCCTAATTATATCCCTGCCCTTCTGGACATAGTTTGGAATAAAATCTGAACTATATCCCTACCCTCTGGGACACAGTTTGAAATAAAACACTAACTGTATCCTGGCCTTCCCAAACACAAAAATAAAAGCTGAACTATATTCCCACACGTCTTGATACAGCTAGTAGTGAAACTCCAGTACAGATGGAATTAAAAGCTGAGCAATATTGCAACCCTCCTGAACTCAGGTGTGAAAAGATAACTATAATGATACTTTTCTTGCCAGAGGATCAAATGCTGAACGAGATCCTCCACCATCCGGGGCCCAGATTGGAATGAAACCCTCACTATCCATATCCTGGTCACAGTTAGTTGAGAATTCCTAACGGTATCCATTCCTTTCTGGATACAGTTAGTATTAAAATCTGAACTATATCCCCCACCTTTGGGGACACTGTTTGCAATTAAATGCTAACTATATCCATACCCTCCCCGACACAGAAATAAAAGTAGAACTTTGTCCCCACCCTCCTGCATACTTCTTGTAGTGAAACCTCAAGTACAGTTAGCATTAAAAGCCAAGGAATATCCCCACCCTCGTGGACAGTCGGGTGTGACAACCTATCTGTATTCATACTTTTTTGGACACAGTTAAGTTCAAAAGCTGAGCTATATCCCCCCCCCCCTCCAGAACACAGTTTGGAATGAAACCCTAACCATCTACACTCTCCAAGACACAGTAAGGAATGAAATCCTAATTATATCCATACCCTTCTGGACACAGTTATGAATAAAATCTGCCCTTAATCCCTACCCTCTGGGACACAGTTCGGAATGAAACACTAACTGTATCCTTACCCACCCAAACAGAAAAATAAAAGCTGAACTATATGCCCACCCGTCTAGATACAGCTAGTTGTGAAACTCCAATGTCAGATAGAATTAAAAGCAGTGCAATATTGCTACCCTCCTGGACACAGGTTTGAAAAGGTAACTATACTCATACTTTTCTGACCACAGGATCAAAAGGTGAACTATATCCCACTCTCTGGCGCACAGTTTGGAATGAAATCGTCACTATCCGTATCCTGGTCACAGTTAGTTCAGAATTCCTAATGCTATCCATGCCTTTCTGGATACAGTTAGTATTAAAAGCTGAACTATATCCCCCACCCTCAGGGACACAGTTCACAATTAAATGCAAACTATATCTGTCTCCTCCCCGACACAGAAATGAAAGCAGATCTATGTCCCTACCCTCCTTGACACGTCTTGTAGTGAAACCTCAAAGTGAAACCTTAAGTACAGTTAGGATTAAAAGCCAATGAATATCCCCACCCTCGTGGATAGTCGTGTATGACAACCTAACTATAATCATACTTTTTGGGAACAGTTAAGAACAAAAGCTGAAATGTAGCCCCACCCTCTACCCAGTTTGAAATGAAACCCTAACCATCTATACTCTTCCAGAAACACTTAGGAATGAAATCTTAAATATATCCATACCCTTCCAGGCACAGATAGGAATGAAAGCTGAACTATATCCCTACCCTTTGGACACAGTTTGGAATAAAACACTAACTGTGTCCTCGCTCTCCCAAACACAAAAATAAAATCTGAACTATATTCCCACCCTTCTAGATACATCTAGTTGTGAAACTCCAAGGTCAGATAGAATTAAAAGCTGAGCAATATTGCAACCCTCCTGGACACAGGTTTGAAAAGACAAATATAATCATATTTTTCTGGCCACAGGAACAAAAGCTGAACTATATCCCACCATCTGGCACCCCGTTTGGAATGAAATCCTCACTATCCATATCCTGGTCACAGTTAGTTGAGAATTCCTAACGATATCCATGCCTTTCTGGATACAGTTAGTATTAAAAGCTGAACTATATCCCCCCACCTTCTGGGACATAGTTTGCGATTAAATGCTAACTGTATCCGTGCCCTCCCTGACATAGAAATAAAAGCAGAACTATGTCCCCACCCTCCTGTATACTTTTTGTAGTGAAACCTCAAAGTGAAGTCTCAAGTACTGTTAGGATTAAAGGTCAAGGACTATCCCCACCCTCATGGACAGTCATTTAAGACAACCTAACTACATTCATACTGTTTGTACTCAGTTAAGATCAAAAGCTGAACTATATCCCCACCCTCCAGAACACAGTTTGGAATTAAACCTTAACCGTCTATACTCTCCCAGACACAGTTTGGAATGAAATCCTAATTATATCCATTCCCTTCTGGACACAGTTAGGAATAAAATCTGAACTATATCCCTAACCTCCGGGACACAGTTTGAAATAAAACACTAACTGTATCCTGGCCCTCCCAAACACAAAAATAAAAGCTGAACTATATGCCCACCCGTATAGATACAGCTACTTCTGAAACTCCTAGGTCAGATAGAATTAAAAGCTGAGCAATATTGCAACACTCCTGAACACAGGTTTGAAAAGATAACTATAATCATACTTTTCGGGCCACAGGAACAAAAGCTGAACTATATCCCACTCTCTGGCACCCAGTTTAGAATGAAATCCCCACTATCTGTATCCTGTTCACAGTTATTTAAGAATTCCTAACGATATCCATGACTTTCTGGATACAGTTAGTATTAAAAGCTGAACTATATCCCCCACCCTCAGGGAGACAGTTTACAATTAAATGCTGACTGTATCTATACCCTCCCCGACACAGAAATAAAAGCAAAACTATGTCCCCACCCTCATGGACACATCTAGTAGTGAAACCTCAAAATGAAACCTCAAGTACAGTTAGCATTAAAATCCAAGGAATATTCCCACCCTCATGGACAGTTGGGTATGGCAGCCTAACTATAATCATACTTTTCTGGGCACAGTTAAGATCAAAAGCTGAACTATATCCCCACCCTCCAGAACACAGTTGGGAATGAAACCCATAACAATCTATACTCTCCCAGACACAGCTTGGAATGAAATCCTAATTATATCCCTACCCCTCTGGACATAGTTTGGAATAAAATCTGAACCTTATCTCTACCCTCTGGGACACAGTTTGAAATGAAACACTAACTGTATCCTGGCCCTCCCAAACACAAAAATAAAAGCTGAACTATATTCCCACACGTCTTGATACAGCTAGTAGTGAAACTCCAGTACAGATGGAATTAAAAGCTGAGCAATATTGCAACCCCCCTGAACTCAGGTGTGAAAAGATTACTATAATAATACTTTTCTTGGCAGAGGATCAAATTCTGAACGAGATCCTCCACCACCCGGGTCCCAGTTTGGAATGAAATCCTCACTATCCATATCCTGGTCACAGTTAGCTGAGAATTCCTAACGATATCCATTCCTTTCTGGATACAGTTAGTATTAAAATCTGAACTATATCCCCCACCTTTGGGGACACTGTTTGCAATTAAATGCTAACTATATCCATACCCTCCCCGACACAGAAATAAAAGTAGAACTTTGTCCCCACCCTCCTGTATCCTTACTGTAGTGAAACCTCAACGTGAAACCTCAAGTACAGTTAGCATTAAAAGCCAAGGAATATCCCCCCCCCCCTTCATGGACAGTCGGGTGTGACAACCTAACTGTAATCATACTTTTTTGGACACAGTTAAGTTCAAAAGCTGAGCTATATCCCCCCCCCCCCCCCCCACCCAACCAGAACACAGTTTGGAATGAAACCCTAACCATCTACACTTTCCAAGACACAGTTAGGAATGAAATCCTAATTATATCCATACCCTTCTGGACACAGTTATGAATAAAATCTGCACTATATCCCTACCCTCTGGGACACAGTTCGGAATGAAACACTAACTGTATCCTTACCCACCCAAACAGAAAAATAGAAGCTGAACTATATGCCCACCCGTCTAGATACAGCTAGTTGTGAAACTCCAATGTCAGATAGAATTAAAAGCAGTGCAATATTGCAACCCTCCTGGACGCAGGTTTGAAAAGATAACTATAATCATACTTTTCGGGCCACAGGAACAAAAGCTGAACTATATACCACTGTCTGGCACCCAGTTCAGAATGAAATCCCCACTATCTGTATCCTGTTCACAGTTATTTAAGAATTCCTAACGATATCCATGACTTTCTGGATACAGTTAGTATTAAAAGCTGAACTATATCCCCCACCCTCACGGAGACACTTTACAATTAAATGCTAACTATAGCTGTACCCTCCCCGACACAGAAATGAAAGCAAAACTATGCCCCCACCCTCATGGACACATCTAGTAGTGAAACCTCAAAATGAAACCTCAACACAGTTAGGATTAAAATCCAAGCAATATTCCCACCCTCATGGACAGTTGGGTATGTATGGCAACCTAACTATAATCATATTTTTCTGGGCACAGTTAAGATCAAAAGCTGAACTATATCCCCACCCTCCAGAACACAGTTTGGAATGAAACCATAACAATCTATACTTTCCCAGACACAGCTTGGAATGAAATCCTAATTATATCCCTACCCTTCTGGACATATTTTGGAATAAAATCTGAACTATATCCCTATCCTCTGGGACACAGTTTGAAATAAAACTCTAACTGTATCCTGGTCCTCCCCAACACAAAAATAAAAGCTGAACTATATTCCCACACGTCTTGATACAGCTAGTAGTGAAACTCCAGTACAGATGGAATTAAAAGCTGAGCAATATTGCAACCCTCCTGACCTCAGGTGTGAAAAGATAACTATGATCATACTTTTCTTGCCAGAGGATCAAATGCTGAGCGAGATCCTCCACCATCCGGGGCCCAGTTTGGAATGAAATCCTCACTATCCATATCCTGGTCACAGTTAGTTGATAATTCCTAACAATATCCATTCTTTTCTGGATACAGTTAGTATTAAAATCTGAACTATATCCCCCACCTTTGGGGACACTGTTTGCAATTAAATGCTAACTATATCCATACCCTCCCTGACACAGAAATAAAAGTAGAACTTTGTCCCCACCCTCCTGTATACTTCTTGTAGTGAAACCTCAACGTGAAACCTCAAGTACAGTTAGCATTAAAAGCCAAGGAATATCCCCACCCTCATGGACAGTCGGGTGTGACAACCTAATTAGGGTTTCATTCCAAACTGTGTTCTGGGGGGGGGGGGGGGGATATAGCTCAGCTTCTCAACTTAACTGTGTCCAAAAAAGTATGATTACAGTACCCTAACCATCTGTACTCTCCCAGACACAGCTAGGAATGAAATCCTATTTATATCCATACCATTCTGGACACAGTTAGGAATAAAATCTGAACTATATCCCTACCCTGCGGGACACAGTTTGAAATAAAACACTAACTGTATCCTGGCCCTCCCAAACACAAACATAAAAGGTGAACTGTATTCACACACATCTAGATATGGCTAGTAGTGAAACTCCAAGTGCAGATAAAATTAAAAGTGGAGCAATATTGCAACACTCCTGGACACAGGAATGAAAAGATAACTACAATCAAACTTTTCTTGCCATAGGAGCAAAAGCTGAACTATATCCCCTACCATCCGGGACACAGTTTGGAATGAAATCCTCACTATCGGTATCCTGGTCACAGTTAAGAATTCCTAACGATATCCATACTTTTCGGGATACAGTTAGTATTAAAATCTGAACTATATCCCCCACCCTTGGGGACACAGTTTGCAATTAAATGCTAACTATATCCGTACCCTCCCTGACACACAAATAAAAGCAGAACTATGTCCCCACCCTCCTGTATACTTGTAATGAAACCTCAAAGTGAAGTCTCATGTACAGTTATGATTAAAAGCCAAGGAATATCCCCACCCGCATGGACAGGCATGAATGACAACCTAACTACAATCATACTTTTTTGGACGCAGTTAAGATCAAAAGCTGAACTATATTTCCACCCTCCAGAACACAGTTTTGAATGAAACCCTAACCATCTACACTCTCCAAGACACAGTCAGGAATGAAATGCTAATTATATCCATACCCTTCTGGACACAGTTATGAATTAAATCTGAACTATATCCCTACCCTCTGGGACACAGTTTGGAAAGAAACGCTAACTGTATCATTACCCACCCAAACAGAAAAATAAAAGCTGAACTATATACCCACCCGTCTAGATACAGCTAGTTGTGAAACTCCAATGTCAGATAGAATTAAAAATAGTGCAATATTGCAACCCTCCTGGACACAGGTTTGAAAAGATAACTATAAGCATACTTTTCTGACCACAGGAACAAAAGCTGAACTATATCCCACTCTCTGGTGCACAGTTTGGAATGAAATCCTCACTATCCGTATCCTGGTCACAGTTAGTTCAGAATTCCTAATGCTATTCATGCCTTTCTGGATACAGTTAGTATTAAAAGCTGAACTATATCCCCCACCCTCAGGGACACAGTTTACAATTAAATGCTAACAATATCTGTCTCCTCCCCAACACAGAAATGAATGCAGATCTATGTCCGTACCCTCCTTGATACGTCTAGTAGTGAAACCTCAACGTGAAACCTGAAGTACAGTTAGGATTAAAAGTCAAGGAATATCCCCACCCTCATGGGCAGTCGCCTATGACAACCTAACTGTAATCATACTTTTTTGGACACAGTTAAGTTCAAAAGCTGAGCTATATATCCCCCCCCCCCCAGAACACTGTTTGGTATGAAACCCTAACCATCTATACTCTCCCAGACACAGCTAGGAATGAAATCCTAATTATATCCATACCATTCTGGACACAGTTAGGAATAAAATCTGAACTACATCCCTATCCTCCGGGACACAGTTTGAAATAAAACACTAACTGTAACCTGGCCCTCCCAAACACAAAAATAAAAGCTGAACTGTATTCCCACACGTCCACATACGACTAGTAGTGAAACTCCCAAGTACAGGTAGAATTGAAAGTGGAGCAATATTGCAACACTCCTGGACACAGGTATGAAAAGATAACTACAATCAAACTTTTCTTGCCACAGGAACAAAAGCTGAACTATATCCCCCACCATCCGGGACACAGTTTGGAATGAAATCCTCACTATCGGTATCGTGGTCACAGTTAAGAATTCCTAACGATATCCATACCTTTCGGGATACAGTTAGTATTAAAAGCTGAACTATATCCCCCACCCTCCGGGACACAGTTTGCAATTAAATACTAACTATATCCGTACCCTCCCTAACACAGAATTAAAAGCAGAACTATGTGTCCCCACTCTCCTGGGCACTTCTAGTAGTGAAACCTCAAAGTGAAACCTTAAGTATACTTAGGATTAAAAGCTAAGGAATATCCACATCCTCGTGGACAGTCGGGTATGACAACCTAACTATAATCATACTTTTTGGAAACAGTTAAGAACAAAAGCTGAAATATATCCCCACCCTCTGCCCAGTTTGGAATGAAACCCTAACCATCTATACTCTCTCAGAAACAGTTGGGAATGAAATGTTAAATATATCCATACCCTTCCGGGCACAGTTAGGAATAAAAGCTGAACTATATCCCTACCCTTTGGGACATAGTTTGGAATAAAACACTAACTGTGTCCTCGCCCTCCCAAACACAAAAATAAAAGGTGAACTATATTCCCACCCATCTAGATACATCTAGTTGGGAAACTCCAAAGGCAGATAGAATTAAAAGCTGAGCAATATTGCAACCCTCCTGGACACAGGATTGAAAAGACAACTATAATCATACTTTTCTGGCCACAGGAACAAAAGCTGAACTATATCCCACCATCTGGCACCCAGGTTGAAATGAAATCCTCACTATCCGTATCCTGGTCACAGTTAGTTAATTTCTAACGATATCCATGCCTTTCTGGATACAGTTAGTATTAAAAGCTGAACTATATCCCCCACCCTCAATGACACAGTTTACAATTAAACACTAATTATATCTGTACCCTCCCCAACACAGAAATAAAAGCAGAACTATGTCCCCACCCTCTTGGACACTTCTAGTAAAGAAACCTCAAAGTGAAGCCTCAAGTATAGTTAGGATTAAAAGCCAAAGAATATCCCCACCCTCATGGACATTCAGGTATGACAACCTAACTATAATCATACTTTTTGGGAAACAGTTAAGATCAAAAGCTGAACTATATCCCCACCCTCCAGAGCACAGTTTGGAATGAAACACTCACCATCTATACTCCCCCAGACACAGTTAGAAATGAAATACTAATTATATCGATACCCTTCCGGACACAGTTAGGAATAAAATCTGAACTATATCCCTACCCTCCCGGTCACAGTTTGAAATAAAACACTAACTGTATCCTGGCCCACCCAAACACAAAAATAAAAGCTGACCTATATGCCCACCCGTATAGATACAGCTAGTTCTGGAACTCCCAGGTCAGATAGAATTAAAAGCTGAGCAATATTGCAACACTCCTGGACACAGGTTTGAAAAGATAACTATAATCATACTTTTCTTGCCAGAGGAACAAATGCTGAACTAGATCCTCCACCATCCGGGACCCAGTTTGGAATGAAATCCTCACTATCCGTAACCTGTTCACTGTTAGTTGAGAAATCCTAATGATATCCATGCCTTTCTGGATACAGTTAGTATTAAAAGCTGAACTAGATCCCCCACCTTCTGGGACACAGTTTGCGATTAAATGCTAAATGTATCCGTGCCCTCCCTGACACAGAAATAAAAGCAGAACTATGTCCCCACCCTCCTGTATACTTCTTGCAGTGAAACGTCAAAGTGAAGTCTCAAGTACAGTTAGGATTAAAAGCCAAGGAATATCCCCACCCTCATGGACAGTCGTGAAAGACAACCTAACTACAATCATACTTTTTGTACACAGTTAAGATCAAAAGCTGAACTATATCCCCACCCCCCCAGAACACACTTTGGAATGAAACCCTAACCATCTATACTCTCCCAGACACAGTTTGGAATGAAATCCTAATTATATCCATTCCCTTCTGGACACAGTTAGGAATAAAATCTGAACTATATCACTACCCTCTGGGGCACAGTTTGGAAGAAAACAGTAACTGTATCCTGGCCCTCCCAAACTCAAAAATAAAAGCTGAACTATATGCCCACCCGTATAGATACAGCTACTTCTGAAACTCCTAGGTCAGATAGAATTAAAAGCTGAACAATATTGCAACACTCCTGGACACAGGTTTGAAAAGATAACTATATAATCATACTTTTCTGGCCACAGGAACAAAAGCTGAACTATATCCCACCATCTGGCACCCAGTTTGGAATGAAATCCTCACTATCTGTATCCTGTTCACAGTTAGTTACGAATTCTTAACGATATCCATGCCTTTCTGGATACAGTTAGTATTAAAAGCTGAACTATATCCCCCACCCTCAGGGACACAGTTTACAATTAAATGCTAACTATATCTGTACCCTCCGCGACACAGAAATAAAAGCAAAACTATGCCCCCTCCCTCGTGGACACATCTAGTAGTGAAACCTCAAAATGAAACCTCAAGAACAGTTAGGATTAAAATCCAAGGAATATTCCCACCCTCATGGACAGTTGGGTATGACAGCCTAACTATAATCATACTTTTCTGGGCACAGTTAAGATCAAAAGCTGAACTATATCCCCACCCTGCAGAACACAGTTTGGAATGAAACCATAACAATCTATACTCTCCCAGACACAGCTAGGAATGAAATCCTAATTATAGCCATACCCTTCTGGACATAGTTAGGAATAAAATCCGAGCTAAATCCCCACCCTCTGGGACACAGTTTGACATAAAACACTAACTGTATCCTGGCCCTCCCAAACACAAAAATAAAAGCTGAACTATATTCCCACACGTCTTGATACAGCTAGTAGTGAAACTCCAGTACAGATAGAATTACAAGCTGAGCAATATTGCAACCCTCCTAAACTTAGGTGTGAAAAGATAATTATAATCATACTTTTCTTGCCAGAGGATCAAATGGTGAACGAGATCCTCCACCATCCGAGGCCCAGTTTGGAATGAAATCCTCACTCTCCATATCCTGGTCACAGTTAGTTGAGAATTCCTAGCGATATCCATGCCTTTCTGGATACAGTTAGTATTAAAAGCTGAACTATATCCCCCACCTTTGGGGTCACTGTTTGCAATTAAATGCTAACTATATTCATACCCTCCCTGACACAGAAATAAAAGCAGAACTTTGTCCCCACCCTCCTGTATACTTCCTGTAGTGAAACCTCAACGTGAAACCTCAAGTACAGTTAGGACTAAAAGCCAAGGAATATCCCCACCCTCATGGACAGTCGGGTGTGACAACCTAACTGTAATCATACATTTTTGGACACAGTTAAGTTCAAAAGCTGAGCTATATCCCCACCCCCCCCCCACCCCCTGAACACAGTTTGGAATGAAACCCTAACCATCTATACTCTCCCAGACACAGCTAGGAATGAAATCCTAATTATATCCATACCATTCTGGACACAGTTAGGAATAAAATCTGAAATATATCCCTACCCTCCGGGACACAGTTTGAAATAAAACACTAACTGTATCCTGGCCCTCCCAAACACAAAAATAAAAGCTGAACTGTATTCCCACACGTCTAGATACGGCTAGTAGTGAAACTCCAAGTACAGATAGAATTAAAAGTGGAGCAATATTGCAGCACTCCTGGACACAGGTATGAAAAGATAACTACAATCAAACTTTTCTTGCCACAGGAAAAAAAGTGGAACTATATCCCCGACCATCCGGGTCACAGTTTGAAATGAAATCCTTACTATCAGTATCCTGGTCACAGTTAAAAATTTGTAACGATATCCATACCTTTCGGTATACAGTTAGTATTAAATGATGAACTATATCCCCCCACCCTCCGGGACTCAGTTTGTGATTAAATGCTAACTATATCCGTACCCTCCCTAACCCAGAATTAAAAGCAGAACTATGTGTCTCCACCCTCCTGTGCACTTCTAGTAGTGAAACCTCAAAGTGAAACCTTAAGTACAGTTAGGATTAAAAGCCAAGGAATATCCCCACCCTCGTGGACAGTCGGGTATGACAACCTAACTGTAATCATACTTTTTTTGGACACTGTTAAGTTCAAAAGCTGAGCTATATCCCCACCCTCCAGAACACAGTTTGGAATGAAACCCTAACCATCTGTACTCTCCCAGACAAAGCTAGGAATGAAATCCTAATTATATCCCTACCCATCTGGACATAGTTTGGAATAAAATCTGAACTATATCCCTACCCTCTGGGACACAGTTTGAAATAAAACACTAACTGTATCCTGGCCCTCCCAAACACAAAAATAAAAGCTGAACTATATTCCCACACGTCTTGATACAGCTAGTAGTGAATCTCCAGTACAGATGGAATTAAAAGCTGAGCAATATTGCAACCCTCCTGAACTCAGGTGTGAAAAGATAACTATAATCATCCTTTTCTTTCCAGAGGATCAAATGCTGAACGAGATCCTCCACCATCCGGGGCCCAGTTTGGAATGAAATCCTCACTATCCATATTCTGGTCACAGTTAGTTGAGAATTACTAACGATATCCATTCCTTTCTGGATACAGTTAGTATTAAAATCTGAACTATATCCCCCACGTTTGGGGACACTGTTTGCAATTAAATGCTAACTATATCCATACCCTCCCTGACACAGAAATAAAAGGAGAACTTTGTCCCCACCCTCCTGTATACTTCTTGTAGTGAAACCTCAACGTGAAACCTCAAGTAAAGTTAGCATTAAAAGCCAAGGAATATCCCCACCCTCATGGACAGTCGGGTGTGACAACCTAACTGTAATCATACTTTTTTGGACACAGCTAAGTTCAAAAGCTGACCTATATCCCCCCCCCCCCCCCCAGAACACAGTTTGGAATGAAACCCTAACAATCTACACTCTCCAAGACAGTTAGGAATGAAATCCTAATTATATCCATACCGTTCTGGACACAGTTATGAATAAAACCTGCACTATATCCCTACCCTCTGGGACACAGTTCGGAATGAAACACTAACTGTATCCTTACCCACCCAAACAGAAAAATAGAAGCTGAACTATATGCCCGCCCGTCTAGATACAGCTAGTTGTGAAACTCCAATGTCAGATAGAATTAAAAGCAGTGCAATATTGCAACCCTCCTGGACACATGTTTGAAAAGGTAACTATACTCTTACTTTTCTGACCACAGGAACAAAAGCTAAACTATATCCCACTCTCTGGCGCACAGTTTGGAATGAAATCGTCACTATCCGTATCCTGGTCACAGTTAGTTCAGAATTCCTAATGCTATCCATGCCTTTCTGGATACAGCTAGTATTAAAAGCTGAACTATATCCCCCACCCTCAGGGACACAGTTCACAATTAAATGCTAACTATATCTGTCTCCTCCCCGACACAGAAATGAAAGCAGATCTATGTCGCTACCCTCCTTGACACGTCTAGTAGTGAAACCTCAACGTGAAACCTGAAGTACAGTTAGGATTAAAAGCCAAAGAATATCCCCACCCTCATGGACAGTCGGGTATGACAACCTAACTGTAATCATACTTTTTTTGGACACTGTTAATTTCAAAAGCTGAGCTATATCCCCACCCCCCAGAACACAGTTTGGAATGAAACCCTAACCATCGGTACTCTCCCAGACACAGCTAGGAATGAAATCCTAATTATATCCATACTATTCTGGGCACAGTTAGGAATAAAATCTGAACTATATCCCTACCCTCCGGGACACAGTTTGAAATAAAACACTAACTGTATCCTGGCCCTCCCAAGCACAAAAATAAAACGTGAACTGTATTCCCACACATCTAGATACGGCTAGTAGTGAAACTCCAAGTACAGATAGAATTAAAAGTGGAGCAATATTGCAACACTCCTGGACACAGGTATGAAAAGATAACTACAATCAAACTTTTCTTGCCACAGGAACAAAATCTGAACTATATCCCCCACCATCCGGGACACAGTTTGGAATGAAATCCTCACTATCGGTATCCTGGTCACAGTTAAGAATTCCTAACGATATCCATACCTTTCGGGATACAGTTAGTATTAAAAGCTGAACTATATCCCCCACCCTCTGGAACACAGTTTGCAATTAAATGCTAACTATATCTGTATCCTCCCTAACACAGAAATAAAAGCAGAACTATGTGTCCCCACCCTCCTGGGCACTTCTAGTAGTGAAACCTCAAAGTGAAACCTTAAGTACAGTTAGGATTAAAAGCCAAGGAATATCCCCACCCTCGTGGACAGTTGGGCATGACAACCTAACTATAATCATACTTTTTGGGAACAGTTAAGAACAAAAGCTGAAAAATAGCCCCACTCTCTGCCCAGTTTGAAATGAAACCCTAACCATCTATACTCTTCCAGAAACACTTAGGAATGAAATCTTAAATATATCCATACCCTTCTAGGCACAGATAGGAATGAAAGCTGAACTATATCCCTACCCTTTGGGACACAGTTTGGAATAAAACACTAACTGTGTCCTCGCTCTCCCAAACACAAAAATTAAATCTGAACTATATTCCCACCCTTCCAGATACATCTAGTTGTGAAACTCCAAGGTCAGATAGAATTAAAAGCTGAGCAATATTGGAACCCTCCTGGACACAGGTTTGGAAAGACAAATATAATCATACTTTTCTGGCCACAGGAACAAAAGCTGAACTGTATCCCACCATCTGGCACCCAGTTTGGAATGAAATCCTCACATCCATATCCTGGTCACAGTTAGTTGAGAATTCCTAACGATATCCATGCCTTTCCGGACACAGTTAGTATTAAAAGCTGAACTATATCCCCCCACCTTCTGGGACATAGTTTGCGATTAAATGCTAACTGTATCCGTGCCCTCCCTGACATAGAAATAAAAGCAGAACTATGTCCCCACCCTCCTGTATACTTTTTGTAGTGAAACCTCAAAGTGAAGTCTCAAGTACAGTTAGGATTAAAAGGCAAGGACTATCCCCACCCTCATGGACAGTCATTTAAGACAACCTAACTACAATTATACTGTTTGTACACAGTTCAGATCAAAAGCTGAACTATATCCCCACCCTCCAGAACACAGTTTGGAATTAAAACTTAACCATCTATACTCTCCCAGACACAGTTTGGAATGAAATCCTAATTACATCCATTCCCTTCTGGACACAGTTAGGAATAAAATCTGAGCTATATCCCTACCCTCCGGGACACAGTTTGAAATAAAACACTAACTGTATCCTGGCCCTCCCAAACAGAAAAATAAAAGCTGAACTATATGCCCACCCGTATAGATACAGCTACTTCTGAAACTCCTAGGTCAGATAGAATTAAAAGCTGAGCAATATTGCAACACTCCTGAACACAGGTTTGAAAACATAACTATAATCATACTTTTCGGGCCACAGGAACGAAAGCTGAACTATATCCCACTCTCTGGCACACAGTTTAGAATGAAATCCCCACTATCTGTATCCTGTTCCCAGTTATTTAAGAATTCCTAACGATATCCATTCCTTTCTGGATACAGTTAGTATTAAAATCTGAACTATATCCCCCACCTTTGGGGACACTGGTTGCAATTAAATGCTAACTATATCCATACCCTCCCTGACACAGAAATAAAAGTAGAACTTTGTCCCCACCTTCCTGTATACTTCTTGCAGTGAAACCTCAACGTGAAACCTCAAGTACAGTTAGCATTAAAAGCCATGGAATATCCCCACCCTCATGGACAGTCGGGTGTGACAACCTAACTGTAATCATACTTTTTTGGACACAGTTAAGTTCAAAAGCTGAGCTATATCCCCCCCCCCCCCCCCCCCCAGAACACAGTTTGGAATGAAACCCTAACCATCTACACTCCCCAAGACACAGTTAGGAATGAAATCCTAATTATGTCCATACCGTTCTGGACACAGTTATGAATAAAATCTGCACTATATCCCTACCCTCTGGGACACAGTTCGGAATGAAACACTAACTGTAACCTTACCCACCCAAACAGAAAAATAAAAGCTGAACTATATGCCCACCCGTCTAGATACGGCTAGTTGTGAAACTCCAATGTCAGATAGAATTAAAAGCAGTGCAATATTGCAACCCTCCTGGACACAGGTTTGAAAAGGTAACTTTACTCATACTTTTCTGACCACAGGAACAAAAGCTGAACTATATCCCACTCTCTGGCGCACAGTTTGGAATGAAATCGTCACTATCCGTATCCTGGTCACAGTTAGTTCAGAATTCCTAATGCCATCCATGCCTTTCTGGATACAGTTAGTATTAAAAGCTGAACTATATCCCCCACCTTCAGGGACACAGTTCACAATTAAATGCTAACTATATCTGTCTCCTCCCCGACACAGAAATGAAAGCAGATCTATGTCCCTACCCTCCTTGACACGTCTAGTAGTGAAACCTCAACGTGAAACCTGAAGTACAGTTAGGATTGAAAGCCAAGGAATTTCCCCACCCTCATGGACAGACGGGTATGACAACCTAACTGTAATCATACTTTTTTTGGACACTGTTAAGTTCAAAAGCTGAGCTATATCCCCACCCCCCAGAACACAGTTTGGAATGAAACCCTAATCATCTGTACTCTCCCAGACACAGCTAGGAATGAAATCCTAATTATATCCATACCATTCTGGACACAGTTAGGAATAAAATCTGAACTATATCCCTACCCTCCGGGACACAGTTTGAAATAAAACACTAACTGTATCCTGGCCCTCCCAAACACAAAAATAAAAGCTGAACTATATGCCCACCCGTATAGATACAGCTACTTCTGAAACTCCTAGGTCAGATTGAATTAAAAGCTGAGCAATATTGCCACACTCCTGAACACAGGTTTGAAAAGATAACTATAATCGTACTTTTCGGGCCACAGGAACAAAAGCTGAACTATATCCCACTCTCTGGCACCCAGTTTAGAATGAAATCCCCACTATCTGTATCCTGTTCACAGTTATTTAAGAATTCCTAACGATCTCCATGACTTTCCGGATACACTTAGAATTAAAAGCTGAACTATATCCCCCACCCTCAGGGAGACAGTTTACAATTAAATGGTAACTATATCTGTACCCTCCACGACACAGAAATAAAAGCACAACTATGTCCCCACCCTCGTGGACACATCAAGTAGTGAAACCTCAAAATGAAACCTCAAGTACAGTTAGGATTAAAATCCAAGGAATATTTCCACCCTCATGGACAGTTGGGTATGGCAACCTAACTATAATCATACTCTTCTGGGCACAGTTAAGATCAAAAGCTGAACTATATCCCCACCCTCCAGAACACAGGTTCGAATGAAACCATAACAATCTATACTCTCCCAGACACAGCTCTGAATGAAATCCTAATTATATCCCTACCCTTCTGGTCATAGTTTGGAATAAAATCTGAACTATATCCCTACCCTCTGGGACACAGTTTGAAATAAAACACTAACTGTATCCTGGCCCTCCCAAACACAAAAATAAAAGCTGAACTATATTCCCACACGTCTTGACACAGCTAGTAGTGAAACTCCAGTACAGATGGAATTAAAAGCTGAGCAATATTGCAACCCTCCTGAACTCAGGTATGAAAAGATAACTATAATCATACTTTTCTTGCCAGAGGATCAAATGCTGAACGAGATCCTCCACAATCCGGGGCCCAGTTTGGAATGAAATCCTCACTATCCATATCCTGGTCACAGTTAGTTGAGAATTCCCAACGATATCCATTCCTTTCTGGATACAGTTAGTATTAAAATCTGAACTATATCCCCCACATTTGGGGACACTGTTTGCAATTAAATGCTAACTATATCCATACCCTCCCTGACACAGAAATAAAAGTAGAACTTTGTCCCCACCTTCCTGTATACTTCTTGTAGTGAAACCTCAACGTGATACCTCAAGTACAGTTAGCATTAAAAGCCAAGGAATATCCCCACCCTCATGGACAGTCGGGTGTGACAACCTAACTGTAATCATACTTTTTTGGTCACAGTTAAGTTCAAAAGCTGAGCTATATCACCCCCCCCCCCCCCCCAGAACACAGTTTGGAATGAAACCCTTACCATCTACACTCTCGAAGACACAGTTAGGAATGAAATCCTAATTATATCCATACCGTTCTGGACACAGTTATGAATAAAATCTGCACTATATCCCTACCTTCTGGGACACAGTTCGGAATGAAACACTAACTGTATCCTTACCCACCCAAACAGAAAAATAAAAGCTGAACTATATGCCCACCCGTCTAGATACAGCTAGTTGTGAAACTCCAATGTCAGATAGAATTAAAAGCAGTGCAATATTGCAACCCTCCTGGACACAGGTTTGAAAAGGTAACTATACTCATACTTTTCTGACCGCAGGAACAATAGCTGAACTATATCCCACTCTCTGGCGCACAGTTTGGATTGAAATCGTCACTATCTGTATCCTGGTCACAGTTAGTTCAGAATTCCTAATGCTATCCATACCTTTCTGGATACAGTTAGTATTAAAAGCTGAACTATATCCCCCACCCTCAGGGACACAGTTCACAATTAAATGCTAACTATATCTGTCTCCTCCCCGACACAGAAATGAAAGCAGATCTATGTCCCTACCCTCCTTGACACGTCTAGTAGTGAAACCTCAACGTGAAACCTGAAGTACAGTTAGGATTAAAAGCCAAGGAATATCCCCACCCTCATGGACAGTCGGGTATGACAACCTAACTGTAATGATACTTTTTTTGGACACTGTTAAGTTCAAAAGCTGAGCTATATCCCCACCCCCCAGAACACAGTTTGGAATGAAACCCTAACCATCTGTACTCTCCCAGACACAGCTAGGAATGAAATCCTAATTATATCCATACCATTCTGGACACAGTTAGGAATAAAATCTGAACTATATCCCTACCCTCCGGGACACAGTTTGAAATAAAACACTAACTGTATCCCGGCCCTCCCAAACACAAAAGTAAAAGGTGAACTGTATTCCCACACATCTAGATACGGCCAGTAGTGAAACTCCAAGTACAGATAGAATTAAAATTGGAGCAATATTGCAACACTCCTGGACACAGGTATGAAAAGATAACTACAATCAAACTTTTCTTGCCACAGGAACTAAAGCTGAACTATATCCCCCACCATCCGGGACACACTTTGGAATGAAGTCCTCACAATCGGTGTCCTGGTCACAGTTAAGAATTCCTAACGATATCCATACCTTTCGGGATACAGTTAGTATTAAAAGCTGAACTATATCCCCCACACTCTGGGACACAGTTTGCAATTAAAATCTAACTATATCTGTATCCTCCCTAACACAGAAATAAAAGCAGAACTATGTGTCCCCACCCTCCTGGGCACTTCTAGTAGTGAAACCTCAAAGTGAAACCTTAAGTACAGTTAGGATTAAAAGCCAAGGAATATCCCCACCCTCGTGGACAGTTGGGCATGACAACCTAACTATAATCATACTTTTTGGGAACAGTTAAGAACAAAAGCTGAAATATATCCCCACCCTCTGCCCAGTTTGAAATGAAACCCTAACCATCTATACTCTCCCAGAAACAGTTAGGAATGAAATCTTAAATATATCCATACCCTTCCAGGCACAGATAGGAATGAAAGCTGAACTATATCCCTACCCTTTGGGACACAGTTTGGAATAAAACACTAACTGTGTCCTCGCCCTCCCAAACACAAAAATAAAATCTTAACTGTATTCCAACCCATCTAGATACATCTAGTTGTGAAACTCCAAGGTCAGATAGAATTAAAAGCTGAGCAATATTGCAACCCTCCTGGACACAGGTTTGAAAAGACGAATATAATCATACTTTTCTGGCCACAGGAACAAAAGCTGAACTATATCCCACCATCTGGCACCCAGTTTGGAATGAAATCCTCACATCCATATCCTGGTCACAGTTAGTTGAGAATTCCTAACGATATCCATGCCTTTCTGGATACAGTTAGTATTAAAAGCTGAACTATATCCCCCCACCTTCTGGGACATAGTTTGCGATTAAATGCTAACTGTATCCGTGTCCTCCCTGACATAGAAATAAAAGCAGAACTATGTCCCCACCCTCCTGTATACTTTTTGTAGTGAAACCTCAAAGTGAAGTCTCAAGTACAGTTAGGATTAAAAGGCAAGGACTATCCCCACCCTCATGGACAGTCATTTAAGACAACCTAACTACAATCATACTGTTTGTACACAGTTCAGATCAAAAGCTGAACTATATCCCCACCCTCCAGAACACAGTTTGGAATTAAACCTTAACCATCTATACTCTCCCAGACACAGTTTGGAATGAAATACTAATTATATCCATTCCCTTCTGGACACAGTTAGGAATAAAATCTGAACTATATCCCTACCCTCCGGGACACAGTTTGAAATAAAACACTAACTGTATCCTGGCCCTCCCAAACACAAAAATAAAAGCTGAACTATATGCCCACCCGTATAGATACAGCTACTTCTGAAACTCCTAGGTCAGATAGAATTAAAAGCTGAGCAATATTGCAACACTCCTGAACACAGGATTGAAAAGATAACTATAATCATACTTTTCGGGCCACAGGAACAAAAGCTGAACTATATCCCACTCCTTGGCACCCAGTTTAGAATGAAATCCCCACTATCTGTATCCTGTTCACAGTTATTTAAGAATTCCTTACGATATCCATGACTTTCTGGATACAGTTAGTATTAAAAGCTGAACTATATCCGCCACCCTCAGGAAGACAGTTTACAATTAAATGCTAACTATATCTGTACCCACCCCCGACACAGAAATAAAAGCAAAACTATGTCCCCACCCTCATGGACACATCTAGTAGTGAAACCTCAAAATGAAACCTCAAGTACAGTTAGGATTAAAATCGAAGGAATATTCCCACCCTCATGGACAGTTGGGTATCGCAACCTAACTATAATCATAGTTTTCTGGGCACAGTTAAGATCAAAAGCTGAACTATATCCCCACCCTCCAGAACACAGTTTGGAATGAAACCATAACAATCTATACTCTCCCAGACACAGCTATGAATGAAATCCTAATTATATCTCTACCCTTCTGGTCATAGTTTGGAATAAAATCTGAACTATATCCCTACCCTCTGGGACACAGTTTGAAATAAAATACTAACTGTATCCTGGCCCTCCCAAACACAAAAATAAAAGCTGAACTATATTCCCACACGTCTTGATACAGCTAGTAGTGAAACTCCAGTACAGATGGAATTAAAAGCTGAGCAATATTGCAACCCTCCTGAACTCAGGTATGAAAAGATAACTATAATCATACTTTTCTTGCCAGAGGATCAAATGCTGAACGAGATCCTCCACCATCCGGGGCCCAGTTTGGAATGAAATCCTCACTATCCATATCCTGGTCACAGTTAGTTGAGAATTCCTAACGATGTCCATTCCTTTCTGGATACAGTTAGTATTAAAATCTGAACTATATCCCCCACCTTTGGGGACATTGTTTGCAATTAAATGCTAACTATATCCATACCCTCCCTGACACAGAAATAAAAGTAGAACTTTGTCCCCACCTTCCTGTATACTTCTTGTGGTGAAACCTCAACGTGAAACCTCAAGTACAGTTAGGATTAAAAGCCAAGGAATATCCCCACCCTCATGGATAGTCGGGTGTGACAACCTAACTGTAATCATACTTTTTTGGACACAGTTAAGTTCAAAAGCTGAGCTATACCCCACCCCCCAGAACACAGTTTGGAATGAAACCCTAACCATCTGTACTCTCCCAGACACAGCTAGGAATGAAATCCTAATTATATCCATACCATTCTGGACACAGTTAGGAATAAAATCTGAACTATATCCCTACCCCCCGGGACACAGTTTGAAATAAAACACTAACTGTATCCCGGCCCTCCCAAACACAAAAATAAAAGGTGAACTGTATTCCCACACATCTAGATACGGCTAGTAGTGAAACTCCAAGTACAGATAGAATTAAAAGTGGAGCAATATTGCAACACTCCTGGACACAGGTATGAAAAGATAACTACAATCAAACTTTTCTTGCCACAGGAACTAAAGCTGAACTATATCCCGCATCATCCGGGACACACTTTGGAATGAAGTCCTCACAATCGGTGTCCTGGTCACAGTTAAGAATTCCCAACGATATCCATACCTTTCGGGATACAGTTAGTATTAAAAGCTGAACTATATCCCCCACACTCTGGGACACAGTTTGCAATTAAAATCTAACTATATCTGTGTCCTCCCTAACACAGAAATAAAAGCAGAACTATGTGTCCCCACCCTCCTGGGCACTTCTAGTAGTGAAACCTCAAAGTGAAACCTTAAGTACAGTTAGGATTAAAAGCCAAGGAATATCCCCACCCTCGTGGACAGTTGCGCATGACAACCTAACTATAATCATACTTTTTGGGAACAGTTAAGAACAAAAGCTGAAATATATCCCCACCCGCTGCCCAGTTTGAAATGAAACCCTAACCATCTATACTCTCCCAGAAACAGTTAGGAATGAAATCTTAAATATATCCATACCCTTCCAGGCACAGATAGGAATGAAAGCTGAACTATATCCCTACCCTTTGGGACACAGTTTGGAATAAAACACTAACTGTGTCCTCGCCCTCCCAAACACAAAAATAAAATCTTAACTGTATTCCAACCCATCTAGATACATCTAGTTGTGAAACTCCAAGGTCAGATAGAATTAAAAGCAGAGCAATATTGCAACCCTCCTGGACACAGGTTTGAAAAGACGAATATAATCATACTTTTCTGGCCACAGGAACAAAAGCTGAACTATATCCCACCATCTGGCACCCAGTTTGGAATGAAATCCTCACATCCATATCCTGGTCACAGTTAGTTGAAAATTCCTAACGATATCCATGCCTTTCTGGATACAGTTAGTATTAAAAGCTGAACTATATCCCCCCACCTTCTGGGACATAGTTTGCGATTAAATGCTAACTGTATCCGTGTCCTCCCTGACATAGAAATAAAAGCAGAACTATGTCCCCACCCTCCTGTATACTTTTTGTAGTGAAACCTCAAAGTGAAGTCTCAAGTACAGTTAGGATTAAAAGGCAAGGACTATCCCCACCCTCATGGACAGTCATTTAAGACAACCTAACTACAATCATACTGTTTGTACACAGCTCAGATCAAAAGCTGAACTATATCCCCACCCTCCAGAACACAGTTTGGAATTAAACCTTAACCATCTATACTCTCCCAGACACAGTTTGGAATGAAATACTAATTATATCCATTCCCTTCTGGACACAGTTAGGAATAAAATCTGAACTATATCCCTACCCTCCGGGACACAGTTTGAAATAAAACACTAACTGTATCCTGGCCCTCCCAAACACAAAAATAAAAGCTGAACTATATGCCCACCCGTATAGATACAGCTACTTCTGAAACTCCTAGGTCAGATAGAATTAAAAGCTGAGCAATATTGCAACACTCCTGAACACAGGATTGAAAAGATAACTATAATCATACTTTTCGGGCCACAGGAACAAAAGCTGAACTATATCCCACTCCTTGGCACCCAGTTTAGAATGAAATCCCCACTATCTGTATCCTGTTCACAGTTATTTAAGAATTCCTTACGATATCCATGACTTTCTGGATACAGTTAGTATTAAAAGCTGAACTATATCCGCCACCCTCAGGGAGACAGTTTACAATTAAATGCTAACTATATCTGTACCCACCCCGACACAGAAATAAAAGCAAAACTATGTCCCCACCCTCATGGACACATCTAGTAGTGAAACCTCAAAATGAAACCTCAAGTACAGTTAGGATTAAAATCCAAGGAATATTCCCACCCTCATGGACAGTTGGGTATGGCAACCTAACTATAATCATACTTTTCTGGGCACAGTTAAGATCAAAAGCTGAACTATATCCCCACCCTCCAGAACACAGTTTGGAATGAAACCATAACAATCTATACTCTCCCAGACACAGCTATGAATGAAATCCTAATTATATCCCTACCCTTCTGGTCATAGTTTGGAATAAAATCTGAACTATATCCCTACCCTCTGGGACACAGTTTGAAATAAAATACTAACTGTATCCTGGCCCTCCCAAACACAAAAATAAAAGCTGAACTATATTCCCACACGTCTTGATACAGCTAGTAGTGAAACTCCAGTACAGATGGAATTAAAAGCTGAGCAATATTGCAACCCTCCTGAACTCAGGTGTGAAAAGATAACTATAATCATACTTTTCTTGCCAGAGGATCAAATGCTGAACGAGATCCTCCACCATCCGGGGCCCAGTTTGGAATGAAATCCTCACTATCCATATCCTGGTCACAGTTAGTTGAGAATTCCTAACGATGTCCATTCCTTTCTGGATACAGTTAGTATTAAAATCTGAACTATATCCCCCACCTTTGGGGACATTGTTTGCAATTAAATGCTAACTATATCCATACCCTCCCTGACACAGAAATAAAAGTAGAACTTTGTCCCCACCTTCCTGTATACTTCTTGTAGTGAAACCTCAACGTGAAACCTCAAGTACAGTTAGGATTAAAAGCCAAGGAATATCCCCACCCTCATGGATAGTCGGGTGTGACAACCTAACTGTAATCATACTTTTTTGGACACAGTTAAGTTCAAAAGCTGAGCTATATCCCACCCCCCAGAACACAGTTTGGAATGAAACCCTAACCATCTGTACTTCCCAGACACAGCTAGGAATGAAATCCTAATTATATCCATACCATTCTGGACACAGTTAGGAATAAAATCTGAACTATATCCCTACCCTCCGGGACACAGTTTGAAATAAAACACTAACTGTATCCTGGCCCTCCCAAACACAAAAATAAAAGGTGAACTGTATTCCCACACATCTAGATACGGCTAGTAGTGAAACTCCAAGTACAGATAGAATTAAAAGTGGAGCAATATTGCAACACTCCTAGACACAGGTATGAAAAGATAACTACAATCAAACTTTTCTTGCCACAGGAACAAAAGCTGAACTATATCCCCCGCCATCCGGCACACAGTTTGGAATGAAATCCTCACTATCGGTATCCTGGTCACAGTTAAGAATTCCTAACGATATCCATACCTTTTGGGATACAGTTAGTATTAAAAGCTGAACTATATCCCCCACACTCTGGGACACAGTTTGCAATTAAATGCTAACTATATCTGTATCCTCCCTAACACAGAAATAAAAGCAGAACTATGTGTCCCCACCCCCCTGGGCACTTCTAGTAGTGAAACCTCAAAGTGAAACCTTAAGTACAGTTAGGATTAAAAGCCAAGGAATATCCCCACCCTCGTGGACAGTTGGGCAATACAACCTAACTATAATCATACTTTTTGGGAACAGTTAAGAACAAAAGCTCAAATATATCCCCACCCTCTGCCCAGTTTGAAATGAAACCCTAACCATCTATACTCTCCCAGAAAGAGTTAGGAATGAAATCTTAAATATATCCATACCCTTCCGGGCACAGATAGGAATGAAAGCTGAACTATATCCCTACCCTTTGGGACACAGTTTGGAATAAAACACCAACTGTGTCCTCGCCCTCCCAAACACAAAAATAAAATCTGAACTATATTCCCAGCCATCTAGATACTTGTGAAACCCCAACGTCAGATAGAATTAAAAGCTGAGCAATATTGCAACCCTCCTGGACACAGGTTTGAAAAGACAAATATAATCATACTTTTCTGGCCACAGGAACAAAAGCTGAACTATATCCCACCATCTGGCACCCAGTTTGGAATGAAATCCTCACTATCCATATCCTGGTCACAGTTAGTTGAGAATTCCTAACAATATCCATGCCTTTCTGGATACAGTTTGTATTAAAAGCTGAACTATATCCCCCACCTTCTGGGACATAGTTTGCGATTAAGTGCTATCTGAATCCGTGCCCTCCCTGACATAGAAATAAAAGCAGAAGTATGTCCCCACCCTCCTGTATACTTTTTGTAGTGAAACCTCCAAGTGAAGTCTCAAGTACAGTTAGGATTAAAAGTCAAGGACTATCCCCACCCTCATGGATAGTCATTTAAGACAACCTAACTACAATCATACTGTTTGTACACAGTTCAGATCAAAAGCTGAACTATATCCCCACCCTCCAGAACACAGTTTGGAATTAAACCTTAACCATCTATACTCTCCCAGACACAGTTTGGAATGAAATCCTAATTATATCCATTCCCTTCTGGACACAGTTAGGAATAAAATCTGAACTATATCCCTACCCTCCGGGACACAGTTTGAAATAAAACACTAACTGTATCCTGGCCCTCCCAAACACAAAAATAAAAGCTGAATTATATGCCCACCCGTATAGATACAGCTACTTCTGAAACTCCTAGGTCAGATAGAATTAAAAGCTGAGCAATATTGCAACACTCCTGAACACAGGTTTGAAAAGATAACTATAATCATACTTTTCGGGCCACAGGAACAAAAGCTGAACTATATCCCACTCTCTGGCACCCAGTTTAGAATGAAATCCCCACTATCTGTATCCTGTTCACAGTTATTTAAGAATTCCTAACGATCTCCCTGACTTTCCGGATACAGTTAGAATTAAAAGCTGAACTATATCCGCCACGCTCAGGGAGACAGTTTACAATTAAATGCTAACTATATCTGTACCCTCCACGACACAGAAATAAAAGCAAAACTATGTCCCCACCCTCATGGACACATCAAGTAGTGAAACCTCAAAATGAAACCTCAAGTACAGTTAGGATTAACATCCAAGGGATATTTCCACTCTCATGGACAGTTGGGTATGGCAACCTAACTATAATCATACTCTTCTAGGCACGGTTAAGATCAAAAGCTGAACTAGATCCCCCACACTCTGGGACACAGTTTGCAATTAAAGTCTAACTATATCTGTATCCTCCCTAACACAGAAATAAAAGCAGAACTATGTGTCCCCACCCTCCTGGGCACTTCTAGTAGTGAAACCTCAAAGTGAAACCTTAAGTACAGTTAGGATTAAAAGCCAAGGAATATCCCCACCCTCGTGGACAGTTGGGCATGACAACCTAACTATAATCATACTTTTTGGGAACAGTTAAGAACAAAAGCTGAAATATATCCCCACCCTCTGCCCAGTTTGAAATGAAACCCTAACCATCTATACTCTCCCAGAAACAGTTAGGAATGAAATCTTAAATATATCCATACCCTTCCAGGCACAGCTAGGAATGAAAGCTGAACTATATCCCTACCCTTTGGGACACAGCTTGGTATAAAACACTAACTGTGTCCTCGCCCTCCCAAACACAAAAATAAAATCTGAACTATATTCCCACCCATCTAGATACATCTTGTTGTAAAACTCCAAGGTCAGATAGAATTAAAAGCTGAGCAATATTGCAACCCTCCTGGACACAGGTTTGAAAAGACAAATATAATCATACTTTTCTGGCCACAGGAACAAAAGCTGAACTATATCCCACCATCTGGCACCCAGTTTGGAATGAAATCCTCACATCCATATCCTGGTCACAGTTAGTTGAGAATTCCTAACGATATCCATGCCTTTCTGGATACAGTTAGTATTAAAAGCTGAACTTTATCCCCCCACCTTCTGGGACATAGTTTGCGATTAAATGCTAACTGTATCCGTGCCCTCCCTGACATAGAAATAAAAGCAAAACTATGTCCCCACCCTCATGGACACATCTAGTAGTGAAACCTCAAAATGAAACCTCAAGTACAGTTAGGATTAAAATCCAAGGAATATTCCCACCCTCTTGGACAGTTGGGTATGGCAACCTAACTTTAATCATACTTTTCTAGGCACGGTTAAGATCAAAAGCTGAACTATATCCCCACCCTCCAGAACACAGTTTGGAATGAAACCATAACAATCTACACTCTCCCAGACACAGCTAGGAATGAAATCCTAATTATATCCCTACCCTTCTGGACATAGTTTGGAATAAAATCTGAACTATATCCCTACCCTCTGGGACACAGTTTGAAATAAAACACTAACTGTATCCTGGCCCTCCCAAACACAAAAATAAAAGCTGAACTATATTCCCACATGTCTTGATACAGCTAGTAGTGAAACTCCAGTACAGATGGAATTAAAAGCTCAGCAATATTACAACCCTCCTGAACTCAGGTGTGAAAAGATAACTATAATCATACTTTTCTTGCCAGAGGATCAAATGCTGAACGAGATCCTCCACCATCTGGCCCCAGTTTGGAATGAAATCCTCACTATCCATATACTGGTCACAGTTAGTTGAGAATTCCTTACGATATCCATTCCTTTCTGGATACAGTTAGTATTAAAATCTGAACTATATCCCCCACCTTTGGGGACACTGTTTGCAATTGAATGCTAACTATATCCATACCCTCCCTGACACAGAAATAAAAGTAGAACTTTGTCCCCACCCTCCTGTATACTTCTTGTAGTGAAACCTCAACGTGAAACCTCAAGTACAGTTAGCATTAAAAGCCAAGGAATATCCCCACCCTCATGGACAGTCGGGTTTGACAACCTAACTGTAATCATACTTTTTTGGACACAGTTAAGTTCAAAAGCTGAGCTATATCCCCCCCCCCCCCCCCCCCCCCAGAACACAGTTTGGAATGAAACCCTAACCATCTACACTCTCGAAGACACAGTTAGGAATGAAATCCTAATTATATCCATACCCATCTGGACACAGTTATGAATAAAATCTGCACTATATCCCTACCCTCTGGGACACAGTTCGGAATGAAACACTAACTGTATCCTTACCCACCCAAACAGAAAAATAAAAGCTGAACTATATGCCCACCCGTCTAGATACAGCTAGTTCTGAAACTCCAATGTCAGTTAGAATTAAAAGAAGTGCAATATTGCAACCCTCCTGGACACAGGTTTGAAAAGGTAACTATACTCATACTTTTCTGACCACAGGAACAAAAGCTAAACTATATCCCACTCTCTGGCGCACAGTTTGGAATGAAATCGTCACTATCCGTATCCTGGTCACAGTTAGTTCAGAATTCCTAATGCTATCCATGCCTCTCTGGATACAGCTAGTATTAAAAGCTGAACTATATCCCCCACCCTCAGGGACACAGTTCACAATTAAATGCTAACTATATCTGTCTCCTCCCCGACACAGAAATGAAAGCAGATCTATGTCCCTACCCTCCTTGACACGTCTAGTAGTGAAACCTCAACGTGAAACGTGAAGTACAGTTAGGATTAAAAGCCAAGGAATATCCCCACCCTCATGGACAGTCGGGTATGGCAACCTAACTGTAATCATACTTTTTTTGGACACTGTTAAGTTCAAAAGCTGAGCTATATCCCCACCCCCCAGAACACAGTTTGGAATGAAACCCTAACCATCGGTACTCTCCCAGACACAGCTAGGAATGAAATCCTAATTATATCCATACCATTCTGGACACAGTTAGGAATAAAATCTGAACTATATCCCTACCCTCCGGGACACAGTTTGAAATAAAACACTAACTGTATCCTGGCCCTCCCAAACACAAAAATAAAACGTGAACTGTATTCCCACACATCTAGATACGGCTAGTAGGGAAACTCCAAGTACAGATAGAATTAAAAGTGGAGCAATATTGCAACACTCCTGGACACAGGTATGAAAAGATAACTACAATCAAACTTTTCTTGCCACAGGAACAAAAGCTGAACTATATCCCCCACCATCCAGGACACAGTTTGGAATGAAATCCTCACTATCGGTATCCTGGTCACAGTTAAGAATTCCTAACGATATCCATACCTTTCGGGATACAGTTAGTATTAAAAGCTGAACTATATCCCCCACACTCCGGGACACAGTTTGCAATTAAATGCTAACTATATCTGTATCCTCCCTAACACAGAAATAAAAGCAGAACTATGTGTCCCCACCCTCCTGGGCACTTCTAGTAGTGAAACCTCAAAGTGAACCCTTAAGTACAGTTAGGATTAAAAGCCAAGGAATATCCCCACCCTCGTGGACAGTTGGGTATGACAACCTAACTATAATCATACTTTTTGGGAAGAGTTAAGAACAAAAGCTGAAATATATCCCCACCCTCTGCCCAGTTTGCAATGAAACCCTAACCATCTATACTCTCCCAGAAACTTGAATGAAATCTTAAATATATCCATACCCTTCCAGGCACAGATAGGAATGAAAGCTGAACTATATCCCTACCCTTTCGGACACAGTTTGGAATAAAACACTAACTGCGTCCTCGCCCTCCCAAACACAAAAATAAAATCTGAACTATATTCCCACCCATCTAGATACATCTAGTTGTGAAACTCCAAGGTCAGATAGAATTAAAAGCTGAGCAATATTGCAACCCTCCTGGACACAGGTTTGAACAGACAAATATAATCATACTTTTCTGGCCACAGGAACAAAAGCTGAACTATATCACACCATCTGGCTCCCAGTTTGGAATGAAATCCTCACTCACAGTTAGTTGAGAATTCCTAATGATATCCATGCCTTTCTGGATACAGTTAGTATTAAAAGCGGAACTATATCCCCCCACCTTCTGGGACATAGTTTGCGATTAAATGCTAACTGTATCCGTGCCCTCCCTGACATAGAAATAAAAGCAGAACTATGTCCCCACCCTCCTGTATACTTTTTGTAGTGAAACCTCATAGTGAAGTCTCAAGTACAGTTAGGATTAAAAGTCAAGGACTATCCCCACCCTCATGGACAGTCATTTAAGACAACCTAACTCCAATCATACTGTTTGTACACAGTTAAGATCAAAAGCTGAACTATATCCCCACCCTCCAGAACACAGTTTGGAATTAAACCTTAACCATCTATACTCTCCCAGACACAGTTTGGAATGAAATCCTAATTATATCCATTCCCTTCTGGACACAGTTAGGAATAAAATCTGAACTATATCCCTACCCTCCGGGACACAGTTTGAAATAAAACACTAACTGTATCCTGGCCCTCCCAAATACAAAAATAAAAGCTGAACTATATGCCCACCCGTATAGATACAGCTACTTCTGAAACTCCTAGGTCAGATAGAATTAAAAGCTGAGCAATTTTGCAACACTCCTGAACACAGGTTTGAAAACATAACTATAATCATACTTTTCGGGACACAGGAACAAAAGCTGAACTATATCCCACTCTCTGGCACCCAGTTTAGATTGAAATCCCCCCTATCTGTATCCTGTTCACAGTTATTTAAGAATTCCTAACGATATCCATGACTTTCTGGATACAGTTAGTATTAAAAGCTGAACTATATCCCCCACCCTCAGGGAGACAGTTTACAATTAAATGCTAACTATATCTGTACCCACCCCGACACAGAAATAAAAGCAAAACTATGTCCCCACCCTCATGGACACATCTAGTAGTGAAACCTCAAAATGAAACCTCAAGTACAGTTAGGATTAACATCCAAGGAATATTCCCAGCCTCATGGACAGTTGGGTATGGCAACCTAACTATAATCATACTTTTCTGGGCACAGTTAAGATCAAAAGCTGAACTATATCCCCACCCTCCAGAACACAGTTTGGAATGAAACCATAACAATCTATACTCTCCCAGACACAGCTATGAATGAAATCCTAATTATATCCCTATCCTTCTGGACATAGTTTGGAATAAAATCTGAACTATATCCCTACCCTCTGGGACACATTTTGAAATAAAACACTAACTGTATCCTGGCCCTCCCAAACACAAAAATAAAAGCTGAACTATATTCCCACACGTCTTGATACAGCTAGTATTGAAACTCCAGTACAGATGGAATTAAAAGCTGAGCAATATTGCAACCCTCCTGAACTCAGGTGTGAAAAGATAACTATAATCATACTTTTCTTGCCAGAGGATCAAATGCTGAACGAGATCCTCCACCATCCGGGGCCCAGTTTGGAATGAAATCCTCAATATCCATATCCTGGTCACAGTTAGTTGAGAATTCCTAACGATATCCATTCCTTTTTGGATACAGTTAGTATTAAAATCTGAACTATATCCCCCACCTTTGGGGACACTGTTTGCAATTAAATGCTAACTATATCCATACCCTCCCTGACACAGAAATAAAAGTAGAACTTTGTCCCCACCCTCCTGTATACTTCTTGTAGTGAAACCTCAACGTGAAACCTCAAGTACAGTTAGCATTAAAAGCCAATGAATATCCCCACCCTCATGGACAGTCGGGTTTGACAACCTAACTGTAATCATACTTTCTTGGACACAGTTAAGTTCAAAAGCTGAGCTATATCCCCCCCCCCCTCCCCCCAGAACACAGTTTGGAATGAAACCCTAACCATCTACACTCTCCAAGACAGTTAGGAATGAAATCCTAATTATATCCATACCGTTCTGGACACAGTTATGAATAAAACCTGCACTATATCCCTACCCTCTGGTACACAGTTCGGAATGAAACACTGTATCCTTACCCACCCAAACAGAAAAATAAAAGCTGAACTATATGCCCACCCGCTAGATACAGCTAGTTGTGAAACTCCAATGTCAGATAGAATTAAAAGCAGTGCAATATTCCAACCCTCCTGCACACAGGTTTGAAAAGGTAACTATACTCATACTTTTCTGACCACAGGAACAAAAGCTAAACTATATCCCACTCTCTGGCGCACAGTTTGGAATGAAATCGTCACTATCCGTATCCTGGTCACAGTTAGTTCAGAATTCCTAATGCTATCCATGCCTCTCTGGATACAGCTAGTATTAAAAGCTGAACTATATCCCCCACCCTCAGGGACACAGTTCACAATTAAATGCTAACTATATCTGTCTCCTCCCCGACACAGAAATGAAAGCAGATCTATGTCCCTACCCTCCTTGACACGTCTAGTAGTGAAACCTCAACGTGAAACCTGAAGTACAGTTAGGATTAAAAGCCAAGGAATATCCACACCCTCATGGACAGTCGGGTATGACAACCTAACTGTAATCATACTTTTTTTGCACACTGTTAAGTTCAAAAGCTGAGCTATATCCCTACCCCCCAGAACACAGTTTGGAATGAAACCCTAACCATCGGTACTCTCCCAAACACAGCTAGGAATGAAATCCGAATTATATCCATACCATTCTGGACACAGTTAGGAATAAAATCTGAACTATATCCCGACCCTCCGGGACACAGTTTGAAATAAAACACTAACTGTATCCTGGCCCTCCCAAACACAAAAATAAAACGTGAACTGTATTCCCACACATTTAGATACGGCTAGTAGGGGAACTCTAAGTACAGATAGAATTAAAAGTGGAGCAATATTGCAACACTCCTGGACACAGGTATGAAAAGATAACTACAATCAAACTTTTCTTGCCACAGGAACAAAAGCTGAACTATATCCCCCACCATCCGGGACACAGTTTGGAATGAAATCCTCACTATCGGTATCCTGGTCACAGTTAAGAATTCCAAACGACATCCATACCTTTCGGGATACAGTTAGTATTAAAAGCTGAACTATATCCCCCACACTCCGGGACACAGTTTGCAATTAAATGCTAACTATATCTGTATCCTCCCTAACACAGAAATAAAAGCAGAACTATGTGTCCCCACCCTCCTGGGCACTTCTAATAGTGAAACCTCAAAGTGAAACCTTAAGTACAGTTAGGATTAAAAGCCAAGGAATATCCCCACCCTCGTGGACAGTTGGGTATGACAACCTAACTATAATCATACTTTTTGGGAACAGTTAAGAACAAAAGCTGAAATATATCCCCACCCTCTGCCCAGTTTGCAATGAAACCCTAACCATCTATACTCTCCCAGAAACAGGAATGAAATCTTAAATATATCCATACCCTTCCAGGCACAGATAGCAATGAAAGCTGAACTATATCCCTACCCTTTGGGACACAGTTTGGAATAAAACACTAACTGTGTCCTCGCCCTCCCAAACACAAAAATAAAATCTGAACTATATTCCAACCCATCTAGATACATCTAGTTGTGAAACTCCAAGGTCAGATAGAATTAAAAGCTGAGCAATATTGCAACCCTCCTGGACACAGGTTTGAAAAGACAAATATAATCATACTTTTCTGGCCACAGGAACAAAAGCTGAACTATATCACACCATCTGGCACCCAGTTTGGAATGAAATCCTCACTATCCATATCCTGGTCACAGTTAGTTGAGAATTCCTAACGATATCCATGCCTTTCTGGATACAGTTATTATTAAAAGCTGAACTATATCCCCACACCTTCTGGGACATAGTTTGCGATTAAATGGTAACTGTATCCGTGCCCTCCCTGACATAGAAATAAAAGCAGAACTATGTCCCCACCCCCTGTATCCGTGCCCTCCCTGACATAGAAATAAAAGCAGAACTATGTCCCCACCCTCCTGTATACTTTTTGTAGTGAAACCTCAAAGTGAATCTCAGGTACAGTTAGGATTAAAGTCAAGGACTATCCCCACCCTCATGGACAGTCATTTAAGACAACCTAACTACAATCATACTGTTTGTACACAGTTAAGATCAAAAGCTGAACTATATCCCCACCCTCCAGAACACAGTTTGGAATTAAACCTTAACCATCTATACTCTCCCAGACACAGTTTGGAATGAAATCCTAATTATAACCATTCCCTTCTCGACACAGTTAGGAATAAAATCTGAACTATATCCCTACCCTCTGGGACATAGTTTGGAATAAAACACTAACTGTATCCTGGCCCTCCCAAACACAAAAATAAAAGCTGAACTATATGCCCACCCGTATAGATACAGCTACTTCTGAAACTCCTAGGTCAGATAGAATTAAAAGCTGAGCAATATTGCAACACTCCTGAACACAGGTTTGAGAAGATAACTATAATCATACTTTTTGGGCCACAGGAACAAAAGCTGAACTATATCCCACTCTCTGGCACCCAGTTTAGAATGAAATCCCCACTATCTGTATCCTGTTCACAGTTATTTCAGAATTCCTAACGATATCCATGACTTTCTGGATACAGTTAGTATTAAAAGCTGAACTATATCCCCCACCCTCAGGGGGACAGTTTACAATTAAATGCTAACTATATCTGTACCCTCCCCGACACAGAAATAAAAGCAAAACTATGTCCCCACCCTCACACATCTAGTAGTGAAACTAGAAAATGAAACCTCAAGTACAGTTAGGATTAAAATCCAAGGAATATTCCCACCCTCAAGGACAGTTGGGTATGGCAACCTAACTATAATCATACTTTTCTGGGCACAGTTAAGGTCAAAAGCTGAACTATATCCCCACCCTCCAGAACACAGTTTGGAATGAAACCATAACAATCTATACTCTCCCAGACACAGCTATGAATGAAATCCTAATTATATCCCTACCCTTCTGGTCATAGTTTGGAATAAAATCTGAACTATATCCCGACCCTCCGGGACACAGTTTGAAATAAAACACTAACTGTATCCTAGCCCTCCCAAACACAAAAATAAAAGGTGAACTGTATTCCCACACATCTAGATACGGCTAGTAGGGAAACTCCAAGTACAGATAGAATTAAAAGTGGAGCCATATTGCAACACTCCTGGACACAGGTATGAAAAGATAACTACAATCAAACTTTTCTTGCCACAGGAACAAAAGCTGAACTATATCCCCCACCATCCAGGACACAGTTTGGAATGAAATCCTCACAATCGGTATCCTGGTCACAGTTAAGAATTCCTAACGATATCCATACCTTCCGGGATACAGTTAGTATTAAAAGCTGAACTATATCCCCCACACTCCGGGACACAGTTTGCAATTAAATGCTAACTATATCTGTATCCTCCCTAACACAGAAATAAAAGCAGAACTATGTGTCCCCACCCTCCTGGGCACTTCTAGTAGTGAAACATCAAAGTGAAACCTTAGGTACAGTTAGGATTAAAAGCCAAGGAATATCCCCACCCTCGTGGACAGTTGGGTATGACAACCTAACTATAATCATACTTTTTGGGAAGAGTTAAGAACAAAAGCTGAAATATATCCCCACCCTCTGCCCAGTTTGCAATGAAACCCTAACCATCTATACTCTCCCAGAAACTTGAATGAAATCTTAAATATATCCATACCCTTCCAGGCACAGATAGGAATGAAAGCTGAACTATATCCCTACCCTTTCGGACACAGTTTGGAATAAAACACTAACTGTGTCCTCGCCCTCCCAAACACAAAAATAAAATCTGAACTATATTCCCACCCATCTAGATACATCTAGTTGTGAAACTCCAAGGTCAGATAGAATTAAAAGCTGAGCAATATTGCAACCCTCCTGGACACAGGTTTGAACAGACAAATATAATCATACTTTTCTGGCCACAGGAACAAAAGCTGAACTACATCACACCACCTGGCACCCAGTTTGGAATGAAATCCTCACTCACAGTTAGTTGAGAATTCCTAATGATATCCATGCCTTTCTGGATACAGTTAGTATTAAAAGCGGAACTATATCCCCCCACCTTCTGGGACATAGTTTGCGATTAAATGCTAACTGTATCCGTGCCCTCCCTGACATAGAAATAAAAGCAGAACTATGTCCCCACCCTCCTGTATACTTTTTGTAGTGAAACCTCATAGTGAAGTCTCAAGTACAGTTAGGATTAAAAGTCAAGGACTATCCCCACCCTCATGGACAGTCATTTAAGACAACCTAACTACAATCATACCGTTTGTACACAGTTAAGATCAAAAGCTGAACTATATCCCCACCCTCCAGAACACAGTTTGGAATTAAACCTTAACCATCTATACTCTCCCAGACACAGTTTGGAATGAAATCCTAATTATATCCATTCCCTTCTGGACAGAGTTAGGAATAAAATCTGAACTATATCCCTACCCTCCGGGACACAGTTTGAAATAAAACACTAACTGTATCCTGGCCCTCCCAAATACAAAAATAAAAGCTGAACTATATGCCCACCCGTATAGATACAGCTACTTCTGAAACTCCTAGGTCAGATAGAATTAAAAGCTGAGCAATTTTGCAACACTCCTGAACACAGGTTTGAAAACATAACTATAATCATACTTTTCGGGACACAGGAACAAAAGCTGAACTATATCCCACTCTCTGGCACCCAGTTTAGATTGAAATCCCCACTATCTGTATCCTGTTCACAGTTATTTAAGAATTCCTAACGATATCCATGACTTTCTGGATACAGTTAGTATTAAAAGCTGAACTATATCCCCCACCCTCAGGGAGACAGTTTACAATTAAATGCTAACTATATCTGTACCCACCCCGACACAGAAATAAAAGCAAAACTATGTCCCCACCCTCATGGACACATCTAGTAGTGAAACTTCAAAATGAAACCTCAAGTACAGTTAGGATTAACATCCAAGGAATATTCCCAGCCTCATGGACAGTTGGGTATGGCAACCTAACTATAATCATACTTTTCTGGGCACAGTTAAGATCAAAAGCTGAACTATATCCCCACCCTCCAGAACACAGTTTGGAATGAAACCATAACAATCTATACTCTCCCAGACACAGCTATGAATGAAATCCTAATTATATCCCTACCCTTCTGGACATAGTTTGGAATAAAATCTGAACTATATCCCTACCCTCTGGGACACATTTTGAAATAAAACACTAACTGTATCCTGGCCCTCCCAAACACAAAAATAAAAGCTGAACTATATTCCCACACGTCTTGATACAGCTAGTATTGAAACTCCAGTACAGATGGAATTAAAAGCTGAGCAATATTGCAACCCTCCTGAACTCAGGTGTGAAAAGATAACTATAATCATACTTTTCTTGCCAGAGGATCAAATGCTGAACGAGATCCTCCACCATCCGGGGCCCAGTTTGGAATGAAATCCTCAATATCCATATCCTGGTCACAGTTAGTTGAGAATTCCTAACGATATCCATTCCTTTTTGGATACAGTTAGTATTAAAATCTGAACTATATCCCCCACCTTTGGGGACACTGTTTGCAATTAAATGCTAACTATATCCATACCCTCCCTGACACAGAAATAAAAGTAGAACTTTGTCCCCACCCTCCTGTATACTTCTTGTAGTGAAACCTCAACGTGAAACCTCAAGTACAGTTAGCATTAAAAGCCAAGGAATATCCCCACCCTCATGGACAGTCGGGTTTGACAACCTAACTGTAATCATACTTTCTTGGACACAGTTAAGTTCAAAAGCTGAGCTATATCCCGCCCCCACCCCCCTCCCCCCAGAACACAGTTTGGAATGAAACCCTAACCATCTACACTCTCCAAGACAGTTAGGAATGAAATCCTAATTATATCCATACCGTTCTGGACACAGTTATGAATAAAACCTGCACTATATCCCTGCCCTCTGGTACACAGTTCGGAATGAAACACTGTATCCTTACCCACCCAAACAGAAAAATAAAAGCTGAACTATATGCCCACCCGTCTAGATACAGCTAGTTGTGAAACTCCAATGTCAGATAGAATTAAAAGCAGTGCAATATTCCAACCCTCCTGCACACAGGTTTGAAAAGGTAACTATACTCATACTTTTCTGACCACAGGAACAAAAGCTAAACTATATCCCACTCTCTGGCGCACAGTTTGGAATGAAATCGTCACTATCCGTATCCTGGTCACAGTTAGTTCAGAATTCCTAATGCTATCCATGCCTCTCTGGATACAGCTAGTATTAAAAGCTGAACTATATCCCCCACCCTCAGGGACACAGTTCACAATTAAATGCTAACTATATATGTCTCCTCCCCGACACAGAAATGAAAGCAGATCTATGTCCCTACCCTCCTTGACATGTCTAGTAGTGAAACCTCAACGTGAAACCTGAAGTACAGTTAGGATTAAAAGCCAAGGAATATCCACACCCTCATGGACAGTCGGGTATGACAACCTAACTGTAATCATACTTTTTTTGGACACTGTTAAGTTAAAAAGCTGAGCTATATCCCCACCCCCCAGAACACAGTTTGGAATGAAACCCTAACCATCGGTACTCTCCCAAACACAGCTAGGAATGAAATCCGAATTATATCCATACCATTCTGGACACAGTTAGGAATAAAATCTGAACTATATCCCGACCCTCCGGGACACAGTTTGAAATAAAACACTAACTGTATCCTGGCCCTCCCAAACACAAAAATAAAACGTGAACTGTATTCCCACACATTTAGATACGGCTAGTAGGGGAACTCCAAGTACAGATAGAATTAAAAGTGGAGCAATATTGCAACACTCCTGGACACAGGTATGAAAAGATAACTACAATCAAACTTTTCTTGCCACAGCAACAAAAGCTGAACTATATCCCCCACCATCCGGGACACAGTTTGGAATGAAATCCTCACTATCGGTATCCTGGTCACAGTTAAGAAATCCAAACGACATCCATACCTTTCGGGATACAGTTAGTATTAAAAGCTGAACTATATCCCCCACACTCCGGGACACAGTTTGCAATTAAATGCTAACTATATCTGTATCCTCCCTAACACAGAAATAAAAGCAGAACTATATGTCCCCACCCTCCTGGGCACTTCTAATAGTGAAACCTCAAAGTGAAACCTTAAGTACAGTTAGGATTAAAAGCCAAGGAATATCCCCACCCTCGTGGACAGTTGGGTATGACAACCTAACTATAATCATACTTTTTGGGAACAGTTAAGAACAAAATCTGAAATATATCCCCACCCTCTGCCCAGTTTGCAATGAAACCCTAACCATCTATACTCTCCCAGAAACAGGAATGAAATCTTAAATATATCCATACCCTTCCAGGCACAGATAGGAATGAAAGCTGAACTATATCCCTACCCTTTGGGACACAGTTTGGAATAAAACACTAACTGTGTCCTCGCCCTCCCAAACACAAAAATAAAATCTGAACTATATTCCCACCCATCTAGATACATCTAGTTGTGAAACTCCAAGGTCAGATAGAATTAAAAGCTGAGCAATATTGCAACCCTCCTGGACACAGGTTTGAAAAGACAAATATAATCATACTTTTCTGGCCACAGGAACAAAAGCTGAACTATATCACACCATATGGCACCCAGTTTGGAATGAAATCCTCACTATCCATATCCTGGTCACAGTTAGTTGAGAATTCCTAACGATATCCATGCCTTTCTGGATACAGTTAGTATTAAAAGCTGAACTATATCCCCACACCTTCTGGGACATAGTTTGCGATTAAATGGTAACTGTATCCATGCCCTCCCGGACATAGAAATAAAAGCAGAACTATGTCCCCACCCCCTGTATCCGTGCCCTCCCTGACATAGAAATAAAAGCAGAACTATGTCCCCACCCTCCTGTATACTTTTTGTAGTGAAACCTCAAAGTGAATCTCAGGTACAGTTAGGATTAAAGGCAAGGACTATCCCCACCCTCATGGACAGTCATTTAAGACAACCTAACTACAATCATACTGTTTGTGCACAGCTGACATTAAAAGTGGAGCAATATTGCAGCACTCCTGGACACAGGTAGGAAAAGATAACTACAATCAAACTTTTCTTGCCACAGGAACAAAAGCTGAACTATATCCCCCACCATCCGGGACACAGTTTGGAATGAAATCCTCACTATCGGTATCCTGGTCACAGTTAAGAATTCCTAACGATATCCATACCTTTCGGGATACAGTTAGTATTAAAAGCTGAACTATATCCCCCACACTCTGGGACACAGTTTGCAATTAAATGCTAACTATATCTGTATCCTCCCTAACACAGAAATAAAAGCAGAACTATGTGTCCCCACCCTCCTGGACACTTCTAGTAGTGAAACCTCAAAGTGAAACCTTAAGTACAGTTAGGATTAAAAGCCAAGGAATATCCCCACCCTCGTGGACAGTTGGGCAATACAACCTAACTATAATCATACTTTTTGGGAACAGTTAAGAACAAAAGCTGAAATATATCCCCACCCTCTGCCCAGTTTGAAATGAAACCCTAACCATCTATACTCTCCCAGAAACAGTTAGGAATGAAATCTTAAATATATCCATACCCTTCCAGGCACAGAATGAATATAGGAATGAAAGCTGAACTATATCCCTACCCTTTGGGACACAGTTTGGAACAAAACACTAACTGTGTCCTTGCCCTCCCAAACACAAAAATAAAATCTGAACTATATTCCCAGCCATCTAGATACATCTGGTTGTGAAACTCCAAGGTCAGATAGAATTAAAAGCTGAGCAATATTGCAACCCTCCTGGACACAGGTTTGAAAAGAGAAATATAATCATACTTTTCTGGCCACAGGAACAAAAGCTGAACTATATCCCACCATCTGGCACCCAGTTTGGAATGAAATCCTCACTATCCATATCCTGGTCACAGTTAGTTGAGAATTCCTAACGATATCCATGCCTTTCTGGATACAGTTAGTATTAAAAGCTGAACTATATCCCCCCACCTTCTGGGACATAGTTTGCGATTAAATGCTAACTGTATCCGTGCCCTCCCTGACATAGAAATAAAAGCAGAAGTATGTCCCCACCCTCCTGTATACTTTTTGTAGTGAAACCTCAAAGTGAAGTCTCAAGTACAGTTAGGATTAAAAGGCAAGGACTATCCCCACCCTCATGGACAGTCATTTAAGACAACCTAACTACAATCATACTGTTTGTACACAGTTAAGATCAAAAGCTGAACTATATCCCCACCCTCCAGAACGCTGTTTGAAATTAAACCTTAACCATCTATACTCTCCCAGACACAGTTTGGAATGAAATCCTAATTATATCCATTCCCTTCTGGACACAGTTAGGAATAAAATCTGAACTATATCCCTACCCTCCGGGACACAGTTTGAAATAAAACACTAACTGTATCCTGGCCCTCCCAAACACAAAAATAAAAGCTGAACTATATGCCCACCCATACAGATACAGCTACTTCTGAAACTCCTAGGTCAGATATAATTGAAAGCTGAGCAATATTGCAACACTCCTGAACGCAGGTTTGAAAAGATAACTATAATCATACTTTTCGGGCCACAGGTACAAAAGCTGAACTATATCCCACTCTCTGGCACCCAATTTAGAATGAAATCCCCACTATCTGTATCCTGTTCACAGTTAATTAAGAATTCCTAACGATCTCCATGACTTTCTGGATACAGTTAGTATTAAAAGCTGAACTATATCCCCCGCCCTCAGGGAGACAGTTTACAGTTAAATGCTAACTATATCTGTACCCTCCCCGACACAGAAATAAAAGCAAAACTATGTCCCACCCTCATGGACACATCAAGTAGTGAAACCTCAAAATGAAACCTCAAGTACAGTTAGAATTAAAATCCAAGGAATATTCCCACCCTCATGGACAGTTGAGTATGGCAACCTAACTATAATCATACTCTTCTGGGCACAGTTAAGATCAAAAGCTGAACTATATCCCCACCCTCCAGAACACATTTTGGAATGAAACCATAACAATCTATACTCTCCCAGACACAGCTCTGAATGAAATCCTAATTACATCCCTACCCTTCTGGTCATAGTTTGGAATAAAATCTGAACTATATCCCTACCGACTGTGACACAGTTTGAAATAAAACACTAACTGTATCCTGGCCCTCCCAAACACAAAAATAATAGCTGAACTATATTCCCACACGTCTTGATACAGCTAGTAGTGAAACTCCAGTACAGATGGAATTAAAAGCTGAGCAATATTGCAACCCTCCTGAACTCAGGTATGAAAAGATAACTATAATCATACTTTTCTTGCCAGAGGATCAAATGCTGAACGAGATCCTCCACCATCCGGGGCCCAGTTTGGAATGAAATCCTCACTATCCATATCCTGGTCACAGTTAGTTGAGAAGTCCTAACGATATCCATTCCTTTCTGGATACAGTTAGTATTAAAAGCTGAACTATATCCCCCCCCCCCCCACCTTCTGGGACATAGTTTGCAATTAAATGCTAACTATATCCATACCCTCCCTGACACAGAAATAAAAGTAGAACTTTGTCCCCACCTTCCTGTATACTTCTTGTAGTGAAACCTCAACGTGAAACCTCAAGTTCAGTTAGCATTAAAAGCCAAGGAATATCCCCACCCTCATGGACAGTCGGGTGTCACAACCTAACTGTAATCATACTTTTTTGGACACAGTTAAGTTCAAAAGCTGAGCTATATCCCCCCCCCCCCCCCCCCAGAACACAGTTTGGAATGAAACCCTAACCATCTACATTCTCCAAGACACAGTTAGGAATGAAATCCTAATTATATCCATACCGTTCTGGACACAGTTATGAGAATAAAATCTGCACTATATCCCTTCCCTCTGGGACACAGTTCGGAATGAAACACTAACTGTAACCTTACCCACCCAAACAGAAAAATAAAAGCTGAACTATATGCCCCCCGTCTAGATACAGCTAGGTGTGAAACTCCAATGTCAGATAGAATTAAAAGCAGTGCAATATTGCAACCCTCCTGGACACAGGTTTGAAAAGGTAACTTTACTCATACTTTTCTGACCACAGGGACAAAAGCTGGACTATATCCCACTCTCTGGCGCACAGTTTGGAATGAAATCGTCACTATCCGTATCCTGGTCACAGTTAGTTCAGAATTCCTAATGCCATCCATGCCTTTCTGGATACAGTTAGTATTAAAAGCTGAACTATATCCCCCACCCTCAGGGACACAGTTCACAATTAAATGCTAACTATATCTGTCTCCTCCCCGACACAGAAATGAAAGCAGATCTATGTCCCTACCCTCCTTGACACGTCTACTAGTGAAACCTCAACGTGAAACCTGAAGTACAGTTAGGATTAAAAGCCAAGGAATATCCCCACCCTCATGGACAGTCGGGTATGACAACCTAACTGTAATCATACTTTCTTGGACACTGTTAAGTTCAAAAGCTGAGCTAAATCCCCACCCCCCAGAACACAGTTTGGAATGAAACCCTAACCATCTGTACTCTCCCAGACACAGCTAGGAATGAAATCCTAATTATATCCATACCATTCTGGACACAGTTAGGAATAAAATCTGAACTATATCCCTACCCTCCGGGACACAGTTTGAAATAAAACACTAACTGTATCCTGGCCCTCCGAAACACAAAAATAAAAGGTGAACTGTATTCCCACACATCTAGATACGGCTAGTGGTGAAACTCCAAGTACAGATAGAATTAAAAGTGGAGGAATATTGCAACACTCCTGGACACGGGTATGAAAAGATAACTACAATCAAACTTTTCTTGCCACAGGAACAAAAGCTGAACTAGATCCCCCACCATCCGGGACACAGTTTGGAATGAAATCCTCACTAAAGTATCCTGGTCACAGTTAAGAATTCCTAAAGATATCCATACCTTTGGGGATACAGTTAGTATTAAAAGCTAAACTATATCCCCCACACACCTGGACACAGTTTGCAATTAAATGCTAACTATATCTGTATCCTCCCTAACACAGAAATAAAAGCAGAACTATGTGTCCCCACCCTCCTGGGCACTTCTAGTAGTGAAACCTCAAAGTGAAACCCTAAGTACAGTTAGGATTAAAAGCCAAGGAATATCCCCACCCTCGTGGACAGTTGGGTATGACAACTTAACTATAATCATACTTTTTGGGAACAGTTAAGAACAAAAGCTGAAATATATCCCCACCCTCTGCCCAGTTTGAAATGAACCCCTAACCATCTATACTCTCCCAGAAAAAGTTAGGAATGAAATCTTCAATATATCCATACTCTTCGAGGTACAGAGAGAAATGAAAGCTGTACTATATCCCTACCCTTTGGGACACAGTTTGGAATAAAACACTAACTGTGTCCTCGCCCTCCCAAACACAAAAATAAAATCTGAACTATATTCCCACCCATCTAGATACATCTAGTTGTGAAACTCCAAGGTCAGATAGAATTAAAAGCTGAGCAATATTGCAACCCTCCTGGACACAGGTTTGAAAAGACAAATATAATCATACTTTTCTGGCCACAGGAACAAAAGCTGAACTATATCCCACCATCTGGCACCCAGTTTGGAATGAAATCCTCACTCACAGTTAGTTGAGAATTCCTAACGATATCCATGCCTTTCTGGATACAGTTAGTATTAAAAGCTGAACTATATCCCCCCAACTTCTGGAACATAGTTTGCGATTAAATGCTAACTGTATCCGTGCCCTCCCTGACATAGAAATAAAAGCAGAACTATGTCCCTACCCTCCTGTATACTTTTTGTAGTGAAACCTCAAAGTGAAGTCTCAAGTCCAGTTAGGATTAAAAGTCAAGGACTATCCCCACCCTCATGTACAGTCATTTAAGACAACCTAACGACAATCATACTGTTTGTACACAGTTAAGATCAAAAGCTGAACTATATCCCCACCCTCCAGAACACAGTTTGGAATTAAACCTTAACCATCTATACTCTCTCAGACACAGTTTGGAATAAAATTCTAATTATATCCATTCCCTTCTGGACACAGTTAGGATTAAAATCTGAACTATATCCTTACCCTCTGGGACACAGTTTGAAATAAAACACTAACTGTATCCTGACCCTCCCAAACACAAAAATAAAAGCTGAACTATATGCCCACCCGTATAGATACAGCTACTTCTGAAACTCCTAGGTCAGATAGAATTAAAAGCTGAGCAATATTGCAACACTCCTGAACACAGGTTTGAAAAGATAACTATAATCACACTTTTCGGGCCACAGGAACAAAAGCTGAGCTATATCCCACTCTCTGGCACCCAGTTTAGAATGAAATCCCCACTATCTGTATCCTGTTCACAGTTATTTAAGAATTCCTAATGATATCCATGACATTCTGGATACAGTTAGTATTAAAAGCTGAACTATATCCCCCACCCTCAGGGAGACAGTTTACAATTAAATGCTTACTATATCTGTACCCTCCCCGACACAGAAATAAAATCAAAACTATGTCCCCACCCTCATGGACACATCTAGTAGTGAAACCTCAAAATGAAACCTCAAGTACAGTTAGGATTAAAATCCAAGGAATATTCCCACCCTCATGGACAGTTGAGTATGGCAACCTAACTATCATCATACTTTTCTGGGCACAGTTCAGATCAAAAGCTGAACTATATCCCCACCCTCCAGAACACACTTTGGAATGAAACCATAACAATCTATACTCTCCCAGACACAGCTATGAATGAAATCCTAATTTTTTCCCTACCCTTCTGGACATAGTTTGGAATAAAATCTGAACTATATACCTACCCTCTGGGACACAGTTTGAAATAAAACTCTAACTGTATCCTGGCCCTCCCAAACACAAAAATAAAAGCTGAACTATATTCCCACACGTCTTGATACAGCTAGTAGTGAAACTCCAGTACAGATGGAATTAAAAGCTGAGCAATATTGCAACCCTCCTGAACTCAGGTGTGAAAAGGTAACTATAATCATACTTTTCTTGCCAGAGGATCAAATGCTGAACGAGATCCTCCACCATCCGGGGCCCAGTTTGGAATGAAATCCTCACTATCCATATCCTGGTCACAGTTAGTTGAGAATTCCTAACGATATCCATTCCTTTCTGGATACAGTTAGTATTAAAATCTGAACTATATTCCCCACCTTTGGGGACACTGTTTGCAATTAAATGCTAACTATATCCATACCCTCCCTGACACAGAAATAAAAGTAGAACTTTGTTCCCACCCTCCTGTATACTTCTTATAGTGAAACCTCAACGTGAAACCTCAAGTACAGTTAGCATTAAAAGCCAAGGAATATCCCTACCCTCATGGGCAGTCGGGTGTGACAACCTAACTGTAATCATACTTTTTTGGACACAGTTAAGTTCAAAAGCTGAGCGATATCCCCCCCCCCCCCCCCCAGAACACAGTTTGGAATGAAACCCTAACCATCTAGACTCTCCAAGACACAGTTAGGAATGAAATCCTAATTATATCCATACCCTTCTGGGCACAGTTATGAATAAAATCTGCACTATATCCCTACCCTCTGGGACACAGTTCGGAATGAAACACTAACTGTATCCTTACCCACCCAAACAGAAAAATAAAAGTTGAACTATATGCCCACCCGTCTAGATACAGCTAGTTGTGAAACTCGAATGTCAGATAGAATTAAAAGCAGTGCAATATTGCAACCCTCCTGGCCACAGGTTTGAAAAGGCAACTATACTCATACTTTTCTGACCACAGGAACAAAAGCTGAACTATATCCCACTCTCTGGCGCACAGTTTGGAATGAAATCGTCACTATCCGTATCCTGGTCACAGTTAGTTCAGAATTCCTAGTGCTATGCATGCCTTTCTGGATACAGTTAGTATTAAAAGCTGAACTATATCCCCCACCCTCAGGGACACAGTTCACAATTGAATGCTAACTATATCTGTCTCCTCCCCGACACAGAAATGAAAGCAGATCTATGTCCCTACCCTCCTTGACACGTCTAATAGTGAAACCTCAACGTGAAACCTGAAGTACAGTTAGGATTAAAAGCCAAGGAATATCCCCACCCTCATGGACAGTCGGGTATGACAACCTAACTGTAATCATACTTTTTTGGACACTGTTAAGTTCAAAAGCTGAGCTATATCCCCACCCCCCAGAACACAGTTTGGAATGAAACCCTAACCATCTGTACTCTCCCAGACACAGCTAGGAATGAAATCCTAATTATATCCATACCATTCTGGACACAGTTAGGAATAAAATCTTAACTATATCCCTACCCCCCGGGACACAGTTTGAAATAAAACACTAACTGTATCCCGGCTCTCCGAAACACAAAAATAAAAGGTGAACTGTATTCCCACACATCTAGATACGGCTAGTAGTGAAACTCCAAGTACAGATAGAATTAAAAGTGGAGCAATATTGCAACACTCCTGGACACAGGTATGAAAAAATAACTACAATCAAACTTTTCTTGCCACAGGAACAAAAGCTGAACTACATCCCCCACCATCCGGGACACAGTTTGGAATGAAATCCTCACTATCGGTATCCTGGTCACAGTTAAGAATTCCTAACGATATCCATACCTTTCGGGATACAGTTAGTATTAAAAGCTGAACTATATCCCCCACACTCCGGGATACAGTTTGCAATTAAATGCTAACTATATCTCTATCCTCCCTAACACAGAAATAAAAGCAGAACTATGTGTCCCCACCCTCCTGGGCACTTCTAGTAGTAAAACCTCAAAGTGAAACCTTAAGTACAGTTAGGATTAAAAGCCAAGGAATATCCCCACCCTCGTGGACAGTCGGATATGACAACCTAACTATAATCATACTTTTTGGGAACAGTTAAGAACAAAAGCTGAAATATATCCCCACCCTCTGCCCAGTTTGAAATGAAACCCTAACCATCTATACTCTCCCAGAAACAGTTAGGAATGAAATCTTAAATATATCCATACCCTTCCAGGTACAGATAGGAATGAAAGCTGAACTATATCCCTACCCTTTGGGACACAGTTTGGAATAAAACACTAACTGTGTCCTTGCCCTCCCAAACACAAAAATAAAATCTGAACTATATTCCCACCCATCTAGATACATCTAGTTGTGAAACTCCAAGGTCAGATAGAATTAAAAGCTGAGCAATATTGCAACCCTCCTGGACACAGGTTTGAAAAGACAAATATAATCATACTTTTCTGGCCACAGGAACAAAAGCTGAACTATATCCCACCATCTGGCACCCAGTTTGGAATGAAATCCTCACTCACAGTTACTTGAGAATTCCTAGCGATATCCATGCCTTTCTGGATACAGTTAGTATTAAAAGCTGAACTATATCCCCCACCTTCTGGGACATAGTTTGCGATTAAATGCTAACTGTATCCGTGCCCTCCCTGACATAGAAATAAAAGCAGAACTATGTCCCCACCCTACTGAATACTTTTTGTAGTGAAACCTCAAAGTGAAGTCTCAAGTACAGTTAGGATTAAAAGGCAAGGACTATCCCCACCCTCATGGACAGTCATTTAAGACAACCTAACTACAATCATACTGTTTGTACACAGTTAAGATCAAAAGCTGAACTAGATCCCTACCCTCCAGAACACAGTTTGGACTTAAACCTTTTCCATCTATACGCTCCCAGACACAGTTTGGAATGAAATCCTAATTATATCCATTCCCTTCTGGACATAGTTAGGAATAAAATCTGAACGATATCCCTACCCTCTGGGACACAGTTTGAAATAAAACACTATCTGTATCCTGGCCCTCCCAAACACAAAAATAAAAGCTGGACTATATGCCCACCCGTATAGATACAGCTACTTCTGAAACTCCTAGGTCAGATAGAATTAAAAGCTGAGCAATATTGCAACACTCCTGAACACAGGTTTGAAAAGATAACTATGATCATACTTTTCGGGCCACAGGAACAAAAGCTGAACTATATCCCACTCTCTGGCACCCAGTTTAGAATGAAATCCCCACTATCTGTATCCTATTCACAGTTATTTAAGAATTCCTAATGATATCCATGACTTTCTGGATACAGTTAGTATTAAAAGCTGAACTATATCCCCCACCCTCAGGGAGACAGTTTACAATTAAATCCTAACTATATCTGTACCCTCCCCGACACAGAAATCAAAGCAAAACTATGTCCCCACCCTCATGGACACATCTAGTAGTGAAACCTCAAAATGAAACCTCAAGTACAGTTAGGATTAAAATCCAAGGAATATTCCCACCCTCATGGACAGTTGGGTATGGCAACCTAACTATAATCATACTTTTCTGGGCACAGTTAAGATCAAAAGCTGAACTATATCCCCACCCTCCAGAACACAGTTTGGAATGAAACCATAACAATCTATACTCTCCCAGACACAGCTATGAATGAAATCCTAATTATATCCCTACCCTTCTGGACATAGTTTGGAATAAAATCTGAACTATATCCCTACCCTCTGGGACACAGTTTGAAATAAAACACTAAATGAATCCTTGCCCTCCCAAACACAAAAATAAAAGCTGAACTATATTCCCACACGTCTTGATACAGCTAGTAGTGAAACTCCAGTACAGATGGAATTAAAAGCTGAGCAATATTGCAACCCTCCTGAACTCAGGTGTGAAAAAATAACTATAATCATACTTTTCTTGCCAGAGGATCAAATGCTGAACGAGATCCTTCACCATCCGGGGCCTGGTTTGGAATGAAATCCTCACTATCCATATCCTGGTCACAGTTAGTTGAGAATTCCTAATGATATCCATTTCTTTCTGGATACAGTTAGTATTAAAATCTGAACTATATCCCCCACCTTTGGGGACACTGTTTGCAATTAAGTGCTAACTATATCCATACCCTCCCTGACACAGAAATAAAACTAGAACTTTGTCCCCACCCTCCTGTATACTTCTTGTAGTGAAAGCTCAACGTGAAACCTCAAGTACAGTTAGCATTAAAAGCCAAGGAATATTCCCACCCTCATGGACAGTCGGGTGTGACAACCTAACTGTAATCATACTTTTTTGGACACAGTTAAGTTCAAAAGCTGAGCTATATCCCCCCCCCCCCCTCCCAGAACACAGTTTGGAATGAAACCCTAACCATCTACACTCTCCAAGACACAGGAATGAAATCCTAGTTATATCCATACCGTTCTGGACAGAGTTATGAATAAAATCTGCCCTATATCCCTACCCTCTGGGACACAGTTCGGAATGAAACACTAACTGTATCCTTACCCGCCCAAACAGAAAAATAAAAGCTGAACTATGTGCCCACCCGTCTAGATACAGCTAGTTGTGAAACTCCAATGTCAGATAGAATTAAAAGCAGTGCAATATTGCAACCCTCCTGGACACAGGTTTGAAAAGGTAACTATACTCATACTTTTCTGACCACAGGAACAAAAGCTGAACTATATCCCACTCTCTGGCGCACAGTTTGGAATGAAATCGTCACTATCCGTATCCTGGTCACAGTTAGTTCAGAATTCCTAATGCTATCCATGCCTTTCTGGATACAGTTAGTATTAAAAGCTGAACTATATCCCCGACCCTCAGGGACACAGTTCACAATTAAATGCTAACTATATCTGTCTCCTCCCCGACACAAAAATGAAAGCAGATCTATGTCCCTACCCTCCTTGACACGTCTAGTAGTGAAACCTCAACGTGAAACCTGAAGTACAGTTAGGATTAAAAGCCAAGGAATATCCCCACCCTCATGGACAGTCGGGTATTACAACCTAACTGTAATCATACTTTTTTGGACACTGTTAAGTTCAAAAGCTGAGCTATATCCCCACCCCCCAGAACACAGTTTGGAATGAAACCCTAACCATCTGTACTCTCCCAGACACAGCTAGGAATGAAATCCTAATTATATCCATACCATTCTGGACACAGTTAGGAATAAAATCTGAACTATATCCCTACCCTCCGGGACACAGTTTGAAATAAAACACTAACTGTATCCTGGCCCTCCCAAACACAAAAATAAAACGTGAACTGTATTCCCACACATCTAGATGCGGCTAGTAGTGAAACTCCAAGTACAGATAGAATTAAAAGTGGAGCAATATTGCAACACTCCTGGACACAGGTATGAAAAGATAACTACAATCAAACTTTTCTTGCCACAGGAACAAAAGCTGAACTATATCCCCCACCATCCGGGACACAGTTTGGAATGAAATCCTCACTATCGGTATCCTGGTCACAGTTAAGAATTCCTAACGATATCCATACCTTTCGGGATACAGTTAGTATTAAAAGCTGAACTATATCCTCCACACTCCGGGACACAGTTTGCAATTAAATGCTAACTATATCTGTATCCTCCCTAACACAGAAATAAAAGCAGAACTATGTGTCCCCACCCTCCTGGGCACTTCTAGTAGTGAAACCTCAAAGTGAAACCTTAAGTACAGTTAGGATTAAAAGCCAAGGAATATCCCCACCCTCGTGGACAGTTGGGTATGACAACCTAACTATAATCATACTTTTTGGGAACAGTTAAGAACAAAAGCTGAAATATATCCCCACCCTCTGCCCAGTTTGAAATGAAACCCTAACTATCTATACTCTCCCAGAAACAGTTAGGAATGAAATCTTAAATATATCCGTACCCTTCCAGGCACAGATAGGAATGAAAGCTGAACTATATCCCTACCCTTTGGGACACAGTTTGGAATAAAACACTAACTGTGTCCTCGCCCTCCCAAACACAAAAATAAAATCTGAACTATATTCTCACCCATCTAGATACATCTAGTTGTGAAACTCCAAGGTCAGATAGAATTAAAAGCTGAGCAATATTGCAACCTTCCTGGACACAGGTTTGAAAAGACAAATATAATCATACTTTTCTGGCCACAGAAACAAAAGCTGAACTATACCCCACCATCTGGCACCCAGTTTGGAATGAAATCCTCACTCACAGTTAGTTGAGAATTCCTAACGATATCCATGCCTTTCTGGATACAGTTAGTATTAAAAGCTGAACTATATCCCCCACCTTCTGGGACATAGTTTGCGATTAAATGCTAACTGTATTCGTGCCCTCCCTGACATAGAAATAAAAGCAGAACTATGTCCCCACCCTCCTGTATACTTTTTGTAGAGAAACCTCAAAGTGAAGTCTCAAGTACAGTTAGGATTAAAAGTCAAGGACTATCCCCACCCTCATGGACAGTCATTTAAGACAACCTAACTACAATCATACTGTTTGTACACAGTTAAGATCAAAAGCTGAACTATATCCCTACCCTCCAGAACACAGTTTGGAATTAAACCTTAACCATCTATACTCTCCCAGACACAGTTTGGAATGAAATCCTAATTATATCCATTCCCTTCTGGACACAGTTAGGAATAAAATCTGAACTATGTCCCTACCCTCCGGGGCACAGTTTGAAAAAAACCACTAGCTGTATCCTGGCCCTCCCAAACACAAAAATAAAAGCTGAACTATATGCCCACCCGTATAGATACAGCTACTTCTGAAACTCCTAGGTCAGATAGAATTAAAAGCTGAGCAATATTGCACACTCCTGAACACAGGTTTGAAAAGATAACTATAATCATACTTTTCGGGCCACAGGAACAAAAGCTGAACGATATCCCACTCTCTGGCACCCAGTTTAGAATGAAATCCCCACTATCTGTATCCTATTCACAGTTATTTAAGAATTCCTAATGATATCCAGGACATTCTGGATACAGTTAGTATTAAAAGCTGAACTATATCCCCCACCCTCAGGGAGACAGTTTACAATTAAATGCTAACTATATCTGTACCCTCCCCGACCGACACAGAAATAAAAGCAAAACTATGTCCCCACCCTCATGGACACATGTAGTAGTGAAACCGCAAAATGAAACTTCAAGTACAGTTAGGATTAAAATCCAAGGAATATTCCCACCCTCATGGAAAGTTGGGTATGGCAGCCTAACTATAATCATACTTTTCTGGGCACAGTTAAGATCAAAAGCTGAACTATATCCCCACCCTCCAGAACACAGTTTGGAATGAAACCATAACAATCTATACTCTCCCAGACACAGCTAGGAATGAAATCCTAATTATATCCCTACCCTTCTGGACATAGTTTGGAATAAAATCTGAACTATATCCTTACCCTCTGGGACACAGTTTGAAATAAAACACTAACTGTATCCTTGCCCTCCCAAACACAAAAATGAAAGCTGAACTATATTCCCACACGTCTTGATACAGCTAGTAGTGAAACTCCAGTACAGATGGAATTAAAAGCTGAGCAATATTGCAACCCTCCTGAACTCAGGTGTGAAAAGATAACTATAATCATACTTTTCTTGCCAGAGGATCAAACGCTGAACGAGATCCTCCACCATCCGGGGCCTAGTTTGGAATGAAATCCTCACTATCCATATCCTGGTCACAGTTAGTTGAGAATTCCTAACGATATCCATTTCTTTCTGGATACAGTTAGTATTAAAATCTGAACTATATCCCCCACCTTTGGGGACACTGTTTGCAATTAAGTGCTAACTATATCCATACCCTCCCTGACACAGAAATAAAAGTAGAACTTTGTCCCCACCCTCCTGTATACTTCTTGTAGTGAAACCTCAACGTGAAACCTCAAGTACAGTTACCATTAAAAGCCAAGGAATATTCCCACCCTCATGGACAGTCGGGTGTGACAACCTAACTGTAATCATACTTTTTTGGACACAGTTAAGTTCAAAAGCTGAGCTATATCCCCCCCCCCCCCCCCTCCCAGAACACAGTTTGGAATGAAACCCTAACCATCTATACACTCTCCAAGACACAGGAATGAAATCCTAATTATATCCATACCGTTCTGGACAGAGTTATGAATAAAATCTGCCCTATATCCCTACCCTCTGGGACACAGTTTGGAATGAAACACTAACTGTGTCCTTACCCGCCCAAACAGAAAAATAAAAGCTGAACTATGTGCCCACCCGTCTAGATACAGCTAGTTGTGAAACTCCAATGTCAGATAGAATTAAAAGCAGTGCAATATTGCAACCCTCCTGGACACAGGTTTGAAAAGGTAACTATACTCATACTTTTCTGACCACAGGAACAAAAGCTGAACTATATCCCACTCTCTGGCGCACAGTTTGGAATGAAATCGTCACTATCCGTATCCTGGTCACAGTTAGTTCAGAATTCCTAATGCTATCCATGCCTTTCTGGATACAGTTAGTATTAAAAGCTGAACTATATCCCCCACCCTCAGGGACACAGTTCACAATTAAATGCTAACTATATCTGTCTCCTCCCCGACACAGAAATGAAAGCAGATCTATGTCCCTACCCTCCTTGACACGTCTAGTAGTGAAACCTCAACGTGAAACCTGAAGTACAGTTAGGATTAAAAGCACAGGAATATCCCCACCCTCATGGACAGTCGAGTATTACAACCTAACTGTAATCATACTTTTTGGACACTGTTAAGTTCAAAAGCTGAGCTATATCCCCACCCCCCAGAACACAGTTTGGAATGAAACCCTAACCATCTGTACTCTCCCAGACACAGCTAGGAATGAAATCCTAATTATATCCATACCATTCTGGACACAGTTAGGAATAAAATCTGAACTAGATCCCTACCCTCCGGGACACAGTTTGAAATAAAACACTAACTGTATCCTGGCCCTCCCAAACACAAAAATAAAACGTGAACTGTATTCCCACACATCTAGATGCGGCTAGTAGTGAAACTCCAAGTACAGATAGAATTAAAAGTGGAGCAATATTGCAACACTCCTGGACACAGGTATGAAAAGGTAACTATACTCATACTTTTCTGACCACAGGAACAAAAGCTGAACTATATCCCACTCTCTGGCGCACAGTTTGGAATGAAATCCTCACTATCCGTATCCTGGTCACAGTTAGTTCAGAATTCCTAATGCTCTCCATGCCTTTCTGAATACAGTTAGTATTAAAAGCAGATCTATATCCCCCACCCTCAGGGACACAGTTTACAATTAAATGCTAACTATATCTGTCTCATCCCTGACACAGAAATGAAAGCAGATCTATGTCCCCACCCTCCTGGGCACTTCTAGTAGTGAAACCTCAAAGTGAGACCTTAAGTACAGTTAGGATTAAAAGCCAAGGAATATCCCCACCCTCGTGGACAGTTGGGTATGACAACCTAACTATAATCATACTTTTTGGGAACAGTTAAGAACTAAAGCTGAAATATATCCCCACCTTCTGCCCAGTTTGAAATGAAACCCTAACCATCTATACTCTCCCAGAAACAGTTAGGAATGAAATCTTAAATATATCCATACCCTTCCAGGCACAGATAGGAATGAAAGCTGATGTATATCCCTACCCTTTGGGACACAGTTTGGAATAAAACACTAACTGTGTCCTCGCCCTCCCAAACACAAAAATAAAATCTGAACTATATTCCCACCCATCTAGATACATCTAGTTGTGAAACTCCAAGGTCAGATAGAATTAAAAGCTGAGCAATATTGCAACCTTCCTGGACACAGGTTTGAAAAGACAAATATAATCATACTTTTCTGGCCACAGGAACAAAAGCTGAACTATATCCCACCATCTGGCACCCAGTTTGGAATGAAATCCTCACTCACAGTTAGTTGAGAATTCCTAACGATATCCATGCCTTTCTGGATACAGTTAGTATTAAAAGCTGAACTATATCCCCCACCTTCTGGGACATAGTTTGCGATAAAATGCTAACTGTATCCGTGCCCTCCCTGACATAGAAATAAAAGCAGAACTATGTCCCCACCCTCCTGTATACTTTTTGTAGTGAAACCTCACAGTGAAGTCTCAAGTACAGTTAGGATTAAAAGTCAAGGACTATCCCCACCCTCATGGACAGTCATTTAAGACAACCTAACTACAATCATACTGTTTGTACACATTTAAGATCAAAAGCTGAACTATATCCCCACCCTTCAGAACACAGTTTGGAATTAAACCTTAACCATCTATACTCTCCCAGACACAGATTGGAATGAAATCCTAATTATATCCATTCCCTTCTGGACACAGTTAGGTATAAAATCTGAACTATATCCCTACCCTCCGGGACACAGTTTGAAATAAAACACTAACTGTATCCTGGCCCTCCCAAACAGAAAAATAAAAGCTGAACTATATGCCCACCCGTATAGATACAGCTACTTCTGAAACTCCTAGGTCAGATAGAATTAAAAGCTGAGCAATTTTGCAACACTCCTGAACACAGGTTTGAAAAGATAACTATAATCATACTTTTCGGGCCACAGGAACAAAAGCTGAACTATATCCCACTCTCTGGCACCCAGTTTAGAATGAAATCCCCACTATCTGTATCCTGTTCACAGTTATTTAAGAATTCCTAATGATATCCATGACTTTCTGGATACAGTTAGTATTAAAAGCTGAACTATATCCCCCACCCTCAGGGAGACAGTTTACAATTAAATGCTAACTATAGCTGTACCCTTCCCGACACAGAAATAAAAGCAAATCTATGTCCCCACCCTCATGGACACATCTAGTAGTGAAACCTCAAAATGAAACCTCAAGTACAGTTAGGATTAAAATCCAAGGAATATTCCCACCCTCGTGGACAGTTGGGTATGGCAACCTAACTATAATCATACTTTTCTGGGCACAGTTAAGATCAAAAGCTGAACTATATCCCCACCCTCCAGAACACAGTTTGGAATGAAACCATAACAATCTATACTCTCCCAGACACAGCTATGAATGAAATCCTAATTATATCCCTACCCTTCTGGTCATAGTTTGGAATAAAATCTGAACTATATCCCTACCCTCTGGGACACAGTTTGAAATAAAACACTAACTGTATCCTGGCCATCCCAAACACAAAAATAAAAGCTGAACTATATTCCCACACATCTTGATACAGCTAGTAGGGAAACTCTAGTAGAGATGGAATTAAAAGCTGAGCAATATTGCAACCCTCCTGAACTCAGGTGTGAAAAGATAACTATAATCATACTTTTCTTGCCAGAGGATCAAATGCTGAACGAGATCCTCCACCATCCGGGACACAGTTTGGAATGAAATCCTCACTATCGGTATCCTGGTCAGAGTTAAGAATTCCTAAAGATATCCATACCTTTCGGGATACAGTTAGTATTAAAAGCTGAACTATATCCCCCACACTCCGGGACACAGTTTGCAATTAAATGCTAACTATATCTGTATCCTCCCTAACACAGAAATAAAAGCAGAACTGTGTGTCCCCACCCTCCTGGGCACTTCTAGTAGTGAAACCCCAAAGTGAAACCTTAAGTACAGTTAGGATTAAAAGCCAAGAAATATCCCCACCCTCGTAGACAGTTGGGTATGACAACCTAACTATAATCATACTTTTTGGGAACAGTTAAGAACAAAAGCTGAAATATATCCCCACCCTCTGCCCAGTTTGAAATGAACCCCTAACCATCTATACTCTCCCAGAAACAGTTAGGAATAAAATCTTAAATATATCCATACTCTTCCAGGCACAGATAGGAATGAAAGCTGAACTATATCCCTACCCTTTGGGACACAGTTTGGAATAAAACACTAACTGTGTCCTCGCCCTCCCAAACACAAAAATAAAATCTGAACTATATTCCCACCCATCTAGATACATCTAGTTGTGAAACTCCAAGGTCAGATAGAATTAAAAGCTGAGCAATATTGCAACCCTCCTGGACACAGGTTTGAAAAGACAAATATAATCATACTTTTCTGGCCACAGGAACAAAAGCTGAACTATATCCCACCATCTGGCACCCAGTTTGGAATGAAATCCTCACTATCCATATCCTGGTCACAGTTAGTTGAGAATTCCTAACGATATCCATGCCTTTCTGGATACAGTTAGTATTAAAAGCTGAACTATATCCCCCCAACTTCTGGGATATAGTTTGCAATTAAATGCTAACTGTATCCGTGCCCTCCCTGACATAGAAATAAAAGCAGAAATATGTCCCCACCCTCCTGTATACTTTTGTAGTGAAACCTCAAAGTGAAGTCTCAAGTACAGTTAGGATTAAAAGTCAAGACTATCCCCACCCTCATGGATAGTCATTTAAGACAACCTAACTACAATCATACTGTTTGTACACAGTTAAGATCAAAAGCTGAACTATATCCCCACCCTCCAGAACACAGTTTGGAATTAAACCTTAACCATCTGTACTCTCCCAGACACAGTTTGGAATGAAATCCTAATTATATCCATTCCCTTCTGGACACAGTTAGGAATAAAAACTGAACTATATCCCTACCCTCTGGGACACAGTTTGAAATAAAACACTAACTGTATCCTGGCCCTCCCAAACACAAAAATAAAAGCTGAACTATATGCCCACCCATTTTGATACAGCTACTTCTGAAACTTCTTGGTCAGATAGAATTAAAAGCTGAGCAATATTGCAACACTCCTGATCACAGGTTTGAAAAGATAACTGTAATCATACTTTTTTGGCCACAGGAACAAAAGCTGAAATATATCCCACTCTCTGGCACCCAGTTTAGAATGAAATTCCCACTATCAGTATCCAGTTCACAGTTATTTAAGAATTCCTAACGATATCCATGACTTTCTGGATACAGTTAGTATTAAAAGCTGAACTATATCCCCCACCCTCAGGGAGACAGTTTACAATTAAATGCTAACTATATCTGTACCCTCCCCGACACAGAAATAAAAGCAAAACTATGTCCCCACCCTCATGGACACATCTAGTTGTGAAACCTCAAAATGAAACCTCAAGTACAGTTAGGATTAAAATCCAAGGAATATTCCCACCCCATGGACAGATGAGTATGGCAACCTAACTATAATCATACTTTTCTGGGCACAGTTAAGATCAAAAGCTGAACTATATCCCCACCCTCCAGAACACTGTTTGGAATGAAACCATAACAATCTATACTCTCCCAGACACAGCTATGAATGAAATCCTAATTATATCCCTACCCTTCTGGACATAGTTTGGAATAAAATCTGAACTATATCCCTACCCTCTGGGACACAGTTTGAAATAAAACACTAACTGTATCCTGGCCCTCCCAAACACAAAAATAAAAGCTGAACTATATTCCCACACGTCTTGATACAGCTAGCAGTGAAACTCCAGTACAGATGGAATTAAAAGCTGAGCAATATTGCAACCCTCCTGAACTCAGGTGTGAAAAGATAACTATAATCATACTTTTCTTGCCAGAGGATCAAATGCTGAACGAGATCTTTCACCATCCGGGGCCCAGTTTGGAATGAAATCCTCACTATCGATATCCTGGTCACAGTTAGTTGAGAATTCCTAACGATATCCATTCCTTTCTGGATGCAGTATTAAAATCTGAACTATATCCCCCACCTTTGGGGACACTGCAATTAAATGCTAACTATATCCATACCCTCCCTGACACAGAAATAAAAGTAGAACTTTGTCCCCACCCTCCTCTATACTTCTTGTAGTGAAACCTCAACGTGAAACCTCAAGTACAGTTAGCATTAAAAGCCAAGGAATATCCCCACCCTCATGGACAGTCGGGTGTGACAACCTAACTGTAATCATACTTTTTTGGAAACAGTTAAGTTCGAAAGCTGAGCTACATCCCCCCCCCCCCCCCCCCCCCCCAGAACACAGTTTGGAATGAAACCCTAACCATCTATCTCTCCAAGACACATAACGAATGAAATCCTAATTATATCCATACCGTTCTGAACACAGTTATGAATAAAATCTGCACTATATCCCTACCCTCTGGGACACAGTTCGGAATGAAACACTAACTGTATCCTTACCCACCCAAACAGAAAAATAAAAGCTGAACTATATGCCCACCCATGTAGATACAGCTAGTTGTGAAACTCCAATGTCAGATAGAATTAAAAGCAGTGCAATATTCCAACCCTCCTGGACATAGGTTTGAAAAGGTAACTATACTCATACTTTTCTGACCACAGGAACAAAAGCTGAACTATATCCCACTCTCTGGCGCACAGTTTGGAATGAAATCATCACTATCCGTATCCTGGTCACAGTTAGTTCAGAATTCCTAATGCTATCCATGCCTTTCTGGATACAGTTAGTATTAAAAGCTGAACTACATCCCCCACCCTCCGGGACACAGTTTGCAATTAAATGCTAACTATATCTGTATCCTCCTTAACACAGAAATAAAAGCAGAACTATGTGTCCTCACCCTCCTGGGCACTTCTAGTAGTGAAACCTCAAAGTGAAACCTTAAGTACAGTTAGGATTAAAAGCCAAGGAATATCCCCACCCTCGTGGACAGTCGGGTATGACAACCTAACTATAATCATTCTTTTTGGGAACAGTTAAGAACAAAAGCTGAAATATATCCCCACCCTCTGCCCAGTTTGAAATGAAACCCTAACCATCTATACTCTCCCAGAAACAGTTAGGAATGAAATCTTAAATATATCCATACCCTTCCAGGCAGATAGGAATGGAAGCTGAACTATATCCCTACCATTTGGGACACAGTTTGGAATAAAACACTAACTGTGTCCTCACCCTCGCAAACACAAAAATAAAATCTGAACTATTTTCCCACCCATCTAGATACATCTAGTTGTGAAACTCCAAGGTCAGATGGAATTAAAAGCTGAGCAATATTGCAACCCTCCTGGACACAGGTTTGAAAAGACAAATATAATCATACTTTTCTGGCCACAAGAACAAAAGCTGAACTATATCCCACCATCTGGCACCCAGTTTGGAATGAAATACTCACGATCCATATCCTGGTCACAGTTAGTTGAGAATTCCTAACGATATCCATGCCTTTCTGGATACAGTTAGTATTAAAAGCTGAACTATATCCCCCCCCCCCCCCCCCCCCCACCTTCTGGGACATAGTTTGCGATTAAATGCTAACTGTATCCGAGCCCTCCCTGGCATAGAAATAAAAGCAGAACTATGTCCCCACCCTCCTATATACTTTTTGTAGTGAAACCTCAAAGGGAAGTCTCAAGTACAGTTAGGATTAAACGTCAAGGACTATCCCCACCCTCATGGACAGTCATGAAAGACAACCTAACTACAATCATACTGTTTGTACACAGTTAAGATCAAAAGCTGAACTATATTTCCACCTAGTTTTGAATGAAACCCTAACCATCTACACTCTCCAAGACACAGTTAGGAATGAAATCCTAATTATATCCATACCCTTCTGGACACAGTTATGAATAAAATCTGCACTATATCCCTACCCTCTGGGACACAGTTCGGAAAGAAATATTAACTGTATCCTTAACCACCCAAACAGAAGAATAAAAGCTGAACTGTATGCCCACCCGTCTAGATACAGCTAGTTGTGAAACTCCAATGTCAGATACAATTAAAAGCAGTGCAATATTGCAACCCTCCTGGACACAGGTTTGAAAAGATAACTATAATCATACTTTTCTGACCACAGGAACAAAAGCTGAACTATATCCCTCGTGCATAAATATGTGACCTTAAACATCAATAAATAAAAAATACTCTATCCCCCACCCGCAGGGACACAGTTTACAATTAAATGCTAACTATATCTGTTCCTCCCCGACACAGAAATGAAGGCAGATCTATGTCCCTACCCTCCTTGACACGTCTAGTAGTGAAACCTCAATGTGAAACCTGAAGTACAGTTAGGATTAAAAGCCAAGGAATATCCCCACCCTCATGGACAGTCGGGTATGACAACCTAACTGTAATCATACTTTTTTTTGGACACAGTTAAGATCAAAAGCGGAACTATATCCCCACCCTCCAGAACACAGTTTGGAATGACCCTAACCATCTGTACTCTCCCAGACACAGCTAGGAATGAAATCCTAATTATATCCATACCATTCTGGACACAGTTAGGAATAAAATCTGAACTATATCACTACCCTCCGGGACTTAGTTTGAAATAAAACACTAACTTTATCCTGGCCCTCCCAAACACAAAAATAAAAGCTGAACTGTATTCCCACCCATCTAGATACATCTAGTTGTGAAACTCCAAGGTCAGATAGAATTAAAAGCTGAACAATATTGCAGCCCTCCTGGGCACAGGTTTGAAAAGACAACTATAATCATACTTTTCTGGCCACAGGAACAAAAGCTGAACTATATCCCACCATCTGGCACCCAGTTTGGAATGAAATCCTCACTATCCGTATCCTGGTCACAGTTAGTTAATTTCTAACGATATCCATGCCTTTCTGGATCCAGTTAGTATTAAAAGCTGAACTATATCCCCCAACCTCAATGACACAGTTTACAATTAAATGCTAATTATATCTGTACCCTCCCCAACACAGAAATAAAAGCAGAACTATGTCCCCACCCTCTTGGACACTTCTAGTAAAGAAACCACAAAGTGAAGCCTCAAGTATAGTTAGGATTAAAAGCCAAGGAATATCCCCACCATCATGGACAGTCAGATATGACAACCTAGCTATAATCATACGTTTTGGGACACTGTTAAGATCAAAAGCTGAACTATATCCCCACACTCCAGAGCACAGTTTCGAATGAAACACTAACCATCTATACTCTCCCAGACACAGAAATGAAATACTAATTATATCGATACCCTACTGGACACAGTTAGGAATAAAATCTGAACTATATCCCTTCACTCACAGTCACAGTTTGAAATAGATAACTGTATCCTGGCCCTCCCGAACACAAAAATAAAAGCTGAACTATATTCCCACACGTCTTGATACAGCTAGTAGTGGAACTCCAGTACAGATAGAATTAAAAGCTGAGCAATATTGCAACCCTCCTGAACTCAGGTGTGAAAAGATAACTATAATCATACTTTTCTTGCTAGAGGATCAAATACTGAACGAGATCCTCCACCATGCGAGGCCCAGTATGGAATGAAATCCTCACTATCCATATCCTGGTCACAGTTGGTTGAGAAATCCTAACAATATCCATACCTTTCTGGATACAGTTAGTATTAAAAGCTGAACTATATCCCCCACCTTTGGGGACACTGTTCGCAATTAAATGCTAACTATATTCATACCCTCCCTGATACAGAAATAAAAGCAGAACTTTGTCCCCACCCTTCTGTGTACTTCTTGTAGTGAAACCTCAACGTGAAACCTCAAGTACAGTTAGGATTAAAAGCCAAGGAATATCCCCACCCTCATGGACAGTGGGGTGTGACAACCTAACTGTAATCATAATTTTTTGGACACAGTTAAGTTCAAAAGCTGAGCTATATCCCCAACCACCCACCCCCCCCCCCCCCAGAACACAGTTTGGAATGAAACCCTAACCATCTGTAATCTCCCAGACACACCTGGGAATGAAATCCTAATTATATCCATACCATTATGGACACAGTTAGGAATAAAATCTGAACTATATCCCTACCCTCCGGAACACAGTTTGAAATAAAACACTATCTGTATCCTGGCCCTCCCAAACCCAAAAATAAAAGCTGAACTATATGCCCACCCGTATAGATACATCTAGTTGTGGAACTCCCAGGTCAGATAGAATTAAAAGCTGAGCAATATTGCAACACTCCTGGACACAGGTTTGAAAAGATAACTATAATCATACTTTTCTTGCCAGAGGAACAAATGCTGAACTAGATCCTCCACCATCCGGGACCCAGTTTGGAATGAAATCCTCACTATCCGTAACCTGTTCACAGTTAGTTGAGAAATCCTAAAGATATCCATGCCTTTCTGGATACAGTTAGTATTAAAAGCTGAACTATATCCCCCACCTTCTGGGACACAGTTTGCGATTAAATGCTAAATGTATCCGTGCCCTCCCTGACACAGATATAAAAGCAGAACTATGTCCCCACCCTCCTGTATACTTCTTGCAGTGAAACGTCAAAGTGAAGTCTCAAGTACAGTTAGGATTAAAAGCCAAGGAATATCCCCACCCTCATGGACAGTCATGAAAGACAACCTAACTACAATCATACTTTTTGTACACAGTTAAGATCAAAAGCTGACCTATATCCCCACCCTCCAGAACACACTTTGGAATGAAACACTAACCATCTATACTCTCCCAGACACAGTTTGGAATGAAATCCTAATTATATCCATTCCCTTCTGGACACAGTTAGGAATGGAACTGAACTATATCCCTACCCTCTGGGGCACAGTTTGGAATAAAACACTAACTGTATCCTGGCCCTCCCAAACTCAAAAATAAAAGCTGAACTATATGCCCACCCGTATAGATACAGCTAGTTGTGAAACTCTAAGGTCAGATAGAATTAAAAGCTGAGCAATATTGCAGCACTCCAGGTCACAGGTTTGAAAAGATAACTATAATCATACTTTTATGGCCACAGGAACAAAAGCTGAACTATATCCCACCATCTGGCACCCAGTTTGGAATGAAATCCTCACTATCTGTATCTTGTTCACAGTTAGTTAAGAATTCTTAACGATATCCATGCCTTTCTGGATACAGTTAGTATTAAAAGCTGAACTATATCCCCCACCCTCAGTGAGACAGTTTACAATTAAATGCTAACTATATCTGTACCCTCCCCGGCACAGAAATAAAAGCAAAACTATGCGCCCTCCCTCGTGGACACATCTAGTAGTGAAACCTCAAAATGAAACCTCAAGAACAGTTAGGATTAAAATCCAGGGAATATTCCCACCCTCATGGACAGTTGGGTATGACAGCCTAACTATAATCATACTTTTCTGGGCACAGTTAAGATCAAAAGCTGAACTATATCCCCACCCTGCAGAACACAGTTTGGAATGAAACCATAACAATCTATACTCTCCCAGACACAGCTAGGAATGAAATCCTAATTATATCCATACCCTTCTGGACATAGTTAGGAATAAAATCTGAGCTAAATCCCTACCCTCTGGGACACAGTTTGAAATAAAACACTAACTGTATCCTGGCCCTCCCAAACACAAAAATAAAAGCTGAACTATATTCCCCCACGTCTTGATACAGCTAGTAGTGAAATTCCAGTACAGATAGAATTAAAAGCTGAGCAATATGGCAACCCTCCTAAACTCAGGTGTGAAAAGATAATTATAATCATACTTTTCTTGCCAGAGGATCAAATGCGGAACGAGATCCTCCACCATCCGAGGCCCAGTTTGGAATGAAATACTCACTCTCCATATCCTGGTCACAGTTAGTTGAGAATTCCTAACGATATCCATGCCTTTCTGGATACAGTTAGTATTAAAAGCTGAACTATATCCCCCACCTTTGGGGACACTGTTTGCAATTAAATGCTAACTATATTCATACCCTCCCTGACACAGAAATAAAAGCAGAACTTTGTCCCCACCCTCCTGTATACTTCTTGTAGCGAAACCTCAACGTGAAACCTCAAGTAGAGTTAGGACTAAAAGCCAAGGAATATCCCCACCCTCATGGACAGTCGGGTGTGACAACCTAACTGTAATCATACATTTTTGGACACAGTTAAGTTCAAAAGCTGAGCTATATCCCCACCACCCCCCCCCCCCCCTCACCCCGAGAACACAGTTTGGAATGAAACCCTAACCATCTGTACTCTCCGAGACACAGCTAGGAATGAGATCCTAATTATATCCATACCATTCTGGACGCAGTTAGGAATAAAATCTGAACTATATCCCTACCCTCCGGGACAAAGTTTGAAATAAAACACTAACTGTATCCTGGCCCTCCCAAACACAAAAATATAAAGCTGAACTGTATTCCCACACGTCTAGATACGGCTAGTAGTGAAACTCCAAGTACAGATAGAATTAAAAGTGGAGCAATATTGCAACACTCCTGCACACAGGTATGAAAAGATAACTACAATCAAACTTTTCTTGCCACAGGAACAAAAGCGGAACTATATCCCCGACCATCGGGGTCACAGTTTGGAATGAAATCCTCACTACCGGTATCCTGGTCACAGTTAAGAATTCGTAACGATATCCATACCTTTCGGGATACAGTTAGTATTAAAGGCTGAACTATAGCCCCCACCCTGCGGGACACAGTTTGCAATTAAATGCTAACTATATCCGTACCCTCCCTAACACAGAATTAAAAGCAGAACTATGTGTCCCCACCCTCCTGGGCACTTCTAGTAGTGAAACCTCAAAGTGAAACCTTAAGTACAGTTAGGATTAGAAGCCAAGGAATATCCCCACCCTCGTGGACAGTCGGGTATGACAACCTAACTATAATCATACTTTCTTGGAAACAGTTAAGAACAAAAGCTGAAATATATCCCCACCCTCTGCCCAGTTTGGAATGAAACCCTAACCATCTATACTATCCCAGAAACAGTTAGGAATGAAATTTTAAATATATCCATACCCTTCCGGGCACAGTTAGGAATAAAAGCTGAACTATATCCCTACCCTTTGGGACACAGTTTGGAATAAAACACTCTCTGTGTCCTTGCCCTCCCAAAAACAAAAATAAAATCTGAACTATATTCCCACCCGTATAGATACAGCTACTTTGAAACTCCTAGGTCAGATAGAATTAAAAGCTGAGCAATATTGCAACACTCATGGACACAGGTTTGAAAAGATAAGTATAATCATACTTTTCGGGCCACAGGAACAAAAGCTGAACTATATCCCACTCTCTGGCACCCAGTTTAGAATGAAATCCCCACTATCTGTGTCCTGTTCACCGTTATTTAAAAATTCCTAATGATATCCATGACTTTCTGGATACAGTTAGTATTAAAAGCTGAACTATATCCCCCACCCTCCGGGAGACAGTTTACAATTAAATGCTAACTATATCCGTACCCTCCCTGACAAACAAATAAATGCAGAACTATGTCCCCACCCTCCTGTATACTTGTAATGAAACCTCAAAGTGAAGTCTCATATACAGTTATGGCTAAAAGCCAAGGAATATTCCCACTCGCATGAAGAGTAATGATTGACAATCTAACTACACTCATACTTTTTTGGACACAGTTAAGATCAAAAGCTGAACTATATTTCCACCCTCCAGAACACAGTTTTGAATGAAACCCTAACCATCTGCACTCTCCAAGACACAGTTAGGAATGAAATCCGAATTATATCCAAACCCTTCTGGACACAGTTATGAATAAAATCTGAACTATATCCCTACCCTCTGGGACACAGTTCGGAATGAAACACTAACTGTATCCTTACCCACCCAAACAGAAAAATAAAATCTGAACTATATGCCCACCCGTCTAGATACAGCTAATTGTGAAACTCCAATGTCAGATAGAATTAAAAGCAGTGCAATATTGCAACCCTCCTGGACACAGGTTTGAAAAGGTAACTATACTCATACTTTTCTGACCACAGGAACAAAAGCTGAACTATATCCCACTCTCTGGCGCACAGTTTGGAATGAAATCCTCACTATCCGTATCCTGGTCACAGTTAGTTCAGAATTCCTAATGCTCTCCATGCCTTTCTGAATACAGTTAGTATTAAAAGCAGATCTATATCCCCCACCCTCAGGGACACAGTTTACAATTAAATGCTAACTATATCTGTCTCATCCCTGACACAGAAATGAAAGCAGATCTATGTCCCTACCCTCCTTGACACGTCTAGTAGTGAAACCTCAACGTGAAACCTGAAGTACAGTTAGGATTAAAAGCCAAGGAATATCCCCACCCTCATGGACAGTCGGGTATGACAACCTAACTGTAATCATACTTTTTTGGACACAGTTAAGTTCAAAAGCTGAGCTATATCCCCACCCCCAGAACACAGTTTGGAATGAAACCCTAACCATCTGTACTCTCCCAGACACAGCTAGGAATGAAATCCTAATTATATCCATACCATTCTGGACACAGGTATAAAATCTGAACTATATCCCTACCCTCCGGGACACAGTTTGAAATAAAACACTAACTGTATCCTGGCCCTCCCAAACACAAAAATAAAAGCTGAACAGTATTCCCACACATCTAGATACGGCTAGTAGTGAAACTCCAAGTACAGATAGAATTAAAAGTGGAGCAATATTGCAACACTCCTGGACACAGGTATGAAAAGATAACTACAATCAAACTTTTCTTGCCTCAGGAACAAAAGCTGAACTATATCCCCCACCATCCGGGACACAGTTTGGAATGAAATCCTCACTATCGGTATCCCGGTCACAGTTAAGAATTCCTAACGATATCCATACCTTTCGGGATACAGTTAGTATTAAAAGCTGAACTATATCCCCCACACTCCGGGACACAGTTTGCAATTAAATGCTAACTATATCTGTATCCTCCATAACACAGAAATAAAAGCAGAACTATGTGTCCCCACCCTCCTGGGCACTCCTAGTAGTGAAACCTCAAAGTGAAACCTTAAGTACAGTTTGGAATAAAAGCCAAGGAATATCCCCACCCTCGTGGACAGTCGGGTATGACAACCTAACTATAATCATACTTTTTGGCAACAGTTAAGAACAAAAACTGAAATATATCCCCACCCTCTGCCCAGTTTGGAATGAAACCTTAACCATCTATACTCTACCAGAAACAGTGAGGAATGAAATCTTAAATATATCCATGCCCTTCCAGGCACAGATAGGAATAAAACTGAACTATATCCCTACCCTTTGGGACACAGTTTGGAATAAAACACTAACTGTGTCCTCGCCCTCCCAAACACAAAAATAAAATCTGAACTATATTCCCACCCATCTAGATACATCTAGTTGTGAAACTCCAAGGTCAGATAGAATTAAAAGCTGAGCAATATTGCAACCCTCCTGGACACAGGCTTGAAAAGACAAATATAATCATACTTTTCTGGCCACAGGAACAAAAGCTGAACTATATCCCACCATCTCGCACCCAGTTTGGAATGAAATCCTCACTATCCATATCCTGGTCACAGTTAGTTGAGAATTCCTAACGATATCCATGCCTTTCTGCATACAGTTAGTATTAAAAGCTGAACTATATCCCCCACCTTCTGGGACATAGTTTGCGATTAAATGCTAACTGTATCCGTGCTCTCCCTGACATAGAAATAAAAGCAGAACTATGTCCCCACCCTCCTGTATACTTTTTCCAGTGAAACCTCCAAGTGAAGTCTCAAGTACAGTTAGGATTAAATGTCAAGGACTATCCCCACCCTCATGGACAGTCATGAAAGACAACCTAACTACAATCATACTGTTTGTACACAGTTAAGATCAAAAGCTGAACTATATCCCCACCCTCCAGAACACAGTTTGGAATTAAACCTTAACCATCTATACTCTCCCAGACACAGTTTGGAATGAAATCCTAATTATATCCATTCCCTTCTGGACACAGTTAGGAATAAAATCTGAACTATATCCCTACCCTCTGGGACATAGTTTGGAATAAAACACTAACTGTATCCTGGCCATCCCAAACACAGAAATAAAAGCTGAACTATATGCCCACCCGTATAGATACAGCTACTTTGAAACTCCTAGGTCAGATAGAATTAAAAGCTGAGCAATATTGCAACACTCTTGGACACAGGTTTGAAAAGATAACTATAATCATACTTTTCGGGCCACAGGAACAAAAGCTGAACTATATCCCACTCTCTGGCACCCAGTTTAGAATGAAATCCCCACTATCTGTATCCTGTTCACAGTTATTTAAAAATTCCCAATGATATCCATGACTTTCTGGATACAGTTAGTATTAAAAGCTGAACTATATCCCCCACCCTCAGGGAGACAGTTTACAATTAAATGCTAACTATATCCATACCCTCCCTGACAAACAAATAAATGCAGAACTATGTCCCCACCCTCCTGTATCCTTGTAATGAGACCTCAAAGTGAAGTCTCATATACAGTTATGATTAAAAGCCAAGGAATATCCCCACCCGCATGAACAGTAATGAATGACAACCTAATTACAATCATACTTTTTTGGACACAGTTAAGATCAAAAGCTGAACTATATTTCCACCCTCCAGAACACAGTTTTGAATGAAACCCTAACCATCTACACTCTCCAAGACACAGTTAGGAATGAAATCCTAATTATATCCATACCCTTCTGTACACAGTTATGAATAAAATCTGCACTATATCGCTACCCTCTGGGTCACAGTTCGGAATGAAACACTAACTGTATCCTTACCCACCCAAACAGAAAAATAAAATCTGAACTATATGCCCACCCGTCTAGATACAGCTAGTTGTGAAACTCCAATGTCAGATAGAATTAAAAGCAGTGCAATATTGCAACCCTCCTGGTCACAGGTTTGTAAAGGTAACTATACTCATACTTTTCTGACCTCAGGAACAAAAGCTGAACTATATCCCACTCTCTGGCGCACAGTTTGCAATGAAATCCTCACTCTCCATATCCTGGTCACAGTTAGTTCAGAATTCCTAATGCTATCCATGCCTTTCTGGATACAGTTAGTATTAAAAGCAGAACTATATCCCCCCACCCTCGGGGACACCGTTTACAATTACATGCTAACTATATCTGTACCCTTCCCGTCACAGAAATAAAAGCAAAACTATGTCCCCACCCTCATGAACACATCTAGTAGTGAAACCTCAAAATGAAACCTCAAGTACAGTTAGGATTAAAATCCAAGGAATATTCCCACCCTCATGGATAGTTGGTTATGGCAACCTAACTATAATCATACTTTTCTGGGCACAGTTAAGATCAAAAGCAGAACTATATACCGTCCAGAACACAGTTTGGAATGAAACCATTACAATCTATACTCTCCCAGACACAGCTAGGAATGAAATCCTAATTATATCCCTACCCTTCTGGACATACTTTGGAATAAAATCTGAACTATATCCCTACCCTCCAGGACACAGTTTGAAATAAAACACTAACTGTATCCTGGCCCTCCCAAACACAAAAATAAAAGGTGAACTGTATTCCCACACGTCTAGATACGGCTAGTAGTGAAACTCCAAGTACAGATAGAATTAAAAGTGGAGCAATATTGCAACACTCCTGCACACAGGTATGAAAAGATAACTACAATCAAACTTTTCTTGCCACAGGAAGAAAAGCTGAACTATATCCCCCCCACCATCCGGGTCACAGTTTGGAATGAAATCCCCACTATCGGTATCCTGGTCACAGTTAAGAATTCATAACGATATCCATACCTTTCGGGATATAGTTAGTATTAAAAGCTGAACTATATCCCCCACCCTCAGGGAGACAGTTTGCAATTAAATGCTAACTATATCTGTACCCTCACCGACACAGAAATAAAAGCAAAACTATGTCCCCACCCTCATGGACACATCTAGTAGTGAAACCTCAAAATGAAACCTCAAGTACAGTTAGGATTAAAATCCAAGGAATATTCCCACCCTCATGGACAGTTGGGTATGACAACCTAACTATAATCATACTTTTCTGGGCACAGTTAAGATCAAAAGTTGAAGTATATCCCCACCCTCCAGAACACAGTTTGGAATGAAACCATAACAATCTATACTCTCCCAGACACAGCTAGGAATGAAATCCTAATTATATCCATACCCTTCTGGACATAGTTAGGAATAAAATCTGAAATGTATCCCTACCCTCCAGGACACAGTTTGAAATAAAACACTAATTGTATCCTGGCCCTCCCAAACACAAAAAAGCTGAACTGTATTCCCACACATCTAGATACGGCTAGTAGTGAAACTCCAAGTACAGATAGAATTAAAAGTGGAGCAATATTGCAACACTCCTGGACACAGGTATGAAAAGATAATTACAATCAAACCTTTCTTGCCACAGGAACAAAAGCTGAACTATATCCCCGACCATCCGGGACACAGTTTGGAATGAAATCCTCACTATCGGTATCCTGGTCACAGTTAAGAATTCCTAACAATATCCATACCTTTCGGGATGCAGCTAGTATTAAAGCTGAACTATATCCCCCACCCTTGGGGACACAGTTTGCAATTTAATACTAACTATATCCGTACCCTCCCTGACACACAAATAAAAGCAGGACCTATGTCCCCCACCCTCCTGTATACTTGTAATGAAACCTCAAAGTGAAGTCTCATGTAGAGTTATGATTAAAAGCCAAGGAATATCCCCACCCGCATGAACAGTCATGAATGACAACCTAACTACAATCATACTTTTTTGGACACAGTTAAGATCAAAAGCTGAACTATATTTCCACCCTCCAGAACACAGTTTTGAATGAAACCCTAACCATCTACACTCTCCAAGACACAGTTAGGAATGAAATCCTAATTATATCCATACCATTCTGGACACAGTTATGAATAAAATCTGAACTATATCCCTACCCTCTGGGACACAGTTCGGAATGAAACACTAACTGTATCCTTACCCACCCAAACAGAAAAATAAAAGCTGAACTATATGTCGACCCATCTAGATACAGCTAGTTGTGAAACTACAATGTCAGATAGAATTAAAAGCAGTGCAATATTGCAACCCTCCTGGACGCAGGTTTGAATAGATAACTATAATCATACCTTTCTGACCACAGGAACAAAAGCTGAACTATATCCCACTCTCTGGCGCACAGTTTGGAATTAAATCCTCACTATCTGTATCCTGGTCGCAGTTAGTTCAGAATTCCTAATGATATCCATGCCCTTCTGGATACAGTTAGTATTAAAAGCTGAACTATATCCCCACCATCAGGGACACAGTTTACAATTAAATGCTAACTATATCTGTCTCCTCCCCGACACAGAAATGAAAGCAGATCTATGTCCCTACCCTCCTTGACACGTCTAGTAGTGAAACCTCAACGTGAAACCTGAAGTACAGTTAGGATTAAAAGCCATGGAATATCCCCACCCTCATGGACAGTCGGGTATGACAACCTAACTGTAATCATACTTTTTTGGACACAGTTAAGTTCAAAAGCTGAGCTATATCCGCACCCCCCCCCCCCCCAGAACACAGTTTGGAATGAAACCCTAACCATCTATACTCTCCCAGACACAGTTTGGAATGAAATCCTAATTATATCCATACCATTCTGGACACAGTTAGGAATAAAATCTGAACTATATCCCTACCCTCTGGGACACTGTTTGGAATAAAAAGCTGAACTATATCCCCCACCATCCCGGACACAGTTTGGAATGAAATCCTCACTATCGGTATCCTGGTCACAGTTAAGAGTTCCTAATGATATCCATACCTTTCGGGATACAGTTAGTATTAAAAGCTGATCTATATCCCCCACCCTCCGGGACACAGTTTGCAATTAAATGCTAACTATATCCGTACCCTCCCTAACACAGAAATGAAAGCAGAACTATGTGTCCCCACCCTCCTGGGCACTCCTAGTAGTGAAACCTCAAAGTGAAACCTTAAGTACAGTTAGGATTAAAAGCCAAGGAATATCCCCACCCTCGTGGACAGTCGGGTATGACAACCTAACTATAATCATACTTTTTGGAAACAGTTAAGAACAAAAGCTGAAATATATCCCCACCCTCTGCCCAGTTTGGAATGAAACCCTAACCATCTATACTCTCCCAGAAACAGTTAGGAATGAAATCTTAAATATATCCATACCCTTCCAGGCACAGATAGGAATAAAAGCTGAACTATATCCTTACCCTTTGGTACACAGTTTGGAATAAAACACTGTGTCCTCGCCCTGCGAAACACAAATATCAAATCTGAACTATATTCCCACCCGTCTAGATACATCTAGTTGTGAAACTCCAAGGTCAGATAGAATTAAAAGCTGAGCAATATTGCAACCCTCCTGGACACAGGTTTGAAAAGACCACTTTAATCATACTTTTCTGGCCACAGGAACAAAAGCTAACCTATATCCCACCATGTGGCACCCAGTTTGGAATGAAATCCTCACTATCCGTATCCTGGTCACAGTTAGTTAATTTGTAATGATATCCATGCCTTTTTGGATACAGTTAGTATTAAAAGCTGAACTATATCCCCCACCCTCAATGAGACAGTTATAATTAAACGCTAATTATATCTGTACCCTCCCGAACACAGAAATAAAAGCAGAACTATGTCCCCACCCTCTTGGACACTTCTAGTAAAGAAACCTCAAAGTGAAGCTTCAAGTATAGTTAGGATTAAAAGCCAAGGAATATCCCCCACCCTCATGGACAGTCAGGTATGACAGCCTAACTATAATCATACTTTTTGGGACACAGTTAAGATCAAAAGCTGAACTATATCCCCACCGTCTGGAGCACAGTTTGGAATGAAATTCTAACCATCTATACTCTCTCAGGCACAGTTAGAAATGAAATACTAATTATATCAATACCCTTCTGGACACACTTAGGAATAAAATCTGAACTATATCCCTACACTCTGGGAGCAATTTGGAATAAAACACTAACTGTATCCTGGCCCTCCCAAACACAAAAATAAAAGCTGAACTATATTCCCTTACTGAGGTTCTGCACTTGTAGCAACCACACACTTGGAAATATTGCAAGGCGGATGATTTTTCTGAAATGCAAATTTCCTCAGATGTGTCCTGCGATCAAATTTTAATTTTCTTGCACTCATTTCGAGAAAGAATTGAAAAAAATATGCTTAATAAATTCTAAAAATCAGGTAGACTTCTCAGGAATTGTATCACTCAAGAACTGTTACACATAATAGTTGTGTTTCAAGTGTGATTTGGTAGCTTGAACTCAGCATGTGATTTTCTGTGAAACATCCTCACATCTGTTGGGACATTAATCACCAACCCATCGGGTGGTATACCTTTCTATTTTAGTAAATAGATAAAGTATACATAAATTATGATATTTGGAAGGTTTTTAGATGAAATTGTACTTTTGAACAGCTTTTTTATGAATGATACCTGTGTAAATGTTCTCTCTCAGACATAAATTTACAGCTATTTGACACATAAATCACCAATTTTTTCTCGAATTGAGTTCTTCATTGCCGATTTTGGACTTTTATCAGGTAAACTGGCTTAATTCCAGTAAAAAACATCAATTGGTGAACTGCTCTGTCAAATAGATTGGCAGCAGAATCAATATAAGTAACGAAAGCGGTATACTGAAATTTCCAAATTTTTTGGCCTTTTTTTCACAATTTAACAACTTTTTTAAAGAAGCTATATTTGTAATCTTATTGGATGAATAGAAGCCAAATCTTGTATTTTAGTGTAGAAATGATTGTTTTATCAGATAAAACAGGAAAAATAAAATTAGGGCATGTGTGAGCAGTATTATAGGTCTCACGGAACTAAATATTTAGTTTAGAGTGATCTGTGCATCATAGTCTAAAATAAGACTCCTAGAAAAAAACTTATTGCTTGAGAAAATTGTTAAAGCATTTTATTAGGTTTTTACAACAATACTGAATATTTCACAAGAAAAAAGAGATTTTCTAAGTATTTTCTGGGTCTTTAAAATTCGGTTAACTATTTGTGTATTTTTGTTGGGAATTCCCAGAAAAAACTGAGTTCAAGGACGGTACTTCACTTCCTGTTTACATTTTCTCTCTTATTTGTTACATGACCCCATGTTTTGTGGCCAGAGAAAGTTGTGTGAAGGTGTGTACTTTATGTAGGTATTTAAATATTTAATTTAAAGTGATGCGATCATATTTTTTTCCACATAAGTGTTATAATGGTCACCTATGGGAAAATATTTAGTTCTGTGAGACCTATAGAAATGCTGTTTTTCTGCATTTCCTTGGTGATTGTTGCTAACAGAACGAAGATGCACGTACATTATTGTCTATTTTCAAGAATGGCATCATTATTTGACAAGGTCAAAGAAAGAATTATGTTTAGATCATCAAGGGAGGGGGTGGACATGCTTTTTTGTTGTGGAGGGGGGCAAAAAACAGCCGAAGAAAAGGCTAAATTAACGTAACATGGGGAGATTCTAATCATTCACTAGAATATGTACACAGAACCATGTACATGGCTGTCAATGCACTGATGAAGGATGAAATGCCACATTTTGGTGCAAATGGACAGCAGCTAGATGTTAGCCACTTGTGTCATCAGAAGCTTTGTGTTGAGCCTGGGCACCTAGTTTTGGAGAGCCATTCTACCAATGAATACAGGAAATTGTGTCTCCAAAATGGTATTTGTTCGAATGAATATACCCCTGCATGTATTTTATATGTTATTACAGACATTTATAAATAATTATTAATGGATGGCCAATTTCAGCAGCTAGGGCTATAGCTTCAGAAAAAGTGTGAATTCTCTGGCAAATTTCATGGCCGCTTGACTATCCATTTGAAAAAAAAAGTATTCAGACTGGCAAAATTAATCCAGGCTACTCATTTAGTTCAGTTAATTCTTGTTAAACTATTTCATTTTGCTTTAAAGTGTCACACTATGTTCCAAGTGGACAGGACAGGAAGAGTGTGTGTGTGTGGGGGGGGGGGGGGGGGCGGCAGCAGGCAGGCAGGCAGGCAAGTGCAGGAATGAAATCTTACCAGAAAATTATTGCTTGTGATACTGTGGCGATCTTTCTTATTTTTTACTTTTGCTATGGCCATTTGAGCTTTGGCTTCTTCCTTGTCTAAGGCTTTTCTGTAAATTTCATCTTCTTGGTGTTCTTCATATAATTTATACATTTTTGTGCGTTTTTCACACCGCTGAAGTTTGAATTCTATTGATTTCTGTCTCTTTTTATCTGAATAATTTTTGCTCTGCAACTGCTTCAGCTGTTTTGCTGCTTGAGAACCAGAACCGGAAACTTGCATTACCTATACTAGTTTGTGAGAGCCCCACTTGAAGTGCTCGGTTTGTGCATGCTGATGTGCGACCCTGTTTTGGGCTGGAAATTTCCTCATATAAAGAGAATCGAGTAGAAACATAGCGGCAGGTATTGCAGATGACTCGCTCCCTCCAAACAAGTCCATGCCTTTTCTTCCCATTCAGATCAAAAGAAAGGTATCCATCACATTCTGGATTAAGTTGCCTGTGTTTTTTTAAGACAGTATTCAACATCTCTGCCATTTTACCCACATGTACCAGTCTGTAACTATCTTCTTCAGGCCTGAAATTTGAAGAAAATTGCTCAGATATGAATGAATGATGAATGAAATGAATTGGATGAATGGGTGGATGGATGGAGGGATGGATGGATGGAAGAATGAATTATGTTTCTTTCTGAGCAATTTTTTCCAAATTTGTATCTTTCTACTAACTAACAATAATCAGGTGGATCTGCAGGCAGGCAGGCAGGCAGGCAAGCAGGCAGGCAGGCAGGATGCCTACCCATCTCCGTCCGTCCGTCCATCCGTCCGTCCATCCGTCCATCTGTCCATCTGTCCATCCATCCATCCATCCATCCATCCATCCATCCATCTGTCCGTCTGTTCATCTGTCCATCCATCTGTCTGTCCATCCACCCAAAGCCCGCCCGCCCGCCCGCCCGCCCGCCTGCCCGCCCGCCCGCCCGCCCGCTCGTCTGCCTGCAGGAAGGCAGGCAAGCAGGCAGGCAGGCAGGCATGTATGTTTGTATGTTTTGATAACTGTCCATATGATTATTTACCATTTTTCATCTATTTTCTCATTGTAGATGTCGAGCTCAGATTTTAAACTTGACAATGGGCGAAAGAGTTTGAAGCTCTTTCCAGGCTCTTCTATTGCTGCTGTGACTGGAAGTGGACTTGAAGAAACCATATCATGCTTTTCTTGTGTGAGTCTTACATATTTTACTACATTTTGAGGTTCTGCACTTGTAGCAACCACACACTTGGAAATATTGCAAGGCAGATGATTTTTCAGAAATGCAAATTTCCTCAGATGTGTCCTGCGATCAAATTTTAATTTTCTTGCACTCATTTCGAGAAAGAATTGAAAAAATATGCTTAATAAATTCTAAAAATCAGGTAGATTTCTCAGGAATTGTATCACTCAAGAACTGTTACACATAATAGTTGTGTTTCAAGTGTGATTTGGTAGCTTGAACTCAGCATGTGATTTTCTGTGAAACATCCTCACATCTGTTGGGACATTAATCACCAACCCATCGGGTGGTATACCTTTCTATTTTAGTAAATAGATAAAGTATACATAAATTATGATATTTGGAAGGTTTTTAGATGAAAATTGTACTTTTGAACAGCTTTTTTATGAATGATACCTGTGTGAATGTTCTCTCTCGGACATAAATTTACAGCTATTTGACACTTAAATCACCAATTGTTTCTCGAATTGAGTTCTTCTATGCCGATTTTGGACTTTTATCAGGTAAACTAGCTTAATTCCAGTAGAAAACATCAATTGGTGAACTGCTCTGTCAAATAGATTGGCAGCAGAATCAAGATAAGTAACGAAAGCGATATACTGAAATTTCCAAATTTTTTGGCCTTTTTTCACAATTTAACAACTTTTTTAAAAAAGCTATATTTTTAATCTTATTGGATGAATAGAAGCCAAATCTTGTATTTTAGCGTAGAAATGATTGTTTTATCACATAAAACAGGAAAAATAAAATTAGGGCATGTGTGAGCAGTATTATAGGTCTCACGGAACTAAATATTTAGTTTAGAGTGATCTGTGCATCATAGTCTAAAATAAGACTCCTAGAAAAAAACTTATTGCTTGAGAAAATTGTTAAAGCATTTTATTAGGTTTTTACAACAATACTGAGTATTTCACAAGAAAAAAGAGATTTTCTAAGTATTTCAAGAAAAAAGAGATTTTGTAAGTATTTTCTGGGTCTTTAAAATTCGGTTAACTATTTGTGTATTTTTGTTGGGAATTCCCAGAAAAAACTGAGTTCAAGGATGGTACTTCACTTCCAGGTACATTTTCTCTCTTATTTGTTGCATGACCCCATGTTTTGTGGCCAGAGAAAGTTGTGTGAAGGTGTGTACTTTATGTAGGTATTTAAATATTTAATTTAAAGTGATGCGATCATATTTTTTTCCACATAAGTGTTATAATGGTCGCCTATGGGAAAATATTTAGTTCTGTGAGACCTATAGAAATGCTGTTTTTCTGCATTTCCTTGGTGATTGTTGCTAACAGAATGAAGATGCACGTACATTATTGTCTATTTTCAAGAATGGCATCATTTTTTGACAAGCTCAAAGAAAGAATTATGTTTAGATCATCAAGGGAGGGGGTGGACATGCTTTTTTGTTGTGGAGGGGGGCAAAAAACAGCCGAAGAAAAGGCTAAATTAGAGTAACATGGGGAGATTCTAATCATTCACTGGAATATGTACACAGAACCATGTACACGTCTGTCAATGCACTGATGAAGGATGAAATGCCACATTTTGGTGCAAATGGACAGCAGCTAGATGTTAACCACTTGTGTCATCAGAAGCTTTGTGTTGAGCCTGGGCACCTAGTTTTGGAGAGCCATTCTACCAATGAATACAGGAAATTGTGTCTCCAAAATGGTATTTCTTCGAATGAATATACCCCTGCATGTATTTTATATGTTATTACAGACATTTATAAATAATTATTAATGGATGGCCAATTTCAGCTGCTAGGGCTATAGCTTCAGAAAAAGTGTGAATTCTATGGCAAATTTCATGGCCGCTTGACTATCCATTTGAAAAAAAAGTATTCAGACTGGCCAAATTAATCCAGGCTACTCATTTAGTTCAGTTAATTCTTGTTAAACTATTTCATTTTGTTTTAAAGTGTCACACTATGTTCCAAGTGGACAAGATAGGAAGAGTGTGTGTGTGTGGGGGGGGGGGGGGGGGGGGGGGGGGTGGCGGCAGCAGGCAGGCAGGCAAGTGCAAGAATGAAATCTTACCAGAAAATTAATGCTTGTGATATCTGTGGCGATCTTTCTTATTTTTTACTTTTGCTATGGCACTTTGAGCTTTGGCTTCTTCTTTGTCTAAGGCTTTTCTGTAAATTTCATCTTCTTGGTGTTCTTCATATAATTTATACATTTTTGTGCGTTTTTCACACCTCTGAAGTTTGAATTCTATTGATTTCTGTCTCTTTTTATCTGAATAATTTTTGCTCTGCAACTGCTTCAGCTGTTTTGCTGCTTGAGAACCTGAACCAGAAACTTGCATTACCTATACTAGTCTGTGAGAGCCCCACTTGAAGTGCTCTGTTTGTGCATGCTGATGTGCAACCCTGTTTTGGGCTGGAAATTTCCTCATATAAAGAGAATCGAGTAGAAACATAGGAGCAGGTATTGCAGATGACTCGCTCCCTCCGAACAAGTCCATGCCTTTCCTTCCCATTCGGATCAAAAGAAAGGTATCCAACACATTCTGGATTAAGTTGCCTGTGTTTTTTTAAAACAATATTCAACATCTCTGCCATTTTACCCACATGCACCAGTCTGTAACTATCTTCTTCAGGCTTGAACTTTGAAGAAAATTGCTCAGATATGAATGAATGATGAATGAAATGAAATGAAATGAAATGAAATGAATTGGATGGATGGGTGGATGGATGGAGGGATGGATGGATGAAAAAATTAGTTATGTTTCTTTCTGAGCAATTTTTTAGCTCAACTTTGGCGAAGCCAAATTTTAGCTTATGCCATGGTCCGTCTGTCCGTTTGTCCATCTGTCCGTCAACAATTGGATACGGCTCGGGCTAGAGGCCGTATTTATGAACCGATCTTTACGAAACTTCTTGGGTGCCTTTGTTATGACCGTGGGACGAGAACAAGTGTTTTTGGGTGCAGTCCAAAATTTAAGATGACTGCCAGCCGCCATTTTGTACCGACGATGCAGAAATCTGTTTTTTGTACAGAACTTCCATATGAAAGCTCTGATTTGAATAATTTTTTGTATGAATGTTTAGTACCATGGGATACATCACCTATAATATGGGGTTTTTTCTCGTGCGTAAATTATGCAAATTAGACTAACTTTGATGTTTTTTGGTGTTACTTTCAGCACTGTAAGTGCAAATGCCAATACGGCTCGGGCTAGAGGCCGTATTTATGAACCGATCTTTACGAAACTCCTTGGGTACCTTTGTTATCACCATGGGATGAGAACGAGTGTTTTTGGGTCCGGTCCGAAATTCAAGATGGCCGATGTCAGCCATTTTGTACAAAATTTGGTGCAATCAGATTTTTTGCACAGAACTTCCATATAAAAGCGCTGATTTGAATAATGTTTTGTGTGAATGTTTAGTACCATGGGATACATCATATATAATACGGGTTTTTTTCTCGTGCAGAAATTATGCAAATTAGATGAACTTTGATTTTTTCAGTGCTACTTACACACAGTAAGTACACATGTCAATACGGCTCGGGCTAGAGTCTGTTTTTATGAACCGATCTTCACGAAACGTCTTGGGTACCTTTGTTATCACCTTGGGACGAGAACGAGTGTTTCTGGGTGCGGTCGAAAATTCAAGATGGCTGCCAGTGGCCATTTTGTACTGAAATTATGTCTAATCAGTTTTTTGTACACAACTTCTATACGGCTCAGGCTAGAGGCTGTATTTATGAATCAATCTTTACGAAACTTCTTGGGTACCTTTGTTATCACTGTGGGATGAGAACGAGTGTTTTTGGGTGTGGTCTGAAATTCAAGATGGCCACCAGCAGCCATTTTGTACCAAAATTAGTGCAATCAGTCTTTTGTACATAACTTCTGTATGAAAGTTCTGATTTGAATAAATTTTTGTATGAATGTTTAGTAACATGGAATACATCACATATAGTACAGGTTTTTTTCTCGTGCAGAAATTATGCAAATTAGACTAACTTTGATGTTTTTTGGTGTTACTTTCAGCACTGTAAGTGCAAATGCCAATACGGCTCGGGCTAGAGGCCGTATTTCAGACCACACCCAAAAACACTCGTTCTCATCCCACAGTGATAACAAAGGTACCCAAGAAGTTTTGTAAAGATTGATTCATAAATACAGCCTCTAGCCTGATCCGTATAGAAGTTGTGTACAAAAAACTGATTAGACATATTTTCGGTACAAAATGGCCACTGGCAGCCATCTTGAATTTTGGACCTTTGGCTTCTTCCTTGTCTAAGGCTTTTCTGTAAATTTCATCTTCTTGGTGTTCTTCATATAATTTATACATTTTTGTGCGTTTTTCACGCCGCTGAAGTTTGAATTCTATCGATTTCTGTCTCTTTTTATCTGAATCATTTTTGCTCTGCAACTGCTTCAGCTGTTTTGCTGCTTGAGAACCAGAACCGGAAACTTGCATTACCTATACTAGTCTGTGAGAGCCCCACTTGAAGTGCTCTGTTTGTACATGCTGATGTGTGACCCTGTTTTGGGCTGGAAATTTCCTCATATAAAGAGAATCGAGTAGAAACATAGGAGCAGGTATAGCAGATGACTCTCTCCCTCCAAACAAGTCTATGCCTTTCCTTCCCATTCGGATCAAAAGAAAGGTATCCATCACCTTCTGGATTAAGTTGCCTGTGTTTTTTTAAAACAGTATTCAACATCTTTGCCATTTTACCCACATGTACCAGCCTGTAACTATCTTCTTCAGGCCTGAAGTTTGAAGAAAATTGCTCAGATATGAATGAATGATGAATGAAATGAAATGAAATGAAATGAATTGGATGGATAGGTGGATGGATGGAGGGATGGATGGATGGAAGAATGAGTTATGTTTCTTTCTGAGCATTTTTTTCCAAATTTGTATCTTTATACTAACTAACAATAATCAGGTGGATCTGCAGGCAGGCAGGCAGGCAGGCAGGAAGGATGCCTACCCATCTCTGTCCGCCCGTCTGTCCGTCCGTCTGTCCGTCCATCTGTCCGTCCATCCATCCATCTGTCCATCTGTCCATCTGTCCATCCGTCCATCTGGCTGTCCGTCCATCTGTCCATCCATCCATCCGTCCATCCATCTGTCCGTCCGTCCACCCGCCCGCCAGCCCACCTGCATGCAGGCAGGCAGGCAGGCAGGCAGGCAGGCAGGCATGTATGTTTGTATGTCTTGATAACTGTCCATATGGTTATTTACCATTTTTCATCTATTTTCTCATTGTAGATGTCGAGCTCAGATTTTAAACTTGACAATGGGCGTAAGAGTTTGAAGCTCTTTCCAGGCTCTTCTGTTGCTGCTGTCACTGGAAGTCGAGTAGAAGTAACCATATCATACTTTTCTTGTGTGAGTCTTACATATTTTACTACATTTTGAGGTTCTGCACTTGTAGCAACCACACACTTGGAAATATTGCAAGGCGGATGATTTTTCTGAAATGCAAATTTCCTCAGATGTGTCCTGCGATTAAATTTTAATTTTCTTGCACTCATTTCAAGAAAGAATTGAAAAAAATATGCTTAATAAATTCTAAAAATCAGGTAGACTTCTCAGGAATTGTATCATTCAAGAACTGTTACACATAATAGCTGTGTTTCAAATGTGATTTGGTAGCTTGAACTCAGCATGTGATTTTCTGTGAAACATCCTCACATCTGTTGGGACATTAATCACCAACCCATCGGGTGGTATACCTTTCTGTTTTAGTAAATAGATAAAGTATACATAAATTATGATATTTGGAAGGCTTTTAGATGAAAATTGTACTTTTGAACAGCTTTTTTATGAATGATACCTGTGTAAATGTTCTCTCTCGGACATAAATTTACAGCTATTTGATACATAAATCAGCAATTTTTTCTCGAATTGAGTTCTTCTATGCCGATTTTGGACTTTTATCAGGTAAACTGGCTTAATTCCAGTAAAAAGCATCAATTGGTGAACTGCTCTGTCAAATAGATTGGCAGCAGAATCAAGATAAGTAACGAAAGCGGTATACTGAAATTTCCAAATTTTTTGGCCTTTTTTTCACAATTTAACAACTTTTTAGAAAAAAGCTATATTTTTAATCTTATTGGATGAATAGAAGCCGAATTTTGTATTTTAGTGTAGAAATGATTGTTTTTTCACATAAAACAGGAAAAATAAAATTCGGGCATGTGTGAGCAGTATTATAGAAATGCTGTTTTTCTGCATTTCCTTGGTGATTGTTGCTAACAGAATGAAGATGCACATACATTATTGTCTATTTTCAAGAATGGCATCATTTTTTGACAAGCTCAAAGAAAGAATTATGTTTAGATCATCAAGGGAGGGGATGGGCATGCTTTTTTGTTGTGGATGGGGGCAAAAAACAGCCGAAGAAAAGGCTAAATTAGAGTAACATGGGGAGATTCTAATCATTCACTGGAATATGTACACAGAACCATGTACATGGCTGTCAATGCACTGATGAAGGATGAAGTGCCATATTTTGGTGCAAATGGACAGCAGCTAGATGTTAGCCACTTGTGTCATCAGAAGCTTTGTGTTGAGCCTGGCCACCTAGTTTTGGAGAGCCATTCTACCAATGAATATAGGAAATTGTGTCTCCAAAATGGTATTTGTTCGAATGAATATACCCCTGCATGTATTTTATATGTTATTACAGACATTTATCAATAATTATTAATGGATGGCCAATTTCAGCAGCTAGGGCTATAGCTTCAGAAAAAGTGTGAATTCTATGGCAAATTTCATGGCCGCTTGACTATCCATTTGAAAAAAAAAGTATTCAGACTGGCAAAATTAATCCAGGCTACTCATTTAGTGAGTGTGTGCGTGTGGGGGGGGGGGGGGGTGGGGGGCGGCAGCAGGCAGGCAGGCAAGTGCAAGAATGCAATCTTACCAGAAAATTATTGCTTGTGATATCTGTGGCGATCTTTCTTATTTTTTAATTTTGCTATGGCCCTTTGAGCTTTGGCTTCTTCCTTGTCTAAGGCTTTTCTGTAAATTTCATCTTCTTGGTGTTCTTCATATAATTTATACATTTTTGTGCATTTTTCACACCGCTGAAGTTTGAATTATATTGATTTCTGTCTCTTTTTATCTGAATCATTTTTGCTCTGCAACTGCATCAGCTGTTTTGCTGCTTGAGAACCAGAACCGGAAACTTGCATTACCTCTACTAGTCTGTGAGAGCCCCACTTGAAGTGCTCTGTTTGTGCATGCTGATGTGCGACCCCGTTTTGGGCTGGAAATTTCCTCATATAAAGAGAATCGAGTAGAAACATAGGAGCAGGTATTGCAGATGACTCGCTCCCTCCAAATAAGTCCATGCCTTTCCTTCCGATTCGGATCAAAAGAAAGGTATCCATCACATTCTGGATTAAGTTGCCTGTGTTTTTTTAAAACAGTATTCAACATCTTTGCCATTTTACCCACATGTACCAGTCTGTAACTATCTTCTTCAGGCCTGAAATTTGAAGAAAATTGCTCAGATAAGAATGAATGATGAAATGAAATGAAATGAAATGAAATGGGATGGATGAGTGGATGGATGGAGGGATGGATGGATGGAAGAATGAGTTATGTTTCTTTCTGAGCAATTTTTCCAAATTTGTATCTTTATACTAACAATAATCAGGTGGATCTGCAGGCAGGCAGGCAGGCAGGCAGGCTGCCTGCCCATCTCTGTTCGTCCGTCCATCCGTCTGTCCATCCGCCCATCCATCCATCTGTCCGTCCATCCATCCATCCGTCCATCTGTCCGTCCATCCACCCACCCGCCCACCTGCCTGCCTGCAGGCAGGCAGGCAGGCAGGCAGGCACGGTGCCTACCCATCTCTGTCCGTCCATCCATCCATCCGTTCGTCCATCTGTCAGTCCATCTGTCCATCCATCCGTCCGTCCGTCCATCTGTCCATCCGTCCATCCATCCACCCGTCCGTTCATCCATCTGTCTGTCCGTCCATCCATCCGTCCATTTGCCCGTCTGTCCATCCATCCACCCACCCGCCCACCCACCCGCCTGCCTGCCTGCCTGCCTGCCTGCCTGCCTGCCTGCCTGCCTGCCTGCCTGCCTGCCTGCAGGAAGGCAGGCAGGCAGGCAGGCAGGCAGGCAGGCAGGCAGGCAGGCAGGCAGGCAGGCAGGCAGGCTGGCAGGCAGGCAGGCAGGCAGGCAGGCAGGCAGGCAGGCCGGCAGGCAGTCAGGCCGGCAGGCAGGTAGGCAGGCATGTATGTCTGTATGTCTTGATAACTGTCCATATGCTTATTTACCTTTTTTCATCTATTTTCTCATTGTAGATGTCGAGCTCAGATTTTAAACTTGACAATGGGCGTAAGAGTCTGAAGCTCTTTCCAGGCTCTTCTATTGCTGCTGTCACTGGAAGTGGACTTGAAGTAACCATATCATGCTTTTCTTGTGTGAGTCTTACATATTTTACTACATTTTGAGGTTCTGCACTTGTAGCAACCACACACTTGGAAATATTGCAAGGCGGATGATTTTTCTGAAATGCAAATTTCCTCAGATGTGTCCTGCGATTAAATTTTAATTTTCTTGCACTCATTTCAAGAAAGAATTGAAAAAAATATGCTTAATAAATTCTAAAAATCAGGTAGACTTCTCAGGAATTGTATCACTCAAGAACTGTTACACATAATAGCTGTGTTTCAAATGTGATTTGGTAGCTTGAACTCAGCATGTGATTTTCTGTGAAACATCCTCACATCTGTTGGGACATTAATCACCAACCCATCGGGTGGTATACCTTTCTGTTTTAGTAAATAGATAAAGTATACATAAATTATGATATTTGGAAGGCTTTTAGATGAAAATTGTACTTTTGAACAGCTTTTTTATGAATGATACCTGTGTAAATGTTCTCTCTCGGACATAAATTTACAGCTATTTGATACATAAATCAGCAATTTTTTCTCGAATTGAGTTCTTCTATGCCGATTTTGGACTTTTATCAGGTAAACTGGCTTAATTCCAGTAAAAAGCATCAATTGGTGAACTGCTCTGTCAAATAGATTGGCAGCAGAATCAAGATAAGTAACGAAAGCGGTATACGGAAATTTCCAAATTTTTTGGCCTTTTTTTCACAATTTAACAACTTTTTAGAAAAAAGCTATATTTTTAATCTTATTGGATGAATAGAAGCCAAATTTTGTATTTTAGTGTAGAAATGATTGTTTTTTCACATAAAACAGGAAAAATAAAATTCGGGCATGTGTGAGCAGTATTATAGAAATGCTGTTTTTCTGCATTTCCTTGGTGATTGTTGCTAACAGAATGAAGATGCACATACATTATTGTCTATTTTCAAGAATGGCATCATTTTTTGACAAGCTCAAAGAAAGAATTATGTTTAGATCATCAAGGGAGGGGATGGGCATGCTTTTTTGTTGTGGATGGGGGCAAAAAACAGCCGAAGAAAAGGCTAAATTAGAGTAACATGGGGAGATTCTAATCATTCACTGGAATATGTACACAGAACCATGTACATGGCTGTCAATGCACTGATGAAGGATGAAGTGCCATATTTTGGTGCAAATGGACAGCAGCTAGATGTTAGCCACTTGTGTCATCAGAAGCTTTGTGTTGAGCCTGGGCACCTAGTTTTGGAGAGCCATTCTACCAATGAATATAGGAAATTGTGTCTCCAAAATGGTATTTGTTCGAATGAATATACCCCTGCATGTATTTTATATGTTATTACAGACATTTATCAATAATTATTAATGGATGGCCAATTTCAGCAGCTAGGGCTATAGCTTCAGAAAAAGTGTGAATTCTATGGCAAATTTCATGGCCGCTTGACTATCCATTTGAAAAAAAAAGTATTCAGACTGGCAAAATTAATCCAGGCTACTCATTTAGTGAGTGTGTGCGTGTGTGGGGGTTGGGGGGCGGCAGCAGGCAGGCAGGCAAGTGCAAGAATGCAATCTTACCAGAAAATTATTGCTTGTGATATCTGTGGCGATCTTTCTTATTTTTTAATTTTGCTATGGCCCTTTGAGCTTTGGCTTCTTCCTTGTCTAAGGCTTTTCTGTAAATTTCATCTTCTTGGTGTTCTTCATATAATTTATACATTTTTGTGCATTTTTCACACCGCTGAAGTTTGAATTATATTGATTTCTGTCTCTTTTTATCTGAATCATTTTTGCTCTGCAACTGCATCAGCTGTTTTGCTGCTTGAGAACCAGAACCGGAAACTTGCATTACCTCTACTAGTCTGTGAGAGCCCCACTTGAAGTGCTCTGTTTGTGCATGCTGATGTGCGACCCCGTTTTGGGCTGGAAATTTCCTCATATAAAGAGAATCGAGTAGAAACATAGGAGCAGGTATTGCAGATGACTCGCTCCCTCCAAATAAGTCCATGCCTTTCCTTCCGATTCGGATCAAAAGAAAGGTATCCATCACATTCTGGATTAAGTTGCCTGTGTTTTTTTAAAACAGTATTCAACATCTTTGCCATTTTACCCACATGTACCAGTCTGTAACTATCTTCTTCAGGCCTGAAATTTGAAGAAAATTGCTCAGATAAGAATGAATGATGAAATGAAATGAAATGAAATGAAATGGGATGGATGAGTGGATGGATGGAGGGATGGATGGATGGAAGAATGAGTTATGTTTCTTTCTGAGCAATTTTTCCAAATTTGTATCTTTATACTAACAATAATCAGGTGGATCTGCAGGCAGGCAGGCAGGCAGGCAGGCTGCCTGCCCATCTCTGTTCGTCCGTCCATCCGTCTGTCCATCCGCCCATCCATCCATCTGTCCGTCCATCCATCCATCCGTCCATCTGTCCGTCCATCCACCCACCCGCCCACCTGCCTGCCCGCAGGCAGGCAGGCAGGCAGGCAGGCAGGCAGGCACGGTGCCTACCCATCTCTGTCCGTCCATCCATCCATCCGTTCGTCCATCTGTCAGTCCATCTGTCCATCCATCCGTCCGTCCGTCCATCTGTCCATCCGTCCATCCATCCACCCGTCCGTTCATCCATCTGTCTGTCCGTCCATCCATCCGTCCATTTGCCCGTCTGTCCATCCATCCACCCACCCGCCCACCCACCCGCCCGCCCGCCCGCCCGCCTGCCTGCCTGCCTGCCTGCCTGCCTGCCTGCCTGCCTGCCTGCAGGAAGGCAGGCAGGCAGGCAGGCAGGCAGGCAGGCAGGCAGGCAGGCAGGCAGGCAGGCCGGCAGGCAGTCAGGCCGGCAGGCAGTCAGGCAGGTAGGCAGGCATGTATGTCTGTATGTCTTGATAACTGTCCATATGCTTATTTACCTTTTTTCATCTATTTTCTCATTGTAGATGTCGAGCTCAGATTTTAAACTTGACAATGGGCGTAAGAGTCTGAAGCTCTTTCCAGGCTCTTCTATTGCTGCTGTCACTGGAAGTGGACTTGAAGTAACCATATCATGCTTTTCTTGTGTGAGTCTTACATATTTTACTACATTTTGAGGTTCTGCACTTGTAGCAACCACACACTTGGAAATATTGCAAGGCGGATGATTTTTCTGAAATGCAAATTTCCTCAGATGTGTCCTGCGATTAAATTTTAATTTTCTTGCACTCATTTCGAGAAAGAATTGAAAAAATATGCTTAATAAATTCTAAAAATCAGGTAGACTTCTCAGGAATTGTATCACTCAAGAACTGTTACACATATTAGTTGTGTTTCAAGTGTGATTTGGTAGCTTGAACTCAGCATGTGATTTTCTGTGAAACATCCTCACATCTGTTGGGACATTAATCACCAACCCATCGGGTGGTATACCTTTCTGTTTTAGTAAATAAATAAAGTATACATAAATTATGATATTTGGAAGGTTTTTAGATGAAAATTGTACTTTTGAACAGCTTTTTTATGAATGATACCTGTGTAAATGTTCTCTCTCGGACATAAATTTACAGCTATTTGATACATAAATCAGCAATTTTTTCTCGAATTGAGTTCTTCTATGCCGATTTTGGACTTTTATCAGGTAAACTGGCTTAATTCCAGTAAAAAACATCAATTGGTGAACTGCTCTGTCAAATAGATTGGCAGCAGAATCAAGATAAGTAACGAAAGCGGTATACTGAAATTTCCAAATTTTTTGGCCTTCTTGTATTCAGAAGCTTTGTGTTGAGCCTGGGCACCTAGATTTGGAGAGCCATTCTACCAATGAATATAGGAAATTGTGTCTCCAAAATGGTATTTGTTCGAATGAATATACCCCTGCATGTATTTTATATGTTATTACAGACATTTATCAATAATTATTAATGGATGGCCAATTTCAGCAGCTAGGGCTATAGCTTCAGAAAAAGTGTGAATTCTATGGCAAATTTCATGGCCGCTTGACTATCCATTTGAAAAAAAAAGTATTCAGACTGGCAAAATTAATCCAGGCTACTCATTTAGTGAGTGTGTGTGTGGGGGGGTGGGGGGGGGGGGAGGGGGGCGGCAGCAGGCAGGCAGGCAAGTGCAAGAATGAAATCTTACCAGAAAATTATTGCTTGTGATATCTGTGGCGATCTTTCTTATTTTTTACTTTTGCTATGGCCCTTTGAGCTTTGGCTTCTTCCTTGTCTAAGGCTTTTCTGTAAATTTCATCTTTTTGGTGTTCTATAATTTATACATTTTTCTGCATTTTTCACACCGCTGAAGTTTGAATTCTATTGATTTCTGTCTCTTTTTATCTGAATCATTTTTGCTCTGCAACTGCATCAGCTGTTTTGCTGCTTGAGAACCAGAACCGGAAACTTGCATTACCTCTACTAGTCTGTGAGAGCCCCACTTGAAGTGCTCTGTTTGTGCATGCTGATGTGCGACCCTGTTTTGGGCTGGAAATTTCCTCATATAAAGAGAATCGAGTAGAAACATAGGAGCAGGTATTGCAGATGACTCGCTCCCTCCAAATAAGCCCATGCCTTTCCTTCCGATTCGGATCAAAAGAAAGGTATCCATCACATTCTGGATTAAGTTGCCTGTGTTTTTTTAAAACAGTATTCAACATCTTTGCCATTTTACCCACATGTACCAGTCTGTAACTATCTTCTTCAGGCCTGAAATTTGAAGAAAATTGCTCAGATAAGAATGAATGATGAAATGAAATGAAATGAAATGAAATGAAATGAAATGAAATGAAATGGGATGGATGGGTGGATGGATGGAGGGATGGATGGATGGAAGAATGAGTTATGTTTCTTTCTGAGCAATTTTTTCCAAATTTGTATCTTTATACTAACAATAATCAGGTGGATCTGCAGGCAGGCAGGCAGGCAGGCAGGCAGGCAGGCTGCCTGCCCATCTCTGTTCGTCCGTCCATCCGTCTGTCCATCTGCCCATCCATCCGTCTGTCCGTCCATCCATCCATCCATCCATCTGTCCGTCCATCCACCCGCCCGCCCTCCTGCCCGCCCACAGGCAGGCAGGCAGGCAGGCAGGCAGGCAGGCACGGTGCCTACCCATCTCTGTCCGTCCGTCCGTCCGTCTGTTTGTCCATCTGTCAGTCCATCTGTCCATCCATCTGTCCGTCTGTCCGTCTGTCTGTCCATCCATCCATCCGTCCATCCACCCGTCCGTTCATCCATCTGTCCGTCCGTCCATCCATCCGTCCATTTGCCCGTCTGTCTGTCCGTCCATCCATCCACCCACCCGCCCACCCGCCTGAAGCCCGCCCGCCCGCCCGCCCGCCCGCCCGCCCGCCTGCCTGCCTGCCTGCAGGAAGGCAGGCAGGCAGGCAGGCAGGCAGGCAGGCAGGCAGGCAGGCAGGCAGGCAGGCAGGCTGGCAGGCAGGCAGGCAGGCAGGCAGGCAGCAGGCAGGCAGGCAGGCAGGCAGGCAGGCAGGCAGGCAGGCATGTATGTCTGTATGTCTTGATAACTGTCCATATGCTTATTTACCTTTTTTCATCTATTTTCTCATTGTAGATGTCGAGCTCAGATTTTAAACTTGACAATGGGCGTAAGATTTTGAAGCTCTTTCCAGGCTCTTCTATTGCTGCTGTCACTGGAAGTGGACTTGAAGTAACCATATCATGCTTTTCTTGTGTGAGTCTTACATATTTTACTACATTTTGAGGTTCTGCACTTGTAGCAACCACACACTTGGAAATATTGCAAGGCGGATGATTTTTCTGAAATGAAAATTTCCTCAGATGTGTCCTGCGATTAAATTTTAATTTTCTTGCACTCATTTCGAGAAAGAATTGAAAAAATATGCTTAATAAATTCAAAAAATCAGGTAGACTTCTCAGGAATTGTATCACTCAAGAACTGTTACACATATTAGTTGTGTTTCAAGTGTGATTTGGTAGCTTGAACTCAGCATGTGATTTTCTGTGAAACATCCTCACATCTGTTGGGACATTAATCACCAACCCATCGAGTGGTATACCTTTCTGTTTTAGTAAATAGATAAAGTATACATAAATTATGATATTTGGAAGGTTTTTAGATGAAAATTGTACTTTTGAACAGCTTTTTTATGAATGATACCTGTGTAAATGTTCTCTCTCGGACATAAATTTACAGCTATTTGATACATAAATCAGCAATTTTTTCTCGAATTGAGTTCTTCTATGCCGATTTTGGACTTTTATCAGGTAAACTGGCTTACTTCCTGTAAAAAACATCAATTGGTGAACTGATCTGTCAAATAGATTGGCAGCAGAATCAAGATAAGTAACGAAAGCGGTATACTGAAATTTCCAGATTTTTTGGCCTTTTTTTCACAATTGAACAACTTTTTAAAAAAAGCTATATTTTTAATCTTATTGGATGAATAGAAGCCAAATCTTGTATTTTAGTGTAGAAATGATAGTTTTATCACATAAAACAGGAAAAATAAAATTAGGGCATGCGTGAGCAGTATTATAGGTCTCATGGAACTAAATATTTAGTTTAGAGTGATCTGCCTTGAAATATTGCACTCGGATATTGCATCATAGTCTAAAATAAGACTCCTAGAAAAAAACGTATTGCTTGAGAAAATTGTTAAAGCATTTTATTAGGTTTTTACAACAATACTGAATATTTCACAAGAAAAAAGAGATTTTCTAAGTATTTTCTGGGTCTTTAAAATTCGGTTAACTATTTGTGTATTTTTGTTGGGAATTCCCAGAAAAAATTGAGTTCATGGACGGTACTTCACTTCCTGGTACATTTTCTCTCTTATTTGTTGCATGACCCCATGTTTTGTGGCCAGAGAAAGTTGTGTGAAGGTGTGTACTTTATGTAGGTATTTAAATATTTAATTTAAAGTGATGCAATCATATTTTTTTCCACTTAAGTGTTATAATGGTCGCCTATGGGAAAATATTTAGTTCTGTGAGACCTATAGAAATGCTGTTTTTCTGCATTTCCTTGGTGATTGTTGCTAACAGAATGAAGATGCACGTACATTATTGTCTATTTTCAAGAATGGCATCATTTTTTGACAAGATCAAAGAAAGAATTATGTTTAGATCATCAAGGGAGGGGGTGGGCATGCTTTTTTGTTGTGGAGGGGGGCAAAAAACAGCCGAAGAAAAGGCTAAATTAGAGTAACATGGGGAGATTCTAATCATTCACTGGAATATGTACACAGAACCATGTACATGGCTGTCAATGCACTGATGAAGGATGAAATGCCACATTTTGGTGCAAATGGACAGCAGCTAGATGTTAGCCACTTGTGTCATCAGAAGCTTTGTGTTGAGCCTGGGCACCTAGTTTTGGAGAGCCATTCTACCAATGAATATAGGAAATTGTGTCTCCAAAATGGTATTTGTTCGAATGAATATACCCCTGCATGTATTTTATATGTTATTACAGACATTTATCAATAATTATTAATGGATGGCCAATTTCAGCAGCTAGGGCTATAGCTTCAGAAAAAGTGTGAATTCTATGGCAAATTTCATGGCCGCTTGACTATCCATTTGAAAAAAAAAGTATTCAGACTGGCAAAATTAATCCAGGCTACTCATTTAGTGAGTGTGTGTGTGTTGGGGGGGGGGGGGGCGGCAGCAGGCAGGCAGGCAAGTGCAAGAATGAAATCTTACCAGAAAATTATTGCTTGTGATATCTGTGGCGATCTTTCTTATTTTTTACTTTTGCTATGGCCCTTTGAGCTTTGGCTTCTTCCTTGTCTAAGGCTTTTCTGTAAATTTCATCTTCTTGGTGTTCTATAATTTATACATTTTTCTGCATTTTTCACACCGCTGAAGTTTGAATTCTATTGATTTCTGTCTCTTTTTATCTGAATCATTTTTGCTCTGCAACTGCATCAGCTGTTTTGCTGCTTGAGAACCAGAACCGGAAACGTGCATTACCTCTACTAGTCTGTGAGAGCCCCACTTGAAGTGCTCTGTTTGTGCATGCTGATGTGCCACCCTGTTTTGGGCTGGAAATTTCCTCATATAAAGAGAATCGAGTAGAAACATAGGAGCAGGTATTGCAGATGACTCGCTCCCTCCAAATAAGCCCATGCCTTTCCTTCCGATTCGGATCAAAAGAAAGGTATCCATCACATTCTGGATTAAGTTGCCTGTGTTTTTTTAAAACAGTATTCAACATCTTTGCCATTTTACCCACATGTACCAGTCTGTAACTATCTTCTTCAGGCCTGAAATTTGAAGAAAATTGCTCAGATAAGAATGAATGATGAAATGAAATGAAATGAAATGAATTGAATTGGATGGATGGATGGATGGATGGAGGGATGGATGGATGGAAGAATGAGTTATGTTTCTTTCTGAGCATTTTTTTCCAAATTTGTATCTTTATACTAACTAACAATAATCAGGTGGATCTGCAGGCAGGCAGGATGCCTACCCATCTCTGTCCGTCCGTTCGTCCATCTGTCCATCCGTCCATCCGTCCATCCATCCATCCGTCCATCCATCCGTCCATCCATCCGTCCATCCATCCGTCCGTCCATCCGTCCGTCCGTCCGTCCGTCCATCCATCCGTCCATCCGTCCGTCCGTCTGTCCGTCCATCCATCCATCCGTCCATTTGTCTGTCCCTCCATCTGTCCGTCCATCCAGGCACCCGCCCACCCACCCGCCCACCTGCCTGCCTGCCTGCCTGCCTGCCTGCAGGAAGGCAGGCAGGCAGGCAGGCAGGCAGGCATGTATGTCTGTATGTCTTGATAACTGTCCATATGATTATTTAACATTTTTCATGTATTTTCTCATTGTAGATGTCGAGCTCAGATTTTAAACTTGACAATGGGCGTAAGAGTTTGAAGCTCTTTCCAGGCTCTTCTATTGCTGCTGTCACTGGAAGTGGACTTGAAGTAACCATATCATGCTTTTCTTGTGTGAGTCTTACATATTTTACTACATTTTGAGGTTCTGCACTTGTAGCAACCACATACTTGGAAATATTGAAAGGCGGATGATTTTTCTGAAATACAAATTTCCTCAGATGTGTCCTGCGATTAAATTTTAATTTTCTTGCACTCATTTCGAGAAAGAATTGAAAAAATATGCTTAATAAATTCTAAAAATCAGGTAGACTTCTCAGGAATTGTATCACTCAAGAACTGTTACACATAATAGTTGTGTTTCATGTGTGATTTGGTAGCTTGAACTCAGCATGTGATTTTCTGTGAAACATCCTCACATCTGTTGGGACATTAATCACCAACCCATCGGGTGGTATACCTTTCTATTTTAGTAAATAGATAAAGTATACATAAATTATGATATTTGGAAGGTTTTTAAATGAAAATTGTACTTTTGAACAGCTTTTTTATGAATGATACCTGTGTAAATGTTCTCTCTCGGACATAAATTTACAGCTATTTGACACATAAATCACCAATTTTTTCACGAATTGAGTTCTTCTATGCCAATTTTGGACTTTTATCAGGTAAACTGGCTTAATTCCAGTAAAAAACATCAATTGGTGAACTGCTCTGTCAAATAGATTGGCAGCAGAATCAAGATAAGTAACGAAAGCGGTATACTGAAATTTCCAAATTTTTTGGCCTTTTTTTCACAATTTAACAACTTTTTTAAAAAAGCTATATTTTTAATCTTATTGGATGAATAGAAGCCAAATCTTGTATTTTAGTGTAGAAATGATTGTTTTTTCACATAAAACAGGAAAAATTAATTTAGGGCATGTGTGAGCAGTATTATAGGTCTCACGGAACTAAATATTTTGTTTAGAGTGATCTGCCTTGAAATGTTGCACTCGGATATTGCATCATAGTCTAAAATAAGACTCCTAGAAAAAAACTTATTGCTTGAGAAAATTGTTAAAGCATTTTATTAGGTTTTTACAACAATACTGAATATTTCACAAGAAAAAAGAGATTTTTTAAGTATTTTCTGGGTCTTTAAAATTCGGTTAACTATTTGTGTATTTTTGTTGAGAATTCCCAGAAAAAACTGAGTTCAAGGATGGTACTTCACTTCCTGGTACATTTTCTCTCTTATTTGTTGCATGACCCCATGTTTTGTGGCCAGAGAAAGTTGTGTGAAGGTGTGTACTTTATGTAGGTATTTAAATATTTAATTTAAAGTGATGCGATCATATCTTTTTCCATATAATGGTCGCCTATGGGAAAATATTTAGTTCTGTGAGACCTATAGAAAAGCTGTTTTTCTGCATTTCCTTGGTGATTTTTGCTAACACAATGAAGATGCACGTACATTATTGTCTATTTTCAAGAATGGCATTATTTTTTGACAAGCTCAAAGAAAGAACTATGTTTAGATCATCAAGGGAGGGGGTGGACATGCTTTTTTGTTGTGGAGGGGGGCAAAAAATAGCCGAAGAAAAGGCTAAATTAGAGTAACATGGGGAGATTCTAATCATTCACTGGAATATGTACACAGAACCATGTACATGGCTGTCAATGCACTGATGAAGGATGAAATGCCACATTTTGGTGCAAATGGACAGCAGCTAGATGTTAGCCACTTGTGTCATCAGAAGCTTTGTGTTGAGCCTGGGCACCCAGTTTTGGAGAGCCATTCTACCAATGAATACAGGAAATTGTGTCTCCAAAATGGTATTTGTTCGAATGAATATACCCCTGCATGTATTTTATATGTTATTACAGGCATTTATAAATAATTATTAATGGATGGCCAATTTCAGCAGCTAGGGCTATAGCTTCAGAAAAAGTGTGAATTCTATGGCAAATTTCATGGCCGCTTGACTATCCATTTGAAAAAAAAAGTATTCAGACTGGCAAAATTAATCCAGGCTACTCATTTCGTTCAGTTAATTCTTGTTAAACTATTTCATTTTGTTTTAAAGTGTCACACTATGTTCCAAGTGGACAGGATAGGAAGAGTGTGTGTGTGTGGGGGGGGGGGGGGGGGGGTGGCGGCAGCAGGCAGGCAGGCAAGTGCAAGAATGAAATCTTACCAGAAAATTATTGCTTGTGATATCTGTGGCGATCTTATTTTTTACTTTTGCTATGGCCCTTTGAGCTTTGGCTTCTTCCTTCTCTAAGGCTTTTCTGTAAATTTCATCTTCTTGGTGTTCTTCATATAATTTATACATTTTTGTGCGTTTTTCACACCGCTGAAGTTTGAATTCTATTGATTTCTGTCTCTTTTTATCTGAATCATTTTTGCTCTGCAACTGCTTCAGCTGTTTTGCTGCTTGAGAACCAGAACCGGAAACTTGCATTACCTATACTAGTCTGTGAGAGCCCCACGTGAAGTGCTCTGTTTGTGCATGCTGATGTGCGACCCTGTTTTGGGCTGGAAATTTCCTCATATAAAGAGAATCGAGTAGAAACATAGGAGCAGGTATTGCAGATGACTCGCTCCCTCCAAACAAGTCTATGCCTTTTCTTTCCATTCGGATCAAAAGAAAGGTATCCATCACATTCTGGATTAAGTTGCCTGTGTTTTTTTAAAACAGTATTCAACATCTCTGCCATTTTACCTACATGTACCAGTCTGTAACTATCTTCTTCAGGCCTGAAATTTGAAGAAAATTGCTCAGATATGAATGAATGAAATGAAATGAAATGAAATGAAATGAAATGAAATGAAATGGATGGGTGGATGGATGGAGGGATGGATGGATGGAAGAATGAGTTATGTTTCTTTCCGAGCAATTTTTTCCAAATTTGTATCTTTATACTAACTAACAATAATCAGGCGGATCTGCAGGCAGGCAGCCAATCAGGCAGGCAGGCAGGCAAGCAGTCAGGCAGGCAGGCAGGCAGGCAGGCAGGCAGGATGCCTACCCATCTCTGTCCGTCCATCCATCCATCTGTCTGTCTGTCCATCCGTCCGTCCGTCCGTCCATCCATCCATCTGTCCATCCGTCTGTCTGCCAGTCCGTCCGTCCGTCCGTCTGTCCATCCAGCCATCCGTCCGTCCATCCATCCATCTGCACATCCTTCCATCCATCCGTCCATCTGGCCATCTGTCCGTCCATCTGTCCATCCATCCACCCACCCGCCCACCTGCCTGCCTGCCTGCCTGCCTGCCTGCCTGCATGCCTGCCTGCAGGAAGGCAGGCAGGCAGGCAGGCAGGCAGGCATGTATGTATGTTTGTATGTACAACAATACTGAATATTTCACAAGAAAAAAGAGATTTCTTAAGTATTTTCAGGGTCTTTAAAATTCGGTTAACTATTTGTGTATTTTTGTTGGGAATTCCCAGAAAAAACTGAATTCAAGGATGGTACTTCACTTCCTGGTACATTTTCTCTCTTATTTGTTGCATGACCCCATGTTTTGTGGCCAGAGAAAGTTGTGTGAAGGTGTGTACTTTATGTAGGTATTTAAATATTTAATTTAAAGTGATGCGATCATATTTTTTTCCACATAAGTGTTATAATGGTCGCCTATGGGAAAATATTTAGTTCTGTGAGACCTATAGAAATGCTGTTTTTCTGCATTTCCTTGGTGATTGTTGCTAACAGAATGAAGATGCACGTACATTATTGTCTATTTTCAAGAATGGCATCATTTTTTGACAAGCTCAAAGAAAGAATTATGTTTAGATCATCAAGGGAGGGGGCGGACATGCTTTATTGTTGTGGAGGGGGGCAAAAAACAGCCGAAGAAAAGGCTAAATTAGAGTAACATGGGGAGATTCTAATCATTCACTGGAATATGTACACAGAACCATGTACATGGCTGTCAATGCACTGATGAAGGATGAAATGCCACATTCTGGTGCAAATGGACAGCAGCTAGATGTTAGCCACTTGTGTCATCAGAAGCTTTGTGTTGAGTCTGGGCACCTAGTTTTGTGTCTCCAAAATGGTATTTGTTCGAATGAATATACCCCTGCATGTATTTTATATGTTATTACAGACATTTATAAATAATTATTAATGGATGGCCAATTTCAGCAGCTAGGGCTATAGCTTCAGAAAAAGTGTGAATTCTATGGCAAATTTCATGGCCGCTTGACTATCCATTTGAAAAAAAAAAATATTCAGACTGGCAAAATTAATCCAGGCTACTCATTTAGTTCAGTTAATTCTTGTTAAACTATTTCATTTTGTTTTAAAGTGTCACACTATGTTCCAAGTGGACAGGATAGGAAGAGTGTGTGTGTGGGGGGGGGGGGGGGGGGGTGGCGGCAGCAGGCAGGCAGGCAAGTGCAAGAATGAAATCTTACCAGAAAATTATTGCTTGTGACATCTGTGGCGAACTTTCATATTTTTTACTTTTGCTATGGCCCTTTGAGCTTTGGCTTCTTCCTTGTCTAAGGCTTTTCTATAAATTTCATCTTCTTGGTATTCTTCATATAATTTATACATTTTTGTGCGTTTTTCACACCGCTGAAGTTTGAATTCTATTGATTTCTGTCTCTTTTTATCTGAATCATTTTTGCTCTGCAACTGCTTCAGCTGTTTTGCTGCTTGAGAACCAGAACCGGAAACTGGCATTACCTATACTAGTCTGTGAAAGCCCCACTTGAAGTGCTCTGTTTGTGCATGCTGATGTGCGACCCTGTTTTGGGCTGGAAATTTCCTCATATAAAGAGAATCGAGTAGAAACATAGGAGCAGGTATTGCAGATGACTCGCTTCCTCCAAACAAGTCCATGCCTTTCCTTCCCATTCGGTTCAAAAGAAAGGTATCCATCACATTCTGGATTAAGTTGCCTGTGTTTTTTTAAAACAGTATTCAACATCTCTGCCATTTTACCCACATGTACCAGTCTGTAACTATCTTCTTCAGGCCTGAAATTTGAAGAAAATTGCTCAAATATGAATGAATGATGAATGAAATGAAATGAATTGGATGGATGGGTGGGTGGATGGATGGAGGGATGGATGGATGGATGGATGGAAGAATGAGTTATGTTTCTGAGCAATTTTTTCCAAATTTGTATCTTTATACTAACTAACAAGAATCAGGTGGATCTGCAGGCAGGCAGGCAGGCAGGCAGGATGCCTACCCATCTCTGTCCATCCGTCCGTCTGTCCATCCATCCATCCATCCATCTGTCCATCTGTCCATCCATCTGTCCATCCACCCACCCATCCATCCATCCATCCGTCCATCCGTCCATCTGTCCGTCCATCCACCCCACCTGCCCACCCGCCCCGCCCACCCGCCCGCCTGCCTGCCTACCTGCCTGCAGGAAGGCAGGCAGGCAGGCAGGCAGGCATGTATGTTTATATGTCTTGATAACTGTCCATATGATTATTTACCATTTTTCATCCGTCTCCGTCCATCCATCTGTCCGTCTGTCTGTCCATCCATCCGTCTGTCCGTCCATCCACTCGCCCACCCACCCCGCCTGCCCACCCGCCTGCCTGCCTGCCTGCCTGCCTGCAGGAAGGCTGGCAGGCAGGCAGGCAGGCAGGCAGGCAGGCAGGCAGGCATGCATGTATGTTTGTATGTCTTGATAACTGTCCATATGATTATTTACCATTTTTCATCTATTTTCTCATTGTAGATGTCGAGCTCAGATTTTAAACTTGACAATGGGCGTAAGAGTTTGAAGCTCTTTCCAGGCTCTTCTATTGCTGCTGTCACTGGAAGTGGACTTGAAATAACCATATCATGCTTTTCTTGTGTGAGTCTTACATATTTTACTACATTTTGCAGTTCTGCACTTGTAGCAACCACACACTTGGAAATATTGCAAGGCGGATGATTTTTCTGAAATGAAAATTTCCTCAGATGTGTCCTGCGATTAAATTTTAATTTTCTTGCACTCATTTCGAGAAAGAATTGAAAAAATATGCTTAATAAATTCTAAAAATCAGGTAGACTTCTCAGGAATTGTATCACTCAAGAACTGTTATACATAATAGTTGTGTTTCAAGTGTGATTTGGAAGCTTGAACTCAGCATGTGATTTTCTGTGAAACATCCTCACATCTGTTGGGACATTAATCACCAACCCATCGGGTGGTATACCTTTCTATTTTAGTAAATAGATAAAGTATACATAAATTATGATATTTGGAAGGGTTTTTAGATGAAAATTGTACTTTTGAACAGCTTTTTTATGAATGATACCTGTGTAAATGTTCTCTCTCGGACATAAATTTACAGTTATTTGACACATAAATCACCAATTTTTTCTCGAATTGAGTTCTTCTATGCCGATTTTGGACTTTTATCAGGTAAACTGGCTTAACTCCAGTAAAAAACATCAATTGGTGAACTGCTCTGTCGAACAGATTGGCAGCAGAATCAAGATAAGTAAAGAAAGCGGTATACTGAAATTTCCAAATTTTTTGGCCTTTTTTTCACAATTTAACAACTTTTTTAAAAAAGCTATATTTTTAATCTTATTGGATGAATAGAAGCCAAATCTTGTATTTTAGTGTAGAAAATGATTGTTTTATCACATAAAACAGGAAAAATAAAGTTAGGGCATGTGTGAGCAGTATTATAGAAATGCTGTTTTTTCTGCATTTCCTTGGTGATTGTTGGTAACAGAATGAAGATGCACGTACATTATTGTCCATTTTCAAGAATGGCATCATTTTTTGACAACCTCAAAGAAAGAATTATGTTTAGATCATCAAGGGAGGGGGGCGGACATGCTATATTGTTGTGGAGGGGGGCAAAAAACAGCCAAAGAAAAGGCTAAATTAGGGTAACATGGGGAGATTCTAATCATTCACTGGAATATGTACACAGAACCATGTACATGGCTGTCAATGCACTGATGAAGGATGAAATGCCACATTTTGGTGCAAATGGACAGCAGCTAGATGTTAGCCACTTGTGTCATCAGAAGCTTTGTGTTGAGTCTGGGCACCTAGTTTTGTGTCTCCAAAATGGTATTTGTTCGAATGAATATACCCCTGCATGTATTTTATATGTTATTACAGACATTTATAAATAATTATTAATGGATGGCCAATTTCAGCAGCTAGGGCTATAGCTTCAGAAAAAGTGTGAATTCTATGGCAAATTTCATGGCCGCTTGACTATCCATTTGAAAAAAAAAATATTCAGACTGGCAAAATTAATCCAGGCTACTCATTTAGTTCAGTTAATTCTTGTTAAACTATTTCATTTTGTTTTAAAGTGTCACACTATGTTCCAAGTGGACAGGATAGGAAGAGAGTGTGTGTGTGTGGGGGGGGGGGGGGGTGGCGGCAGCAGGCAGGCAGGCAAGTGCAAGAATGAAATCTTACCAGAAAATTATTGCTTGTGACATCTGTGGCGATCTTTCTTATTTTTTACTTTTGCTATGGCCCTTTGAGCTTTGGCTTCTTCCTTGTCTAAGGCTTTTCTGTAAATTTCATCTTCTTGGTGTTCTTCATATAATTTATACATTTTTGTGCGTTTTTCACACCGCTGAAGTTTGAATTCTATTGATTTCTGTCTCTTTTTATCTGAATCATTTTTGCTCTGCAACTGCTTCAGCTGTTTTGCTGCTTGAGAACCTGAACCGGAAACTTGCATTACCTATACTTGTCTGTGAGAGCCCCACTTGAAGTGCTCTGTTTGTGCATGCTGATGTGCGACCCTGTTTTGGGCTGGAAATTTCCTCATATAAAGAGAATCGAGTAGAAACATAGGAGCAGGTATTGCAGATGACTCGCTCCCTCCAAACAAGTCCATGCCTTTCCTTCCCATTTGGTTCAAAAGAAAGGTATCCATCACATTCTGGATTAAGTTGCCTGTGTGTTTTTTAAAACAGTATTCAACATCTCTGCCATTTTACCCACATGTACCAGTCTGTAACTATCTTCTTCAGGCCTGAAATTTGAAGAAAATTGCTCAGATATGAATGAATGATGAATGAAATGAAATGAAATGAAATGAATTGGATGGATGGGTGGATGGATGGATGGAGGAATGGATGGATGGAAGAATGAGTTATGTTTCTTTCTGAGCAATTTTTTCCAAATTTGTATCTTTATACTAACTAACAAGAATCAGGTGGATCTGCAGGCAGGCAGACAGGCAGGCAGGCAGGCAGGCAGGATGCCTACCCATCTCTGTCCATCCGTCCGTCTGTCCATCCATCCGTCCATCTGTCCATCCGTCCATCCATCTGTCCATCCGTCCACCCATCCATCCATCCGTCCGTCTATCTGTCCGTCCATCCACCCACCCACCTGCAGGAAGGCAGGCAGGCAGGCAGGCATGTATGTTTGTATGTCTTGATAACTGTCCATATGATTATTTACCATTTTTCATCTGTCTCCGTCCATCCGTCCATCCGTCCATCCCTCTGTCCGTCCATCCATCCGTCCGTCCATCCACCTGCCCGCCCGCCTGCCTGCCTGCCTGCCTGCAGGAAGGCTGGCAGGCAGGCAGGCAGGCAGGCAGGTATGTTTGTATGTCTTGATAACTGTCCATATGATTATTTACCATTTTTCATTTATTTTCTCATTGTAGATGTCGAGCTCAGATTTTAAACTTGACAATGGGCGTAAGAGTTTGAAGCTCTTTCCAGTCTCTTCTATTGCTGCTGTCACTGGAAGTGGACTTGAAATAACCATATCATGCTTTTCATGTGCAAGTCTTACACATTTTACTACATTTTGAGGTTGGGGGGTGGCGGCAGCAGGCAGGCAGGCAAGTGCAAGAATGAAATCTTACCAGAAAATTATTGCTTGTGATATCTGTGGCGATCTTTCTTATTTTTTACTTTTGCTATGGCCCTTTGAGCTTTGGCTTCTTCCTTGTCTAAGGCTTTTCTGTAAATTTCATCTTCTTGGTGTTCTTCATATAATTTATACATTTTTGTGCGTTTTTCACACCGCTGAAGTTTGAATTCTATTGATTTCTGTCTCTTTTTATCTGAATCATTTTTGCTCTGCAACTGCTTCAGCTGTTTTGCTGCTTGAGAACCAGAACCGGAAACTTGCATTACCTATACTAGTCTGTGAGAGCCCCACTTGAAGTGCTCTGTTTGTGCATGCTGATGTGCGACCCTGTTTTGGGCTGGAAATTTCCTCATATAAAGAGAATCGAGTAGAAACATAGGAGCATGTATTGCAGATGACTCGCTCCCTCCAAACAAGTCCATGCCTTTCCTTCCCATTCGGTTCAAAAGAAAGGTATCCATCACATTCTGGATTAAGTTGCCTGTGTGTTTTTTAAACCAGTATTCAACATCTCTGCCATTTTACCCACATGTACCAGTCTGTAACTATCTTCTTCAGGCCTGAAATTTGAAGAAAATTGCTCAGATATGAATGAATGATGAATGAAATGAAATGAAATGAAATGAAATGAAAAGAATTGGATGGATGGGTGGATGGATGGAGGGATGGATGGATGGAAGAATGAGTTATGTTTTTTTCTGAGCAATTTTTTCCAAATTTGTATCTTTATACTAACTAACAAGAATCAGGTGGATCTGCAGGCAGGCAGGCAGGCAGGCAGGCAGGCAGAGGCAGGTAGGCAGGCAGGCAGGCAGGCAGGCAGGATGCCTACCCATCTTTGTCCGTCCGTCCATCTGTCCATCCATCCATCCATGTTTGCGTGCATCTGTCTGTCTGCCCATCCATCCGTCTGTCCATCTGTCCATCTGTCCGTCCATCCATCCACCCACCTGCCCATCCGCCCGCCCACCTGCCTGCCTGCAGGAAGGCAGGCAGGCAGGCAGGCAGGCAGGCAGGCAGGCATGTATGTTTGTATGTCTTGATAATTGTCCATATGATTATTTACCATTTTTCATCTATTTTCTCATTGTAGATGTCGAGCTCAGATTTTAAACTTGACAATGGGGGTAAGAGTTTGAAGCTCTTTCCAGGCTCTTCTATTGCTGCTGTCACTGGAAGTGGACTGGAAGTAACCATATCATGCTTTTCTTGTGTGAGTCTTACATTTTTTACTGCATTTTGAGGTTCTGCACTTGTAGCAACCACACACTTGGAAATATTGCAAAGGCGGATGATTTTTCTGAAATGCAACTTTCATCATGTGTGTCCTGCGATTAAATTTTAATTTTCTTGCACTCATTTCGAGAAAGAATTGAAAACATATGCTTAATAAATTCTAAAAATCAGGTAGACTTCTCAGGAATTGTATCACTCAAGAACTGTTACACATAATAGTTGTGTTTCAAGTGTGATTTGGTAGCTTGAACTCAGCATGTGATTTTCTGTGAAACATCCTCACATCTGTTGGGACATTAATCACCAACCCATCGGGTGGTATACCTTTCTATTTTTGTAAATAGATAAAGTATACATAAATTGTGATATTTGGAAGGTTTTTAGATGAAAATTGTACTTTTGAACAGCTTTTTTATGAATGATACCTGTGTAAATGTTCTCTCTCGGACATAAATTTACAGCTTTTTGACACATAAATCACCAATTTTTTCTCGAATTGAGTTCTTCTATGCCGATTTTGGACTTTTATCAGGTAAACTGGCTTAATTCCAGTAAAAAATATCAATTGGTGAACTGCTCTGTCAAATAGATTGGCAGCAGAATCAATATAAGTAACGAAAGCGGTATACTGAAATTTCCAAATTTTTTGGCCTTTTTTTCACAATTTAACAACTTTTTTAAAAAAGCTATATTTTTAATCTTATTGGATGAATAGAAGCCAAATCTTGTATGTTAGTGTAGAAATGATTGTTTTATCACATAAAGCAGGAAAAATAAAATTAGGGCATGTGTGAGCAGTATTATAGGTCTCACGGAACTAAATATCTGCCTTGAAATGTTACACTCGGATATTGCATCGTAGTCTAAAATAAGACTCCTAGAAAAAAACTTATTGCTTGAGAAAATTGTTAAAGCATTTTATTAGGTTTTTACAACAATACTGAATATTTCACAAGAAAAAAGAGATTTTCTAAGTATTTTCTGGGTCTTTAAAATTCGGTTAACTATTTGTGTATTTTTGTTGGGAATTCCCAGAAAAAACTGAGTTCAAGGACGGTACTTCACTTCCTGGTACATTTTCTCTCTTATTTGTTGCATGACCCCATGCTTTGTGGCCAGAGAAAGTTGTGTGAAGGTGTGTACTTTATGTAGGTATTTAAATATTTAATTTAAAGTGATGCGATCATATTTTTTTCCACATAAGTGTTATAATGGTCGCCTATGGGAAAATATTTAGTTCTGTGAGACCTATAGAAATGCTGTTTCTCTGCATTTCCTTGGTGATTGTTGCTAACAGAATGAAGATGCACGTACATTATTGTCTATTTTCAAGAATGGCATCATTTTTTGACAAGCTCAAAGAAAGAATTATGTTTAGATCATCAAGGGAGGGGGTGGACATGCTTTTTTGTTGTAGAGGGGGGCAAAAAAACAGCAGAAGAAAAGGCTAAATTAGAGTAACATGGGGAGATTCTAATCATTCACTGGAATATGTACACAGAACCATGTACATGGCTGGCAATGCACTGATGAAGGATGAAATGCCACATTTTGGTGCAAATGGACAGCAGCTAGATGTTAGCCACTTGTGTCATCAGAAGCTTTGTGTTGAGCCTGGGCACCTAGTTTTGGAGAGCCATTCTACCAATGAATACAGGAAATTGTGTCTCCAAAATGGTATTTGTTCGAATGAATATACCCCTGCATGTATTTTATATGTTATTACAGACATTTATAAATAATTATTAATGGATAGCCAATTTCAGCAGCTAGGGCTATAGCTTCAGAAAAAGTGTGAATTCTATGGCAAATTTCATGGCCGCTTGACTATCCATTTAAAAAAAAAAGTATTCAGACTGGCAAAATTAATCCAGGCTACTCATTTAGTTCAGTTAATTCTTGTTAAACTATTTCATTTTGTTTTAAAGTGTCACACTATGTTCCAAGTGGACAGAATAGGAAGAGAGTGTGTGTGGGGGGGGGGGGGGGGGCGGCAGCAGGCAGGTAGGCAAATGCAAGAATGAAATCTTACCCGAAAATTATTGCTTGTGATATCTGTGGCGATCTTTCTTATTTTTTACTTTTGCTATGGCCCTTTGAGCTTTGGCTTCTTCCTTGTCTAAGGCTTTTCTGTAAATTTCATCTTCTTGGTGTTCTTCATATAATTTATACATTTTTGTGCGTTTTTCACACCGCTGAAGTTTGAATTCTATTGATTTCTGTCTCTTTTTATCTGAATCATTTGTGCTCTGCAACTGCTTCAGCTGTTTTGCTGGTTGAGAACCAGAACCGGAAACTTGCATTACCTATACTAGTCTGTGAGAGCCCCACTTGAAGTGCTCTGTTTGTGCATGCTGATGTGCGACCCTGTTTTGGGCTGGAAATTTCCTCATATAAAGAGAATCGAGTAGAAACATAGGAGCAGGTATTGCAGATGACTCGCTCCCTCCAAACAAGTCCATGCCTTTCCTTCCCATTCGGATCAAAAGAAAGGTATCCATCACATTCTGGATTAAGTTGCCTGTGTTTTTTTAAAACAGTATTCAACATCTCTGCCATTTTACCCACATGTACCAGTCTGTAACTATCTTCTTCAGGCCTGAAATTTGAAGAAAATTGCTCAGATATGAATGAAATGAAATGAAATGAAATGAAATGAAAATGAAATGAAATGAAATTGAAATGAAATGAATTGGATGGATGGGTGGATGGATGGAAGAATGAGTTATGTTTCTTTCTGAGCATTTTTTTCCAAATTTGTATCTTTATACTAACTAACAATAATCAGGTGGCTCTGAAGGCAGACAGGCAGGCAGGCTGCCTACCCATCTCTGTCTGTCCGTCCATCCGTCTGTCCGTCCGTCCATCCATCCATCTGTCCATCCGTCCATCTGCCCGTCCGTCCGTCCATCCGTCCATCCGTCCGTCCGTCCGTCCGTCCGTCCATCCATCCATCCATCCATCCATCCATCCATCCATCCATCTGTCTGGCCGTCCATCTGTCTATCCGTCCGTCCATCTGTCCGTCCATCCATCCGTCCATCTGTCCGTCCATCCACCCAACCACCCGCCTGCCTGCCTGCTTGCCTGCCTGCAGGAAGGCAGGCAGGCAGGCAGGCAGGCAGGCAGGCAGGCAGGCATGTATGTTTGTATGTCTTGATAACTGTCCAAATGATTATTTACCATTTTTCATCTATTTTCTCATTGTAGATGTCGAGCTCAGATTTTAAACTTGACAATGGGCGTAAGAGTTTGAAGCTCTTTCCAGGCTCTTCTATTGCTGCTGTCACTGGAAGTGGACTTGAAGTAACCATATCATGCTTTTCTTGTGTGAGTCTTACATATTTTACTACATTTTGAGGTTCTGCACTTGTAGCAACCACACACTTGGAAATATTGCAAGGCGGATGATTTTTCTGAAATGCAAATTTCCTCAGATGTGTCCTGCGATTAAATTTTAATTTTCTTGCACTTATTTCGAGAAAGAATTGAAAAAATATGCTTAATAAATTCTAAAAATCAGGTAGACTTCTCAGGAATTGTATCACTCAAGAACTGTTACACATAATAGTTGTGTTTCAAGTGTGATTTGGTAGCTTGAACTCAGCATGTGATTTTCTGTGAAACATCCTCACATCTGTTGGGACATTAATCACCAACCCATCGGGTGGTATACTTTTCTATTTTAGTAAATAGATAAAGTATACATAAATTATGATATTTGGAAGGTTTTTAGATGAAAATTGTACTTTTGAACAGCTTTTTTATGAAAGATACCTGTGTAAATGTTCTCTCTCGGACATAAATTTACAGTTATTTGACACATAAATCACCAATTTTTTCTCGAATTGAGTTCTTCTATGCTGATTTTGGACTTTTATCAGGTAAACTGGCTTAATTCCAGTTAAAAACATCAACTGGTGAACTGCTCTGTCAAACAGATTGGCAGCAGAATCAAGATAAGTAACGAAAGTGGTATACTGAAATTTCCAAATTTTTTGGCCTTTTTTTCACAATTTAACAACTTTTTTAAAAAAGCTATATTTTTAATCTTATTGGATGAATAGAAGCCAAATCTTGTATTTTAGTGTAGAAATGATTGTTTTATCACATAAAACAGGAAAAATAAAATTAGGGCATGTGTGAGCAGTATTATAGAAATGCTGTTTTTCTGCATTTCCTTTGTGATTGTTGCTAACAGAATGAAGATGCACGTACATTATTGTCTATTTTCAAGAATGGCATCATTTTTTGACAAGCTCAAAGAAAGAATTATGTTTAGATCATCAAGGGAGGGGGTGGACATGCTTTTTTGTTGTGGAGGGGGATAAAAAACAGCCGAAGAAAAGGCTAAATTAGAGTAACATGGGGAGATTCTAATCATTCACTGGAATATGTACACAGAACCATGTACATGGCTGTCAATGCACTGATGAAGGATGAAATGCCACATTTTGGTTGAAATGGGCAGCAGCTAGATGTTAGCCACTTGTGTCATCAGAAGCTTTGTGTTGAGCCTGGGCACCTAGTTTTGGAGAGCCATTCTACCAATGAATACAGGAAATTGTGTCTCCAAAATGGTATTTGTTCGAATGAATATACCCCTGCATGTATTTTATATGTTATTACAGACATTTATAAATAATTATTAATGGATGGCCAATTTCAGCAGCTAGGGCTATAGCTTCAGAAAAAGTGTGAATTCTATGGCAAATTTCATGGCCGCTTGACTATCCATTTGAAAAAAAAAGTATTCAGACTGGCAAAATTAATCCAGGCTACTCATTTAGTTCAGTTAATTCTTGTTAAACTATTTCATTTTGTTTTAAAGTGTCACACTATGTTCCAAGTGGACAGGATAGGAAGAGTATGTGTGTGTGGGGGGGGGGGAGGGGGGTGGCGGCAGCAGGCAGGCAGGCAAGTGCAAGAATGAAATCTTACCAGAAAATTATTGCTTGTGATATCTGTAGCGATCTTTCTTATTTTTTACTTTTGCTATGGCCCTTTGAGCTTTGGCTTCTTCCTTGTCTAAGGCTTTTCTGTAAATTTCATCTTCTTGGTGTTCTTCATATAATTTATACATTTTTGTGCGTTTTTCACACCGCTGAAGTTTGAATTCTATTGATTTCTGTCTCTTTTTATCTGAATCATTTGTGCTCTGCAACTGCTTCAGCTGTTTTGCTGGTTGAGAACCAGAACCGTAAACTTGCATTACCTATACTCGTCTGTGAGAGACCCACTTGAAGTGCTCTGTTTGTGCATGCTGATGTGCGACCCTGTTTTGGGCTGGAAATTTCCTCATATAAAGAGAATCGAGTAGAAACATAGGAGCAGGTATTGCAGATGACTCTCTCCCTCCAAATAAGTCCATGCCTTTCCTTCCCATTCGGATCAAAAGAAAGGTATCCATCACATTCTGGATTCAGTTGCCTGTGTTTTTTTAAAACAGTATTCAACATCTTTGCCATTTTACCCACATGTACCAGTCTGTAACTATCTTCTTCAGGCCTGAAATTTGAAGAAAATTGCTCAGATATGAATGAATGATGAAATGAAATGAAATGAAATGAATTGGATGGATGGGTGTCAGGAAGGTGTATATTTATTTCTGTTCGAGGTAGCTTGGACGGTACTCAGTCAGTGGGATTATGTTTAATTCCATGATTGGTTGGTGGCATCATATCCCTTCTGGGTAAGTACGACATGGTCTTATCATTTTTACAATACAATGTAAAAGACGTCTTCTAACACCTTCGAGGTTCCTTTTTCTCAGTCGGTCGGACAAAGTAATAGTATATGGAGAGTGTATACTAGATGTGAATTAAGTACTCTAGCTCAGAAAAAATGAGTTGAAACTTTAGTAATTTCTCAGGATTTTCGAGCTCATTATCTTTTCAGTCCAAAATCTCTAGAAATCGGATGGGAAACCGAATCGCCAAGAGAGGCACTACGAGCATTTCTCCTGTCTTCCCGATCGAATCTCGGAGATAGAGCGATATAAAAAATCGTAGAAAATCTCTGGCATCATCTCTTTTTGGCTCAGTCGAGAATTCGTCAAAACTTCCGCGGGATGACGGTGGAGATATGAGAAACGGCGATACGATGGATTTGCAAAAAATCACTCGACACCGTTTCTTATATCGTAAATCGTAATGTGAAAATGTATCAAGTGCGTTAATAATTTACCTCGAATATCTATCAGATCCTGTATTTTTCCGATCTTCCTGTTTATGTTCAGTTTAAATGAATGGGAAATTTTCAAGAAATGTAAGAAACCAGCGTTTTAGTTTTCCTGCTTGGTAATGTAGAAATATTCACATGGCTAGATTTAAAAACAGAAGAATAAAACATCGCTATAAAAACTCCACAGACACACGAGATGAGAGAAACTATTTCAAAACAGTATGTTTCAAACTGTTAATTATAAAAGGTAAGAGCATTTACGAGATCCTTGTCTGGTTTATAATAAATGAAAGAAATTCACCCAGCTGGAAATATTAATGAGCTGTAAAGTCTGCCATTTTTAACTTTCTTAATTCACGAACTTAGAATGTCTGATATTTCATGACCTAAAGTCGATGGCGTATTTTGGAATTATTATTGTTTTAAATTTGTGATGACATCAAAATTTAATAAAATAAAATCTTCCCTTCTAACTTCTGATGGGTGTGATAACACTCATGGTAAGTATTACAGCAAAACTTTATTAGTTAATAACAATAATGCTGAAAGAAGAGAGACAACAATAATTGTTTTCCCAATTCGTGAGTGTTCTAAGAAGAATACAGAGAGAGAAGAAATTTACATTAGAAACATTTATTTACGGAAATAAAAAGAAATTTAACATTGTATGCGAGCTGTCATACTTCCCACTCTATTTGTACGTAAATGTTCGAGAGAGATTCTTCTCTGAGACGATCTATAACATCGTTTTTGATATTCGGAGATATTTTGTCTTTGCATTGATCAGAATGACGTCTTCAATTCAAAAGAATTGACATCTAAAGCCCATCGTATGATATTGAAACGTGTATGGTCGCAAAATAAAAATGAGTTGATAAAATCTATGCTTAGGGGAGGAGGAACCGAGAAGAGAAAAACAACAACAATTCAAATGATAGAAAGAATAAGAAGATGGAGAGGAAATTAAAAATAAACAACCGATTGATGACAGCGGAGAAAGGAGAAATAATGAATATCATTGACGCCGCGGTGAACTCGAAAAAGGTGACAATGATGACATAAAAGAAATCCTAGCTATAGTAATGGGCAAACAAATGTTGCCCACTCCCATGGAACGAGAGCAGGCCATCAAGTGATTTTTTCAAAATGTACGACGTTGAGAGTAGAAAAAAAGTTTCATCCTTAAAATGTCTTGAACAAGATGAAATGTAGCGTGTAGGATTTATTTCGTCGAACGCTAGACGTGGGTATCACAGTGAAAATGGTATTGAAGTGTAGGACGAAGAAGATCAATCTGAACACGGGTGAAGTCAAGGAAAAAATGGCCTATTTTCAATCTCACACGAACACCTTGACCAAAAGCTTTCGATGTCTGATATCTTTGATAACATGTAAGAAAAGGTATTACAAAGTTTGGCGCAGTATCCAACCAAAGGTAGCAATTGGAGATTCAGAGAAGCATTGAATCTAAATACTCACGTCGACAAGTACGATCCAGTGCGAACGTCCACATAAAGAAATAGCCCTATTTCCTACAAAGGAAAAAATCTGTGATCGATGTGGAAAATAAAGAGGACAGCCAAGGCTTCAAATGGGCCATCGCGTCTGCCTTCCACCCCATAGAAAAGAACACAAACAGAGTATCAAAGTATGCAGAGACTTATAAGAAGTTAGATTGGTCTGCAATTAATTTTCCAATGTGGCGACGCGACATCGATCATTTTCAAAAATTGAAATTCCACAGTCATCGTCAACGTCTTGATTCAATGATTCAAAACAAAATGTATTTCCTCTGGGGATAAGTTTGCAAACGAATTGCAAGAAAAGCATCAATCTAATATTTATTTCAAAAGACGGCAGTCAACATTAGTGTTAGATCAAGAGAATGAGTCAATTGTTGTTGACACAGACTACCGAATGCAAGAGAGAGAGAGGTTTTTCTGTCACAACTGTCTGAATTCATTCCACAGAAAAGAATCGTTGAAACGTGAAGAGGAATATTGCACCTTAAATCAATGTGTTGCCGTCGATATGCCTCAACCACACACTCACATCAAATTCATACATCACAACAAACGATTAGAGTGCCGTTTGTGGTGTATGCTGATTTCGAATGTTTCACGATGAAGATGAGTTTGTGCCAGCCCGGCGGTCATCAGTGTTACACCGTAAAATATCAGAAGCACATAAATAGTGGGAAATTGACAATTCTGGCTCAGCAGGGCCCCCTAGGTAATTTCTCATGATTTCGAGCTTATTTTCTTGAGAAAAAATACTGGCTCACTTTAGACTTGTCGCAAAATGAGCCAGTACACTACGAGACTACACTCGATTTTTTTTCGAGTCGGAAATCGAATCGCCGAAATAGAGACTACGAGAATTTATCTCGGAGATTGAGCAAAAATAAAATCTTAGAAAATATGATAAAATCCTGAGCTCGACCAGTTCTGGCTCAGTTCGCGAATTCCTTCCATTTTTTCCCAAGCAAACAGAAGATACCGCAAATCCGAGCTGAAGTTGATGACAAAACCAAACCATGTATTTTTTACTCGGCTTTTTAAGTGTTCTTTCGCTCGATTTTGATGAGATATCTCTGGTGCAAAATTGCACATTGCAACACAAAATGTCAAAACATGTAATTGTCCGTCAGTTTCCTCAAGTGTCTCGTCGAAGTATGTCGTCGATTTGACTGTGATGTCTCGAATGTGGAACACGAGAAATCGTCAAAATTGCCAAAAATGTGTAACACATCCACTGTGCCATTCCCGACCTTCAGCCCGACATTTCCAGACAGGGCTGATATCCCCGAGAGAGAATACCAACTTCGGTAGCTGAGATTCTCTTGTCGGGGTGATTACGGGCGTGAGTTAGGTGATAAGGGGGTCACGATTTTGATACATTCACAATATCCGATGGAAATACACAGCCGCTGTGCTATTCCCGACCTTCAGTTCAACACTTCTAGACAGAGCTGATACCTTCGAGAAAGAATATCAACCTCGGTAGCTGAGATTCTCCTGTCAGGGGTGACTACGGGGGTGAGTTAGGTCAATAAAGGGGTCATGATTTGATACATTCACAATATCTGGTGGAAATATACAGCAACTGTATCATTCCAGAGCTTCAGGCCAATATTACCTAACAGGGAGGATATCCCCGAGAGGGAATATTAACCTCGGTAGCTGAGATTCTCTTGTCGGGGGTGACTACGGGTGTCAGTTAGGTGATAAAGGGGATAACGATTTTGATATATTCCTAATATCCGGTGGAAATACGCAGCCACTGTGCCATTCCCGACCTTCAGCCCGACACTTCCAGACAGGGCTGATATCTCCGGGAGAGAGTATCAACCACGATAGCTTAGATTCTCCGGTCGGGGTGACTACGGGCGTCAAACAGGTGATAAGGGCGATCACGACTTTGATACATTCACAATATCTGGTGCAAATACACGGCACTGTACTTTTCCCGAGCTTCAGTCCGATATTTCCTAACCCATCCGATATCCCCGAGATGGAACATCAACCTCGGTAGCTGAAATTCTCATGTCAGGGGTGACTACGACCGTCAATTTGGTGATGAGGGGGTCACGGTTTTGATACATTCCCAAAATCTGGCGGAAACACACAACCACTGTGCCATTCCAGACCTTTAGCCCGACATTGTCTGACAGGGCTGATATTCCCGAGAAGGAATATCAACCTTGGTAGCAAAACCTCTCATGTCAGGGGTGACTACGCGCGTCAATTGAGTTGTATGGGGGTTACGGTTTTGAAACCTTCCCAATATCCGGTGGAAATACACAGGCACTGTGCCATTCTCGACCTTTATCTCACAGGGCTAATATCCTCGAGATGGAATATCAACCTCGGTAGCTGAAATTTTCATGTCAGGGGTGACTACAGGGTCATTGAGGTGATAAAGGGGCCTCGCTTTTGATGCATTCCTGACATCCTTTCAAAATACACAGCCACATTGCCATTCCCGACCCTTAGCCCGACATTGTCTGACAGAGCTGATATCCCCGAAAAGGAATATCAACCTTGGTAGCTGAAATTCTCACGTCAGTGGTGATCGCAGGCGTCAATTGGATGATATGGGGCTCATGGTTTTGATACCTTCCCAATATCCGGTGGAAATACACAGCCACTGTGCCCCTTCCGAGCTTTATCCCGGACTTATCTGACAAGGCTGATATCCCAGAGGTGATAATGGGGTCACGGTTTTGATACATTCCCGATATCCGTTCAAAATACACAGCAACTTTGCCATTCCCGACCGTTATCACGACATTGTATGACAGGGCTGATATCCCTGAGAGGGAATATGCAACTCAGTAGCTGAAATACTCATGTCATGGGTGACTACGACAATCAATTTGGTGATAAGGGGTTGTGATACATTCCCAAAAGCTGGCGGAAATTCACAGCCACTGTGCCATTCCAGATCTTTATCCCGACATTGCCTGCCAGGGCTAAGATCCCTAAGAAGGAATATCAACTTAAGTAGCTTAAATTCTCATGTAACGGGTGACTGCGGGCGTCAGTCAGGTGATAAGGTGGTCTCGGTTTTGATACATTCCCGATATCTTTTAAAAATACACAGCCTCTGTGCCATTCCTGACCTTTAGCCTGACATTTTGTGACAGGGCTGATATTCCCGAGAAGGAATATCAACCTCGGTAGCCGAAATTCTAATGTCAGGGGTGACCACGGGCGTCAATTAGGTGACACGGGGTCACGATTTTGATACATTTCCAATATCTGGTGAAAATTCACAACCACTGTGCCATTCTTGATCTTTAGGCCGACAATGTATGACAGGGCTGATATCTCCAAGAAGGAATATCAACCTCAGAAGCTTAAATTATCATGTCAGTGTTGACTACGGCCTTCAGTTAGGTTATGAGGGGTTCACGGTTCTGACATATTCCCAATATCCGTTTGAAATACACAGTCACTGTGTCATTCTCGACCTTTAGCCGGACATTGTCTGACAGGTCTGATATCCCCGAGAGGGAATATAAACCTCGGTAGCTGAAAGTTTCATTTCAGTGGCGACTACGGGGTCACTGAAGTGATAAGCGGCCAGGCGTTTGATACATTAATGATATCCGATCAAAATACACAGCCACTGTGCCATTGCCGACCCCCAGCCTGACATAGTCTGAAAGGGCTGATATCCCTGAGAGGGAATAACAACCTCGGTAACTGAAATTCTCATGTCAGGGGTGACTACGACCATCAATTTGGTGATAAGGGGTTCATGGTTTCGATACATTCCCATAATCCGGGGAAACACACAGCCACTGTGCCATTCCAGATCTTTAGCCCGACAATGTCTGACAGGGCTGATATCCCCGAGAAGGAATATGTACCTCAGTAGCTAAAATTCTCATGTCAGGGGTGACTACGGCCGCCAGTTAGGTTATAAGGGGGTGACGCTTCTGATACATTCCCAATATCCGTTTGAAATACACAGCCACTGTGCCAATCTAGACCTTTAGCCCGACAATGTCTGAGAGGGCTAATATTCCCGAGAAGGAATATCGACCTCGGTAGCTGAAATTCTCATATCAGTGGTGACTACGCGCGCCAATTTGGTGATAAGGGAGTCACGGTTTTGATTCATTCACAAAATGCGTTTGAAACACACAGCCACTGTGCGATTCCAGACCTTTAGCCCGACATTGTCTGATAGGGCTGATTTCCCTGGGAGGGAATATCCACCTCGGTAGCTGAAATTCTCATGTTAGGGGTGACTACGACCGTCAATTTGGTGATAAGGGCGTCACGGTTTTGATACATTCCCAAAATCTGGCTGAAACACACAACCACTGTACCATTCCAGACCTTCAGCCCGACAGTGTCTGACAGGACTGATATACCTGAGAAGGAATATCGACCTCAGTAGCTTAAATTCTCATGTCAGGGGTGACTACGGCCGTCAGTTAGGGTATAAGGGGGGTCACTGTTCGGATACGTTCCCACTATCTGTTTGAAATACACAGCTACTGTGCCATTTCGACCTTTATCCGGACATTGTCTGACAGGTCTGATATCCCCGAGAGGGAATATCAACCTCGATAGCTGAAATTTTCATGTCAGTGGTGACTATGGGGTCATTGAGGTGATAAGAGGCCAGCCTTTTGATACATTCCTGATATTCGGTCAACATACACAACCACTGTGCCATTCCTGACCTCTAGGACGACATCGTCTGATAGGGCTGATATCCCTGGGAGGGAATATCAACCTCGGTAGCTGAAATTCTCATGTCAGGGGTGATAAGGGGGACACGGTTTTGATACACTCCATAAATCCGGCGGGAACACACAGCCACTGTACTATTCCAGACTTTTAGACCGACAATGTCTGACAGGGCTGATATTCCCGAGAAGGAATATCAAACTCGGTAGTCGAAATTCTAATGTTAGGGGTGACTACGGGCGTCAATTAGGTGATAAGGGGTCACGATTTTGATACATTTTTAAATCCGGTGAAAATACACAAGCACTGTATTGTTCCCGGGCTCAGTCCGACATTTCTTAACCCAGCTGGTATCCCCGAGTGGGAACATCAACCTCGGTAGCTGAAATTCTCATAACGGGTGATTACGAACATCATTTTGGTGATAAGGGGGTCACGGTTTTGATACACTTCCAAAATCAGACGGAAACACATAGCCACTGTGCCATTCCAGACCTTTATCCCGACAATGTCTGACACGGCTGATATCCCGGAGAAGGAATATGGGCCGCAGTAGCTTAAATTCTCATGTCTGGGGTGACTACCGCCGTCAGTTAGGTTATAAGGGTTCCCAATACATTCCCAATATCCGTTTGAAATACACAGCCACTGTGCCATTCTGGACCATTAGCCAGACATTGTCTGACAGGTCTGATATCCCCGAGAGGAAATATCAACCTCGGTAGCTGAAATCTCCATGTCAGTGGTGACTACGGGGTCATTGAGGTAACAAGAGGCCAGGCTTTTGATACATTCCCGATATCCGGTCAAAATACACAGCCACTGTGCCATTCCCGACCCCTAGCTCGACATTGTCTGATAGGGCTGATATCCCCGAGAGGGAATATCAACCTCGGTAGCTGAACTTCTCATGTTAAGGGTGACTGCGACTGTCAATTTGGTGATAAGGGGGTCATGGTTTTGAAACATTCCCAAAATCCGGCAGGAACACACAGCCACCGTGCCATTCCAGACCTTCAGCCCGGCAATGTCTGACAGGGCTGATATCCCCGAGAAGGAACATTAACCTCAGTAGCTTAAATTCTCATGTCAGTAGTGACTACGGCCGTCAGTTAGGTTATAAGGGGGTCACACTTCAGATACGTTCCCAATATCCGTTTGAAATACACAGCCACTGTGCCATTCTCGACCTTTATCCGGACATTGTCTGACAGGTCAGATATCCCCGAGAGTGAATATCAACCTCGGTAGCTGAAATTTTGATGTTACGGGTGACTATGACCGTCAATTTGTTGATAAGGGGGTCACGGTTTTGATACACTCCCAAAATCAGGCTGAAACAGACAGCTACTGTGCCATTCCACACCTTCGGCCCGACAATGTCTGACAGGGCTGATATTCCCGAGAAGGAATATCAACCTCGGTAGCCGAAATTCTAATGTCAGGTGTGACTACGGGCGTCAATTAGGTGATAAGGGGTCACGATTTTGATACATTTCCAATATCCGGTGAAAATACACAACCACTGTGCCATTCTAGATCTTTAGGCCGACAATGTCTGACAGGGCTGATATCCCCGAGAACGAATATCAACCTCAATAGCTTAAATTCTCCTGTCAGGGGTGACTACGTCCGCCAGATAGGTTATATGCGGGTCACGGTTCAGATACATTCCCAATATCCGTTTCAAACACACAGCCATTTTGCGTTTCCAGACCTTTAGCCAGACAATGTCTGACAGGGCTGATATTCCCGAGAAGGAATATCAACCTCGGTAGCTGAAATTCTCATATCAGTGATGACTACGAGCGTCAATTTGGTGATAACGATCTCACGGTTTTGATACATTCCCAAAATGCGTTTGAAACACACAGCCACTATGCGATTCCAGACCTTTAGCCCGACATTGCCTGATAGGTTTGATATCCCCGAGAGGGAATATCAACCTCGATAGCTGAAATTTTCATGTCAGTGGTGACTATGGGGTCATTGAGGTGATAAGAGGCCAGCCTTTTGATACATTCCTGATATTCGGTCAACATACACAACCACTGTGCCATTCCTGACCTCTAGGACGACATCGTCTGATAGGGCTGATATCCCTGGGAGGGAATATCAACCTCGGTAGCTGAAATTCTCATGTCAGGGGTGATAAGGGGGACACGGTTTTGATACACTCCATAAATCCGGCGGGAACACACAGCCACTGTGCTATTCCAGACTTTTAGACCGACAATGTCTGACAGGGCTGATATTCCCGAGAAGGAATATCAAACTCGGTAGTCGAAATTCTAATGTTAGGGGTGACTACGGGCGTCAATTAGGTGATAAGGGGTCACGATTTTGATACATTTTTAAATCCGGTGAAAATACACAAGCACTGTATTGTTCCCGGGCTCAGTCCAACATTTCTTAACCCAGCTGGTATCCCCGAGTGGGAACATCAACCTCGGTAGCTGAAATTCTCATAACGGGTGATTACGAACATCATTTTGGTGATAAGGGGGTCACGGTTTTGATACACTTCCAAAATCAGACGGAAACACATAGCCACTGTGCCATTCCAGACCTTTATCCCGACAATGTCTGACACGGCTGATATCCCGGAGAAGGAATATGGGCCGCAGTAGCTTAAATTCTCATGTCTGGGGTGACTACCGCCGTCAGTTAGGTTATAAGGGTTCCCAATACATTCCCAATATCCGTTTGAAATACACAGCCACTGTGCCATTCTGGACCATTAGCCAGACATTGTCTGACAGGTCTGATATCCCCGAGAGGAAATATCAACCTCGGTAGCTGAAATCTCCATGTCAGTGGTGACTACGGGGTCATTGAGGTAACAAGAGGCCAGGCTTTTGATACATTCCCGATATCCGGTCAAAATACACAGCCACTGTGCCATTCCCGACCCCTAGCTCGACATTGTCTGATAGGGCTGATATCCCCGAGAGGGAATATCAACCTCGGTAGCTGAACTTCTCATGTTAAGGGTGACTGCGACTGTCAATTTGGTGATAAGGGGGTCATGGTTTTGAAACATTCCCAAAATCCGGCAGGAACACACAGCCACCGTGCCATTCCAGACCTTCAGCCCGGCAATGTCTGACTGGGCTGATATCCCCGAGAAGGAACATTAACCTCAGTAGCTTAAATTCTCATGTCAGTAGTGACTACGGCCGTCAGTTAGGTTATAAGGGGGTCACACTTCAGATACGTTCCCAATATCCGTTTGAAATACACAGCCACTGTGCCATTCTCGACCTTTATCCGGACATTGTCTGACAGGTCAGATATCCCCGAGAGTGAATATCAACCTCGGTAGCTGAAATTTTGATGTTACGGGTGACTATGACCGTCAATTTGTTGATAAGGGGGTCACGGTTTTGATACACTCCCAAAATCAGGCTGAAACAGACAGCTACTGTGCCATTCCACACCTTCGGCCCGACAATGTCTGACAGGGCTGATATTTCCGAGAAGGGATATCAACCTCGGTAGCCGAAATTCTAATGTCAGGTGTGACTACGGGCGTCAATTAGGTGATAAGGGGTCACGATTTTGATACATTTCCAATATCCGGTGAAAATACACAACCACTGTGCCATTCTAGATCTTTAGGCCGACAATGTCTGACAGGGCTGATATCCCCGAGAACGAATATCAACCTCAATAGCTTAAATTCTCCTGTCAGGGGTGACTACGTCCGCCAGATAGGTTATATGCGGGTCACGGTTCAGATACATTCCCAATATCCGTTTCAAACACACAGCCATTTTGCGTTTCCAGACCTTTAGCCAGACAATGTCTGACAGGGCTGATATTCCCGAGAAGGAATATCAACCTCGGTAGCTGAAATTCTCATATCAGTGATGACTACGAGCGTCAATTTGGTGATAACGATCTCACGGTTTTGATACATTCCCAAAATGCGTTTGAAACACACAGCCACTATGCGATTCCAGACCTTTAGCCCGACATTGCCTGATAGGTCTGATATCCCTGAGAAGGAAAATCAACCTCGGTAGCTGAAATTCTAAAGTCAGGGGGGACTACGACCGTCAATCTGGTGATAAGGGGGTCAAGGTGTTGATACATTCCCAAAATCGGGCGGAAATACACAGCCACTGTGCCATTCCAGACCTTTATCCCAACAATGTCTGACAGGGCTGATAATTCAGAGAAGGAATATCAACCTCGGTAGCTGAAATTCTCATATCAGTGGTGACGAGCGTCAATTTGGTGATAAGGGCGTCACGGTTTTGATACATTCCCAAAATCCGGCGGAAATACTCAGCCACTGTGCGATTCCAGACCTTTAGCCCGACCTTGTCTTATAGGGCTGATATCCTTGAGAGGGAATATCAACCTCGGTAGCTGTAATTCTCATGTTAGGGGTGACTACGACTGTGAGTTTGGTGATAAGGGGGTCACGGTTTTGATACATTCCCAAAATCCGGCTGAAAGACACAGTCACTGTGCCATTCCAGACCTTCAGCCCGACAATGTTTGACAGGGCTGGTATCCCTGAGAATGAATATCGACCTCAGTAACTTAAATTCTCATGTCAGGGGTGACTACGGCCGCCAGTTAGGTTATAAGGGGGTCAGTATTCAGACACGTTCACACTATCCGTTTGAAATAGACAGCCACTGTGGCTAATAATTCAGAGAAGGAATATCAACCTCGGTAGCTGAAATACTAATGTCATTGGTGATTACGAGCGTCAATTTGGTGATGAGGGGGGTCACGGTTTTGAAACATTCCCAGAATCCGGCGGAAATACACAACCACTGTGCGATTCCAGACCCTTAGCCCGACCTTGTCTTATAGGGCTGATATCCTTGAGAGGGAATATCAACCTCGGTAGCTGAAATTCTCGTGTTAGGGGTGAGTACGACCGTCAGTTTGGTGATAAAGGGGAAACAAACAGCCACTGTGCCATTCCAGACCTTTATCCCAACTATGTCTGACAGGGCTGATACCCCGAGAAGGAAAATGAACCTCAGTAGCTTGAATTTTCACGTCAAGGAAGACTACGGCGGTCAGTTAGGTTATACGGGAGTCACAGTTCTGATACATTCCCAATATCCGGTTGAAATACACAGCCACTGTGCCTTTCTCGACTTTTAGCCGGACATTGTCTGACAGGTCTGATATCTCCGAGAGGGAATATCAACCTCGGTAGCTGAAATTTTCATGTCAGTGGTGACTCTTGGGTCACTGAGGTGATAAGAGGCCAGGCTATTGATACATTCCTGATATCCGGTCAAAATACACAGCCACTGTGCCGTTCCCGACCCCTAGCCCGACATTGCCTGATAGGGCTGATATCCCTGAGGGGAAATATCAACCTCGGTAGCTGAAATTCTCATGTTAGGTGTGACTATGATCGTCAGTTTGGTGATAAGGGATCACGGTTTGGATACATTCCAAAAATTCTGCTGAAACACACAGCCACTGTGCCATTCCAGACCTTCTGCCCAGCAATGTCTGACAGGGCTGATATCCCCGAGAAGGAACATCAACCTCAGTAGCTTAAATTCTCATGGCAGTTGTCACTACGGCCATCAGTTAGGTTATAAGGGGGTCAGGGTTTAGATACGTTCCCAATATCCGTTTGAAATACACAGCCACTTTGCCATTCTCGATCTTAATCCGGACATTGTCTGACAGGCCTGATATGCCCGAGGGAGAATATCAACCTCAGTAGGTGAAATTTTGATGTTATGGATAACTACGACCTCCAATTTGGTGATAAGTGGATCACTGTTTTGATACATTCCCAAAATCAGGCTGAAACACACAGCCACGGTGCCATTCCAGACCTTCAATCCGACAATGTCTGACAGGACTGAAATCGCCGAGAAGGAATATCAACCTGAGTAGCTTACATTCTCATGTCAGGGTTGACTACGGCAGTCAGTTTGGTTATAAGGGGTTCACGATTCTGATACATTCCCAATGTCCCTTTGAAACACACAGCCCCTGTGCGATTCCAGACCTTTAGCCCGACAATGTCTGACAGGGCTGATATTCCCGAGAAGAAAAATCAACCTCAGTAGCTGAAATTCTCATGTCAGGAGTGACTACGATCGTCAGTTTGGTGATAAAGGGGTCACGGTTTTGATACATTCCCAAAATCCGGCGGAAACACGCAGCCACTCTGCCATTCCAGGCCTTTAGTCCGACAATGTTTGACAGGGCTGATATCCCCGAGATGGTATATGAACATCAGTAGCTTAAATTCTCTTGTTAGGGGTGACTACGGCCGTCAGTTAGGTTATAAGGGGGTCACGGTTCTGATACATTCCCAATATCCGTTTGAAATACACAGCCACTCTGCCATTCTCGACCTTTAGCCGGACATTGTCTGACAGGTCTGATATCCCCGAGAGGGAATATCGACCTCGGTAGCTGAAATGTTCATGTCATTATGACTACGGGGTCATTGAGGTGATACATTCCTGATGTCCGGTCAAAATACACAGCCGCTGTGCCATTCCCAACCCCTTGCCCGACATTGTCCGATAGGGCTGATATCCCTGAGAGGGAATATCAACCTCGGTGGCTGAACTTCTCATGTTAGGGTTTACTACGACTGTCAGTTAGGTGATAAGGGGGATCACGATTTTGATACATTCCCAAAATCCAGCGGAAACACACAGCCGCTGTGGCAATCCAGACCTTTAGCTTGACAATGTCTGACAGGGCTGATAAACCCGAGAAGGAATATCAACCTCGGTAGCCGAAATTCTAATGTCAGGGGTGACTACAGGCATCAATTAGGTGATAAGGGGTCACGATCTTGATACATTTTTAATATCCGGTGAAAATACTCAGCCACTGCACTTTTCCAGAGCTTCAGCCCGATATTTCCTTACCCAGCTGATATCCCCGAGAGGGAACATCGACCTCGGTAGCTGAAATTCTCATGTCAGGGGTGACTCCGACCATAAATTTAATGATAATGGGGTCACGGTTTTGACATATTCCCAAAATTCCTGCGGAAACACACAGACACTGTGCCATTCCAGACCATTAGCCTGACAATGTCTGACAGGGCTGATATCCCCGAGAAGGAATATGAACCTCAGTAGCTGAAATTCTCATATCAGGGGTGACTACGCCGTCAGTTAGATAATCTCCCATTAGCGTCGCCCATACAATCGCGCTCATCCCGTGTATAAACACGCGTTAACCTCGCTGATTAACTCACGTTAATCTTCTTGCATCAACCTTGGGGATAAGCGCATGTTAACCTGGCGGATTAACTATCGTTAAACTCGCGTTAAACTCGCCATTACCTTGGGGATAAATTTGCGTTAAATTCACGGGTAGACACACGTTCACATCGTGAATTAATTTGAGTTAAATTTGCATTAAACTAGCGGACGAACTCGCATTAACCTCACGGATAAACATGCGTTAACCTCCTGGATCAACTCGCGGATATTCTCGCGCCAAACGCACACTAACCATGCGGATAAACATGCGTTAACCTCAAGGACTAACTCGCGTTAATCTCGCTTTAGCCATGGGGATAAACTAGCATTAAACTCACGGACAAACACGCTTTAACCTCGCGGATTAACTTGCAGATAATCTCGTGTTAACTCCGCAGATAAACTCACGCAAAACTCGCGTTAACCTCGCGATATACTTGCGTTAACCTAGCGGATAAACTCGTGTTAAACTCGCCTTAGTCTTGTGGATAAACTCGCCTTAAACACACGTTAACCTGACGGATAAACCAGCGTTAATGTCGCGTCACACTCGTCTAACGACACGGATAAACTCGTGTAAAACTCGCGTTAACCTCGGGGATGAAAACCCACCAAAATTGCGTTAATCTCGCATATAAACGCACGTTAAACTCGAGTTAACCTCGCGAGTACATTCGCGTTAACCTTGTGGATTAACTTGCGTTAAACTCCCATTAACGTTTGGGATGTACTCGCGCCAAACTACCGATGACCTCGCGGATAAACTCGCCTGATACTCGCGTAACATCGCGTTTAACTCGCGCTAAGAACGCGGATAAATTCGCGATAACCTCGCACATAAACTCACATTAAGATTGCCGATAAACTCGCGCCAAAGACGCGTTAATCTCGTGGAAGGACTCGTGTTAAACAACGCCGATAAACGCGCGCTAAACTCGAGTTAACCTCCTGGATAAACTCGCGTTAACCTCCCGGATAAGCTCGCACTAAATAATATCGCAGATAAACTCACAATATCCTTGCGCATAAACTCGCATTAATATCCCGGATAAACTCGCGTTAAACGCGCGCTATCCTCATGTATAAACTCGTGTTAATCTCGAGTTAACATCGTGGGTTAACTCTCGCTAACAACGCGCATTAACTCGGGATAACCTCGCGGACAAATTCGCGTTAAACTTGAGTTAACATCGCGTTGTACTCGCGCTAAGAATGTGCATAAACTCACAATAACCTCGCGCATAACCTCACGATAACATCGTCGATAAACTCGCGTTAAACTCGAGATAGCCGCGCGGATAACCTCGTGTTAACTTCGCGTATAAACTCGCGCCAAATGCGCGTTATCCTCGCAGATAAACACTTGATCACTTCGTGCTAACATCGCCGATAAACTCGCGTTAAACTCATGCTAAACTGGCTGGTAAACTCGCGTTAACCTAACGGATAGACCAGTGCCAAAACCGCAGACGAACGCGCATTAATCTCACGTTAACCCCGCGCATATACTCGCGTTAACTTCACGGATAAACTCGCGTTCAACTCGACTAAACTGGCGTCAAACTGGCATTAACCTCACGGGTAGACTCTCGTTAATCTCGCGAACAGACTCCCGTTAAACTCGTGTTAATCTCGCGGATAAACTCGAGTTAACCACGAGGATTACCGTGCGTTAAACACAACGCACATTAAACAAGCGTTAAACTCGTGGATAAACTCACGGATAAACTCGGATTAAAGTCGTGCTAACCTTGCTGATCAATTCGCGGAGAAACTCACGTTAACCTTAGGGACAAACTCGCGTTAACCTCGCGGATTACCTCCCGGATAAACTCGCGTTAACCGCACGGATAAACACGCATTGACATCTCGGATTAACTCGCATAAATCTCATGTTAAACTCGGAGAAAAACTCGCGGAAACTATATGCAAGGTAAACGCAAGTTTATCCGCGATGTCAATACGGGCAATATGTCAATCAGCTCGCCCTCATTTGTGCCACCCTACAGCACCTTTTATTTGATCAGATTTGCCTATCTAGAAGGTTTTCTGGGAGGTTGGCACTTTTAGGGCCTTAGTTCCCCATAAAGAGGGGTCATATGGGGACGGGCAACACGTCAATCATCTCGTCTTCATTTGTTCCACCCTACAACACCTTTTATTTGATCAGATTTGCCCATCTAGAAGGTTTTCTGGGAGGTTGTCACTTTTAGGGCCTTGGTTGCCCCATAAAGAGGAGTCATATGGGGACGGGCAACATGTCAATCAACTCGTCTTCATTTGTGCCACCCCAAGCAAGCACCTTTTATTTGACCAGAGTTGCCCATCTAGAAGGTTTTCTGGGAGGTTGTCACTTTTAGGGCCTTGGTTGCCCCATAAAGAGAGGGTCAAATGGGGACGGGCAACATGTCAATCATCCCGGCTTCATTTGTGCCACCCTGCAGCACCTTTTATTTGATCAGATTTGCCCATCTAGAAGGTTTTCTGGGAGGTTGTCACTTTTAGGGCCTTGGTTGCCCCATAAAGAGGTGCCATACGGGGACGCGCAACATGTCAATCAACTCGTCTTCACTTGTGCCACCTTACAGCACCTTTTATTTGATCAGATTTGCCCATTTAGTAGGTTCTCTGGGAAGTTGTCACTTTTAAGGCCTTGGTTGCCCCATAAAATGGGGTCATATGGGGACGGACAACATGTCAATCAACTCGTCTTCATTTTTCCTGTTTTGACAGGGGGGGGGGGGGGGGGGTCTTCCAAAGAATTCCGGACACAAGGCCGGGGTGGGTGGGTGGTCGGATGGGGGCCAAAACACCTTTTTTCCTGGAGTTGCAATTTTTTTCCTGGTGGTTTTTTTTCAAATTATTTTCACATAACAAGGCTATATTGTTGTTTAGTAGTCTAATAGGCACCTGTTTGTCAGGTAGGGTTAGTGAATAAGGCCCCACTAGGCTGATTAGGGGATTTGTTCTCTTTTTTGTAAATTAAATTAGATGCATTAAAGAATTGTGTACTCCAGTTTGACTAAAAACAATCAGTGGAAATTTATGAATTTTAATTTGGGAATGGTTAACATAATTTTCATAGCTGAATCATCACGGCACAATTTGGATTTTACAATGAGTAGCAATGTGTTTAGCAGAACATCTAAAATAATGTAAAAAAATTACGGAAAATAATCTAAATGCCCAGTTTCTCTGAGAAGAGCTCTTGTAACCTGAAACTAATGAAAATTCTCACAGTGCATCTTTGATATAAAACCCCACTTACTTAATTCAAGCTCATAGTGATAGTACCAGGGTTTTCACAGAGGGTTTGTCTGGCTATCTCGTGAAAACATGAAACAAAAGTTACAGTTAATATTTGAATTGAAAACTGACCCTGACTGAGCCAGAGTATATAGATGAGTAGCTGAGCATAATACTATGCAGCAAAAGAAGATTATTTTAATCCACTATTTGATGTTCACAAAAATAGTCTAATTCTTACATTATATGCTGTTATATGCAGAAATCAATGCTGACATTTTTTCGGAGACGGACCAGGACGGACAGTGAGATTTACAATAGTGTTAGGTGACAGATTTTCAGCTTTCCTATGCTATATACTATCTTTTGAGTAATGACAATTGGCTGAAACCTCAAGGTCATTAAAATTAAAACTTCTTCACTAAATTTAAACTGTTTCTTCAGTCTCAGAACTTAACACATGAATGATAATTATTGTGAGAGCATTGAGGCCAGAACTTTCAGTTGAGCATTTGTAATTCATGCACTTCAATAATATGCCAGTATACACTACGCCATAGTGTATATAGGCATATTATTGAAATGCATGAATTACAAATGCTCAACTGAAAGTTCTGTCATCAGGTATTAGAACCACCAGAACATACCAGAAAGTTCTGTCATCAGGTATTAAAACCACCAGATGTGAAAAAAACAGTTATCAGGATGAAACAATCCTGGGTAATATTAGGTTCAGCACCAATTCCAACTCAAGAATCAATCAGTTCCTCGAAAGTTTTCTCACAACGAAAAATGCCAATGAAATTTTTCCCAGTAAAAATAAATGTGTGCTTGATAACAAAGGAGTTAATAACAATTTTCCTTAGTGAAATCTAAATGCTTCTGTTGATGCTGGTTGATGTGTACATAATTAGTTTAGACAATAGATTAGGATTCAAATTAAGGCAGTCATTGACAACTGGAAGCTCAGTGCAATAATTTTTCATTACCCACTGTGGTGATACACTGAAAAAAACATAGGTGGTTGGGGTGGGTGTCCAAGTGGTCAGAGGAAAAAAATATTTTTTTTGCACGTGGGTGGGTGGGTGGTAGTCAAAAGGCCTTGTGTCCGGAATTTTTTGGAAGACCCCCCCCCCCCCCCCCCCCCTGGTTTTGGTGGAATAAAAATTGTTAAAAACCACGGTCGGCTCGTGTAGAGATTCATGACCATTACTTTACTTAACCCCCACTCTAAACTTAGAGATCATATATACTTTGGCCCATTAGTATTACGAAACACAGTTCTGCCCTGAAACACGATGTTGGGGTATCGCACAGGGGCTGTGTATTCCCTTCGGATAGTAGGCATGTATCAAACATATAACCCCCCCCTCCCCCCACGTTATGTAACTGACGTCCGTAGTCACACCCGCCATGAAAATCATGGCTGCCGATGTTGATATTCTCTCTCGGGATATCAGCCCTGTCCGAAACTGTCGGGCTGCAGGACGGGTATCGCAGAGGGGTTGTGTATTTTCCTCAGATATTGGGCATGTATTAAAATCGTGACCCCTTTATCACTTTACTGACATTACACCTGACATGACAATCTCAGCGGCCGGTGTTGATATTTCTGAATATTCCCCCCCCCCCCCCCCCCCCACGGGATATCCGCCTTGTCAAAAATTGTCGGCTAAAGGTCGCACAGTGGAGGTGTATTGGGCATGTATCAAAATTGTGACCTCTTATCACATAACCTACATCCATAGTAATCCCTAACATGGAAATCTCGGCTGCGGGTGTTGATAATCACTCTTGTGGATAGCAGCCCAGTCGGACAATGTTGGGATAAAGGGCGGCTATCGAACAGTGGCGGTGTATTTCCATCGGATATTGGTCATTAGGGGAATCTTAGCTACCGAGGTTAATATTCCCTCTCGGGGCTATCAGCCCTGTCAGGAAAATTAATGTTGTGCTGAAGGCTTGGAATGGAACAGTGGCTGTGTATTTCCAGCGGATATTGGGAATGTATCAAAGTCGTGAACACAGTATCACCAAACTGACGCCTATAGTCACCCCTAATGGGAGAATCTCTGCTACCGAGGTTAATATTCCCTCTTGGGGATCTCAACCCTTTCAGGAGATGTCGGGCGGGCTGAATGCAAGAAATTCACAATGGCTGCGTATTTCCCCCGGATATCGGAGATGCATCAAAAGCGTCACACCCTTATCACCTAACTAACACATGTAGTCATCCTTGAAAGGAGCATCTCAGCTACCGAGGTCAATCTTCCCTCTCGAGGATATCAGGTCGTTTAGGAAATATCGGGCTAAAGATCGGAAAGGGCATAGTGGCTGTGTATTTCCAACGGGTATTGGGAAGGTATCAAAACCGTGAGCCCCATATCACCCAACTGACGCCCGCAATTATCACTGACGTGAGAATTTCAGCTACCGAGGCTGATATTCCCTTTCGGGGATATCAGCCCTGTCAAACAATGTCGGGCTAAGGGTCGGGAATGGCAATGTGGCTGTGTATTTTGAACGGATATCAGGAATTTATCAGGAGCGTGGCCCCTTTATCATCTCAATGACCCTGTAGTCACCCCTGACATGAAAATTTCAGCTTCCGAGGTTGATATTCCCTCTCTGGGATATTAGCCCTGTCAGACAATGTTGGGCTAAAGGTCGAGAATGGCACAATGCCTGTGTATTTCCACCGGATATTGTGAATATATTAAAACCGTGGCCCCCTTATCACGTAATTGACGCCTGTAGTCACCACTGACGTGAGAACTTCAGCCACCGAGGAGGATATACCTTTCCCGAAGTTCAGCCCTGTCAGACAATACTGGGCTAAAGGTCGGGAACGGCACATAGGCTGTGTATTTCCAACGGTTATTAGGAAGGTATCTAAACCGTGACCCTCTTATCACCTAACTGACGCGCGCAGTCACCCTTGACATTAGACTTTCAGCTAACGAGGTTTATATTCCTTCTCAGGGATATCCGCCCTGTAAGATAAGTCAGGACTAAAAGTCGAGAATGGTACAATGCCTGTATAATTTCACCGGATATAGGGAAGGTATCAAAACTGTGAACCCCATATCACCCGATTGATGAGCGTAGTCCCCCCTGACATGAGAATTTCCGCTACTGAGGTATTCCCTCTCGGGGATATTAGCCCTGTCAGACAATGTTGGGCTAAAGGTCAAGAATGGCAAAGTGGCCGTGTATTTCCGCTGGATATTGGAAATATATCAAAGCCGAGACCCCCTTCTCACCTGACTGACGCCCGCAGTCATCTCTTACACGAGAATTTAAGCTACCGAAGTTGATATTCCTTCTTAGGGATATCAGCCCTGTCTTTCAATGTCGGGATAAAGATCTGGAATTGCACAGTGGCTCTGAATTTCCGCTGGATTTTGGGGATGTATCAAAGCCGTGACCCCCTTATCACCAAATTTACAGTAGTAGTCACCCCTGCCAGGAGAATCTCAGCTACCGAGGTTAATATTCCCTCTCGGGGATTTTACCCCTGTCAGGAAATAACAGGCTGAAGCTCGGGAATGGTACAGTAACCGTGTATTCAGCCGGATAGCGGATATGCATCAAAATCGTGACCACCTTATCACCTAACTGACGCACGTAGTCATCAATGACAGGGGCATCTCAGCTAATGAGGTCAATCTTCCCTTTCGAAGATATCAGGTCGGTTAGGAAATATCGGGCTAAAGCTTGGAAAGGGCACAGTGGCTGTGTATTTCCACCGGATATTCGGGGGGTATCAAAACCGTGATCCCCATATCAACCAATTGACACCCACAATCACCACTGACATGAAAATTACAGCTATCGAGGTTGATATTCCCTTTCGGGGATATCAGCCCTGTCAGACAATGTCGGGTTAAGGGTCGGGAATGGCAATGTGGCTGTGTATTTTGAACGGATATCAGGAATGTATCAAAAGCCTAGCAGCTTATCACATCAATGACCCCGTAGTCACCACTGACATGAAAATTTCAGCTACCGAGGTTGATATTCCCTCTTTGGGATACCAGACCTGTCAGACAATGTCCGGCTTTAGGCCGAGAATGGCACAGCGGCTGTGTATTTCAAACGGATATTAAGATTGTATCAGAACCGTGACCCCCTTATAACCTAACTGACGGCCGTAGACACCCCTGACACGAGAATGTAAGCTACTAAGCTTCATATTTCTTCTCGAGGATATCAGCCCTGTCAGACATTGTCGGGCTAAAGGTCTGGAATGGCACAGTGGCTGCGTGTTTCCGCCAGATTTTGGGAATGTATGAAAACTGTTACCTCATTATCACCAAATTTACGTCCGTAGTCACCCCTGACATGAGAATTTCAACTACCGAGGATGACGTTCCCTCTCGGGGATATCAGGTGGGTTAGGAAATATCGGGCTGAAGCTCGGGAAAAGTACAGTGGCTGTGTATTTTCACCGGATATTGAAAATGTATCAAAATCGTGGTCCCTTATCACCTAAATGACGCCCGCAGTCACCCCTGACATTAGAATTTCGGCTACCAAGGTTGATATTCCTTTTTGGGAATATCAGACCTGTCAGACATTGTCGGGCTAAAGGTCTGGAATGGCACAGAGGATGTGTGTTTCCGCCGGATTTTGGGAATGTATCAATATCGTGGCCCCCTTATCACCAAATTGACGGTAGTAGTGACCCCTGACATGAGAATTCCAGCTACCGAGGTTGATATTCCCTCTCATGGATATCAGCCCTAACACAAAATGTCTGGATAGGGGTCGGGAATGGCACAGTGGCTGTGTATTTTAACCGGATATCAGGAATGTACCAAAAGCGCGTTGCCTCTTATCACCCCAATGACCCCGCAGTCACTACTGACATGAAAATTTCAGCTACCGAGGACGATATTCCCTCTCGGGGATATCAGCTGGGTCAGTTCATATCGGGCTGATGATCGGGAAAAGTACAGTGGCTGTGTATTTTCACCGGATATTGAAAATGTATCAGCATCGTGACACCTTATCACCTAATTGACGTCCGTAGCCACCCCTGACATTAGAATTTCGGCTACCGAGACTAATATTCCTTCTCGGAAATATCAGCCCTGTCAGAAATTGTCGGGCTAAAGGCCTGGAATGGCACAGTCACTGTGTGTTTCCGCCAGATTTCGGAAATGTATCAAAACCGTGACCCCCTTATCACCAAATTGACGGTCGTAGTCACCCCTGACATGAGAATTACAGCTATCGAGGTTGATGATCCCTCTTGGGGATATCAGCTGGGTTAGAAAATATCAGATTGAAGCTCGGAAAAGGTACAGTGGCTGTGTATTTGCACCGGATATTGAAAATGTATCAAAATCATGACCCCATATCACCTAATTGACGCCCGTAGTCACCCCTCACATTAGAATTTCGGCTACCGAGGTTGATATTCATTCTCGGGAATATCAGCCCTGTCAGACACTGTCGGGCTAAAGGTCTGGAATGGCACAGTGGCTGTGTCTTTCCGCCGGATTTTGGGAATGTATTAAAACCGCGACCCCCTTATCACCAAATTGACGATCCTAGTCACCCCTGACATGAGAATTTCAGCTACCGAGGTCGATGTTCCCTCTCGGGGATATCAGCTGGGTTAGGAAATATCGAGATGAAGCTCGGGAAAAGTACAGTGGCTGTATATTTTCACCGGATATTGAAAATGTATCAAAATCGTGACCCCTTATCACCTAATTGAGGCCCGTAGTCACCCCTGACATTAGAATTTCGGCTACCGAGGTTGAAATTCCTTCTCAGGAATATCAGCCCTGTCAAACATTCCCGGGCTAAAGGTCTGGAATGGCACAGTGGCTGTGTGTTTCCGCTGGATTTTGGGAAGGTACCAAAGCCGTGACCCCTTATCACCAAATTGACGGTCGTAGTCACCCTTGACATGAGAATTTCAGCTACACGGGTTGATATTCCCTCTCTCAGATATCAGCCCTATCAGACAATGTCGGGCTAATTTACGGGGATGGCACAGCGGCAGTGTATTTTAACCGGATATCAGGAATGTATCAAAGGCATTGCCTCTTATCACCCCAATGACCCCGTAGTCACCACTGATATGAAAATTTCAGCTACCGAGGTTGATATTCCCTCCCGGGGATATCAGACCTGTCAGACAATGCCCGGCTAAAGGTCGAGAATGGCACAGAGGCTGTGTATTTCAAACGGATATTGGGAATATGTCAGAACCGTGACGCCCTTATAACCCACATGTAACTGATGGCCTTAGTCACCCCTGACATGAGATTTTAAGCTACTGAGTATGATATTCCTTCTCGAGGATATCAGCCCTGTCAGACATTGTCGGCCTAAAGATATAGAATGGCACAGTGGTTGTGTATTTTCACCGGATATTGAAAATGTATCAAAATTGTATTGTGACTCTTCATGACCTAATTGACGCCCATAGTCACCCCTGACATTAGAATTTCGGGTACCGAGGTTGATATTCCTTCTCGAGAGTATCAGCCCTGTCAGACATTGTCGGGCTGAAGGTCTGGAATGGCACAGTGGCTGTGTGTTTCCGCCGGATTTTGGGAATGTATCAAAACCGTGACCCCCTTATCACGAAATTGACGGTCGTAGTCACCCCTGACATAAGAATACTGAGGTTCATATTCCATTTTAGGGATATCAGCCCTCTCATACAATGTCGGGCTAACGGTCGGGAATGGCACAGTAGCTGTGTATTTTGAACGGATATTGGGAATGTATCAAAACCGTGACCCAATTATCACCTAACTGACGTAGGTAGTGACCACTGACTTGAGAATTTCGGCTACCGAGGTTAATATTCATTCTCGGGAATATCAGCCCAGTCAGACATTGTCGGGCTAAAGGTCTGGAATGGCACAGTGGCTGTGTGTTTCCGCCGGATTTTGGGAATGTATCAATACCAAGACCCCCTCATCACCAAATTGACGGTGGTAGTGACCCCTGACATGAGAATTCCAGCTACCGAGGTTGATATTCCCTCTCATGGATATCAGCTCTATCACACAATGTCGGGACAGGAGTCGGGAATGGCACAGTGGCTGTGTATTTTAACCGGATATCAGGAATGTATCAAAAGCGCTTTGCCTCTTATCACCCCAATGACCCTGTAGTCACCACTGACATGAAAATTTCAGCTACCGAGGTCGATATTTCCTCTCGGAGATATCCGACCTGCCAGACAATGTCCGGCTAAAGGTCGAGAATGGCACAGTGGCTGTGTATTTCAAACCGATATTGGGAATGTTTTAGAACCGTGACCCCCTTATAACCTAACTGGTGGCCGTTGTCACCCCTGGCCTGAGAATTTAAGCTACTGATGTTCATATACCATCTCGGGGATATCAGCTGGATTAGGAAATGTCGAGATGAAGCTCGGGAAAAGTACAGTGGCTGTATATTTTCACCGGATATTGAAAATGTATCAAAATCGTGACCCCTTATCACCTAATTGAGGCCCGTAGTCACCCCTGACATTAGAATTTCGTCTACCGAGGTTGAAATTCCTTCTCGGAATATCAGCCCTGTCAAACATTCCCGGGCTAAAGGTCTGGAATGGCACAGTGGCTGTGTGTTTCCGCTGGATTTTGGGAGTGTACGAAAGCCGTGACCCCTTATCACCAAATTGACGGTCATAGTCACCCTTGACATGAGAATTTCAGCTATCCGGGTTGATATTCCCTCTCTCAGTATCAGCCCTATCAGACAATGTCAGGCTAATTTACGGAGATGGCACAGCGGCAGTGTATTTTAACCGGATATCAGGAATGTATCAAAGGCGTTGCCTCTTATCACCCCAATGACCCCGTAGTCACCACTGATATGAAAATTTCAGCTACCGAGGTTGATATTCCCTCTCGGGGATATCAGACCTGTCAGACAATGCCCGGCTAAAGGTCAAGAATGGCACAGAGGCTGTGTATTTCAAACGGATATTGGGAATACGTCAGAACCGTGACGCCCTTATAACCTACATGTAACTGATGGGCGTAGTCACCCCTGACATGAGATTTTAAGCAACTGAGTTTGATATTCCTTCTCGAGGATATCAGCCCTGTGAGACATTGTCGGCCTAAGGATATAGAATGGCACAGTGGTTGTGTATTTTCACCGGATATTGAAAATGTATCAAAATTGTATTGTGACTCTTCATCACCTAATTGACGCCCATAGTCACCTCTGACATTAGAATTTTGGCTACCCAGGTTGATATTCCTTCTCGGGAATATCAGCCCGGTCAGACATTGTCGGGCTGAAGGTCTGGAATGGCACAGTGGCTGTGTGTTTCCGCCGGATTTTAGGAATGTATCAAAACCGTGACCCCCTAATCACGAAATTGACTGTTGTAGTCACCCCTGACATAAGAATTCCGAGGTTCATTCCATTTTAGGGATATCAGCCCTCTCATACAATGTCGGGCTAACGGTCGGGAATGGCACAGTGGCTGTGTATTTTGAAAGGATATCGGGAATGTATCAAAACCGTGACCCCATTATTACCTAACTGACATTGGTAGTGACCCCTGACTTGAGAATTTCGGCTACCGAGGTTGATATTCATTCTCGGGAATTTCAGCCCAGTCAGACATTCTCGGGCTAAAGGTCTGGAATGGCACAGTGGCTGTGTGTTTCCGCCAGATTTTGGTAACGTATCAAAACCGTGATCCCCTTATCACAAAATTGACGGCTGTAGTCACCCCTGACATAAGAATTTTAGCTACCGAGATTCATATTGCACCTCAGGGATATCAGCCCTGTCATACAATTTCGGACTAACGGTTGGGTATGGCACAGTGGCTGTGTATTTTGAACGGATATCGCGAATATATCAAAACCGTTACCCCATTTATCACCAAATTGACGGCTGCAGTCACCCCTGACAAAAGAATTTCAGCTCCCGAGGTTCATATTCCATCTCAGGGATATCAGCCCTGTCATACAACGTGGGAATGTATTTTGGACGAATATCGGGAATGTATCAAAACCGCGACCCCCATTATCACCTAACTGACGCCGGTAGAGACTCCTGACTTGAGAATTTTGGCTACCGAGGTTGATATTCATTCTTGGACATATCAATCCTGTCAGACATTGTCGGGCTAAAGGTCTGGAATGGCACAGTGGCTGTGAATTTCCGCTGGATTTCGGGAATGTATCGAAACCGTCACCCTCTTATCATTAAATTGACGGTCGTAGTCACCCCTGACATAAGAATTCCAGCTACCGAGGTTCATATTCCCTCTCAGGGATATCAGCCCTCTCATACAACGCTGAGCTAACGGTCGGGAATGGCACAGTGGCTGTGTATTTTGAATGGATATAGGAATTGTATCAAAACCGTGATCCCATTATTACCTAACTGACGTCGGCAGTGACCCCTAATTTGAGAATTTCGGCTACCGAGGTTAATACGCATTCTCGTGAATATCAGCCCTGTCAGACATTCTTGGGCTAAAGTCCTCGAATGGCACAGTGGCTGTGTGTTTCTGCCGGATTTTGGAAATGTATCAAAACTGTGACCCCAGTACCACCAAACTGAACGCTGTAGTCACCCCTGACATAAGAATTTCAGCTACCGAGGTTCATATTCCACCTCAGGGCCTAACGGTCGGGTATGGCACAGTGGCTGTGTATTTTGAACATATATCGGGAATGTATCAAAACCGTGACCCCAATTATCACCAAACTGACGGCTGTAGTCACCCCTGACATAAGAATTTCAGCTACCGAGGTTCATATTCCATCTCTGGGATATCAGCCCTGTCAGACAACATCGGCCTTACGGTCGGATATGGCACAGTGGCTGTGTATTTTGAACGGATATCGGGAATGTATCAAACCCATGACCCCATTATCACAAATTGACGGCTGTAGTCACCCCTGACATAAGAATTCCAGCTACCGAGGTTCCTCTTCCGTGTCAGGGATATCAGCTCTCTCATACAATGTCGGGCTAACGGTCGGGAATGGCACAGTGGCTGTGTATTTTGAAAGGATATCGGGTATGTATCAAAACCGTGACCCCATTATTACCTAACTGGCGTCGGTAGTGACCCCTGACTTGATAATTTCGGCTACCGAGGTTAATATGCATTCTCGGGAATATCAGCCCTGGCAGACATTCCCAGGATTTTGGGAATGTATCAAAACTGTGACCCGATTATCCCTAATTGACGACTGTAGTCACCCCTGTGTATTAGGGGTGACTACAGCCGTCAATTGGTTATAATGGGGTCATAAGAATTTCAGGTACCGAGGTTGATGTTCCCTCTCAGTGATATCAGCCCTGTCAGACATTGTCGGGCTAAGGGTCTGGAATGGCACAGTGGATGTGTGTCTCCGCCGGATTTTGGGAATGTATCAAAACCGTAACCCATTACACCAAATTGCCGGTCATAGTCACCCCTGACATGAGAATTTCAGCTACCGATGTTGATGATCCCTCTCAGGGATATCACTTGGGTTAGCAAATTTCGGGCTGAAGCTCAGGAAAAGTACAGTGGCTGTGTATTTTCACCGAATATTGAAAATGTATCAAAACCGTGACCCCCATATCACCAAATTGACGGTCGTAGTCACCCCTGACATGAGAATTTAAGCTACCGAGGTTGATATTCCTTCTCGGGAATATCAGCCCTGTCAGACATTGTTGGGCTAAAGGTCTGGAATGGCACAGTGGATGTGTGTCTCTGCCGGATTTTGGGAATGTATCAAAACCGTGACCCCCTTATCACTAAATTGACGGTCGTAGTCACCCCTGACATGAGAATTTCAGCTATGGAGGTTGATGTTCCCTCTCGGGGATATCAGCTGGGTTAGCAAATATCGGGCTGAAGCTCAGGAAAAGTACAGTGGCTGTGTATTTTGACCGGATATTGAAAATGTATCAAAACCGTGATCCCCATCTCCCCAAATTGACGATCGTATTCATCCCTGACATGAGAATTTCAGCTACCGAGGTTGGTATTCCCTTTCAGGGATATCAGACCTATCAGACAATGTCGGGCTAGGGGCTGGGTATGGAACAGTGGCTGTGTATTTTGACCGGATATCAGGAATGTATCAAAAGCCTGGCCTCTTATCACCTCAATGACCTCATAGTCACCACTGACATAAAAATTTCAGCTACCGAGGTTGATATTCCCTCTCGGGGATATCAGACCTGTCAGACAATGTCCGGCTAAAGGTTGAGAATGGCACAGTGGCTGTGTATTTCAAACGGATATTGGAAATGTATCAGAACCCTGACCACTTATAACCTAATAGACGGCCGTAGTCACCCCTGACATGAGAACTTAAGCTACTGAGGTTGATATTTCTTCTCGGGGACATCAGCCCTGTCAGACATTGTCGGCCTAAGGATATAGAATGGCACAGTGGTTGTGTATTTTCACCGGATATTGAAAATGTATCAAAACCGTGACCCCTTATCACCTAATTGACGCCCGTAGTCACCCCTGGCATTAGAATTTTGGCTACCGAGGTTGATATTCCTTTTCGGGAATATCAGCCCTGTCAAACATTCCCGGGCTAAAGGTCTGGAATGGCACAGTGGCTGTGTGTTTCCGCTGGATTTTGGGAGTGTACGAAAGCCGTGACCCCTTATCACCAAATTGACGGTCATAGTCACCCTTGACATGAGAATTTCAGCTATCCGGGTTGATATTCCCTCTCTCAGTATCAGCCCTATCAGACAATGTCAGGCTAACTTACGGAGATGGCACAGCGGCAGTGTATTTTAACCGGATATCAGGAATGTATCAAAGGCGTTGCCTCTTATCACCCCAATGACCCCGTAGTCACCACTGATATGAAAATTTCAGCTACCGAGGTTGATATTGATATTCCCTCTCGGGGATATCAGACCTGTCAGACAATGCCCGGCTAAAGGTCAAGAATGGCACAGAGGCTGTGTATTTCAAACGGATATTGGGAATACTTCAGAACCGTGACGCCCTTATAACCTACATGTAACTGATGGGCGTAGTCACCCCTGACATGAGATTTTAAGCAACTGAGTTTGATATTCCGTCTCGAGGATATCAGCCCTGTGAGACATTGTCGGCCTAAGGATATAGAATGGCACAGTGGTTGTGTATTTTCACCGGATATTGAAAATGTATCAAAATTGTATTGTGACTCTTCATCACCTAATTGACGCCCATAGTCGCCTCTGACATTAGAATTTTGGCTACCCAGGTTGATATTCCTTCTCGGGAATATCAGCCCGGTCAGACATTGTCGGGCTGAAGGTCTGGAATGGCACAGTGGCTGTGTGTTTCCGCCGGATTTTAGGAATGTATCAAAACCGTGACCCCCTAATCACGAAATTGACTGTTGTAGTCACCCCTGACATAAGAATTCCGAGGTTCATTCCATTTTAGGGATATCAGCCCTCTCATACAATGTCGGGCTAACGGTCGGGAATGGCACAGTGGCTGTGTATTTTGAAAGGATATCGGGAATGTATCAAAACCGTGACCCCATTATTACCTAACTGACATTGGTAGTGACCCCTGACTTGAGAATTTCGGCTACCGAGGTTGATATTCATTCTCGGGAATTTCAGCCCAGTCAGACATTCTCGGGCTAAAGGTCTGGAATGGCACAGTGGCTGTGTGTTTCCGCCAGATTTTGGTAACGTATCAAAACCGTGATCCCCTTATCACAAAATTGACGGCTGTAGTCACCCCTGACATAAGAATTTTAGCTACCGAGATTCATATTGCACCTCAGGGATATCAGCCCTGTCATACAATTTCGGACTAACGGTTGGGTATGGCACAGTGGCTGTGTATTTTGAACGGATATCGCGAATATATCAAAACCGTTACCCCATTTATCACCAAATTGACGGCTGCAGTCACCCCTGACAAAAGAATTTCAGCTCCCGAGGTTCATATTCCATCTCAGGGATATCAGCCCTGTCAAACAACGTGGGAATGTATTTTGGACGAATATCGGGAATGTATCAAAACCGCGACCCCCATTATCACCTAACTGATGCCGGTAGAGACTCCTGACTTGAGAATTTTGGCTACCGAGGTTGATATTCATTCTTGGACATATCAATCCTGTCAGACATTGTCGGGCTAAAGGTCTGGAATGGCACAGTGGCTGTGAATTTCCGCTGGATTTCGGGAATGTATCGAAACCGTCACCCCCTTATCATTAAATTGACGGTCGTAGTCACCCCTGACATAAGAATTCCAGCTACCGAGGTTCATATTCCCTCTCAGGGATATCAGCCCTCTCATACAACGCTGAGCTAACGGTCGGGAATGGCACAGTGGCTGTGTATTTTGAATGGATATCGGAATTGTATCAAAACCGTGACCCCATTATTACCTAACTGACGTCGGCAGTTACCCCTAATTTGAGAATTTCGGCTACCGAGGTTAATATGCATTCTCGTGAATATCAGCCCTGTCAGACATTCTTGGGCTAAAGTCCTCAAATGGCACAGTGGCTGTGTGTTTCTGCCGGATTTTGGGAATGTATCAAAACTGTGACCCCAGTACCACAAAACTGAACGCTGTAGTCACCCCTGACATAAGAATTTCAGCTACCGAGGTTCATATTCCACCTCAGGGCCTAACGGTCGGGTATGGCACAGTGGCTGTGTATTTTGAACATATATCGGGAATGTATCAAAACCGTGACCCCAATTATCACCAAACTGACGGCTGTAGTCACCCCTGACATAAGAATTTCAGCTACCGAGGTTCATATTCCATCTCTGGGATATCAGCCCTGTCAGACAACATCGGCCTTACGGTCGGATATGGCACAGTGGCTGTGTATTTTGAACGGATATCGGGAATCTATCAAACCCATGACCCCATTATCACAAATTGACGGCTGTAGTCACCCCTGACATAAGAATTCCAGCTACCGAGGTTCCTCTTCCGTGTCAGGGATATCAGCTCTCTCATACAATGTCGGGCTAACGGTCGGGAATGGCACAGTGGCTGTGTATTTTGAAAGGATATCGGGTATGTATCAAAACCGTGACCCCATTATTACCTAACTGGCGTCGGTAGTGACCCCTGACTTGATAATTTCGGCTACCGAGGTTAATATGCATTCTCGGGAATATCAGCCCTGGCAGACATTCCCAGGATTTTGGGAATGTATCAAAACTGTGACCCGATTATCCCTAATTGACGACTGTAGTCACCCCTGTGTATTAGGGGTGACTACAGCCGTCAATTGGTGATAATGGGGTCATAAGAATTTCAGGTACCGAGGTTGATGTTCCCTCTCAGTGATATCAGCCCTGTCAGACATTGTCGGGCTAAGGGTCTGGAATGGCACAGTGGATGTGTGTCTCCGCCGGATTTTGGGAATGTATCAAAACCGTAACCCATTACACCAAATTGCCGGTCATAGTCACCCCTGACATGAGAATTTCAGCTACCGATGTTGATGATTTTCTCAGGGATATCCCTTGGGTTAGCAAATTTCGGGCTGAAGCTCAGGAAAAGTACAGTGGCTGTGTATTTTCACCGAATATTGAAAATGTATCAAAACCGTGACCCCCATATCACCAAATTGACGGTCGTAGTCACTCCTGACATGAGAATTTAAGCTACCGAGGTTGATATTCCTTCTCGGGAATATCAGCCCTGTCAGACATTGTTGGGCTAAAGGTCTGGAATGGCACAGTGGATGTGTGTCTCTGCCGGATTTTGGGAATGTATCAAAACCGTGACCCCCTTATCACTAAATTGACGGTCGTAGTCACCCCTGACATGAGAATTTCAGCTATGGAGGTTGATGTTCCCTCTCGGGGATATCAGCTGGGTTAGCAAATATCGGGCTGAAGCTCAGGAAAAGTACAGTGGCTGTGTATTTTGACCGGATATTGAAAATGTATCAAAACCGTGATCCCCATCTCCCCAAATTGACGATCGTATTCATCCCTGACATGAGAATTTCAGCTACCGAGGTCGGTATTCCCTTTCAGGGATATCAGACCTATCAGACAATGTCGGGCTAGGGGCTGGGTATGGAACAGTGGCTGTGTATTTTGACCGGATATCAGGAATGTATCAAAAGCCTGGCCTCTTATCACCTCAATGACCTCATAGTCACCACTGACATAAAAATTTCAGCTACCGAGGTTGATATTCCCTCTCGGGGATATCAGACCTGTCAGACAATGTCCGGCTAAAGGTTGAGAATGGCACAGTGGCTGTGTATTTCAAACGGATATTGGAAATGTATCAGAACCCTGACCACCTTATAACCTAATAGACGGCCGTAGTCACCCCTGACATGAGAACTTAAGCTACTGAGGTTGATATTTCTTCTCGGGGACATCAGCCCTGTCAGACATTGTCGGCCTAAAGATCTAGAATGGCACAGTGGTTGTGTATTTTCACCGGATATTGAAAATGTATCAAAACCGTGACCCCTTATCACCTAATTGACGCCCGTAGTCACCCCTGGCATTAGAATTTCGGCTACCGAGGTTGATATTCCTTTTCGGGAATATCAGCCCTGTCAGGCATTGTCGGGCTAAAGGTCTGGAATGGCACCGTGGCTGTGTGTTTCGGCCGGATTTTGGGAATGTATCAAAACCGCGACCCCTCATCACCAAATTGACGGTCGTAATCAGCCCTGACATGAGAATTTACAGCTAGAGAGGTTGCTATTTCCTCTCATGGATATCAGTCCTATCAGACAATGTCGGGCTAGGGGTCGGGAATGGCACAGTGGCTGTGTATTTTAACCGGATATCCAGAATGTATCAATAGTGTTGCCTCTTATCAGCCCAATGACCCCGTAATCACCACTGACATGAAAATTTCAGGTACCGAGTTTGATATTCCCTCTCGGGGATATCATACCTATCAGACAATGTCCGGCTAAAGGTCGAGAATGGCACAGTGGCTGTGTATTTCAAACGGATTTTGGGAATGTATCAGAACCGTGACCTCCTTATAACCTAACTGACGGCCGTAGTCACCCCTGGCATGAGAATTTAAGCTGCTGAGGTTGATATTCCTTCTCGGGGATATCATCCCTGTCAGACGCTATTGGCCTAAAGATCTAGAATGGCACAGTATTTGTGTATTTTCACCGGATATTGAAAATGTATCAAAATCGTGACCCCTTATCACCAAATTGATGCCCGTAGTCACCCCAAACATGAGAATTTCCGCTATGGAAGTGGATATGTCCTCTCAGGGACATCAGCCTAATCGGGCAATGTCAGGCTAGGGTTCGGGAATGGCACAGTGGCTGTATATTTTAAAGGAATATCAGGAATGTATCAAAAGCGTTGCCTCTTATCACCCAAATGACCCCGCAGTCACCACTGACATGAGAATTTCAGCTACTGAGGTTGATATTCCCTCCCGTGGATATCAGACCTGTCAGACAATGTCCGGCTGAAGGTCGAGAATGGCGCAGTGGCTGTGTATTTCAAACAGATATTGGGAATGTATCAGAACCGTGACCCCCTTATAACCTAACAGACGGCCGTAGTCACCCCTGGCATGAGAATTTAAGCTACTGAGGTTTATATTCCTTCTCGGGGATATCAGCCCTGTCAGACATTGTCGACCTAAAGATCTAGAATGGCACATTGTTTGTGCATTTTCACCGGATATTGAAAATATATCAAAATCGTGACCCCTCATCACCTAATTGACGTCCGTAGTCACCATTGACATTAGAATTTCGGCTACCGAGGTTGATATTCCTTCTCGGGAATATCAGCCCTTTCAGACATTGTCGGGCTAAAGGTCTGGAATGGCACAGTGGCTTTGTGTTCCCACTGTGCCATTCCACACTGAAGCTCGGCTGAAGCTCGGAAAAAGTACAGTGGTTGTGTATTTGCACCAGATATTGTGAATGTATCAAAATCGTGATCGCCCTTATCACCTGACTTACGTCCGTATTCACCCCTGACCAGAGAATCTAAGATACCGTGGTTGATACTCTCTCCCGGAGATATCAGCCCTGTCTGGAAGTGTCGGGCTTAAGGTCGGAAATAGCACAGTGCCTGTGTATTTCCACAGGATATGGTGAATGTATCAAAATCGTTACCACCTTTTCACCTAACTGACGCCCGTAGTCACCCCTGACAGGAGAATCTCACCTACCGAGGTTGACATTTCCTCTCGGTATATCTTCCCTGTTAGAAAATATCGGCCTGAAGCTCAGGAATGTGTATCAGTGACTGTGTATTTCCACCAGATATTGTGAATGTATCACAATCGTGACCCCCTTATCACCTAACTCACGCCCTTAATCACCCGACAGGAGAATCTCAGCTATCAAAGTTGATATTTCTCTCTCGAGGATATCAGCCCTGTCTGGAAATGTTGGGCTGAAGGTCGGAAATGGCACAGTGGAGGTGTTTCTTCACCGGATATCGGGAATGTATCAAAATCGTAACCCCTTGTCACCTAACTGACGCCCGTAGTCACCCCGACAGGAGAATCTCAGCTACCGAGGTTAATATTCCCTCTCAGGGATTTTAGTCCTGCCAGGAAATGTCGGGAATGGCACAGTGGCTGTGTATTTCCACCTGATATGGGGAATGTTGTCATCCCTGGCAGGTAAATCTCCCTCTCGGGGAGTCACTCCTGTCAGACAATGTCGGGAGTGACACGATGGCTCAGCATTTCCATCGGATATTGGAAATGTATCAAAATCGGGACCCCATTATCGCCTAACTGACGCCCGTAGTCACCCCTGACAGGAAAATCTCAGCAACTGGAGATGTAAATATATTACCCTCATCACCTACCTGACGTCGTAGTCACCACAGACATTAGAAACACAGCTCCCGGGGCTGATATTCCCTCGCAGAGATGCCAGCCCTGTCATTATCGCTCTGAAGGGCAGGTCTCGCACAATGGCTGTGTATTTCAAAAGCTTGTCCCATGTCACCTAACATTCGTTTTTTTCCCAGGACATGGGAATCTCGGCCGACGGGTCTGAGTTTTCACAGCAGAGTAATCCACCCTGTCAAATATTGTTATACTGGATGTCTTGCCTTGCACAGTGGCAAAACGTCATGCCAATTTTATGTTATGAAACTTCGGTATTCTTCTGCACTGCGCTGTAACCTCAGATACGCAATTTCGTCAGAATCGTTTGGGAATTGGAGATTTTAAAAGCTCAAGGGTGCTCAATCAAAGCCATGTTCATGTCCAAAATCAATTTCAATCCCCTAGAAATGTTCCTCAGACCGAGTAAATATTATAGGTGCAAAATTTCGTTTCGAGTACTGTAGAAAACTTCTATTCATACAAAGATAAGCAAAATATGTATAGACTGGCTCGCCTGCCCGACTTCCACAAGGTTTCATTGACATGCCATTTTGCGAGCCAGATGGCCTTGTTTCAAGATAAAGATCTTGTCGCAAACCCAAAACGACTTCATATTGTAGTTAGCTATGCCGTAAAAAACCACCAGATCCCGTATTCCGCTGAAATCAGAAGAGAAAATACGACTAGAGGTCAAGGTTGAATATCAAGGTCGGGGTTATGTCCTTGGTCGGATTCGCCTCTGCAGCATAACTCTTCTGGTCAAAGTAATATACATGGGAAGTTTCGTCCTGATCGGTTTATTGCATACATGCACATAGACAGATCAACTAAAAACAGTTAAATTTTTGCAGTTATAACACTGGTAGCGGGATTTGTTTTTCGAAGATTACAAGCAAATGGTGAACGTTCGATCAATATCGAGGTTCCCGCTTTAACAATATATATAGTACAGCTGGGGCCATGACTTCATCCGGCATGGATTGAAATAGGCAGCTGGATTGAGTTGAGCATGGTGAATCACCCCAGATACAATTGTTTTTATTGAAATTGGTCCAAAAATGGCTACTTTAGAGATGAAGGTCACAATGTTAAGGTCAAGGTCACGGCGCATGCGTAAATTGATAGGTCCCGAACGCTACCTGACGGAACGTTATATAATACCACGTTTCGTCCCGATTTGCCGAGTAATTTCGGAGATCCTTAATGCGCATGCGCCAAGACGGCCCCTTTCATGTACGATTGTGGCAAATGACTTCCCGATGGTCCTTACACACACATCTCAGCTTTCGTCCCGATAGGCCAAGTAGTTTCTAAGATTGTTACTGCACATACGCGAAGACGGGACCCCCCCCCCCTCCCCCCCCCTCCCCACTTCATATCGGTTGTGGTAAACATCCCTGGAACCAAACTACATATGCATTCCAACTGTCGTCTCGATTGGCCTAGGGGTTTCGGGGGCTATGCGTTACAAACAAACATAGTTACTAAAATAGATGATAGACTAGAGGGGGGGGGGGGGGGGGGTGGTGCCCGATTTCGTCCGGGTTAGAAGGTCAGGATCAGGACGCATGCCCAGTTTGGTCCAAAATACTACCCGATCGAAGTTACATACACCAATCACGTTTCGTCCCGATTGGCTCAGCAGTTTCAGGGATCGTTGATGCGCATGCGTGAAGATTGGCCCTTACCCCATACCTGTTGGTGGCAGCTCACTACCCGGTGGACCATACACATATGTCCTAGGTTTGGACCCAATTGGTCCAGCAGTTTATGAGGTCGTTACGGTGCATGCAGACCCCCACTCCAGGTCCGATGGACGATACACTCTTCAGGCCCGAACTGCATGTGCATGCGAAGTTTCGTCCCGATCGGCCGAGCCGTTTCAAGGCTATAGCGAACAGACACACACACACACAGACACACAAATGAGCTCAAATATATAATAAACGAACTGTCCGTCTGTATGTCCGTCCGCAATTACCAGCTGTCAGGGAGGTAGAGAGGGCTGGATGGTATGCCATCCATTGTAATGTATATATTGTGTGAAGAAAATTCTCCATGTGTATGATTCACTAATAACTGTTGGCTAGCAAGCCAAATATTGTTTATTACGGGAATACTGAGCTAATTGACCCTTTCTCTAACAAGATTTCACACAAACCGATAATAGACCACAAAACAAAAAAATGACATAACCCTTTTTGGGAGCCTAATGGCACAAAAGGGGTGCATATTTTGAGGAGCCCGCAGAGCACCACTATGTTTCCCAAGGCACCATCTATAAATTTGGAGAATACCAAGCAGATTGCCCCATTCATCAACGAACAGCGAACAAAACTGATAAAAGCCCATGTGACAAAGCCATTTCCATTCCTTTTTGGGATGCACTGTGGACCCGGAAGGGCGCACAATTTGGGTGGCCCGCACATTACCACTGTGCTTAGCAAGACGCCTGTTGTCTATTGAGGGAATACCGAGCTAATTGACCCTTTCTCTAACAAGATTTTAGACAAACCTATTATAGATTGTAAATCCCAAAATCACAGAATCCCTCTTGGGAGCCTTATGGCACAAAATGGGTGCATATTTTGGGGGGCCCGCAAAGCACCAACATGCTTCCCAAGGACCTATCTATAAATTTGGAGAACACCAAGCAGATTGCCCCTTTTGCTAACAATTAATCCGAAAAACTGATAATAGCCCATATAACAAAAACATTTCCCTTCCTTTTTTGGGTTGCTTTGTGGACCCAGAAGGGTTCAAAATTTGGGGGTCCCGCACAGAACCACTGTGGTTAGCAAGACACCTACTGCTTATTTCTGGAATACCGAGCGAATTGACCCTTTCTCAAACAAGATTTCTCACAAATCGATAATAGACAATAAAGCATAAAACTCCAGAACCCTTAATGGGAGCCTTATGGAACAAAAGTGGTGCATATTTTGGGGGCCCACTATGCTTGCGATGGCAGCTTCTATAAATTTGGAGAATACCAAGCAGATTGCCCCATTCGCTAACGAACAGCGAGAACAACTGATATTAGCTCATATAACAAAAACACTTGCCTTCCTTTTTTGGGTCACTTTGTGGACCCAGAAGGGTGCAAAATTTGGGGGGAGGGGGTGGGGCGCACAGAACCACTGTGGCTAGCAAGACACCTACTGTTTATTTCTGGAATACCGAGCTAATTGACCCTTTCATTAACAAGATTTCACACAAACCGATAATAGACTATAGAGCATAAAACTACAAAACCGTTTTTCGGAGCCTTATGGAACAAAAGCGGTGCATATTTTGGGGGACCCGCAGAGCACTATACTTGCCAAATCTTCTATAGATTTGGAGAATACCAAGCAGATTGCCCCATTCGCGAAAGAACAGCAAGAAAAATTGATAATAGCCCATATAACAAAAACATTTCCGATCCTTTTTTGGGGCGCTTTGTGGACGCAGAAGGATGCACAATTTGGGGTGCCCGCACAGAACCACTTTGGTCAGCAAGACACCTACTCTTTATTTCTGGAATACCGAGCTAATTGGCCCTTTCATTAACAAGATTTTACACAAATAGATAATAGACTATAAAGCATAAAACTACAGACCCCTTTTTGGGAACCTTATGGAACAAAAGTGGTGCATATTTTGGTGGGCCTGCAGAGCACCACTATGTTTCCCAAGGCATCTTCTGTAAATTTGGACAATACCAAGCAGATTGCCCCTTTCGCTAATGATCGGCGAGAAAACCTGTTAAAAGCCCACGTAAAAAAACATTTCCCTTCTTTTTTTGGGTCGCTTCGTGGGCCCGGAAGGCTGCAACATTTGGGGAGCCCGCAGAGAACCACTGTGGTTAGCAAGACACCTACTGTTTATTTCTGGAATACCGAACTAATTGACCCTTTCATTAACAAGATTTCACACAAACCGATAATACACTATAAAGAATAAAACTACAGAACCCTTTTTGGGAGCCTTATGGAACAAAAATGGTGCATATTGTGGGGGGCCCGCAGAGCACCACTATCCTTTCCAAGGCATCTTCTATAAATTTGGAGAATACCAAGCAGATTGCCCCATTCGCGAACGAACAGCGAGAAAAATTGATAATAGCCCATATAAGAAAAACATTTCCCTTCCTTTTTAGGGTCGCTTTGAGGACCCAGAAGGGTGCAAAATTTGGGGGGCCCATACAAAACCACTGTGGTCAGCAGGACACCTACCGTTTATTTCTGGAACACCGAGCTAATTGGACCTTTCATTAACAAGATTTCACACAAACCGATATTAGACTATGAAGCATATAAAACTACAGAACCCTTTCTGGGAGCCTTATGGAACAAAAGTGGTGCATATTTTGGGGGGCCCACAGAGCACCACTGTGCTTCCCAAAGCATCTTCTGCAGATTTGGAGAATACCAAGCAGATTGCCCCATTCGCGAGTGAACAGCGAGAAATATTGATAATAGGCCATATAACAAAAACATTAACGATCCTTTTTTGGGTCACTTTGTGGACCCAAAAGGGTGCAAAATTTGGGGGCCCGCACAGAGCCACTGTGGTCAGCAAGACACCTACTGTTTATTTCTGGAACACCGAGCTAATTGGACCTTTAACAAGATTTCATATAAACCGATAATAGACTATAAAGTATAAAACTACAGTACCATTTTGGGGAGCCTTATGGAACAAAAGTGGTGCATATTTTGGGGGCCAGCAGAGCACCACTATGCTTCCCAAAGCATCTTCTATATATCTGGAGAATAGCAAGCAGATTGCCTTATTCGCGAACGAACAGCGAGAAAAATTGATAATAGCCCATATAACAAAAACATTTCCGATCCTTTTTTGGGTCACTTTGTGTGCCCAGAAGGGTGCAAAATTTGGGGGCCCGCACAGAACCACTGTGGTTAGCAAGACACCTACTGTTTATTTCTGGAATACCGAACTAATTGACCCTTTCATTAACAAGATGTCACACAAACCGATAATAAACTATAAAGCATAAAACTACAAAAACCCTTTTTGGGAGCCTTATGGAACAAAAGTGGTGCATACTTTGGGGGCCCGCAGAGCACCACTCTACTTGCCAAGGCATCTTCTATAAATTTGGAGAATATCAAGCAGATTGCCCCCATTCGCGAACGAACAGCGAGAAAAATTGATAATAGCCCATATAAGAAAAACATTTCCCTTCCTTTTCTGGGTCGCTTTGTGGACCCAAAAATGTGCAAATTTGGGGGACCCGCACAGAACTACAGTGGTTAGCTGGACACCTACTGTTTATTTCTGGAATACCGAGCTAATTGACCCTTTCATTAACAAGATTTCACACAAACCGATAATAGACTATAAAGCATAAAACTACAGAACACTTTTGCGGAGCCTTATGGAACAAAAGTGATGCATATTTCAGGGGACCTGGAGAGCACCACTATGCTTCCCAAAGCATCTTCTGCAGATTTGGAGAATACCAAGCAGATTGCCCCATTCGCGAACGAACAGCGAGAAAAATTGATAATAGCCCATATAAGAAAAACATTTCCCTTCCTTTTTAGGGTCGCTTTGTGTACCCAGAAGGGTGCAAAATTTGGGGGGCCCGCACAGAACCACTGTGGTTAACAAGACACCTACTGTTTATTTCTAAAATACTGAACTAATTGACCCTTTCATTAACAAGATTTCACACAAACCAATAATAGACTGTAAAGCATAAAACTACAAAACCCTTTTTGGGAGCCTTATGGAACAAAAGTGGTGCAAATTTTGGGGCGCCGCAGAGCACCACTATACTTGGCAAGGCATCTTCTATAGATTTGGAGAATACCAAGCAGATTGCCCCATTCGCGAGCGAACAGCGAGAAATATTGATAATAGGTCATATAACAAAAACATTAACGATCCTTTTTTGGGTCACTTTGTGGACCCAAAAGGGTGCAAAATTTGGGGGCCCGCACAGAGCCACTGTGGTCAGCAAGACACCTACTGTTTATTTCTGGAACACCGAGCTAATTGGACCTTTCATTAACAAGATTTCACATAAACCGATAATAGACTATAAAGCATAAAACTACAGTACCATTTTGGGGAGCCTTATGGAACAAAAGTGGTGCATATTTTGGGGGCCAGCAGAGCACCACTATGCTTCCCAAAGCATCTTCTATATATCTGGAGAAGAGCAAGCAGATTGCCTTATTCGCGAACGAACAGCAAGAAAAATTGATAATAGCCCATATAACAAAAACATTTCCGATCCTTTTTTGGGTCACTTTGTGTGCCCAGAAGGGTGCAAAATTCGGGGGCCCGCACAGAACCACTGTGGTTAGCAAGACACCTACTGTTTATTTCTGGAATACCGAACTAATTGACCCTTTCATTAACAAGATGTCACACAAACCGATAATAAACTATAAAGCATAAAACTACAAAAACCCTTTTTGGGAGCCTTATGGAACAAAAGTGGTGCATACTTTGGGGGGCCCGCAGAGCACCACTCTACTTGCCAAGGCATCTTCTATAAATTTGGAGAATATCAAGCAGATTGCCCCATTCGTGAACGAACAGCGAGAAAAATTGATAATAGCCCATATAAGAAAAACATTTCCCTTCCTTTTTTGGGTCGCTTTGTGGACCCAAAAATGTGCAAATTTGGGGGACCCGCACAGAACTACAGTGGTTAGCTGGACACCTACTGTTTATTTCTGGAATACCGAGCTAATTGACCCTTTCATTAACAAGATTTCACACAAACCGATAATAGACTATAAAGCATAAAACTACAGAACACTTTTGCGGAGCCTTATGGAACAAAAGTGATGCATATTTCAGGGGACCTGGAGAGCACCACTATGCTTCCCAAGGTAACTTCTATAAATTTGGAGAATACCAAGCTTATTGCCCCATTCGCTAATGAAGAGGGAGGAAAACTGATATGAGCTCATATAACAAAAACACTTCCCTTCCAGTTTTGGGTCGCTTTGTGGACCCAGAAGGGTGCAACATTTGGGGGGGGGGGGGGGGGGGGGGCTCGCACAGATCCACTGTGGTTAGCAAGACACCTACTGTTTATTTCTGGAACACCGAGCTAATTGACCTTTTCATTAACAAGATTTTACACAAACCGATAATAGACAAAAAAGCATAAAACTACAGAACCTTATTTCGGAGCTTTATGAACAAATGTGTTGCATATTTTGGGGGGCTCGCAGGGCACCACTATGCTTGCCAAGGCATGTTCTGTACGTTTGGAGAATACCAAGCAGATTGCGCCATTCGCTACCGATCAGCGAGGAAAGCTGATAATAGCCCATATAACAAAACATTTCCCTTCCTTTTTGGGGTCGCTTTGTGGACCCAGAAGGGTGGAAAATTTGGGGGGGCTCGCACAGAACCTCTGTGGTTAGCAAGTCACCTACTGTTTATTTCTGGAATACCGAGCTAATTTACCCTTTCATTAACAAGATTTCACACAAACCGATAACAGACTATAAAGCATAAATCTACAGAACTCTTTTTGGGAGCCTTATGGTACAAAAGTGGTGCATATTCTTTTGGGGGCAGGGGGGCCGCCGAGCACCACTATGCTTCCCAAGGCACCTTCTTTGAATCTGGAGAATACCAAGTAGATTGCACCTTTCGCCGACGAACAGGTAGAAAAACTAATAATACCCCATGTAACAAAAACATTTCCCTTCCTTTGTATGGGTGCTTTGTGGATCGGGAAGGGTGCAAAATTTGGGGGGGGGGGGGGGGGGGGGGAATGTCCGCACAGAACCACTGTCGTTAGCAAAACACCAACTATTTAGTTCGGAAATACCGGGGGCTAATTGACTCTTTCACAAACAAGATTTTAACCCATAAAAGATTGTAAATCAAAAAATGACAGCACCCTTTTTTGGTTCCTTATGGCACGAAAGAAGTGCATATTTTGGGGCCCTGCAGATCACCACCATGTTTCCAAAAGCACATCTATGAAATTTGAGAAAAGCGAGGAGATTGCCCCTTTCTCTAGAAAACATTCAGAAAAAAATGATAATAGCCCATATAGCAAAAACATTTCGGTACCATTTTTGTGGGCTGTGTGGCCCCTGAAGTGTTCATATTTGGGGTGCCCGCTCAACACAACTATGGTTATCGATACCCCTACTGTTCATTTTAGGAACATCGAGCTAATTGACCTTTCAATTTTCGAAAAAAACCCGACAAACCTATAATAATCCGTAAAGCAAGAAATACCCGAACCATTTTTGGAAGCCTTATGCCAAAGGAGAACATATCTTAGTGCGGAGGCGCAGGACACTGCCATGTTTCCCAAGGCAATATCTATAAAATTTGAAAATATTGGGTCGATTGACCCTTCCTCCAACAAAGAGTTCGAGAAACCAATAATACCCCTTACAGCAAAAAGTCTGAGAACCCCTTTTGGGAGTCTTGTGGCGCTAAATGGTGTGCATATTTTGGGAGTCCCCCTAAGTACCACTATGCTTCCCAAAGCACATCTGTAAATTCCGAGAATGCGGAGCAGATTGCCCCTTTCTCAAACAAACCGAAAAACTGATAATAACCCATAAAGCAAGAAAACTTCAATGCCATTTGGTGGGGTGGGGGGGACGGGGGGGGGGGGGGTTGAGGCCCAAGAATAGAGTCAGTTTTGGGGGCCCTCACGTTTGTCATAGTACCAACACCAAAATGAGTCGAACTGAATGGGGGTCCAAACTGGGGACCAATGTCACTGAGGTCAACCAGGGATCATTGAATGCATCTCTTCAGAATTGCTGGTAATCACATTTAATGACCTGATACATTTCAGAAGTTCGTACATGTATTTTACACTCAAAAAGTGGGTGGAAGCAAAAGCAAAATTTTTAAAGTGAGTTGCGCTCATAGTGTCAGGCTGACAATTGTACGCTTTTGATAGTTTAAAAGTGTATTATGATCAGTCATCTAAATTCTAATTATATAGTTATAAGTGTCGATAATCTCCTAATCATCTAATCATAAGTAGCGCACATGCAATTAAGACAGATCTATAGCGGCCAAGCTGAAGAGAAGCAATTAAAGTGGAAATCAGAGACGTAGCTTTTGGGAGGAGGAGGGGTCGTCTACCCCCACCCCCCAATATTTGCCCAAATATCCAGATAGTTGGAAATTTTTCAGGCAAAAATTCCAACAGTTGGAAATTCGAAGCATTGTAGGGACGGAGGTTTCTTCCGAATGTGGTTTTACATTTCCAATAAAATTCCTACTCATAGCTTCCACAGATTCTGATCGAACAACGCAAGATTTTCCGACTACTCAGCGGCTCCAAAGTTAATTCACCAACGGTGGTCATGTTGCGTGCTTTGTTCCCTTCTATGTCTAACTTTAAACTTTCATGTTGTAACAAGCATTTAGCAAACCGTTTCTTAAATTATAACAGAAACTGCAGAAATACAAACAAATTGGTTAATTTGGTGCGCTCAATAGTCATAAGCAGTTGATTTCTGAGGCCAGTATACAGGGCACAGTATGGGACCTACCTGCAATGCACTTACAGACTACAGTTTATTTTAGGACCCAAAATGTGCCCCATCCCTCCACCTGTGAGGCCGTATCCTGAATGTTTTTAAGTTACAACCAAAATTGAGTTTTCTATGGCTCTGTATTCTAATGAAAGACGAATATAGCCAGACTGAAAAGTTTGATTTGTATTTGGTATTATTCAATTATTATCTCACACATATTGTGACAAAAAGGCTGAGTTAGTTAGCTAATTCATTACACATATTTGATACGATTAATTAATAAATTATTGGTTGAATACTGATTTTTTCAGCTTTCTCC